>OX243811.1:3535276-3772776 GCA_945859605.1 Lumbricus rubellus | reverse complement strand
TATAAATCGTCAAAAAACGGTGGGTGGTCTCCTTAAAAGTGGCACAACTTTTATTCTGTTTGAAATATTTTGATGAAATCTGGCCATCATGTGTAGATATGAATTGTATTTAAGCCTGTAAAATTTCATCTCGATATTCGTACTTCTGGCCAAGATACTGGCCAGAATATGTGAATTGATTTTTTTGTTACTTTTTGTCGCGTCGCGTTTTTGAATCGTCAAAAAACGGTGGGTGGCCTCACTAAAAGTGATATAACTTTTGTTCTGTTTGAAATATTTTGATGAAATTTGAACCATTGTACGTAAATATGAATTGCCTTTAAGATTGTAAAGTTTCATTTAAAAATTCATATGTTTGGCTAAGATATGGGCTTTTGGCGCACCCTGTACATACATACATACATACATACATACATACATACATACATACATACATACATACATACATACATACATACATACACTGGACTGAAATGTAAACAGCCGGGGGTAATGGCGGGGGTAATGTCCTACGGGGGTTAATGGTCGGGGGGTAATGGCAGTGGGATAATGGGCCGGGGGTAAAGTCCTAGACCCATAAGTTCAATGCCATATTATTCTGAACGTACATTGACATTATTTTCCCAACCGAACCGTCGCGCTATCGTTTCGTTCGATTTCCCTACTGTCGCCAGAATAACAAAAACAGTGCAAAGCCGTATTGTGCTATTAGGTCTGTGTCGATATAAAGGGACTGTTCGGATGAGTCTGAATTATCCGTTGTACAACTCGCATCGGATTGGTTAGTGAAGACTGCGTTACATGCCATTCTATCACGGACTGTGTGTTCAAGTTGAAAAGTGGTCAGGGTCGAGGTCGCCAGGTTGGTACGCATGAATTTTGCAATTAATTCTGTCATGTAGCATTCTTTATCTAATTGCGTCGACTGCTATAGCTGTAGGCCTATAATAGTAGGGCTGTTTTAAAAGAAATTTTTAGAACTGCACAACTCTTTCTTTCCTTTCCCATCCTCCATGGCAAATTACTTTTAATCGGAGTACAATGACTTTGTTGCTAGTTTTAACTGTGCAGAAGTGCTTCTACAACTGCAAAAATCCATTTACAACTGCACATTTTGTGTACAACTGCACGTTAAAAACCCTGTGCTATTAGCATAGCCTACAGCCCTACATGTCGACATATTCTACCTTGAAATTTGGAGATTAGAATCGCGGTGCTGAATCGTTTTTAAGCATAATTTATATAATGCCCATGGTAGCAGAGATTAATGCATTTAGGACAGATGTTTTTTAAAGAAAAGTGTGATGGAACGACTGAAAACTACTAAACAATTGACAAGAGTCCGGCGTCGTAGACATAGATGATTTGCGTCCTAAATTTTTACACCAAGTGTTGGAAAAATTGAAGAGGCATCACATGATAGCTCTTCAATAAATCAGTGCAAACTGGTGATGTACCCGTAATAAAGGAATGGAGAGATGCCTTCTTGAGATTATCCCGTAGAATGGGGAACGAGGGGAATGCTATTCAATGTGGATGGTGAAGGGACCTACATGTAGCCTATCACAGCAAATGACCGGCTCTGAGCCAAGGCTTGTCAACAAGACAATGTTTGTGTGTAGGCCTAATACTAAAATCATTATTATGTGCCATTGCTGTTTCTCAAGAAGCTCTGCGACTCGTTGTCATGCATTTTTGGTCGCAGATTGTTTCGTTTTTGCTGCACATCGTGACTTGCTTGCTTTCCAAGTCCAAACTTTAACAGTGTAACATGGAGGTTTCACTAGCAAGCATTCCGGAATTGGTTGCCCATCATCTTACGGCGTGATTTGCCTGCCGCTTATTTAGCTCTATGCTAAATTGATCTTAGTGAGAGAAAACCACAAATTTCCTTTATTACAAATCTTCTGTAACAGTGTCTATTAAGAATAGGCCTATATATTCCATACACCGACTCTAGATCCCAGTTAGATGTTTGACGCTTTATGCCTAGCACAACTAATCTAAATACATCACGCAGTCTGACAGTCATTTGAATCCAGATCTCCGCGTGAGCAGCACAAGAAAAACAGAAGAAAAAAATAAGTCGACTGAATCTCCGTATGTAGCCTAGCCTATGTATAGGACTATAATAAAAATAAACCATAGGACGACAATGTCAGAATGTGCAGGTAATTAGTTAAACTGCTACATGTTATTACTATAATATGAAAGGTAAATGAAAGGTCGACAGTAGCTAGGCCTATATTGATTGTCTCTGTAACTGCTGATATTAAATTGCTAGGTCGAAGAAGTCAGGCAACAAATAACTGTAGGCAAATTTTTCGTTCTTTCAGTGGGTCACGATTGTCGTTACCAAAACATACATCAGACACCAAGTCAGAAATCATGTCGTTGAGGAAGCACTTGGAGCAGTTCGCGAAGAACACAAGCATGCACGGTTTTGGGAAAGTCATCCTCACAAAACGACCTGAAAAGCGCGTTGCATGGGTGATCGTCTTCGTGGCTGCCTGGACTTTGTTTACCATCCAGTTGACCAGTGTTCTTAGCAAGTATTTTGAATATTCGAAGAAAACGACGTCTGAATTTGTTTCAGGAAGTGCTCCGTTCCCTGCCATCACACTGTGCAATATGCAGAGCTTTGATTCCTATACGATGCATAAGTTCATGAGGGCGATCGAGGGCTTCGGTTGGGGACCAGACGATTCTATGGCCGAGTATGTCGGAAGAAATGATTCCTTTGCATTCTATGTTGGACGGCTGTTCGACCTATTCGAAAAGTACCGAAACAACGAGTCCTCCGCAGTCGAATTTACTCGTAAAGAGCTCTATAAGATGTATTCTCGAACAACCGTCACCGCAAATATACCAGACTATGTATTGGAAGACATTGGCGTTAAACAAGACGAATTTATTGTTACCTGCACCTTTGGTAACTCAAAATGCAATTTCACAGCAATTCTGGATCCTTACTACATAGGCTGCTTCAAATTTGAGCCTCCCAATTCGAAAAACATGACGTCTAAAGAGTTTCAATCTTTATCGGAAGGAATTGAAAACGGTTTCTCCGTGACGGTTTTTACTGGAACTAAGTTGATGGACACAGGATTCACGAAAGCCTGGATACCCGGAGTTTTTGAGAAAGGAAGTCCACTCTCTGGTAGCTTAGGAATACGAGTTGTGATTCATCCACCTGGTACACAACCATTTCCGCTTACGGAAGGTTACGATGTTCCACCTGGTTATCTGGCATCCCTGGGTATCATTCCGGGGAGACGCAAACGACTTGGGCGACCATACGGCTACTGCTCCAGAAGAAACAGATACGAGAAAGATTATATTGACTATGAGGTCGGCAACACAGATTCCTATGAAAGTGAACCATACAGGAAGATCAGCTGCGAGCGAATGTGCATGCAGGAACATGTGATCAAAAAGTGCAACTGCTTTGAGGAATCTCTACCGGCTATGGGCGACACTTTCTGCGATGCCAACAACATATGCGTGCACTATGAAGATGGCGAGAACGAGACTGAAAGCAGCAACGCCGTGGAATTGGAAAGCATCGACGACGACAACGATGTCATGAACGACACACAGTTGAAGAAGTCCTACATCCAGACCTGTAAGAGTGTGGCCAATTTCCAGAAGTGTGTACTGCAGGACGACGACAGCTGTAACGCCACCGTGGTTTATGACATGCTGCGGAGAATTCGTTGCGCTGACGATGTTATCAACAGCTTGATGACTGACTTGACGATGCTTGCGAAATGCAAATGCTATCCACCGTGCGATGAATATCGCTACGACGTGTCCTACAGTTTGGCGAAATGGCCGTCGAATGGTTACGAGAGTGGGTCGGTTCATCACGATATCTTTGGGGATGACGACTTCAAGAATCGTTTTTCAGGGGAGAAAGGAGAAATCTATAAAGAGTACGTGGACAGAGATGGGACGGCTGCAATGATGGACTTCGCAAAGATAAACGTCTACGTGACGGATAGCAACGTCCTGCAAACGATTGAGGAGCCGGCCACTGTACTCACTCAACTCATCTCGGAAATTGGTGGCCAATTGGGGATTTGGATCGGCGTTTCCGTGATTACAATCTCGGAAGTGATAGAGACGGTTCTTACAATAGCCACGGCAAGCTGTCGAAAGTTGTATCGCAAGTGTAAGGCCAAGAAAACCGATTCAGCTGCTGTCGATCCTTCGACTACTTCGAAAGAGAATGCGGAGAAGTAGGAAGCTAAAATGCGTGACGGGATGCGTGGAATTTTCGGAAGGTGATACAATTCACAGGGGCTTGAAGTTCAAAGATAAAAGCGAATGACATAATATGGTCGCTTCTACAAGCATTTTGTTTATTCAGTGACTATAGTCAGGGTCTTTCTATTCCCCTTGCATTGACCGTCCTTAATGGAGTATAAGATCTACGGCAGTCATTTTGCGATCCAGCTCGCTTGGGGTATAGGGCCTATAGGCTACATGTATGTAAAACCCACTTTTACTGGCATGCAACCGATATGGGCGCCATCTCATACCCCAACACTTAGACGCAGATATATATATATATATATATATATATACTACTATCAATACCATCGTGGTAGCAACAAACTATTAGTCCGTGGACGCTCGCACACAAGGCCCTCGAAACTGACACATTACTTTATTAATCTGCTACTAATTTCTTAGCACCAGAGTAGCAATGATACAAAGAAAACACGAAAGTAAAGCTGAGAAATTAACATTTAGAAATCTCTAAGAAAAATACCCATGTACATGTATGTAATAATTACTCCTGCTCTGCATGTTCAAGCTCTTGCTAAAAGAGTTCACCGTTATCATTGTGTTTTGCCCCTACTGCAAAAATAGTCTCTAGGCGTCGAAAACTTTATACTGTGTAGCGTGTATTGCTCAGCACTGATGATTTATGGGGAAGGCAAAGGTCACCTCACCCATCTTAATGTCTTCTCCAAATATTATGTGGATTAGGTCTTAAAATTTGAATAGCTTCATGTCTCGCTAAAAGACAAACCAAACGTTGACTGCAAGCTAAAGACCTGTCAAAGAAATTGAGTGGATTGTACATAAAACACCTTCGTGAAGTTATAGTAAGGTGCTATATAAATGTTCATATATCTATGATTCTATGTCTATAAGAAAGGATGTGGGTATATATTTGTCCAGAATGCACGCTCACAGTTTTGTAGGTACTGACCTGAAACATTGCATATAGATAAACGTTCACCCGGACCATCCAAGTACGCTATTTTCAGATCTTTATTCACTTTACATTCCGAGATATAGACATCTTAGTTTTCGCCATGTTAATTGCGCTGTCGCTGAAGTATACTACGCCATATTGTAATCTTTTGCAATAACAAATGCACGTTGCTTTTGACGTCATTTTGACGTCATTTAGCATGAAACTCAAACGCTCTCAGTGTAACAAGCCTGCAGGGAAAAGATAAATTTCGTATAGGCCAAGAAGTATAATTTTATATACTAAGAGGAGCGGCGCCCCATGCAGAAATGAGCTTAACCAGCATTATTAAACCTTCAAAGCAGAGGGGCATAAAATTACCATTTATAAGCCCCCCAATGGGCGGCGAAGACGGCGGGTGGACCTGGGTTTGGGGACGAAAAATCAAAGAGAAATTTCGTATAGGCCAAAGAGTATATATACTAGCTAAGAGGAGCGGCGCCCCATGCAGACATGAGCGTAACCAGCAGAATTGCGGAAGACCTTCCAAGCAGATGGGCATCCAATTACCACTTATAAACCCCAAATGGGCGGCGAAGCCGCCCTTTATGGAGGGTGGACCTAGGTTGCGTTTGGGCTCGACAAATCTAAATTTCCCGTGCAACGCCGGGTGCCACAGCTAGTATACAGGGTGCGCCAAAAGACCCCCGGTTTTTTTGCCAAGATCATGGCCTAAAGGAAGAATTTCGAAATGAAATTTTACAATCTTAAAGACAATTCATATTTACACAGGATGGCCGGATTTAATCGAAATATTTAATACAGAACAAAAGTTATACCACTTTTAGGTAGGCCACCCACCGTGTTTTTGACGATTCGAAAACGTAACGCAGCAAAAAGTAACAAAAGTGTGATTTTATCAAGTCATATCTTAAATAACTGTTTGGAAATTAACTTGATAGTGAATCACAACTTATGCTCAATGTAGCCACCACCAGTGCCAAAACTTCCTTTTGAGTCTCTTTGCAAAGTTCTCGATGGCCCTGTTGACGCGCTCCAAAGGCAAATCTTCCCATGTCAACTATATTATAATGCTCGCATTTGCTACAGACTACAGAGACAAATCTCGATTTAGGAAAGAAGCAAGTCCCACGCCTACCTACATAACAAACTTCGTAATGATTATTATGACCACTCCAGTGAACCATGGTATTGAAGACGATTTAAATTGACGCGACCATCGATTTCTACCCTCTGATTTTTGATGATAATGCCATGTAAAATTGTAAATCGTGAGATTGCATTTGGTTCCATGACATGTGGTTGGTCCACTGGTATATGGAATGGCCCTCCTTTAGAGCTATGCCAATAATCTGGGACTCTTCCAAAATCCTTCCTCAATAAACTCAAAACTGTCTTTTTGGACGGGTTGGAGTCGGGAGCGCCTCTGAGTAGATTCCTTGAAAAGACCTTATATAAATTTCCGAATGAATGAATGAATTTCACGCAGCTCCTTTAAGTTATTACAACTGCCCGACCTTTTGACAGAATTTAGATGGCGCTGATAAATTGTATGCGAAGGACTTGCCCATGGGCCTTATAACATGGGGACCCGTACCTTCGTGCTACAGGAGACCACCGTGACACACGTAGCTTTACCAAATTTATATGAACGAGATCGTGAATACAAAGTGCATGAACATGGTAGTTATTCACTTAGGTAGATATGAGCATTGAGCAGTCACTCTGCAACCTCATGCGTCTGGTATCCGGTCTTGAACCTTCACTGAACTCAGATTCTATCATTCTACTATGCCATCATGGCAGACACAGGCATCCAGGCCGTGGGTACCCGCACATAAGGGCAAGAGAGTCACCTTCCCCCTGAAAATTGACACCCATTTATTAATCACTGCTCCAATGCTCCATGGATTGCTTAACAGGCAGGGCCGTGTTTAGCATAGGTCCATTTGATGCGGTGCAGCACCGAATGACCCTGAGCCGAGAGTAGTTTTGTTGCTATTGGCATAGTGTTACTTCAATCTTTTGTGAAATCAGTAAGTGTCAGAAAAGCATTAATTTCATTAAGTTAACTGACGTTGCGTGCTTGCTTACTTACCCGTCACAGCCGACAAACCACGTAGACTACCCGGTCGTTTTTGTAAAATGACTAATTTTGTATGACTGTCGAACGTCACTTTGCCCCTGCTATAACACTTCGCACCGACACTCGAAGAACCTTAAACATGGCCCTATTAACAGGATTCATGTCAACAAAGGAGTCGGATTAAAGAAAAGTAATAATACTCGCCATAAATTATAATGCTGCATTGGGCGAATAACTTAGGACGATTAAGAGACGGATTATCTAAGCTGGGGCAAACTGTCAGTTTAAGACTAGCGCTTCAGAATCTTGAAATTTGAGATTAAAATAATTAACCTGACAAAGTTCAGTTTTGGAATATTTTTGCGCAGGGCACAGTCGTGCACAGTTTTTTAGAGGCATCCTTGCAGAAAACTGGAAAAGATCGCTGCATGTGTGATACTCTTCTTAGCTATCTGGGTCTTGTTTGCCTTCCAGTTTTCCAGTGTTCTGATCAGGTACTTCAATTCAATATAAAGAGTTAGAAACAAGGCTTGACCACTTTGGTGATCGGAATCTCCATCTCAGGGTTCAAGCCCTGGACTATGTGTCCAGCGTAGCGCTGCTTCTTACTGACCCATCACCGTGCAACAGTGCGGCCCGCACTCTGCCCCTGTAAAGGAAATGCGGGGATGTCCTTCGAGGCAGAAAAGAGGACGAATAGGTCAGAAGACTGCAATCCGAACCGCAAAAGAATTATAAAGTCCGCAAACTTATTCTACAATTATATTATACTATAAGATTGAAACTTATGTGAAGAAAGAGTAAACGTGCTGGTGATAACAAAAGTCTTTTTAGACTATGGTTAAGAATGATGAAAATTACTATAATCTGGATCATGATGACGGCTATCTCGACAATGATTATAGTGGTGGTACCGGTGTTGGTGGTGGTGTTGGTGGTGGTAGTGGTGGTGGTAAGATTGGTGGTGTGGTGGTGGTGGTGGTGTGGTGGTGGTGGTGGTGGTGGTGATGGTGTGGTGTGGTGGTGGTGGTGGTAGTGGTGGTGGTAAGGTTGGTGGTGGTGGGGTGGTGGTGGTGGTGGTGGTAGTGGTGGTGGTAAGGTTGGTGGTGGGGGTGGGGGTGTGGTGGTGGTGTGTTGGTGGTGGTGTGGTGGTGGTGTGGTGGTGGTGTGGTGTGGTGGTGGTGGTGATGATGATGATGATGATGATGACGATAATGACGACGGTGATGGTGATCACAATGATGATGGTGATAATGATGAGTTTGGTAACGGAGATGAGTTTTGCGACAGCAACGACGGTGATGATTGATGATGAAAATTATGGCACTGGAATGACTTTGGCGACGAACATATAAATAGAGATCCACATACTATAGATATATATAATATATGTCACAAGTCTTTTCCCTCTTCTTCTCTACGTGTGACCTTCAGTCTCTTCGGAAGCTTCTTCGTATAAGTTCGTGGTAGCGTAGGCCTATCCCTAGATAACTGTTTCATTAGCTAAATGGCTAGGTTAAAGAATCTACAGTCTTTCACTGTTTTGTTAACCAACAACGACGACGTGTTTAACTCTTCTTATTATACTCCAAAATCCGATATAAAGTAAAACGATCAGCAACAACACAACAATGACTACACTTGCGTTATCATAACAACTACACGACTACTATCTTCATCAGTCTACTCTATCGCAACTCAACAACAACTCTTACAGCCTATCTCAACGGCTCTCAACACGCAACTCTCCTTCTTCACTTCCACTCCCTTCTTGTACAATTAACGTACGCTCGTCTAGACGTCACGTGCTGTCCAGACAATCACCTGTGCAGACGCCGCGCGGCAATTTGCACCTGGCCTACTTACGTCGCTGTACGACAATCGGCGTGCACTGATTAAATTAGCTGACATTACCTCCTTCCTTTCTTTTGAAGAGAGCTAATTAATCTTAAAAATTAGCGAACGTATAATGCTTAAACTAAATACAAACAATTCTTATACTAAATGCAATCACAAAATACCTTATACTACAATCTCGATAAGCAGTCTGCTACTACATTCAACTTTCCTTTCTTATAGTTCAACAGAATGTCAAAATTTTGCAATGATAAAGACCATCTGACTAACTTAGCAGACTTCGACATTGACTCAGTCAAATAATGTTCTCAGGTGTCTGCTTGCTAGTTAAATCTATCAATGGTTTAGCAATCTCAGCAAAATTACAAATAAATTGTCTGTAGAAACCAAAGAATCCTAACATTTGCTTCACTTGCTTCTTCGTTTCAGGGTTTTTTTAAATTAATCAAACTGTCAATCCTATCTGGATTCATCATCTTCTTCCCTGAACCAATGAGGTGACCGATGAATTTCACCTCACTCTTACCAAACACACATTTCTTCAAGTTCAAAGTTACATTATGCAGTCTTATTTGTTTCAAAAACAATTCTAAATGTTTCAAATGAATGTTCCAATCATCAGAATGGACTGCAATGTCATCAACATAGGGTTCAGTAAATGCATTAATCGGTTGCAAAATCATGTTTATGGCTTTTACAAAAGTCCGTCCAGAGTTAATCATTCCAAAAGGGACACGTGTAAATTCGTACAGTCCACTATGGGTAACGAATGCGGTTTTCCATTGGTCGGATTTCTTCACCGGACAAGTCCAGTAAGCACTGCGACAGTCCAAGACGGAAATAAACTTGGATTTCCCGACTTTGCTCAGCACATCGTTGACGATCGGCATGGGGTATCGACAATTTTCAGTATATGAATTCACGTACCTGTAGTCGCACGCGAGTCTCAAGGATCCGTCCTTCTTCTTGACGATGACCATCGGACTTGCCATTCTGCTCGACGACGGCTGAATGATGTTTGCTTTCAGCATCTCTTGTATTTGTTTGTCCACTTCTGCGCGGTATATCAACGGTATTCGATAAGCCGTGAACTCCTTCTCTCGAAAGTCTGGTCTCAGCACCACTTCGTGTTCTACCAATGTACATAATCCAGGTTTGTCCGAAAATCTGTCTGCATATCGGTTCAGTACATCCAGTAGCTGTTTCTGTTGCTCGCTCGTAAGATGTCCGATCTGTTCATAGTCCAATTGCAGCGATTTCTGTGTCGTCTCTGCATGGTCTTCTTTCAATGGTAGCTCTACCACTGATCCGAATTCGTCGTCCTCTTCCACGATGAGACCACACGATAATGTTCTTGCGATGAACTTCCTCATTTTGTTGGCATGGACGATTCGTCGGCCGTTTTCATTCATGTCCACCAGATACGAATACTTGGATCTTCTTTGTAGCACTGTACATGGACCATGCCATCGTGAGATCAATTTATTGGTTGACGTTGGATACAGGACGATGACGTTTTCTTCTGGTTCGAATTCTTTATCCTTGGCCCTCTTGTTGTATTGACTGGCGTATTGTTTTTGCTTTTCCTCTGCACAATTCTCAGCAAATATCAAAGCTTTCTCCATGTCTGCTCTTAAGTTCTTCAGGTACTTTGCTGGTTGAACTCCAATGTTTGGCGGTAGATTTATTTCTTTGGTCCAGCTTTCCTTTAAGATAGTTAATGGTCCTCTTGGCATTTTTCCATACACCAGCAGATATGGTGCCACTCCTGTCGTTGCGTTGGGAACTTCTCTCAATGCCCATACGGTAAACGGAATGATTTTATGCCACTGTCTTGGATTTTCCACAATGACATGATGCACCATCTTCTTGAACGTCTGATTCCATCTCTCAACTAATCCAGCTGCCTCAGGATGCCCTGGTGAATCGAATCGTGGACAGCATCCCATCAATTTCAAAAATTCTCTTGTGAGACTGGCTGTAAAATTTGTGCCTCTGTCGCTGGTGATCACAGACGGCACCCCCACGTCAATGAATAGCTTCATCAAAGCTTCGCACACAGCCTTAGCAGTCAATGACTTCAGCAAAAAGATTGTCGGCCATCTTGTACATGAATCCACTATGCACAAGCAATACTTATGCCCAGCTGCTGACTTCGGTTCTATTGGGCCTACCACGTCCATAGTCATCCGTCGGAATGGCACATCTTCCCTTGGAATTGGTGTAATCGGCACTCGATCCATCACCAAACTTCGTGCCTTCAGCTGACACTTCTCACAGGACTTACAAAATTTCACCACGTCTCGACGCATCTTTGGCCAGACAAAGGACAACTTGATTCTCTCTCGTGTCTTCTCTTCTCCCAAGTGTCCGCCAAATACTGACTCGTGAGCTAATTCCATTACTTGAATTCTTCTCTCTTTCGGTAACACCAACTGATACACAAGCTGATCCAGCATTTGATGCTTCTTATACAGCAATCCATTCACCACGCTAAACTCTGATCCTTGGTCTTCAGCGATCCTCCACCACGATTTCAGTGACTCGTCATTTCTCTGCTGCTCCTCGAATTTCTTCGCATCTTCCAGCTGTCTTTCATCGTTCGAATTCTCTGTGAACAAGTCCCTCATACTTGTCTCCAGTTCAGCGTCGCTTCCGGAATCTTCACTATCATTTCGTTCACATGCAGCCATCTCTTCTTCAGTTTCATTGTTCTCAGATGTTGTTCTTTCGTCATCTTGGATGCTGAGTTCATCTTCGCTTTCCGTGTCATCTTCTTGCGAACTTTCGTTTATCGTTTCATCTTCTCCGTCTTCGACTTCTGCTCTCCGACTTTGTGCTCTTGTAGTCACATTCGCTTGTATCTCTCCTTGCAATATACTGATTGGTGGAACCTCTTTCAGTTCTGCAATTATCTCTGGATGTAGCAGGAACTTTTCTGGATTTTCTTTACACAGTTCTGCTGAAATGCTGGCACACACTAAAGTTAAATATGGCGCGATATTTATTGTCCTGTCCTCTGTAGCTGTTCCTTCGTTACGACCGCTCATCCGCACTTCGATTTTCACCAACTTAGCTGGAATCGGCTCTCCAGCTACACATTGCAAATGAACTCTGCCGATTTCTTCTACTGTCGTTCCTTTCAGTAGTTCCTCGTTGATTACTGGTATCTCGGTCCCCGAGTCAATCAACGCCTCGACTTGCACAGGCTGCCCATCAGTCCCACGTATCTCCACATTTACATGCTGCAACGATATTTTCTTTATGCGTTGACACTCCTCTTTACTTTTTGTTTCTCGACAATTTTCTGCAATGGAAGTAGTCTTTATCGCTTCTTTCAGTATAATGAACTGCGGCGTACACTTCATCACTGACTTTACTTCTGTTTCTTGGTTGCATTGTTCTTCCCAACCAGGAGGTGCATTTATCACTTGTATCTGGTTTACTCGAAGATTTTCTGCACTTCTGCTAAAGTTCTTCCTCAGATTTGCCGCTCCTGGTGCTTGGCAATGTTTTATTAGGTGTTTATCAGAATTGCAATTGTGGCAACGCTTCTTGATAAAACTTCTTTGCTCCTTGTTCTCCCACTTGTTGTACGGCGTGTAAGATGCATTACTTTCTGTTGGGCGTCCCAGCGGCGGAGTTCGATTGTAGGCTTGTCTGTCCCACGTTGACTGTTGTTTATCTTGCGACCACTGCTTTCCAGAATAATCATCTTTCTTTGCATCATTACTCTTGGCTTGGCTTCCGGTGTCTTTGCTATCCTTGTTCCACTTGGGTTGCTTTGGACTATTGTCCCATGCTTCAAATTTCGGTTTGTCTTGGAACATCACACCAATCCGATTGTTTACATGTATATCTGCGAGATCTGCAACATTACTAGCTTCCAAGCATTCTGTGCCCTCTTTTGCTAAGACAAACTGCAGTGGACCTGGTGGTAAACATTCTTTCAGCTTATCCGCCACTAACAAATCAAACAGCTTCTCGTAGTCTTTATTCACTCGTCTACTTTGGACATAATAATTCAACAGGTTCTTCAGCCTAGCCGTGAACATCGTATACGTTTCTTCGGCTGTCTTCTTGGCATCTGCAAACCTTGACCTGTACTCACGAGCTGTTAACTTGAATTCCTTCAACAAGTGCTCTTTCACTGCATCGTATTTATCTAAATTCTCAAATGATAATCGATTCAATACCGTTCGTGCTCTCGGGGTCATCAATGGCAACAACAATTTCACCCAGTACTGCTTTTCCACAGCGAAGCTATTGAATGCATTCTCCACGGTCTCAAAATATAATGGCACTTCCATCATATCATACGGCATCTTAGGCAATACATGCTTCATGGCATCACCAATCTTCTTGATCTTGGACACCATTGTCTCACTTTCTCTGAGCCTAATCTGTTCTGACACTTCTCGGCTCTTACGATCATCTTCGTCTCTCTTCTTCAGTCGATCTTGATCTTCGATTCTCCGCAGTTCTTCTTGTTCTATCTTCTGCTGCAACAGTTCTAACTGCTTTCTGCGTTCTTCTTTTTCAATGGCCATTTCTTTAAGTTGAGCCTCCTTGATAGCAAGTTTCTTTTGTTCTAACTGCATCTGCTCTTCTCTTTCTCTTTCTGCTTTTTCTAAATTGTCTTTTCCAGCTTGAAATTCTTCCTGACGAATTTCTTCTGCTCTCTCCAGTTCTTGTAAACGCATCTTTTCCTTTTCTTCCTCACGAGCCTTTTTGTCTTCGATCTGCTGTTTTCGTATTTCTTCATCGCTTTTTCTTGCTTTTTCGTATTCTATCATTAACTCCATCCTTCGTCGTTCTGCTTCGTCACGATCTAATTTCATTTGTTCTAACTGAAGCTGGAACTGCTGCTTCTGCATATCTATCTCTTGCTGTCTCATCCTTTCTGCTTTTTCTATCTCTTGTTGTCGCAGTTCTTTCTCTTCTTGCTTACGTTCTTTCTCTTCTTGGCACCGTCGCTCTTCTTTCTCCTTCTCTTCTTGGCGACGTTCTTTCTCTTTTTGTCTGCGCTGCTCTTCTTTCTCTTTTTCTTCTTGTTTACGCTCTTTCTCCTCTTGTCTGCGCTGCTCTTCTTTCTGCTTCTCTTCTTGTCTACTCATCATCATGAATTGTAGCAACGCCTCTATAGACATCGGTGCCTCAGGCTTCTCCACTGGCTTCTCCGCAACGCCTCCGACAGCACCTTCTTCTTCTTCTTCTTTCTTAGCCCAAACCTCGGCTAAATTTCTCATCAATTCTTCCCTAGACATCTGTTCGACTTCTTCTGCGTCTAGATCTGCTTCAATTAGCAGTTTTATCAGTCTATCAGTAGACATTTTCTTAATATTTGCTTGCTTTTTCTCCGTAAGTTTCTCCATCTTACTTCTTTACTTTACAGATGCTCGATAAATTAGTAGACTACTCTTCAAATGTTTGCAATTGACTGACTTCAATTCTTTATGCACACTTCAATAGACAAGCAAGTTTTTCTACCTTGTAGTCGTTGTGTTGTCGTTTCTCACTGTCGTACGGATGCTCGATGTATCGTTGCTTCTCCCGTGTGCTCGGCTCCTCGATAAATTCACAGCGTCCGTTTCTCCACAACGTCTGTTGATTGAATAGAATCCCTCCGTTCGTAACTTGGCACGTAGACCCACCGTTCGTAACTACGATCGTTCTCCTGCAACTTGGATCGTTATCCTGCAACTTGGATCGTTATCTCACCGCAACGACACCAAATGTCACAAGTCTTTTCCCTCTTCTTCTCTACGTGTGACCTTCAGTCTCTTCGGAAGCTTCTTCGTATAAGTTCGTGGTAGCGTAGGCCTATCCCTAGATAACTGTTTCATTAGCTAAATGGCTAGGTTAAAGAATCTACAGTCTTTCACTGTTTTGTTAACCAACAACGACGACGTGTTTAACTCTTCTTATTATACTCCAAAATCCGATATAAAGTAAAACGATCAGCAACAACACAACAATGACTACACTTGCGTTATCATAACAACTACACGACTACTATCTTCATCAGTCTACTCTATCGCAACTCAACAACAACTCTTACAGCCTATCTCAACGGCTCTCAACACGCAACTCTCCTTCTTCACTTCCACTCCCTTCTTGTACAATTAACGTACGCTCGTCTAGACGTCACGTGCTGTCCAGACAATCACCTGTGCAGACGCCGCGCGGCAATTTGCACCTGGCCTACTTACGTCGCTGTACGACAATCGGCGTGCACTGATTAAATTAGCTGACAATATATATACGTCGTGTCGCAAAAACTGAACCTGATTTCTTTACAGTAGAAGACTCCAATTTATGGCATTTTGTCATGCATAGACATGAAATATGATGACCACGCAGCAGCAGCAGCAGCAGTAGTAGCAGTTCTAGTAGTAATTGTAGTAGTAGACTAGTAGCAGTGGTAGTAGTAGCAGCAGCAATAGTAGTAGTAGTAGTAGTAGTAGTAGTAGTAGTAGTAGTAGTAGTAGTAGTAGTAGTAGTAGTAGTAGTAGTAGTAGTAGTAGTGGTAGTGGTAGTGGTAGTGGTAGTGGTAGTGGTAGTGGTAGTGGTAGTAGTTGTAGTAGTAGTAGTAGTAGTAGTAGTAGTAGTAGTAGTAGTAGTAGTAGTAGTAGTAGTAGTAGTAGTAGTAGTAGTAGTAGTAGTAGTAGTAGTAGTAGTAGTAGTAGTATAGTAGTGGAATTAGCAGTTGTTGCCGTTGCAGTTGTAGTAGTTGCAGGCGTAGTAGTAGGTGCAGTTGTAATAATAGTAGCAGTGGTAGTAGAAGTAGTTGTTGTAGCAAGAGCAGTGTTGTTGTTACTCTTATTATTATTGCAGTATTATTGTAATTGCTCGAACTTTTGCTGTTCTTCTAATGTATATATATATAATTATTATTTTCTTTCTCAGCAATTGTCATTATTAGGCCTATTACCTGTACTTTTTTAAAATATTTTTCCTATAAAATTTTTAATGTTATAATTTTCTTATCAATTTTTTGTTCTTAATATTATTCTTCTAACTTTTCTGATTTTCATTCTTTTTGTCATTGTTATAATTGTCGTAATACTATAATAATAATTATTTCTGCCATCATAACAATTTGTATTATTACTACTATTGCTGCTACCATCTCCATGACTACTATTCTCATTGCACTTTTGTAGATGTGCAGTCTACTTTTCTCGATCAGAGTGTAGTCTGCCAATTGACTTCAGAGGATCATGTCGATTTGAATTTTCAGACAACATAAACAATCAGTGCCAGCATGCATAGCAAATTACACTGCTCTCATATTGACGTTGACCAAAGCGACCTTTGCGCATCAGCAGGTGCATTCGCGTTATGTGTGGTTGTTCTGCGGTTCCAAGATTAACAAACACAACGTACAAGCCCATAGGATTTACATTGTCTGCTCTGCTGTTTAAAAGAGACTGTTTGGGTGAGTACGGTCTATCAGCATGCAGTACAAATTCTCGAATGTCAAGTTGGTGTGTTTAGTGATTACTAACACAATTTTATTACGAGCCGTGATGGCTAAGTGTCTTCGTCGATAATTTCGTTGAGAAGATATCATAAGGTCGAGCCATCAGGTCGGTATTGAAACAGGTAGAAAGGTAGACGCTTGGATTTTGCAATCAATGTTGTCATTTACAAATCTAATCTATTTTGCGCTCACTTTGCTAAAGATGGCAAGTATGTTTGGTTACTGAAGCCAGTCTCAAGTAGGGATAAAGAGCAGGGTCATAGGATTAAGCGCAGATGCGTCGCAAGAAAGAATATCATTAATTCAGATTCCAAAATAGAGGGTGACAATTATCGTTGTAGGCATAAAATCTTGCTTCATTCACACAGTGACACCGAAGGAATTTACGCTGGTTGCCGATGCACAACAGTGGATACATTATACAGTTGTATATAGGTATATGGTAAGAATATAAATACAGGGTGTCCAATAAGTTCGTGAACGATTTTGCTAGCTTTTTACAAAAAATATACACGACAAAAATCAATAATTATTGTACCATTTAATAGGAAATAGTGTTGTCTTTGCTGGCTATAACAGCTTTCATTCGTCTGGGTAAAGATTCGATGAGGTTGTACAAAGTTTCAACGGATATCGAATTCCATGCTTTTCGCAAACGACGTTTTAGCTGAGCAGGAGTATTTGGTTCAGGATCTTTGTAGACACTGCCTAAGAGTATACTCCAGAGATTTTCAATCGGTGAGAGATCAGGAGAGTTTGGAGACCAGTTTCAATGTAGTTAGGAATATTTTCGTTCAGCCATGCTCGCGAAACAGCAGATGTATGTGCTCGCGAATAACAACCGTTTTTTTCCTCTGAGGGTCTGTTGGCAATGGCGCCTTTCTGCGTTTCCAACTTCTCCACTTTAACTCCCCTTTCATGTAATTTCTGATTGTTTCTATGTTGTCCTTAAGTCCACCTGTTTTGAGAGATTTTTCTATCTGTCTCAATCCAGGTCCTCGTCTGTATTTCGCCTTTTTCATTATTTTAATAGCAGCCTGTGTCACAATCTTTGGTCGACCGCATCGTGCATGATCGCCTAACTCGCCTTGCTTGCTTCCTTCAACCCATTTTGCTACCCAACCTTTCGATCATCCTAATTTATCGCCTATAACGGAATATGAATATCCTTCTTCATCAAGAATAGCAGCTTTCGAGCGTAACTGAACGTCTGCTATTTTCCCCATTTTCACCAAGTTTGTTTACGAAAAACGATCGCGAACTGCATAAAATTCGCTAAAAATAGCCCTTCCGCATAAATTGATGACGTCATTTCTTCGTTGCAAAGAACTAACACTTTTTACACTTTTTGGTTTTGGGACATAAAGCTCTTTCAAATGACATAAGCATTATTAATGTTTGTTGCAAAGCTTTTCTGCTATCTGCAAGCAAAATCGTTCACGAACTTATTGGACACCCTATACTATTATTTATAGAAAATTTAGATGTGCTAAGCCAAACTTTCTATGTTTGTATGTATGCATGCATACATACATACATACATACATACATACATACATACATACATACATACATACATACATACATACATACATGTACATACATACATACATACATACATACATACATACATACATACATACATACATACATACATACATACATACATACATACATACATACATACATACATACATACATACATACATACATACATACATACATACATACATACATACATAGTGCATACATACATACATACATACATACATACATACATACATACATACATACATACATACATACATACATACATACATACATGCATGAATACATTGAATAGACAGCAATTTCTTGCTGGGTCACTCGAACGCTGTTAGGTTCAAGTTTTTGAATAAATTTTCAGATCCCTCTAGTGTTAGACTACAACTGTATTGTGTGGGTCCAGTAGCGGATGAACAATTACGGATTTCTTTTGGAATATTATTGTGAAGAGCAATCATATGACATTTACATGTACCTTTGACTACATTATGCGTGAACTTGATATGCCCGTCATTAGGACAGCAGTGCCTAATATGGGCACTTCAGAGCTCTTTGTATTTTCAATATTTTGTAGTCAAATCTCAACATTATAATGTCATTTCAATGAGTTTCTAGTTGCTAAAGTGTTGAAAATTAGTTTCACAAACATTGTTTTACTTGACCTTCATTGGAACAAGAACTAGACCTACAGGCATAAGTCCTTAAGGTGCCCATAATAGGGTACTTTACCCTAATAGGCTTCTAAAACTCTCGGGTATTTGAACGCAGAACTTGTTGTGATCAGCACAACAATCTAGTCGCGAGAATATTCCGGCATCGTCGCAGTTTGAATGCATGAATAAAACCATAATCTGCCAAACTGCATCGTAAGCGAAGTTCTAGATATATGAATTGTTTTGAATGGTCAGTTTAGCCCTTGTTATGCCTCTATATAGTCCTAGTATTGTACTGATAGGTCGTAGAAATCACTCTCCAATTAACTATTATAGACAAATATTGTGTTACTTTCAGTGACTAACGATATCAAAACATAACACAGTCACAAGGTTAGACGATCATGTCGTTGAGGAAGCACTTGGAGCATTTCGCGCAGAACACAAGCATGCACGGTTGTGGGAGGGTCATCCTCACAAAGAGACCGGAAAAGCGAGCGGCATGGGTGATCGTCTTTCTGTCTGCCTGGGCCTTGTTTGCCTACCAGTTGACAGATGTTCTGACCAAGTACTTTGAGTACTCAAAGAAAACGACGACGGAATTTGTTGCTGGTGGTGCTCCGTTCCCAGCCATCAATCACGCTGTGCAACATGCAGAGTTTTGATTTTTATGCTGTACACAAGTTCATTAATGCGCCTAAAGCCAAAAACCAGAAATCAGACATAAATTATTCTTTACTAGATTTCCCTGAAGTAAACACTTCCTTTTTGTACAATTATCAAATTATACGAGAAGTAGTTAATAGATATTGGCATCGAAAAGAGACACCGAGATCAGAATTCGACGATGTGGTTGCACTGCACACGAGATCAATATTTGTTGCAAACTTGCCAGACGATGTTGCTAGTGAAATTGGCACAAAGAGGCAGGAATTTATCGTCAAATGCACCTACGGAGACTCGAGTTGCGAATTTACAGAAATGCCACATCCGTACTATTTAAAATGTTTCACGTTTGAGCCTCCTCACATAAAAAACACCAGATTCGAAAACCTTCAATCCTTGTCGGAAGGTATCGAAAATGGGTTTTCAGTCACAGTTTTCACTGGAATCAAGTCTAGCGACATCAGCGAATCGGAAGCAAGGATTGGCATCGTCTATCAGCAGAACAGTCATCTCGCTGGTAGCTCTGGAATCCGAGTGGTAGTCCATCCGCCTGGAACAGAGCCTTTTCCGTTAACTGAAGGATACGATGTTCCACCCGGCTACCAGGTATCAATGGGCATTGTTCCTGAGAGAAGAAGGCGACTGGGAAAGCCATATGGTCAATGTGCCGAAAAGAATATATACAAAAAGAACTATCTTGATGAGCTACATGGTCTTGAAACTGATCAAAACGAACCCTACAGAAAGATTAGCTGTGAACGAATGTGCATGCAAGAGCACGTAATTCATGAATGCAACTGTGTTGATGATGAGCTGCCTAACACGGGGAACATAGAACACGATGCCGAAAATGATTGCCGGCTTTTGGATAAGCAGGATGCCAGAAGCAGCGATATTCATTACAAGAAAGTGCATACTTGCAGGAATATCCCGGGTTTGGAAGAGTGTGCTCTGAATGCTAAATGCAACGCAAGCATGGTTGGAGATACCCTTCGGAACATTCGTTGCGCCAATAATATCACCAAAAGATTAATGACCAACTTGGAATCGCTTTCGAAATGCAACTGCTACGCACCATGCGACGAATTTCGTTACCAAGTTTCCTATAGTTTGTCTAAATGGCCGTCTTCCGGCTACGAGGGTGGAGCCGTGTATAACGAAATCTTTCGACTCGAAAAATTTACGGCTCGCTTTCGTGGAGGCAAGAGAGAAATGTATGAGAAATACGTGAATATGTCGGGAGCGCAGCCCTTGGATGATTTTGCAAAAATTAACGTTTACATAACTGATAGCAGCGTTTTACAGATCATCGAGGAACCAGCGACGACAATCACTCAACTCATCTCGGAAATTGGAGGTCAACTTGGAATCTGGATTGGAGTTTCAGTGATCACAATCTCTGAAGTACTGGAAACAGTGTTGAAAATAAGCACAGCAGGCATTAGAAGGCTCTGTCGTAAGTCTCGATCTAAAATGAAGGACGCAAATGATAAGACACCAGATGACTCAAACGTCAGTTAAATTTTCTGATCTAAAAACATATTCTGCTTTTGACACTTTTCCTTTATTAATGATTCTTCTTGTTTATTGTCCTTTGCTGTCGTGAACAGTAATTATAGTCAAAGATTCGGTTTCTTGGTAGTCAAAATGACACAGTGTGTCGTCAATCAGCAAGATACATTGCTATGGCGTTTTAATCCTAATAATGAATGAATGAATGACGTTCCACCCGGCTACCAGGTATCAATGGGCATTGTTCCTGAGAGAAGAAAACGACTGGGAAAGCCATATGGTCAATGTGCCGAAAAGAATATATACAAAAAGAACTATCTTGATGAGCTACATGGTCTTGAAACTGATCACATCGAACCATACAGAAAGATTAGCTGTGAACGAATGTGCATGCAAGAGCACGTAATTCATGAATGCAACTGTGTTGTATGGATGCGAGGCCTGGACAGTAACCATCATCATCATCATCAAGAACCAAGGGACCAGTGGTGCCCGCTGCCATCCTCATTATTCCTTGCCATTTTTGTCTTCCCAGGGCCGCGTGTGTCAGGTCTTGTATCGGCGCTCCGCAGTTATGTTGTTCATCCATTCCTTGTGTGGTCTACCTCTTCTGTTGGCTCCCTTCATTCTTCCAAACACCACCCTCTTTATTTTCTGTCCTCACTCATTCTGCATATGTGACCAAATAGCTCCAGCTTCCTGGTTATTATTAGATCTATCTGCATAAGGTTTTCTGCGGCTTCTACTTGTCCATACAGTTCTGAGTTTGTCATCTTCTGCATCCATCCAACTCTCAACAATCTTCTGTAGCATTTTCTCTCGAAGGCTAATATCTTTGACTCCATTTCTTTGGTTACTGTCCAGGCCTTGCATCCATACAACATACTGTTGAACACGCAGGTTCTCAGTACTTTTAATTTTGTTTGTAGATGTATGGATTTGCTCTTCCAGATTTTGTCCAATGCCTTCAGTGCTGTCATTGCCTTTGCGATTCTCGCCCATACCTCTTTCTTGTTGTCTAATTGTCAATTCTACAAGTCTACAAAGACATACTATTAGCATTCGAGATGAGGTGCTACAGAAGGAAACTCCGCATCAGATGACAGCAGAAGATAACAACAAGGAAGTACGCAGAACACCAGAAACATCATACAGCAAATAATGGAAAGGAAGCTCAATTTCTTCGGACATGTATGCAGGATGAACAAAAACCGACTAGTAAAGCAGACCATATTCGGAATGATCGACGTTACGGGAATCAGAGGAAGACCAAGTAGAGAATGGTTGGACGATGTAAGGGATTGGTGTGGTATGGATATACACGGACTCAGTCTAATAGCACAGGAGAAGAGTAAATGGAGAAAAACAGTGAAACTTGCGATTGACACCAACGGGTGTTGAACCCACGGACGACGACGACGACGACGACGACGACGATGATGATGATAATGATGATGATGATGATGATGATGATGATGATGATGATGACAAGTCTTTAAAAGCAGTGCTATGAACCATGCGGTCTACGCAAAGTAGGCCTAAATAAGAAACACAAAAAATGCACGTGCATAAACCGTACAATTTTAAGGAAGTGCATTCAAAAATGGACTTCCAATTTATTCTTGAACTGACATAGGCCTAATGTAGGTTGACCAAGAAGTTAATATGGCAGAAAGTGCCAGAACAGTTGCTCACATGTAACATGTTCCAACACCATGAGGATGCCTCATAGTGGCGTGCACACTTCGTTACTGGTAGTTGTCTGACGACCCTGTATAATAGCGATCATGTGTAGCCAACAAATGTAATGTCAACAAATATCGTTAGAGAATGGCGTTCAGCCAAGAAGACAAAATTGTAATAAAATTCTTACGGAAAAATAAACATTACGGCGCAAACAAGTTTATTCGAAAATGTCCGGACAAGGGATGGACAGTGAGCGGTCTAAATAAGCTTCTAAGAAAAATTTATTTGACCTGTTCGTCGGAGCGTCGCGCTGGAAAAAGTTGTGTTCGGTACTTAACATTTGAATTCTCTGATGCAAATGACGTAATTGTGACGTCAATATTCATGCCAGAAACTTCATATTTGAATCACTGTACGATAATTAGGCCTATCTCAGGATAAAAACAGTTTTGACATTTTGAAAATCGATTAAGATTTACCTGTTTTATTCACATTATAAAAGGGTGCCCGATTTATTGGGACACAGTGTATAATTATGCCGAACCTTTGTCAGAGGGAATCCCAAATGGGGTTTCAGTTATGCTTTTCACAGGAATCAACTGGAAGGACATTAGCGTACCGAAAAAAATGCCGTGTCTATGGTAAAAATAATTTTCTCCCTGGCAGTTCTGGAATATGAGTGGTAATTCATCTGCCTGAAACAGAACCGTTTCCATTGACTGAAGGATATGATGTACCACCCGGTAACCAGCCATCATTTAGCATTGTTTCTGAACGACTAAAACGTCTGTGAAAGCCATAATGGTTTGTGCGTCAAAAAGAACAGATATAAAAACAACTATTTTGACGATTCATGCGAAATTAAGATTGATAAGCCAGAATCCTAAAAGAAAATCAGCTGTGAACGAATGTGCATGCAGCAGCAAGTAATAAAAAATGTAAATGCCATGATGAGACATTACCTTGCCTGGAAATGCATAGCCTACCGTGATTACAAGCTCGTGGATGAAACGGATTCACAAAGCAACGAAAAACCGACTGATCCCGAGAGAGAGTTAAAACGTGCAGACACTGCAGAGGCTATAGAGTCTTTAGAAGATAAAGCTATGCACTTACCGGTAATTCTAGTTGCAGCGCAAGCATGGTTGCGTAGGCCTATACGTCCTTCAGAACATTTGTTGTGCGGATAATATAATCGAAAGGCTATGACCGACATAGACTCACTTTCGAAGAGCAGCTACGTGTATACGCGCCATGCTACGAATTTCGCTACCAAGTGTCTTATAGTTTGGTTAAACGGCCGTCTTCCGGCTTCGAAGATGGACCCATGTATAGTGAACTCTTTCTACAAGAGAGAGAGATGTATAGGTATAGTGGTATAAGAGAGAGATGGATGAGAAATACCTAAATAAGTTCGGAATCCTGTCCTGTCCTTGAATGACTTTGCAAAAGTAAACGTCATATAATATATTAGGTTATAATGTATGATATAGCCTAATGTTTAATGTGTCAACAAGCACAATGTGCTCTATTCGACAGGACAATATCGATGCCGAAGTCATTAATGCAACAGTGATTGAAATTCTTTGTCGATTATCTTTCAACCCAAAACGGACGACATCGACTTAATAAAGGCAATGGCGAACCAATAACAAAGCAGTATTAAAACCGTATATCACCAATGTAAATCATGACACAGAATAAATTGCAAACCCCAAATATAGTTGATAACAGCGGAAAGCATAAAAGATATGTTCCGTCACAAGGACAAGCTGTTATTCCATGCATCCGAAGTTGCGACGAGGATGTAGCGAAAGCTGACGATGACATAATATGTCTTACTCTATATGCTCGAGACACTAGCCTCTCCGGCGCTCCATGATTCTTCGATATCGGGTGTGACATCTCAGGTAAGGTATTTTGTTCTAAAGACACGTAATCGGGAGTCTCCTGTCAATGATATTGCAGTCGATTAGGAATTTATGCGCAACGATATGCTAGCGGTTATTATTATTATTAGGCTATTTATTTTCATTATTTTCATTATTATTATTATTATTATTATTATTATTATTATTATTATTATTATTATTATTATTATTATTATTATCAACATCATCATCACAATAATAATTATTATTACGAATACGCATTTATTTCGTCAGAAACTGACAAACTCATAATATAGCCTACAGACTAGTAAAATAATTATCGTTTTCAACATTATTATTATTATTATTATTATTATTATCATCATCGTCATCATCATCATCATTATTATCTTTATTATTGTTATTGTTAATATTATTGCTATTATTATTATTTTTTTTTTTACCCGAGGTATCTATAATCCCTCAGGTGTCAGATATTAATAAGAAATTTAAACTCTAGAGTGGCCATCCAGGTCAAGATCAGGAAGAACAAAAGTGAATTATTATTATTATTATTATTATCCTTTAATATCTTCAAGAAAACACATCAACAACAGGAAACACACAAAAAAAACAGAAAAGCTACAGCTACAGTCACACGTCTTCCGGCCTCTTATTATTATTATTATTTTCATAACCTATTGTAACGATCATCATCAACATTGCTATTGTTATTGAACATTTAATTAGTATAATCATTATTATTAGTTTTTTAAATTCCGAGATACATAATTTTGTAATCCCTTGTGGTTGTAAAAATGGGGTTGGGTGGCGGTTTCTTGAATGGCTGTTCTTCGCCGATGTTTTTCTTGGTAGAAAAAAATAATGATAACAAAAGTGACTGTGTTGTGCAGATAAGCGCTTAAAGAAAAAAGTAGTCTCTCTGGTATCTCCTTAATGGCACTCAAGCACCTCTTTTTCGGAAGTTCGTAGCGATTTCCTGTTTTTAAATTTTTGCGCCTTTTAAAAATATATATACATAATATATATATATATGTGCGTGTGTGTGTGTGTGTGTGTATAGACTAGTTTGTATGTGTGCACACATACAAACATGTCTATACACACACATACATGCATGAATGTATGCTTGTACATGTAACTAATATTTATGTTGCTTATTCCTGTAATCCCTCGGAGGCACTTCGCGCGAACCTAATTGGCGTTCGCTCAGATAAATAAGTTTTTTCACATTCGGTGGCGGTACTGGAGGTGGTAGTGGTGGTAGTGGTGGTAGTGGTGGTGGTGGTTGGTGGTGGTGGTGGTGGTGGTGGTGGTGGCGGCGGCGGCGACGGCGGCGGTGGTGGTGGTGGTGATGGTGGCGGTGGTGGCGACGACGACGACGATGATGATGATAATGATAATGATGATGACGATGATGAGGAGGAGAAGGAGGAGGAGGAGGAGGAGGAGGAGGAGTAGGAAGAGGAGGAAGAGGAGGCGGAGAAGAAGACTAATAGGATAGTGACGTGGGCAATGATTGATGCTGAATTTTACGACTCGATCGAATGACGATGATGATGATCAGTATAAAAAGAAAGAATCACAATGTTGATGGTCAAAGAACAGCATTAAGCTTTTATTACAATTGGCTCTATCCAAATAACATCTGACAATTAGATGCGCGCATCAATGCAATGCGGTTATCTAGTAGGAAGCTGATAGCCATTACGATAATTATCATCAAGCTACGCCGTGTCTCGCAAAAACATGAACTTCTGTACAAAGAAATTTATCTCTTTCACATAATTTTATCCTTTTCTCTTACAGTGAAATTTGTGAGGCGCGGTCGTGTAGTCTGGGTTCGGCGCCTTGGAGCCGGAGGGTTCCGGGTTCGAATCCACCTCAAGGCCCGATGTATTGGGGCCTTGCGCAAGTCCTTCACTCGCAGCTGCTCGTGCGCGTCGGCGTCAAACTCCAATACAGTGTCCGCAATGTAGTCGGAGCGCCTCTGAGGAGAGAGATTGAGGCGGTGTTCTAGCAAAATGCGAGAAATAAATAAATAATAAATAAAATTCCAATCGAAAAGTGCCAATTGGTGGCGTTTTGTGTCTTCAACTATAAGATGAGACACCATCGCTGTTGTTATTGTTATTGTTGTTAGGCTATTGTTGCTATTGTTTATATTAGTATTTTGGGCAGATACCACCCTGTTTCAAAGTATATTATTAGCAGTCCTAAGCAGAAACTCTCGTAATAATAGGGGGATGTAGGACTACTGTAACAGATGCGTGGTAGAGGTAGCAGGGCATCTGACGCCTTGCAGGCTGTAGTAAAGCTAAATGGAACTCCTTTTAAACTTCTTGTAATCATGGGCGTAGACTTGGGCGGACTCTTGCGAAGGGACGAACGAGCGGCCGAAAGAAGGACTTGACATTTTGGGCGGACGAATGGCTGAATCGCAGACGAAATTTTTGATCTTTTTGCCGATCAAAATTTCTGATAATCTTATTTTTTAGTAATTCGACCAAAATCTCCAGGAAAAAAACCTCATTTTCCCTGTCAAAAAACTCATTTTCTCTGTCGAAAAAGTGGATGACCTTTTTTGGTCATTTGTTCGAAAAATCTCTTCTTCTAACATTGTGACGTCGCCAGTGTGCAGTATGTTCATGACGTGTCCCTCCCTAAGTCTCCGCCCATGCTTGTAATCTGTTTATTCTGTATCGTGTAATCTCATTACATTATTGTCAGTTTGAATTAATAAGCAATAATATTTATTCTTATTTATTTTTTTTTTCCCGACGCAGTAAACATTCCTGAGGTTGTAAAAGATAAAAATTAAGTTAAAGGTTCTCGTCTCCAACGTAGTTCTCGAAGATGCTTATTATTATTATTATTATTATTATTATTATTATTATTATTATTATTATTATTATTATTATTATTATTATTATTATTACTACTACTACTACTACTACTACTACTACTACTACTACTACTACTACTACTACTACTACTACTACTACTACCACTACTACTGCTACTACTACCTCTACTACTACTACTACTACTATCATGATCATCACCATTATCATCATCATCATCATCATCATCACCATCGTCATCATCGTAAATAGCAAAATCATGACTCCTCTGACTTTTTGTAATTGCCTTTTCTTGATCAGAGTGTAACCTGCCATGGCAATAAGGTCGTTCGGACAACATAGACAAATTATTCTGATCTCATGTTTATATTGACTAACGGGACCGTTGCGTATCGCTGCTTCCGTTACGTCTGCTGGCTCTGCTGCTAGCCTTACATCAAGAATAACAAAAACAGGGTTCAAAACCATACAATTTTTATGGTCTGTGTTGCTGTATAAGACAGATTTTCGGACGAGTTCAAATTATTTGCAGTACAACCTCGCGGATGTCTAGTTAGTAGGTTTAGTGAATTCTGCATTCTATGATTTTCGGGCCATGATGTGGAAGTGTCTCTTCCGACCAATTCATTGAAAGTTGTAAGGGGTTGAGGCCACCAGGTCGGTGTGTTGAAAGAGATCTACGCTTGGATTGTACAATTTATTCGAATTAGCCTAGAATTTGTACGAATTAGACGCTCTTAAAGATCAATTTAAATCGGACTGCGATGAGGAAAACAAGGATGGATCAAGAGAGTTAGTAACGAAATGTCTTATCAATCGTTGTTGGTTGTTGTTGAGTCAGTGTCAAACTCGGATAAAGAGCATGAGTCGGATAAAGGAGAGAAGATGCGTCGCCGATAAGGATGTTTTACACAGAATTCCACTTGGAGCTTGACACTCGTTAAAAGTATACGTATGATTGGACGCAGCGGCGTAGGCAAGGGGGTTTGGAGGATAAAAACCCCATTAGCTTAGGAAAAAACGTTTTATAGGCCCTAAAGGTTATTTGTCCAATTATACATGTAAAAGAAACTAGCATCCGGCCATAAAACCCCCATCAGAAATTCCTGGTTATATACGCCACTGATTGGACGTACATGTAGGCCTATATCGCCCTTCATTTGTGAATAGATCTCGCCAGGGTACTCAGGATGTTTTGTGTGTCGATATCTTGCATTTGTATTGTAGATTTCTTCACTCTGCTGCACGACGTCCTGGTGATTCGGATTGCTTTCCGAGTCCGAACTTCAGCAGTGTAGCACAGAGGCTTTGCCAAAGTCGACATTTTGGAATCTGTTGGTCATCATTCTACGGCGTGAGTTGGTTGATATTTATTTAGCTCTATTTCGCATGTCTTTGAAAATCTTTATCTCTTAACTTGGTTTCTGTCGTTGGGTCTGATGAGTAAATTTAAGAAAGCTAGGTAAATAGGCCTATGTGACTACGATTATTGTGATTAGAATAATTATAGTAAACTGCCATATTATGAGAAGCCGATATAGTTGTATTACGGCTACTGTAACAGTTCATGGTGCTCAGAGTCAGAGCAGCGAGAATGGCATGTGGAATGGGAAATCAGGATTGCTTTTGAGGCATAAAAGTGCTTTCAATTTTGAGGGCAGATATACTTTTAGTGAGGCATGAGGCTTTTGCGAGTCGTAATGACAAGTCAAATATTCATAGTAATTTTAGAAAGATTTCATTCCAACTGCAAGTCTACAACTTTAGTTCGGATGTCGCCTAATTAGGCTTATTTTCAAATTTCATTGCTGAATTTGATGGTAGGCCTACGTATGTAGGCCTAGACTCGTTTAATGAGCAAAAACAGGTTGACAAACCGCAACCTGGTACATTGGGGAATAAAAGAATTACATTGAAATAATTATATTAAGGGGAACAATCAGTTATTGGAATTGAATTAAATCGATAGTCGTGTTAGACTATGCTTTAGTATATGCCTAATATGTTTGAAAAGAACTCTAGAGGCAAAGTTCCGGTCATCTTTGTTCGGAAGTTTAAAATTGACATATCAGGCTCTATCCGCACATATTCCTCGATGCTTTAGTTAGGAAGGATGGAAGGATAGATTGGATTGAATCCAGAGATTATATCCGTGTCGGTAGATAGAAATTTTGGGACTGAACGTCAGAAGGCGCAGGATAAATTTTTTTTTCAAAAGCACTATATTATCTCGTGGAAATTATTCTGTTGATTGCTGGATTCATGTTCCGGTCGTTCCATCGCTGGCAATTTTTAAGTATCCTATAATTTAATCTTTTTGTCTACAAAATTTAAATCTGCTATTTAGTTGCTCACAAATTAAGCTTTTTTACTTATTTAGTCAAGAAAAGTTTGGGCATGGAAATGTCTGGACATCCTTGTTCAAGATGGATGTTGGCAGAGCAGACTACTAAAGCGGGTCGAATACATAGATGGTAACACAAATGGTAATAATGATAAGTAATCAAGGCCGAAGCCAGGATTTTATTTCGGGGGAGGAGGGTGTTTATTTGACCTTGAGCAAGCCGACAAGCAATCTAATGAACAGACTAAGGAGTTCGGAGGATGATTTAGTCTATGTAAAATGCCAAATAGGAATAAGAGCTTCAAAATGAAATCCCCTAAGTGCTTACATCATGATTATGTTAGTAAATGCATTGTTTCATGGAAACATGATTTCATTAGGTTTTTTCCAACACTTAAAACATCCCCTAGTTACGGCCTTGTAAGTTATGACACGGCGAGATAAGCCAGCCGTGGCCCGTTGTATATATATATATATTCCTTCATTCATTCATTCATTCATTCATTCATTCATTCATTCATTTTAAGACTGTATAGACCTATAGCGCCCCTTCAAGAAATCCACTTAGAAGTGCTATATATATATATATATACATATATATATATATAATGTAGTATGTGATGGCGATGGGATTGGAGGTGAGAAGAATTGAGGATGGAAGCAGAATCCGATGGGGCTGTAAATATGGCGTGGCTGCACATGATTAGTAAGAATGGATTGTATGCCTTGGAAGAGAGCAGAGTTTTCGGACAGAGCTTACATTCTGATAATTTAAACTGCAACGTACTAGAAGTTCTAGATCATATGAATCAGTCAAGTCAATAAAGACATTGTGATACTTCTGAGGAATTCCAAAATTGAAATAACTAAATTCAAATGAACTAAAAGGCAAATATTGCGTTTGTTTCTTTCATAGAACAACGATACAGAACAAAACTATAGAAATCCATCACGACGTCAGACAATCATGTCGGTGAGGAAGCACTTGGAGCAGTTCGCGCAGAACACAAGCATGCACGGTTTTGGAAAGGTCATCCTAACAAAGAAACCGGAAAAGCGAGCGGCGTGGGTGATCGTCTTTCTGTCTGCATGGGCTTTGTTTGCATACCAGTTGTCCAGTGTTCTGAGCAAGTACTTTGAGTACTCAAAGAAAACGACGACGGAATTCGTTTCAGGAGGTGCTCCGTTCCCAGCCATCACGCTGTGTAACATGCAGAGTATAGATTTCTATGCCATACACAAGTTCCTGAAATCAGAAGCAGACTCAAAAGATTCCTCAAAAGAAGGTTCTCTAGACGCAAACAATTCCTTTGCCTACCATTTCCATCTTTTAAATGACCTTTCTAGAAAATATCTGAAGCGCAATGATACAACCCAATCAGATCGCAACGATTTGCGAGATATTAACTCACGAACAATTTTCGCTGCAAATTTTCCAACCAGTGTAAAGAACGAGGTCGCAACGAAACGGCATGAATTTGTCGTTAAATGCGCCTACGGTAAGTCAAAGAGTTGCAATTTTACAGAAATTCCAGATCCATACTATCTTAGATGCTTCACATTTGAACCTCCTAACGTAAGAAACATCAGTTTCGAAGACCTTCAATCGTTGTCGGAAGGTATACTAAATGGATTTTCCGTGACACTTTTCACCGGAATCAAATCAAGCGAAAACATCGTATCGGAAAAACAGTTTGGCCTACCAGGAGTCTATGATATAGAAAGTCCTCTCTCTGGCAGCTCTGGAATCCGAGTTGTAATTCATCCACCTGGAACCGAACCTTTTCCGTTAACTGAAGGATATGACGTTCCACCCGGTTACCAGGTATCACTGGGCATTGTACCTGAAAGAAGAAAGCGTCTTGGAAAACCATACGGTCTATGTGCCAACAGGAACATATATAAAAGCAAGAGTCTTGAAGAGTTAAATGGATTCGAAACTGATCACAACGAGAATTACAGGAAGATTAGCTGTGAACGAATGTGCATGCAACAGCAAGTAATCAAGGAATGCAAATGCATTGACGAGACATTGCCTGGCCAGGAGAAGACATACTGCGATTACAATTTTTGCTGGCGGGTGGATAAAGATGGTAAACAAAGCAACGATACGCTTAGGCTTAACCAGGATATGCCTATTCGTACCTGCAGAGGAATTGAGTTTTTAGAAGAGTGCGCTCTCGATGTTAATTGCAACGCAAGCATAGTTGCAGAGACCATTCAGGACATTCGTTGTGCCGATGATGTAATCGAAAGACTAATGACTGACCTATCGTCGCTTTCAAAGTGCAACTGTCACGCACCATGCGACGAATTTCGCTACCACGTGTCCTACAGTCTGGCCAAATGGCCGTCTTCGGGTTACGAAGGTGCGTCCGTGTATGATGAAATCTTTCGACAGAAAAACTTTACGGATCGCTTTGCTGGAGGCAAGAAAATCATGTACGAGGAATACAAAAATAGGCTCGGAATGGAGTCGTTGAATGACTTTGCAAAGATTAACGTCTACATTGCGGACAGCAACGTTCTGCAGATCATCGAAGAACCAGCGACGACAATCACTCAACTCATCTCGGAAATTGGAGGTCAACTTGGAATTTGGATTGGAGTTTCAGTGATCACAATTTCCGAAGTACTAGAAGCACTTCTGAAGATAGACAAAGCAGGCTTTAAAAGACTCTGCTGTAAGTTTGAAATAACAGATGCCGACGATGAAACAAGAACTGAACAGAACGTCGGTTAAACTTTTGGTCGTAATGCATACTACGTTCTAACCTTGGTGTCTATTGGTGAATTTTCTAATTTATCGTCCTACTCTGTTCTATAATTATTGTCATAAGCAAAGACGCAGGTTGGACTGGAAGAAAACTACAGGCGTCCTGAGATTACAATTGCATCGTTTGATGTGTGGAGTGTTGACTTTTAGTCCTCTTTTGGTTTCGAAAGTCGATAACCAACTGCTCTAATCTTCATGCCATAAAATAAATGTTCTTCATGCTGAGCTTGTTGCTTATTCGTCATTTTTATAGTTTGCTGTGGCAAGAATGAGAAAAGTAAAACTCGTATTTTGCAACATGAAAAACTTAAGAGTTGTCAGACTATTATTATAAGGAAGTCTTCTGATGTGTGAGATGCCGCTAAAATACACAGAACTCTGGTCTATTAATTTATTATATGTAGAGCTATTCAAGTTCTATAAGCAGTTCATGAACATCATGAATAATTAATTGATGGTCGAAAACCGACTCTTGAGACGACACCACCCTTACCTAAAACAGCAGAGAAAGAAAAGAGACAGACAACGTTTAGTCGATTCAGAGTTCAGAAATCTATTCTTGCACTGTTTTCTTTTTACTCGATGTTATCTTTCTCAGATTGTTTCGTTTGGTCATTTTTCTGCATAATGCCTGACGTGCACAGAACACCGAATGACAGACGATATTACGGTAGGCTATAAAAATAACCCAGTAAAGCTTTGAAATGTAAAAGGCATTCGTATGCGACACGAAACACACAAATCTATCTAGCTCGGCCAATAATAATAATATTGGTCATCCAATATCTCATGGCAGATCAATCAGCATATCGCATAATCCGAATTACCACTCTTTCCCTGCCCAAAATGACCATTCCGATCCGTAGGCTACGGCTAGTGTATATATTAGACAAAGTTCTTAAATAAGACAAAGGTATAGGCATGGAAGCATGGTTAAGCTCAAGTCGATGTAGGCTATTGGTTCCAAAGACGTATCAGAGCATTGGTTGACTAGGGCACTAGGCTACATGTACATCATAACCCAGAGAGTTGAAAAAAATATACGATGGCTGGGGCACCAGATTATTTGCACAACGCTGTTCCAAATCGGTTACTGTGAGAGAACTGGTTCCGTCCAAAATTCTATTCCATTCTATTTAGGCCTATTGACTTACCCAGCGCCCCTCACAACACGACCTTATTATTAGAGGAACTCCGCGAAAAGAAGTCTCTATAGATAACGGGTAGAAACAAGAGTGCCATCGGACAACTTTGGCACAACATGTGACGAGAAAGAGAAACAACGGAAGACCAGAAACATTGAAAGACCAAAAACATTGAAATCTTTTATGGCATTTTCGTTTTTACCGGCGTGTCCGTCCTGAGAGCGCCTCTGAAGTGTCATCGTTCTGAGAGAGGCGCTATTATGAACAAAAACCGCTTATTTTATTTAAGAACTGCACTATAAACTTACCTATGAATCTTGAGTAGCCTAACTCTTGGTTTGAAAAGTGTGTCAATCCAATCTCGACGGGGAAAGTGTTGCAACAAGAATTGTCACAGAGTTGGGGGAAGAGACTTTGATCGTAATCGTAATCGTAATCGCAATCTCGAGATTTCTACAGCTACTACAAAAGCGAAATCACGGGAATCAGCTTATTCACAGGCGCTCAATCAAAGCAAAATCGATAGACAGCCAGAGACCTGGGTATCCGGACGTTTCATCCTCGGACGATTCATCCCCGGACGGTTCATCCCGGACGATTGAGTGAGTAAGAAAGTACTGACTTTAATTCTCATTTGCAAGCCACATTCTGAGTTACAAACGACATCATAATATTAATAATGTAGCCTACGTTATTCAAAGACAAGAATAATCCACATAATTATTATGAGAATAAAAAGCGTTCTTCGCATTTGTTACTCAACCTCCAGTATAACTATAATTAATGTGTGCCCTATAATATAGTCAACCAACCAGTTAATCGCTGTGGGATTGTGTCAACATAAAAACCAACCGTTTGACTGCTTAGACAAAGTTATAGGGGTCACCCGGGGGTTATGGACACCCTGGGTGTTATGGCCACCCGTCTTCTACAGCTTAATGTGATAATATAATAAATCTAGTCTGTTTATAGCTCTATGCATATTCGTCCTTCACCTTTCAACTATAAACTGATGTTGCGATGGTAAAATTCAGACTTATACGCGTTGTTTTTCAAATTATCCCATTTCCATAAAATAGCTAACCCTGATTCTGAAAATTATATAAAAATGTGCCTTTGGGAGGTAAAATTTTGAAGTTGGCAGTTTTAAATAAATGCTATTTGACATTGTATATATGTCTTTTATTTCACGTCATGTGCTTTCTAAACGTGAGAAAGCAACGATCCGATATGCCATTGCTATTGGGGTGATAATTATGGCCACTGAGACACCGGGGGAATATGGACACTGTCCATAACACCCCCGGCTGAATGTCCATACCTGCCAACTTGTTTTTTTTACGTAAGGAATGTTTTAAACAGACTTACTGATGCTGGTATTGTTTAATTGCTTTTTGTGATCATAATTATTGCAAACAATGCTACGAGAGTTCTGAAAATTAGACACATTAGGGTTCAGTGGTCTTTAGACATTGCCAAATTAGCAGGTGCACCAGTGATGCGCTGGATCTATCGTATGTGCCACTCAATGTAGACCTACAGCGCAGGAAGAGATCTGGTATATCCCCAATGTTTGGGCATCTTGATGTACCGGTGATGGCACCGGGTCAATCCTATGTCTTATGCAGTATACCAGAGGAGCCACTAGGACCATCATCTATGTCAGTTTTGCTGAACTTACCGGATGAGGCGCTGGATACATCGTATGTGCCACTCAATGTAGGTCTACAATGTTTGGGCAGCTTAATGTACCGGCGATGGCATTGGATCTATTGCCCATGTCTACGCTACTCAACGAACCGGAAGATTTCCCAAGGCCAGCACCCATGTCCGTGTCTTCAGAGATGGACACAAAGTGTTGCCTTTGTTCTGGTTACCAATGTTATCATAAAGTTAATGACTGTTTAATGTTTCTTAATAACTTTCGTATCAATCAGGTGTTTTTGGGTGATATCGACATTAGTGGGGTGATATGGACACCCCATGTCCATATCCCCCCAAACCCGGGGTGATATGGACACAAAAAAAAATTATATTTTCGAATTTTCCACAAAAACCTGTTTATATTTTCCAGCTTTTAAGAACGTTCCAAGTACCTCTCATAGAGTACTTTGAAATAGAATATTAACATTTTAATCTTTATTTAAACTTCAGCATATATTAGCCAAAAGGCTTAAGGGGTCCATAACCCCCCGGTTGACCCTAAGGCTACTCAACCAACCGTTTGTCACTCACGGTCACCCTCACGAGAAAGTTGACAGGTGTGCAGCGTAGACCTACATGTTTTGCTATTTTCATTTGTAGCCTATTTGTATTGATTAGCGTTGAGAATAATAATGTTATTTAAGACATTGATTAGTTCTCGCCTTTCTGCAACTGGATATATGACACGGCTGCATGTCACGCGAAGTTATATCATTATAATTTATTATTATACATACATTTATACATTTTCAATCATTCATTCCAGAAATAGCCTATATATAGCCAAGCCCAGGGTGAGAATTGCCGAAGGGTTTGGAGGGTTTCAACCCCCAGTCTTTCTTAGAGCCCTATAGTAGGCCTAAAGTCGGTTTTTCACACCCAATTCCAAGTGGATCATAGTATAACCCACAGTTATTTTTCCACAATTCTTACGCTGGCCAAGCCACGGCTTTAGAAAATAGTCTTCGCATCTGGTAGAAATGAGGCAAATTACTCCCCAGATAGTAAGCGGAAGCTCATTCCTGGTGGATGGGCCAACAACCGAGAAGGTTCTACGCTGTGGACCGAACCGAAGAGTGGGTCCGAGGGACCAAGAGCTCTCCTTAGCCAAAGAGCGCAACATAGATATATATATATAATTTATATATGCATAATTATGATATATCTATGAGATAGGAAGAGGTGTGAGGCAAGGATGCCCACTATCCCCAATATTGTTTAATATCTATATAGAAGAAATTGTAAGAGAAACACTGGAAGAAGTGAATGAGGGGATAAAGGTAGGAGGAAGACTGATAAAAGCTCTGAGGTTTGCGGACGATCAGGCAATGTTGGCAGGCACTCAAGAAGGATTACAAAGAATGATGGATCGACTGAACATGATATCGACAGAATACGACATGAAAATAAACATCAAAAAGACAAAGACTATGAGGATAAGCAAAGGAGGAAAGGAAGCAATTCTTAAGATCACAGTAAACGGAGAGGAAATAGAACAGGTAGAGAAATTCTGCTACCTAGGAAGTATGGTCACAGATGATGCAAGATGCCATATAGAAATAAAAAGAAGAATAGCCATGGGAAAAGACGCATTCAACAACAGAGGGGAACTCCTCAGAGGAAAACTAAATATGAGCCTTAAAAAGAGGATGGTCAAGACGCTGGTGTGGAGTGTGGTCCTGTATGGGTCAGAAACATGGACAATGAGAAAGGATGACATAAGAAGATTGGAGGCTTTCGAAATGTGGATTTGGCGAAGAATGAAGCGTGTCAGCTGGATGGAACACAAGACAAACGAAGAAATACTGCAGATGGTGGGAGAGGAACGATCAATGATGGAGACAATACGGAGGCGACAGAGAAACTGGATTGGACACATCATGAGGAGTGACACCATAGTACGGGATATCATCGAAGGAAGAATGGAGGGGAAAAAGACAAGAGGAAGACCAAGAACAATGCTACTGGACTGGATGATGACAAAGGACGGTTACAGAGGGCTAAAGATGGATGCACAGAACAGATATGCGTGGCGTCATTGGACATATGAACCTGCCTGACGGCAGAGAACCAAAGAAGAGAAGATGAGTTTCATTAGAATAATCTTCCACTCCAGGTCATAAATGTTAACCGTTTCTTTCCGTTTAAAACTCAACTATGTACATCAGGGCTGTTTTAAAGAAATTTTTAGGTCTGCGCAACTCTTTCTTTTCCTTTCCCATCCTCCATGGTAAATTACTTCCAATCGGAGGACAATGACCATTTTTTGCTTGTTTTAACTGTAGGCTACAGAAGTGCTTCTACAACTGCACAAATCCATTTAGAGCTGCACATTTTGTGTACAACTGCACGTTAAAAATGTAGCCTACATGTACGTATCTCTTTTCACATGTTGGTTAAGTTTGCAAAGTGTGCACATTATTTTTAACTATAGTTAGCCTAAGCTCTTGTTCTGTAGAAACTTTCATCTTATCTGTGTATCGCCTCATACCTGAGCATTCAATAATGCTTCGTAGCATTGTTTAATTCAATGTTTACTCTAGGATGACCCACTGACCCTTGTTAGCGGCCCTTTGATGACTCTACCTTTAGTTCAAATTTTGTTCTTGTAACCTATTAGGCCCTATAATTATCTGATACTCTTTTACTTTCGATCTCAATGAAAAAGCGTGATAGTGGTCATCCTTATAATTATGTGGAACCAATAAGTGTAAATTTGCCTACAGCTTTCATCTCCACAGACAATAATTATACTCTCGGTGGCCAGAGAACTGTAAAATAATGTACGATGTGACAGCTTAATGACATTGCACAGTTCATTATTATGGCACAGCGATTGTAGCCCATTTCTAATTCGATCAGTTTTTTTAGCCTATAAACAACGCAGGGTAAATAATAATTGAGGCCATTATTGAAACAGTATATCAACACTGTTAAGCCATAGCACATATTGATTTGAAGGCCATAGTAATATCTTCAACGGGTAGCAGACAGAGACATTGTCACATTCACTATTGCACGGACTCACTCTTGCTTCCAGTCTGTCGGCGAGTAGGCAAACAGAGCTTGTGAAAACAGTGTAGTAGTCTTACGCTACCTTGTTTGAGGTATACTCTAGGTTTTCCGGTTCTGTATGATTCTTCAAGGAAGTCCCAGGTAAAGCATTTGCTAATTTCTATCGTGGTATGACAATCATTTTATTTGTGAGTCTTCTGTCTACTGCTACTGCTGCTACTGCTGCTGCTACCACTACTGCTACTATCACTACTACTGTCACTTCTACCACTGCCGTTGCTGTTACTGCTACTGCATGCAACTGCTATTGCTGCTGCTGCTACTACTACTTCTATTATTACAACAACAACAACCACTACTGCTACTAGCCTACTGCTACTACTGCTACCACTACTACGCTGCTTCTGCTGCTACTTTTGCTAATATTACTGCCGCTTCTGCTACCACAATGACTACTACTACTGTCATCATCATCATCATCATCGTCGTCGTCATCATCATCATCATCATCATCATCATCATCATCATCATCATCATCATCATTGTTTGCCTTACAGTTGACCATTGTACTTACCAAGTACTTTGATGATGATGATGATGATGATGATGATTGTAGTGGTGGTGGTGGTGATGATGATGATGATGATGATGATGATGATGATAATGATGATGATAATGATGATGATGATGATGATGATGATGATTGTGGTGGTGGTGATGATGATGATCATGATGGTGATGATGATGGTGGTGGCTTTGGTGGTGGTGGTGGTGGTGGTGGTGGTGGTGGTGGTGGTGGTGGTGGTGGTGGTGGTGGTGGTGGTGGTGGTGGTGGTGGTGGTGGTGGTGGTGGTGGTGGTGGTGGTAATGAGAATACCAAAGAAGATCTGGAAGCTTCAAGTCTTTTCGGCATACATTTTCACTGAAAACTTATATATCCCGGGATGAAACATTGATGATGCTAATATCTAAAATTGCCAGTAGTGATGCTGATTTCTAGAAATTCAAGAAAGTGTCGATGAAGTTGATTCACGAAGTTAAGTTTCATTTTTTCTGATACTCTAGTGAGGTTCAGCAATCGATAGCCACAGAGATGTCGTTGAGAAAGCAATTGGAGCAGTTCGCGCAGAACACAAGCATGCACGGCGTTGGAAAGGTCATCCTCACGAAGAAACCGGAAAAGCGCGTTGCATGGGTGATCGTCCTTGTATCTGCCTGGGCTTTGTTTGCCTTCCAGTTGACCAGTGTACTTACCAAATACTTTGAGTACTCAAAGAAGACTACGACTGAAATGGTTTCAGGTGGTGCTCCGTTCCCTGCCATCACACTGTGTAACATACAGAGTCTGGATTTCTACGTCATTCACAATTACATGACAGGAAGCAAGAGCAGGAATGAGGATACTGATGGAAGAAACAATTCCTTTGCACTCCACTTTCGAAGTTTAGTTCGTCTACTTCTTAAATACATGTTTAGCGTTTTCGAAGCGTCGAATCTGGACTCAATGTTTTCACGCACAACGTTCGCAGCAAATCTTCCAAAGGATGCACTTGATGAAATTGCCATCAAGCAGCAGGAATTCATCGTCAAGTGCACCTACGGAAACTCAGATTGCGATTTTACAGAAATTCCAGACCCGTACTATCTGCGATGTTTCACATTCGAACCTCCTAATATAAGAAATATGAGTTTTGAGAAATTTCAGTCTTTGTCTGAGGGCATTGAAAACGGTCTTTCAGTCACAGTTTTCACAGGAATAAAGCACACTGAATACAACATCACGGAAACGTTCATACCCGGCGTCTTTGAGAAGGGCAGTCCCCTCTCCGGCAGCTCTGGAATCCGAGTGGTCATACATCCCCCTGGGACAAAACCATTTCCATTGACAGAAGGATATGATGTTCCACCTGGTTTCCAGGCATCAATAGGCATTGTGCCTGAAAGAAGAAAACGTCTGGGTAAGCCATTTGGTCGGTGCGCTCGGCAAAACAGATATAAAAGCAACTATCTTGATGACTTAGATGAAATTGGAACTGGTCAAAACGAGCCATACAGGAAGATTAGCTGCGAACGAATGTGCATGCAAGAGCAAGTAATCAAAGAATGCACGTGCTTCGATGAGACTTTGCCTGTTGCAGGGAATGCGGTCTGTATCAACAAAGTTTGTTGGCTCGAGAATTTAAACGCTACAAGTGACAACGGTATGCCCCTAGTGAGAGCTAAAACCTGCAGAAGTATTGCGTCCTTCGAAGAGTGTTCCCTGAACGATCGTTGCAACATAAGCATGGTTGCAGACACCCTTCGGAACATTCAGTGTGCGGATGAAGTCATCAAAAGACTCATGACCGACTTGGAGTCGCTTTCCAAATGCAAGTGCTACGCTCCGTGCGACGAATTTCGCTACTACACGTTCTACAGTCTGGCTAAATGGCCGTCCTCCGGTTACGAGAGCTGGTCTGTGTTCGACGATATTTTCGAAAGCGAAGATTTTGCGAATCGTTTTGCTGAAGAGAAGAGAGAGATGTATCGAGATTACATTAGAAAGTCGGGAATGCAATCCATGAATGACTTTGCGAAGATCAACGTCTACATAACAGATAGCAACGTTTTGCAGATTATTGAAGAGCCGGCGATTACGATAACTCAACTCATCTCGGATGTTGGTGGTCAGCTGGGACTTTGGATTGGAGTTTCCGTCATCACAATCTCTGAAGTACTAGAAACCGTTCTAACAATGATCACAGCCGGATGTCGAAAGCTATATCGTAAGTTTAAAAAGGATAAACCCGACTCTGATAATGACAATGATAATGATTCGTGTTATAAAGTTGAAGTAGAAGAAAACAAAATCGAGATTGGACCAAACAACGTCTAAGATAACAAACATTTCAGGGTCTTATCTTGCACTGTATATCTTACCTTCCGTTCAAATGTGTTCTTCTAAAAAAGCATGGAACTGATTCGAGAAGTTTTTAGACAATGCTACGTGTGCTGAACTTGAAAAACGCACGATCATTTGATTAGGCCTATACATGTACATGTACACTGTGTCCGGTTAAAAAGTAGCCCCCACAAAAAAGTGTCATAACTCGGTCAAAACGTTTGGGATTTGTCTGAAATTTCAAACACAGCAACAGCGGCCATATTTACACGAGATTCTAAAACCGATTAGAAATATACGTGAGTTTGTCAAATTTATAAGTGTTTGCGTTGGAGCACCGACAAATTGAACTTTCCAACATGGAAAACCTGAAAGGAAGTGAAATTCAGCTAAATATAGTGTTCAAAATGTCCATCTTGTTCACGGACACACGGCCGTAAACTTAGACGCTACTGCTTGATGGTCCTGTCGATGATCACCTGGTTAAGCAACTGCCAATCTTCAAACAGACGCGCCCTAGGCCCTACGGTTATCGATGTCATGAATACGCGGCTACGCGCGAACGAAAAACACGCTCCTCCAGTACATGTACTCCGGATCAAAGTCTGGACTGCTGGACGGCTACAGCTGCAGGATATGAAGCCGAGTGTCTCCCGGGATAGCTATTAACCTACTACGTCTACGATCGTGCGTCCGAGAACAAGAAACACATTTTTTGGCACCATAATAGCTGAATTTCACTTCCTTTCAGGTTTTCCATGTTGGAAAGTTCAATTTGTCGGTGCTCCAACGCAAACGCTCATAAATTTGACAAACTCGCGAATATTTGCAAACGACTTTGGAATCTCGTGTAAATATGGTCACTGTTGTTGTGTTTAAAATTTCAGACAAATCCAAAAAGTTTTGACCGAGTTACGACACTTGTTTGTGGGGGCTACTTTTTATCCGGACACAGTGTAGATCTAGCCTACTTCGGAAATAATATTATTCAGTAGTTATCCGACGGTGGTAGATCTATACGGACATTAGATGACCCGGTGAAAATTGTCTTGTATATAATTAGGATACGATAGCATGAAAATGGAAGTTGGATCAACAGGCTTTTTAAAATGAATTTTGCTAATTTAAGTAGAGCTATGTGAGTACAATAACGTAGGCCTATACGAAAGGTTCGACTAGTTTAACAAGTAATGCTTCAAAAGTTATTTGAAAACACAAAATGCGTTGTCGTTTTGCTTGGGTTTAAATGATTGCATTTAGCCTAAATAGACGCTGTACAAAATTGTTTATTAGGCCTATACCGACTGTCTTGATCTTTTTGTCCCTCTTGTTCGGTGTGTCTTGACATAGGGCCAAGCATTTTCTGTGATTGGACCATCCACATGGAATGACCTTTCCTCTTCTAATATCTAAGTTCATGCCTGGACTCTTCCTGCATTCTCTCGCTCTCTCGAGACGTTTCTTTTCCTACGGAAAGCTTCTATGCTGAGAGCACCTCTGAAAGGTCTACGCTGCGAGAGACGCTCTATAAAATATATCATTAGATACAATGTCAATGTGTTACACACAATCGGGCGAGCAACGACGTTAACGGTTAAAACTGTTATATGATATTTTATGGTTGATATCAGCAGCCTGTGAAATTTAGAAAAGCGACTTTAATCTTACAGTGTACAACGAATATGATTGGTATTTTTATACAAGAATTCTGAGTTATACGCCGAGCAATATTATTGCTTTTACAACCGAAGTTTAAGATTCGCATTCCTAACAGATATTATTATAGCCTAATGCCTACTGGTCCATGCTGACAAACAACTACCTTGCAATATGTACAGTTTTCACACACATATACACACAAACAGACAAGAGATTGGCCTACTGGTCCATGCTGACCGACATCTAGGTGTACTAACACGCACATACACACACATACATACATACATCCATACATACACACATACATACATTCACACAACTAAATGTCAGAGAGTCCTATATCGGAATGAGAGGCATGCATTGTAGAGTCCTTCCCATCAGTCAGAAACTCGCGGCCAGCAGATGCTGCAGATCAACAGGAACCTAAAGAAAAATAAATAAAACGACAAAGGTTTTACTATTACACGCTACGACAGTTAAATTGTAGTCATTTCATGATATTGATCTTGAATTAAATAAAACTCTAATTCTGGTGTGGTCCATGTTCGTTGACGCCGCACTCACATATTTACATCAGGAAGTTTTCTGTCCAGTCGCAATTCAACTGGATAAGCGATCGTTGCGTTTATCTCCTTACATACATACGTAGGCACATACATACTTGTATGAACCGGCCTTTGAGCAGACTGTAGAACGGCTGGAGAGCGACTTTCCTGCATTCCTTCTTTCCGTCTTTCCTTCCGTATATGCAGTCTTTGCAGTGCGAGCTTGACGTGTCCTAAGTCATTAATCTCGAGGCGGGAAGACTGCCGCAACATCGAGAATCCTTCCATCGATGTTCACTGCAGTAGAAAAAGAAAAACACAGAATGTAATGAAATTCAGGGAAATTAAAAACACGAAAAAATGGCACATCTGACGATTTCTTTCCAGATTCTAAGAAATTGGAATCATTCCAGTAATGTTTGTGAATCCTTTTATCTAAACCAGTCTAATGTAGGATATACCAGTCAATAGCACACTGATACCAAGCCATAACCAGCATTGGGAATCCGCAAGAATTTTTGTGGATGGGTGGGGTAAAAGTTTTAGCCTATATTATTGGCACGAGTACTTGTTATCAAGTGTTCCGAAAGCAGCCGATCACGTCTACCTCGGCGTTCGTTACCCGTGACTCTGGGGTCTGGCGACTACTCCAACATCCGTCAACGCTTTTGGAAAGCAACTGAGATAGTATAGAGTCTGTCAGGGATCACGTTTTCAGTTATTTCTGAGCGTTTATTTTAAAATAATATTCTAAGGCAGTGCTGTCCAACGTTTTTGGCACCACGGGCCGCAAAAGCAAGGTTCTTGAAGCTGAGGGCCGCAACAGTAAACTCAAAAGTAGTGGCTAAAATTTATTGATAATATCAACATTGAAACGCATATATTAAAGTTTAATGTGGAATTATTGTAATCTATACATCAATCATGCAAGCTATCGATATATGAAATTTAAATACCGCCGGTTCAAGATTCGAAGATGCTCTCAACCCAGGAATTGTCAAAGCGAAAAGTCTTGAGCAGTTTGTGGAAAGAGTTCCACAAGTCCACAGGAAAAAAGAATAGTAGCGTATGTGGACTACACAAACCAAGATTATCATGCTTCATAACAGTAGAGCACCAAAATGTGCAGCGTGGCTTTTATCCCTGACTTGCAGTCATTTCCGTCACCACAGTTTGGCCAGCTCTGCTCTTCATTAGGCCTATGTCGCCCAGTCAATTTATTTTGGCTAAGATCCACTTTATGACTGGGGCGAATTTCCATCCTCCTGCTCTGGCTTCCATAAAAATCTTCCAAGCCAAAGTCTCGGTCTAAAGAGCTAGACTGCTGGCAGTCACAGTCGTCGAATCTGAAAGAGCCAACACATCGCCATTCGCCGGCCCTGGTCTCTTATCGGTTGTTTCTTTGTGAGCCTTAGAACTAGAACTCGTCTATCTCTCGAAGGAATGGTCGCAGTCACTGTCTTGCAGACGTGCTGGAACTTTGTAGCCTACACATCACAGTTACTCATTGGGACGGTACAGTTACTCATTGAGTACAGTAATAAGAGTTGTTAAAATCAGAAGTCATGTGTCGTTCTCCAGACTACGCCGTCTACGGGAACGTAAAACCATGAAAAGAAAGAAGATATTTAATTCTCGGAATGGTAGTATTCCAAATCGGCATTAATTTTGTCTCCAAACCAATTAAAAAATAAACGCTCAAGTCGACCAGTGACTTTATCATTAATTTTTACTAAGTTTAGTTTATTTTACACAAAGTCTGACAAAGAGAAAAATTTAGTGAGCCTTGGCGGGCCACTTGAAATCATCTCGCGGGCCGCATGCGGCCCGCGGGCCGCACGTTGGACAGCACTGTTCTAAGGTTTCAAAGTTTGTTCATTGTTGTAATTCGTTTGCGTCATCTCCAGTAGTTTCGATAAAGTAAGAATTATGAGAAAATCAGAGCCTCAGTTAAAAACAACAATGATAAGAAAATGTGGCAAAACATGCGAAAAATTCACCTGGGCAAATGTCCGCCCCCTCCCCCCGTCGTCCCCCGGACGATCATGTTAATCAGGTCGATCTGCTATGCATGGGCAATAGGGCCTATAGGCCCTACATACAAACATTCGTACTCACGTAGCCTATAGGTACTTTCGCGTAGGACGCCCTAGACATACAATTATATAAGCTACATATAGGCCTACGTACGTATGTGTATGTGTTTTTTATAGGCCTGTATTTGACTCAAGACTGTCCTTCTCGAGAGCACTGCTGAGTAGTTACCTAGAAAGAGCGCTATATTTCCGCAATGAATGAATCAATATATTAGCATATTATAGAGGTTGAACAGTTCTTACGTTTAGCGTCGAACATCCCGGCTACTTCGAGCAGATTGGTCCCTAATATTGCTCCAGTTCTGTTAGATGAAGAACTCGAAGCAATCTTCTTCTGTACGAAGACATACATTGTTTTATCTACCCATGCAGATCACCTTTTAACTTCGTCCTCCTCTGCTCCTAGGAGGTGGGAGGCGATGTGCACGAAAGCATCCGTCATCTACAAACAGACAATCATCAGCACAGTCATAACAACCACGACATAATCTGATTAAAATTACCACAGAGCAAAGATAGGCTGATAAGGTGGACAACGGGAAATCCATCGACTTTATATTCATATAAACCACGTTTGTTAGATGTTAAGCGTTACGATCTAGGCTGAATCTCCCCAGCTATGCCGTATAGGCCTATGTGGCAGTGCCAGTTTGTGGGCGTGGTGGTGTAGTGGTGGGTTCGATGCCGTGGAGCCGGAGGTTCCAGGTTCGAATCACCTCAAGAAGCAGTGTATACGGACCTTGAGCAAGTCCTTAACTCGCAATATTATTGCATGCTCGTGCGATTCGGCGTGAAGCTCCTGTGCAGTGTCCGTGCAGCAGTCGGGAGCGCCTCTGAGTCGTGAGATTGAAGAGGCGCTATGGCAATTGTGAGAAATAAATATATTATTAAAATGATCATTTAGACAATCAAGTGGTGACAGCTGAATAAATGAGCGTAATGCAGTTACGTACGTATTTCCCATTTGGGCCAAAAGACTGAATTAATGCACAGGTGACAAACCCTATTTAGCAGTTCAGTTCCTCTGCCTGCTCATATCACTGGTCTCTAGCAACCTGAATGAGTGAATGTTTTGTGGTCGTGGGGTGAGGAGATGGTTAAATGGTAGCACGATGGCAGGTGAGCCTTACCTTAATCTTATGACGTCTGCAAAGTCCAGCTGCCCTCAAAGCAGTGGGTTTGAAAGTCTGTCGTAGACTTTCGCTTTGGATCGTCGACATCCGTAGCTCTTCACTTTTTCTGACGAATAGGATGACAATTTGCCTTTGACATCAAACGATCCAAATAAAAGACATCCATATGTCTTTCTATCACTTGTGCGATATATAGTCCAATGTTTTTTCTCGCGTGTTGTACTGCAGTTCAACGTAAAAGCATCGTCTGTCTGCCTTGCTTTTATTTCGCTCAATCGACAGCCTGAATGTAGTCATCTGGTGTAGAGATTGCCATACAACATTTGGGAGTGTGAATTCGTCTTTTGGAGTATACTATACTATAGTTTCATATCCAATTATCCTTCGATGTTCACTGTAGAAAAAGGAAAACACAAAATATACAGAAATTCAGGAAAATTAAAAGCACGAAAAATGGTACAAGTCAAGAAATCTATCCAGATTTGAAGACAATCAATGGAATCATTCCAGTAATGTTTATGGTCTCTTTTATACAAAACAGTCTAATGTACGATATATCATCAGCCGATAGCAAACCAATACATACCAGCCGTAAACCAAACCGTAACCAGCATTGGGTGTCCGCAAGAATTTTTGTGGGTGAGGGCAAAGTTTTAGATATTGGCACAAGTAGGCGGTTCCGAAAGCAGCCTATCACGTCTACCTCGGCGTTCGTTACCCGTGATTCTACGGGTAATAGTCTGGTGACTACTCCAACATCCGTCAGCGCTTTTGGAAAGCAACTGATATATGGTATGAAGTCAGTCAGAAATCACGTTTCCAACTATTGCTGAGCGTTTATTTGAAAAACATATTCCAAAAGTCTCAAATTTTTACATTATTTTAATTTGTTTCTGTCATCTCAACTAGTTTGGGTAGAAATAAGAAAATGCTGAGAAAATTAGAGCCTCAGTTTTTAAAAACAATGATAAAAACTAAATGTGGCAAAACATTAAATCCAGCTGAGCAAATGTCCCTTCGTCGCCCTCAGACGGTCATGGTAACCAGGTCGATTAATTGTTTTATACACAATATACAATTATACATACAGACATTCGTACATACGTATACGTACTTGTGTGCAGCACATAATTAAATACAAATTGGCTTATAGGCCTACATACGCAGTCTACGCACGTATGTTTATGTGCTTTAATAATAGTCCAATATTTAACTCAAGACTGTCCTTCTCAGATGAAGGAGATGGGAGCACTCCTGAGTAGTTACCCTGAATGAGCGCTATTTAAATTTATGCAGTGAATGAATGAATATATAATTAAATTATTATTATTAAAATGGTTGAATTGAACCGTTCTTACGTTTAGCGTTGAACATCCCGGCAACTTCGAGCAGATTGGTTCCTAATATTTGCTCCAGTTCTGTTAGATGAAGAACTCGAAGCAATCTTCTTCTGTACGAAGACATACATTGTTTTATCTACCCATGCAGATCGCCTTTTAACTTTGTCCTCCTCTGCTCCTAGGAGGTGGGAGGCGATGTGCACGAAAGCATCCGTCATCTACAAACAGACAATCATCACCACAGTCATAACAACCGCAAATGATCTGATTAAATCAGTGCAGTGGGACAAAGCGAGAGAGAAAAAGTAGCAATATGAGTAGGAAGAGAATACGACCAGACGACTAACAAAGGATCATCAGATTTTTTGCAGAGAAAATGCTATATTTTTCAGACATTTCTGTCGGACGACTAAAAAAGGTCAACAGAGTTTTTCCGGAAAGTGTCATCAAACATTTTTGCCCCCCCCCCCCCTTTGAAAATTTTAGTGTTCGCCCCTGTCTACTCTTACGATGATTGCTCAGAAGCACTGCAGTTCAAGGCATAATATTACATGGGAAGATTCACGGCTTCCGTGACTTCGTGAATTTCTATAATCCTAAGGCAACAGGGCACCCCACCCCCGAACATGTGAAAATACCCCATCTGCTAAATGGAGAATATGGAATGTAGCCTATGAGCACTAGTTATAGCGCTCTTTCAAGATACGAATGATGTTTATCAAACATTAGAATCTAGAGGCTAAACATGGTTAAGTAACGTCAGGTGAGTCTTACCTTAATCTTATGACGTGTGCTGCAAAGTCCAGCTGCCCTCAAAGCGCTGGATTGGAAAGTCTGTCGTAGACTTTCGCTTTGGATAGTCGACATTCGTAGCTCTTCGCTTTCTGATGAATTGAAAGCCAATTTGCCTTTGACATCGATCGATACAAATAAAAGACATCCAAGTCTTTCTATCCCTTGTGTGATAGTCCAATGTTTTTTCTCGCGTATAATACTGCAGTTCAACGTAAAAGCATCGTCTGTCTGCCTTGCTTTTATGTCGCTCAATCGACAGCCTGAATGTAGTCATCTGGTGTTGAGGTTGGTTTGACAAGGAAGGGTCGCATACAACAATCTGGAGTGTAGTTGCGTCTTTTGGAGTAGTAGGTTTCATATCCAGGAGAAGTAGCCGGATTCGTTGTCTCATCCTGTGTGGTTTCTTCCAAGTCGGAAGTCGTGGTTTCTTTTTCAGCGGGAGTAGAACTTCTTTCAGTTTCTTGATGATGTATGCCGGTGCGCGCGAGTTTCCTTCTGTGGTTCGGTTGAGTGAATTTCTCAGCGTTTCTTTATTTCTTTCATCTTTACATTGGGATGACGAGGATTTTCGTTATCAGCATTCATACATTAATCCATTCATTCCATCATTCGCTAATGCATTCACACACACGGCAGTCAGTCAGGCAGTCAGCCAGACAGTCAGCCAGCCAGTCAGTCAGGCAGTAAGTCAGCCAGCCAGTCGGTCAGTCAGTCAGCCAGCCAGTCAGTCAGTCAAGCAGTCAGTTAGTTTATATGACGCCTCTCCAAGAGAACTTCTCATAGGCGTGTCCCATATACCATGCCATTCCCACGTGGATGGCGTTCCCTGTTAATTAATTATATTAAGACCTCATGGGAAACCCAGAGCAAACTCCTTTCCGAAAAACCTGGTTAGGACTCCCTGTCATACCAATAAAAAATAATCCTTAATATATACACTTGCCTAATCCACGTGGATGGCGTTCCCTGTTCGGCCCAGCACAACCTCATGGAGAAACCCAGTAACCATCCAAATCCCATAATTATTATGAAGCCTATACCAGTTGGCCCCTTCTTCGGGGCTGCTTAGGATCTTCTTCAGGGCTGCTTAGGGACCTTTTTCGGGGTTGCGTATGATCTTCTTCGGGCTGCGTAGGATCTTCTTTGGGGCTGCGTAGGTACCTTCTTTGGGGCTGCTTAGGATCTTCTTCGGGGCTGCATAGGATCTTCTTCGGGGCTGCGTAGGATCTTCTTCGGGGCTGCGTAGAGACCTTCTTTGGGGCTGCGTAGGATCTTCTTCGGGGTTGCGTAGCATCTTCTTTGGGGCTGCTTAGAGACCTTCTTCGGGGTTGCGTATGATCTTCTTCGGGGCTGCGTAGGATATTTTTCGGGGCTGCTTAGGATCTTCTTCGGGGCTGCATAGGATCTTCTTCGGGGCTGCTTAGGATCTTCTTCGGGTCTGCGTAGAAACCTTCTTTGGGGCTGCGCAGGATCTGCTTCGGGGCTGCTTAGGGACCTTCTTCGGGGCTGCTTAGGATCTTTTTCGGGGCTGCTTAGGGACCTTCTTCGAGGTTGCGTAGGATCTTCTTCGGGGCTGCTTAGGATCTTCTTCGGGGCTGCGTAGGGACCTTCTTCGGGATTGCGTAGGATCTTCTTCGGGGCTGCTTAGGGACCTTCTTCGAAGCTGCGTATGATCTTCTTCGTTGCTGCTTAGTGATCTTCTTCGGGGTTGCGTAGCATCTTCTTTGGGGCTGCTTAGAGACCTTCTTTGGGGTTGCGCATGATCTTCTTCGGGGCTGCGTAGGATATTTTTCAGGGCTGCTTAGGATCTTCTTCGGGGCTGCTTAGGGACCTTCTTCGGGGCTGCATAGGATCTTCTTCGGGGCTGCTTAGGGACCTTCTTCGGGGCTGCTTAGGGACCTTCTTCGGGGTTGCGTAAGATCTTTTTCGGGGCTGCGTATGATCTTCTTCGGGGCTGCTTAGGAACCTTCTTCGGGGTTGCGTAGGATCTTCTTCGGGGCTGCTTAGGGACCTTCTTCGGGGTTGCGTATGATCTTCTTCGTTGCTGCTTAGTGACCTTCTTCGGGGATGCGTAGGATCTTCTTCGTTGCTGCTTAGTGACCTTCTTCGGGGCTGCTTAGGATCTTCTTTGAGGCTGCTTAGGGACCTTTTTCGGGGTTGCGTAAGATGTTCTTCGGGGTTGCGTAGGATGTTCTTCGGGGCTGCGTATGACCTTCTTCGGGGCTGCGTAGGATCTTCTTCAGGGCTGAATCTGAATCGTCTTGCGATGACTTTGCTGATTGCGTTTTTCTATCACTTCACTGACTCTATTCATCACGGGATTTGGTTACCGGTACTGGATAGAATCGAATTCATATGGCCATCCGTCCATTCGAGTGTAGTTGTTCGTTGTGGTCACGTCCTTCGCAATGAAGCAGGCATGGTTCGGTCTTTGGGATGAATCATCGTATTTAGAGCGAGCAGTTCATTCGAGGTTAACGTTTCTTCTTTACGACTTCATCATCCATCGTAGTTACATTTGGTCTGTGTTCATATTTTCTTGGGCAATGTTTTTCCTTATATGGGGTTTGACCTTTCGATATTCAGTTGATTTCCGTGTCTGGGCGATGGAGTTAAGGGCAACGTTTCCTCGATGTGATCATTATCTTTATTTCTTTGCGGTTGTTATGTGGCTCAAACGACGTCCAGAGTCGAGACAGAAGAGAACCTGTGAAAGGCAGATTATGCATACAGAGAGGAAGAGACGGAGACAAAGAGACAAAGAGACAAAGAGACAGATCCAGACAAGGAGGTAGAATAGTAATGACAATACGGGATTCTGAGGCAATTTCAGAGATAGACATGCAGTGAGAGAATGAGAGAGGCAGTGAGAGAGAGACAGGCAGGCAGAGACAGTCGGGTAATTGACCATTGACTGATCTCTTGGCTATGATAATGGCTGTTAGTTAAATCATGCACTCATACATTGCACATGCTTCGATATTCAAATTGGGTTTGGTAAATTGTGGGACGCGGTGGTGCAGTGGTAGGCTAAGTTCGTCGCCTTGTAGTCAGTCACCCTGGACAAGTTGCTCAGTGTTGCTCACCCACAATTCAAGACTATTGCCTGCATGTGTGGAAGGTAACGGTAGACCACCTCACTCATTTCATCCCCAGAGGCGTGAAAGCCAATGAACCTGACTTCGGAAAGAGCTCATTATCAACATCATTAGGTGAATTATGCACGCGCGCACACGTAGATCATTTGACCTTCGAATTTTTCTCGGAAGGTTATGGTAAGTTAACGCAAAACATGGTAAGATAAAATTATGGTAACGACAGGCAATTTATGGTAAGGTATTTTATAAAGTCAGATGATGGAAGGTAAAGTATGGAAAGGTACAGTATGGAAACTAAACAACTGACGGTCAGACTATAACGTCGGCAAAAATATTTTCAAGCGATTCTTACCATCATTTTCTGCGTCCATTTCAGCATGCTACTCTTCACGACTGCTTGTAAACGATTAGGCTAGTTGACAGTCTTCTACTGCAGGGATGATGTCGGCTGAAGAATCTTTTGAATGGATCGTTGAGTATAGGACGGCGGATGAGGAGACGTGTCTGGTTTCCCAACACGACCATGACATCAGGTATACACATCTCTCTGCCTACCATCGGTGATTTGTGGTCTCATCAGCATGCTGCAGGCAATGAGTTGACGTCGACTTTAACGTCGGTTATGAAGCGCTTCAGATCGTCGACGACATTGGATTGGAATCACTGAGATTGACGAGAGTCTCGGTAGAAATATAAAGCGGTTTTCTTCATCACCAGCAGCGGTCAAATTGCCTTCGCGCGACAACTGAGGACTGGTGAATGAATTAAGTCTCGCAGATCTGCAGATCTTCGGCATCTGTATGTGTAGTTTTTTTATAGTAGAGCTGTGCTGAGGCTGGACGAGCGTTTCCTGTGGCACGGTTTCTGCAACGCTAATGCTAACGGGTCGAAGGTTTGATCGGATTTGTTTTGTCGAGTACCAGCGGCTGACGGATCGGAGTCGAAACGGATTGATTAGCTTAGACAATGTCATTATCTCTCTATCCTTGCTTCCTTTGTAGCTGCATTTTCAGCCTGATTTGCATTTCCGGTAACTCTTCCAGGTTGATTTGTCTTTGCAGTTGACGTGGCCTCACTCTCTGACTATAATAGCCTAACCTTCTTATAGTTTGGTATTCTTTTCGTAGTTAATTTTGATTTCACTTCTGACTTGACTAATTTTCCCCTTCAAAATAGATCTACATGGCCCACCACCCATTCAAAATTAAGTCATCTCTCATCTTTTTTCAATTTGGTGCAGAAAGTATCAATAACATTTTGGTGAATTTCATTTCTTTTTTCTTTTATCCCATCTACCTGGGTTATCGGAAAGTCGTAAAACGAGTTTTAGTCTTATAATATTGCCATATGCAATTAACCATTACTTTTGCTTAGCTTAGGCCTATCTGCAGTTTTAATTTTCTAATTGTCTTACTGTGTTCTCATCCGGAACAACCTACCTTTAATGGAATCTTTCAGAATTTTTTCTAAACTTTCATCGCTTTCGAGATGGGTAAATTTTTCCTTTTCTCGTTGATTTCTCTCAGTTTGAATTAATTAAAATTTCGAAAGTGAATCGATTCTTTTCTAAGGAAAATCTTCTTTATTTGCATTAGCTTATCAATAGGCCATGGCGGAGTTTCATATTTTGAATAGGTCTACAGTAGATTTTGTTGCTGTGTCGATCATTGGCGGTTCTACGGCAGCTCATGCCAGGGCAAGTTCTCAGGTTTTGCTCGGGTCGTTACCTTGCTAGATTTTTTTGTCCTGCAAAGATTTTTTTATGCATAAATCGTTCTCGCATGCGCTGTATACTTCAATGCCTGCTTTGGCTATGCCCTGGTTAAAAAGGCTGTCGCCGCCTCTGGGTGCGATTGCCATTTAGGCCTACAGATTTTTCTCTTCACTATCTTCAGAAATAATGAGGGTATAACTGTAAGGTAATTTGGTTTGTTTTTTGCGGGCTAGGACAGTAACTGTTGTCCGTCGAAGGCATCCTTATGTTTTCTTCTTTACCCCAACAAGTGATTGTGGCAGGTTTAAAAAAAAGCTGAATCTAGATTTGTTTTTAATTTCGGGGTCAGTCTTCGTTGCCTTGGCCTCCCGGGCTTGTCTTTGCCGTCGCCGTGTCCGCCTCGGGTCGTCATTGCAGCGTTCTTTCGCTTCGCCTTTTCCCTGCCAATGCCGCACGGCCGCCACGCTTTCGTTTCAGACGAGGTCTTTGAGCCAATGCCTGGAATAGACTGGTTGAGGGAACATAGGTGTGAAATTGAATTCGACACTGGCGCGCTATATGGCGCGCTCGTGAATAAGCTGGTGCCCCGCGCTTGGCTTTCAAGTAGCGTTTTATAAATTTTGAGTTTACGATTATATCCGATGGTGGGAGTAGTAGGCGATACTATAGTAATTGGTTAGGCCGACTTCCCTTGGTGCTGACGTGTAGTCTTCGCAGAGTGGATCATATCTTTTTAGCAGGGCGGTCCAGTTGCGTTACTCTGGGAGAAAGTAAGTCACCCTGGGCCCGGCTCCATTTGGTATATCAAAAGGCTCTGTCCTGGCCTCCTTACGCCTACTTGCTCTACACTTCTGACATTGGCACGCTCTTAACATCTTACGACGTGCTACACCAGCTGTGTGCAGATGACGCCGGGGCCGAAAGTGGTTTGGAAAAGTTGCGGGTCTGACTCTGGCGGACGAGCACGCCTTTGATCCGTAAATTTTTTGACGACGTTTTTTTAGTCATTTGCTCAAAATTTTCGAATATCCTACCATTTTTGCATAGTTTTGGCATCTGGCGACTTTTTTTAGCGAAACCCGGCAACAGCAGGTCTCGAAAACCGATGCCGGGTCGCAGACCCGGACCGACCCGGCTCACTTTAGTGGTGGCGTCGTTGCCTTGGAGCCGGAAGGTTCGAGGTTCGAATCCACCTCGCCGCGTAAGGACCTTGGGCAAGTCCTTCACTCACAATTGCTCAGCGCTTCGGCGTGAAACTCTGATGCAGTGTCCGCCCTGCATTCGGGAGCGCCTCTGAGTAGGGAGAGAGCTTGAAGGGGCGCTATAACAAGTGCACATACAAACATCAACTTTCAGCCCTGGATGACACACAGGCTTATCTGCACTGCCCTCCACTAGCAGCCATTGAGGCCGCCCGCACCAAGCAGCGAGCAATGGGGCCCTCACAGATTGGATGTCCTCAAACCGACTCCGCCTCAACGCCCAAAAAGCCCAATTAATTTAGTTGGGCAGTAGGCAGTAGCTAAGCTCGACCTGAGCGTTCTCTCTTCTCAATTCCCACCTATGACTTTTTCTTCGTTGGTGCATGACCTCGGGGGTGCTCCTGGACTCTGAACTCATCCTTGCATCTCATATAGGCCTAGATCAGGTGTGCCGTACCTGCTATATATATACTACCAACCGCGGCAGCTAAGGGTCATTGCTCACTCTCTGACTTCTAAAGTTGCAGGTTCTCTTGTCCATGCGTTTGTGCTGAGCCGCCTTGACTACTGCACCTCCATCTTTGCTGGTCTCCCGCTGATTCAGATTGAGAAGTTGGAGAGGGTTAGAGATACTCCATGCGAAGGACAAATTGAGGCTTCTTCACAGAATAACAGGGTCTTATTTTCTGTCTTACAAGATGATCTTTAGGAATGTGCGTATAATATGACTACGATCTGTGAGCATCGCAATGACACTGGCGGAGGCGATGCCCGGCCGAGCAGACAACCGTTGTGCCGACAACAGCCGTTCTCCTTTCAGACCGAACGGTTGTGACGACTGCATTGTGTCCGAAGCAAGGCCACCCCGATTCACCGCACCATTGCTGCGCTGTACACCGGGTCTGTCGTAGCGTTTTGTCCGGAAGTGTGCTCAGCTGTTGGTCTTAGACCTTGTGCATAGATCCCCGTGTGCCTCTAGAGATGGAGGATCTCCCGACGTGGAAGCCAGCGTAGGCCTATGCGAAGAAGCCAGCTCCACTACGGTTTCGACAGCCCTCCCCAATCCTCCCCTCCACCCTCCACACCCGACTTCCCCTCCTCTCCATTCCCTGTTCATTCGAGCCCCCTGGGTAGCAGATATAATAATATATCTACTACCCAGGATTTCAGTTAAACTGAATTTAACACAGCTCAAATACACAGAAGACCTGTGCACTCGAGCCACTCTGGATTGTAGACATAAATAGCCTAATATCCAGGCCAATAATACCCTGGGTAGAAGGCATAATATGCCTAATATCCAGGGTAATAAACCCTGGGTAGAAGACATAATATGCCTAATATCCAGGGTAATAAACCCTGGGTAGAAGACATAATATGCCTAATATCCAGGGTAATAAACCCTGGGTAGAAGACATAATATGCCTAATATCCAGGGTAATAACCCTGGGTAGAAGACATACTATGCCTAATATCCAGGGTAATAAACCCTGGGTAGAAGACATAATATGCCTAATATCCAGGGTAATAAACCCTGGGTAGAAGACATACTATGCCTAATATCCAGGGTAATAACCCTGGGTAGAAGACATACTATGCCTAATATCCAGGGTAATAAACCCTGGGTAGAAGACATAATATGCCTAATATCCAGGGTAATAAACCCTGGGTAGAAGACATCATATGCCTAATATCCAGGGCAATAAACCCTGGGTAGAAGACATACTATGCCTAATATCCAGGGTAATAACCCTGGGTAGAAGACATACTATGCCTAATATCCAGGGTAATAAACCCTGGGTAGAAGACATCATATGCCTAATATCCAGGGTAATAACCCTGGGTAGAAGACATAATATGCCTAATATCCAGGGTAATAACCCTGGGTAGAAGACATACGATGCCTAATATCCAGGGTAATAAACCCTGGGTAGAAGACATCATATGCCTAATATCCAGGGCAATATACCCTGGGTAGAAGACATAATATGCCTAATATCCAGGGTAATAAACCCTGGGTAGAAGACATACTATGCCTAATATCCAGGGTAATAAACCCCTGGGTAGAAGACATACTATGCCTAATATCCAGGGTAATAAACCCTGGGTAGTAGACATAATATGCCTAATATCCAGGGTAATAAACCCTGGGTAGAAGACATACTATGCCTAATATCCAGGGTAATAAACCCTGGGTAGAAGACATATTATGTCTACAATCCAGAAAAACCACAAGTCCAAGGACCTGTGGTTCTTTCGGTTAAATTCAATTTAACACGGCTCAAATTCGCAGAGAACAGAGATTCGGGGCAGCAGGGAAGGCCTGGGTCGAGCCGTCGAACCCGTAGTAGCCCGACCTCTATGCAGGCCGCGCGAATGCGGCGCGTCGAGACTGCCTCAACTGCCGCACACCGTTAAACCGCACCCCCTCGGTGGTGCTCGCAATGGGCGCCCTGGATGACACCCTCTCCAGTGACCTTTTCTAAAGCACCTCGGTGGTGCTCGGATTGGGCGCCCTGGATGACACCCTCCTCCCGTGACCTTTTCTAAAACACCTCGGTGGTGCTCGAAGTGGGCGCCCTGGATGACACCCTCCTCCCGTGACCTTTTCTAAAGCACCTGGGTGGTGCTCGGAGTGGGCGCCCTGGATGAGACCCCCTACAGTGACCTTTTCTAAAGCCTTCACTCGAGCGTCTGTACAAACGGGCGGTGCAGCTCGCTCAACCGCAGTCTCAGGAATCGCATTTATGACACGGTCATACCCCTGTCAATACCCGTCCTTACTTAAATGACCGTCCAGTGACAGGCCCGAGAGGCCACTGGCTGCAAAGACCCTGATCGTCGTCACCCCACTGTTTCTATAGAAGATACGCTAGATTCAGCTTTGGATAAGGTGGGAACCTACATTGAGCAAAGATGGCCGATCGGATGACTAGAGGATCCTAGTATGACGGTCCCGCCTTTTTATTTGCTGGTTTTAGGTGCGATCTGCTTTGGGGCGACATCTAATTTTACAATTAACTTTAGACACTTTACTTTCTTTAAATACTTAAACCCCGAGGTACCTCACAAGAAAGGGGGCAATTCGATGCTTTGCTTAGAGCCGATACCGAGAGATTCTCAGCATATGCCAAACCACCAAGCGGCTGTTCAAAGGAGACTGCAGCAATAACCTCGTGTTTTCGTGATGCCCAGATCGTACTTGTGCTCGACATCTGCAGGCAGGGTATCGTCGGGTGCGGAAGAGTTCGTTTCTATGGCGTCCTTCAACGCCAGAGCTTTCTTCTCTACAGACGGCTGTGTTGACGGAGAAGCTGAAGAAACATCGCCGTCTCCATCGTAGGAACCGTTGTCTTGTGTACTTGTCGAAGCCAACCACTTGGAGCCGACTGGTTCCGAGATCTCAGCAGCAGCAACAGCAACCGTCTTTGAATCTGCATCTGCAGCAGCATCTTTTCTAGCGTTCTACGACCTCTTCGGCCTTCATGCGACGGTCGGTAACCGTCTGGTCAGCCAACAGCTCGTCTGTGTGCTTTCGACAGCTCTAGGCTACAAACGGAAGCAATCCAGCAGGTATTCATGAGAACGACGTCGAGTCTTTTGACATTACCTTACAGCTTCAAATTTCAAACGAGACGAAATTATTATGCACCAAGTGGGACTCAGGTTCGGTCGGGTGAGCACTGGCTCGCCTCCTCCCTCTGTAGAGCCGCCACAAAATAGAGTAGGATATACAGTCTGAGGTAAATCGAAGTTTGGGGGTGACAAAGTCGGAGGTAAATCGAGGTAATGTAATGACACACAGTTGGAATAAGGTAAACAAGGGCTTGGTTAAATCAAGACAAGTACGCCAAGGAAACGCAAGGTGAAACAAGGTATATATTATAAAGTAAGTTATTATGATTAAGACATAATAAATTAATAATATTCATTGAATACGGCGGCCGAGAGAGGCTGGAAGGAGTAACATGACTAGTTTCTCCCATGGCTCCATATAAATTTCACATATAGTGACATCGCCATCAGAGAAGAAGGTCTGTGTATTTAATTAATATTTCTTATTTATCAAAGAACCATTGAGTTTAGCCTACAAACAGATACATTATATGCGATCATCTCTTAGATTGGAGTAAATTTCTTCCCAGTATAATCAGAGACCTGCAGTTGGAATTTAGTTCACGGCTCAAGAGAAATCTAAATTATATCGACCAATATGAAACTGTTAATGCCCAACTGCAACGTACCTTTGGCGATTTATGAAGCACCACGGTGAACGTAGCAGCAGTATGGCTACAGCCGAGGAATGCTTCCCGAGAACACCGACAGGTTGATGACAGACGAAGGAAAATCGAGGACAATGCCGACGAAGAACTTGGCTCTCCATCAAGATTCCACTGCGATCTTCGACTGCATGGCTCCAGTCCGGCTTGACTCCACTGCGGCGGCGGCGACACTCCTTTGTCCAGATCGACTGACTTCGCCTGTTTTATAGGCGAGAGACGCGGTGTGGAGTGATGAGCAGAAGCGTGGAGTGGCAAGCCGAGACGCCGTGTTAAGTCGAGATGTCGCAAGCCAAGGCGACTTGGCAAGTCTAGATATGGCCAGGCGAGGGACTGAGCTAACCGTGGCTGGCCAGATCGTGGCAAGCCGAAAGGAGGCAAGATGACGGGCGGAGCAGAATGTGGCCAGCCAAGATGTAGTGCCACATCGACACAGAGCGCGGAAAGGCTGTGGCCAGGTGCATGTGACAAAGTGTGGAAAGTGGTGGCAAGACTGGGACGGGCGCTACACAATTCAACTGGAAAACACAGAACATTTACTATTTTAAATCAACAGCAACACAAAGATCAATTTTCCATGTGAAGGAACAACAAACCAAAGCTCAATTTAATTACAGAAATCAACTGCTAAACACCAAGGTAAATAATTTCCTCTGGCTGAGGCATGGCTGTAGCAGAGTGTGGCAAGGCGGGGCAGAGCGGGGCAGATATTTTAAAACGTAACCCCAATTTAAACACGGCTATTACACAACTAAACTCGAAAACACAGCCCATTTTACTAATATGAATAAACATCAAAATATAGCTAAATGTACTTACAGATATCAACTGGGAAACACCAAATTCATACACTCAAGCATAACACTCGATATAAACACTACGCACAAATTCATACACTCAAGCACAACCCTCGATATATACACTACGCACAAATTCATACACCCAAGCACAACCCTCGATATATACACTACGCACAAATTCATACACCCAAGCATAACACTCGATCTTTAGACTACACCAATTATTAAACTTAAGCACAGACCTTGATCTTTAAACTACACGAATAATCACACTTAAGCACAGCGCTTGATCTTTAGACTACACCAATTATTACACTTAAGCACACCGCTTGATCTTTAGACTACACGAATAATTACACTTAAGCACACCGCTTGATCTTTAGACTACACAAATTATTACACTTAAAACACAGCGATTGATCTTTAGACTACACGAATTAATACACTTAAGCACAGCGATCGATCTTTAAACTACACGAATTAATACACTTAAGCACAGCGATTGATTTTTAGACTACACGAATTAATACACTTAAGCACAGCGCTTGATCTTTAGACTACACAAATTATTACACTTAAGCACAGCGATTGATCTTTAGACTACACAAATTATTACACTTAAGCACAGCGATTGATCTTTAGACTACACCAATTATTACACTTAAGCACAGCGCATAATCTTTAGACTACACAAATAATTACACTTAAGCACAGCACTTGATATTTAGACTACACGAACTAATACACTTATGCACACCGCTTGATCTTTAGACTTCACCAATTATTACACTTAAACACAGCGCTTGATGTTTAGACTACACGAATTAGTACACTTAAGCACAGCCATTGATCTTTAGACTACACGAATTATTACACTTAAGCACAGCGCTTGATTTTTAGACTACACCAATTATCACACGTAAGCACAGCCCTTGATCTTTAGAATAAAAGAATTATTACACTTAAGCACAGCGCTTGATTTTTAGACTACACCAATTATTACACTTAAGCACAGCCCTTGATCGTTAGACTACACGAATTATTACGCTTAATCACAGCACTTGATATTTAGACTACACGAACTAATACACTTATGCACACCGCTTGATCTTTAGACTACACCAATTATTACACTTAAACACGGCGCTTGCTCTTTATACTACACAAATTATAACAATTAAGCACAGCGATTGATCTTTATACTACACAAATTATTACACTTATGCACAGCGCTTGATCTTTAGACTACACAAATTATTACACTTAAGCACAGCGATTGATCTTTAGACTACGCGAAATTTTACACTTAAGCACAGCTTTTGATCTTTAGACTACGCGAATTAATACAATTAAGCACAACGCGTGATCTTTAGACTACGCGAATTATTACACTTAAGCCCAGCGATTGATCTTTAGACTACACGAATAATTACAATTAAGCACAGCGCTTGATCTTTAGACTACACGAATTATTACACTTATGCACACCGCTTGATCTTTAGACTACACCACTTATTACACTTAAACACGGCGCTTGCTCTTTATACTACAAAAAATTGTAACACTTAAGCACAGCGCTTGATCTTTAGACTACGCGAATTATTACACTTAAGCACAGCGATTGATCTTTAGATTACACGAATTAATACACTTATGCACACCGCTTGTTTTTTTAGACTACACGAATTAATACACTTAAGCACAGCGATTGATCTTTAGACTCCACAAATAATTACACTTAAACACAGCGATTGATCTTTAGACTACACCACTTATTACACTTAAACACAGCGCTTGATCCGTACACTAAACACATTAATACGCTAAAGCACAGCACTTGATATTTAGACTACACGAACTAATACACTTATGCACACCGCTTGATCTTTAGACTACACCAATTATTACACTTAAACACAGCGCTTGATGTTTAGACTACACGAATTAGTACACTTAAGCACAGCCCTTGATCTTTAGACTACACGAATTAATACACTTAAGCACAGCGCTTGCTCCGTACACTAAACACATTATTACGCTAAAGCACAGCACTTGATATTTAGACTACACGAACTAATACACTTATGCACACCGCTTGATCTTTAGACTACACCAATTATTACACTTAAACACGGCGCTTGCTCTTTAGACTACACAAATTATAACACTTAAGCACAGCGATTGATCTTTAGACTACACAAATTATTACACTTAAGCACAGCGATTGATCTTTAGACTACACAAATTATTACACTTAAGCACAGCGCATAATCTTTAGACTACACCACTTATTACACTTAAACACAGCGCTTGATCCGTACACTAAACACGTTATTACGCTAAAGCACAGTACTTGATATTTAGACTACACGAACTAATACACTTATGCACACCGCTTGATCTTTAGACTACACCAATTATTACACTTAAACACAGCGCTTGATGTTTAGACTACACGAATTAGTACACTTAAGCACAACCCTTGATCTTTAGACTACACGAATTAATACACTTAAGCACAGCGCTTGCTCCGTACACTAAACACATTATTACGCTTAATCACAACACTTGATATTTAGACTACACGAACTAATACACTTATGCACACCGCTTGATCTTTAGACTACACCAATTATTACACCTAAACACGGCGCTTGCTCTTTAGACTACACAAATTATAACACTTAAGCACAGCGATTGATCTTTAGACTACACAAATTATTACACTTAAGCACAGCGCTTGATCTTTAGACTACACCAATTATTGCACTTAAGCACAGCACTTGATCTTTACACTAAACACATTATTGCGCTAAAGCACAGCACTTGATATTTAGACTACACGAACTAATACACTTAAGCACAGCGATTGATCTTTAGACTACACCAATTATTACACTTAAACACAGCGCTTGATGTTTAGACTACACGAATTAGTACACTTAAGCACAGCCCTTGATCTTTAGACTACACGAATTACTACACTTAAGCACAGCGCTTGATCCGTACACTAAACACATTATTACGCTTAATCACAGCACTTGATATTTAGACTACACGAACTAATACACTTATGCACACCGCTTGATCTTTAGACTACACCAATTATTACACTTAAACACGGCGCTTGCTCTTTAGACTACACAAATTATAATACTTAAGCACAGCGATTGATCTTTAGACTACACAAATTATAACACTTAAGCACAGCGATTGATCTTTAGACTACACAAATTATTACACTTAAGCACAGCGCATAATCTTTAGACTACACAAATTATAACACTTAAGCACAGCGCTTGATCGTTACACTACACAAATTATTACACTTAAGCACAGCGATTGATCTTTAGACTACACAAATTATTACACTTAAGCACAGCGCTTGATCTTTAGACTACACGAATTAGTACACTTAAGCACACCGCTTGATCTTTAGACTTCACCAATTATTACACTTAAGCACAGCGATTGATCTTTAGACTACACGAATAATTACACTTAAGCACACCGCTTGATCTTTAGACTACACCAATTATTACACTTAAACACAGCGATTGATCTTTAGACTACACGAATAATTACACTTAAGCACACCGCTTGATCTTTAGACTACACCAATTATTACACTTAAGCACAGCGATTGATCTTTAGACTACACGAATAATTACACTTAAGCACACCGCTTGATCTTTAGACTACACCATTTATTACACTTAAACACAGCGATTGATCTTTAGACTACACGAATAATTACACTTAAGCACACCGCTTGATCTTTAGACTACACCAATTATTACACTTAAGCACAGCGATTGGTCTTTAGACTACACGAATAATTACACTTAAGCACAGCGCTTGATCCTTAGACTACGCGATTTATTACACTTAAGCACAGCCCTTGATCTTTAGACTACACAAATTAATTCAAAAAATGTTTGCGTATTAGAAATAGATTCACAGAAGGCTGAGGGCGTAACTTAAGCGCACGCAACATACATACAGCCTACTGAAAGTCTAGTGTCGTGGCTTTCTTCCAACAGGGAAACAGCTGCAACAGAGGGAGAAGAAAGAGAAAGCGGATTGTTCAGATGTATCTGGTTCAGGTTTTGGTTTAGGAGAAGCAGAGGATGGAGGAGGAGGAGAAGGAGGAGGATGAAGAAGAGGGAATGCTGGCCTTAGGGAGTCGGACATCTCCTTTTCCAACTTGTCGAGATATATTTGTCTTTCCCGAAGTTTATTCATTACCTCCTCGTCGCTCTTAGCACATCGCTTTGCCACTTCAACCGCAAGTTCATCGCGGGACAAAATTTTATTCGAGGGGAATTCTTTCAAATAGGGATCTGACTCTATAACCACACCCTTATCTGGATTCGCAAAATCCTGCTTTTGCAAAAGGGTGTCGTCACCACCCTTTGATAACGACGGATTAGGAACGACATTTGATTTGGTTAGGTCGGTTGAAGCATGGACAGATTTAACAGGGATATTCACAACAGACACTACAGGTGCTGGCAGAGCATGGCACGTAACAACAGCAGGCTCATCGTCAAACGTTGGCACAACACGAGCAGGACGCTTATGAAATATACTGTGAAGAAATTTGGGTTTGTCGCAATGTGATGAAACAATAATTGTTGGAGCAGCAACTACGGAGGAAGAGGCGCCACCCTCACTTGACTCAATCGCAAGAGTTGTAGCTCCTGTCTGCGCAATCGGCTTACGTCTTCGTCGGAAGACCCGATTAAAATCCATTTTATTATACACAATAATTGTGTATATACACAATAATTAGACAAATATTCTACAATGTATTATTATAAATTAAATTAATAGAAATAGTCTATAATATTTGTTTATGTGTCGCCTTTGCAGCACAACAAACTGCTTTGCAGCAAAGATTAAACCCAACGGTTTAGAAAATCCTAATCTATTCTAACTACAAAATTAATACTAAGCCATTATAATATAATTATATTAATCTAATACTAGATAATTAAAAATCAAACAATTCGCTCGCAACACTTGTCGAGAGCTCAAGGCAATCTACAAAATTCGCACAACGCAAGAATCACACGCTAATCTCAGAAAGAAACTTCCGCAAGAAAGAACATTTCAAGAGACGTGACGTCTAACGATCATTATGGCACCGTGACGTCATTGACAATGAAGTTCCATCAAAGAATGTAAACATTGACGTGCGTTATTTAGAATTTTTAATCTAATTAGTTTAGTCACTGTATTATAAGTTATAAATATAATTATATATTATATAACTATTATATTTTGACAACACAACAAACACCAACACCAAATATATTATATAAATATAATTATAATTATGACGCTGATGGTGCTGATTAGGCTTCTACAATCTACATGACATTGTATACGAAGAACGCCAGCGATGAATACTGCGACACTAACGAGTAAAATAAAATTGTGCATCGCGACTCTACAAGATTTGAAGAGATTTGTTTCTGAAACAAACTATTTGACAAAAAAGAAGAGGATGGTACCAGCGGTATTATTATAATTATATTTATTATTGCTATTACTAGCCTACTATTACATTAATAGTAACAATAGCAACAACAATAATAATTTTTATTATTGTTACTATTATTATCTAACGGTATAATTTCCATAATTGTATTCCTTTGTCCTCCCAAACTCGTAATATACACTGTGTCCGGAAAAAAACAACAAGTTTTGTAAATATGAAAATAAATAGTAAATATTCATCGATTTTTACAATTCAAACACCATTTTAATCCTGACATATTTCTCTAACAATTGTGAAAATATAAAAGTTCCAGTCCAAATAATGACGTCATGATGACGTCATTTGCACAAAAAGTCAAATTTAAGAGATAAATGCGCAAAATCATCCACAATTTCAATATTTTATCATTTAATTTATCAATAATAAATGTAAGTTTAATTTTATTTTTATATCTGAATTATGTCAGACTGCAATTTGTGGTCAAAGAGTACACCTTTGGCTTCAACATAAGCGTCAAAAGGGTCGCGCTAATACCCAACACCAGCATCGATAACCAGCTTATCAAAACCTCCGAGGCGTTAACAATTCGCTTACGGAGTTCTTCAATGTCTCTTATCCTTGTCTTGTAACCTGCACCTTCTCCTCCATCAATCTCCAACTCTTATTATCAGTGGGATTTAAGCGGGCGGCCGTTTTGCGGCCAAAGATTAAGATGAATGAATTCCGAGTCTTTTTAGTCAACAGATCAACAGATTCACGAACTCAGTGAGCTGAAGCGCTATTTTGTTGAAATGTGTAGGCTATTGTTCCGAATATTCTCGGATATCAGGCACCACTTTTTTATAGAGCAGACAATCCCTCTAATAAGCTGCATTTATTTTCACTTCTGGTTCTATTAAATGGATTTCCGTTTTACCAAAAGCCAATAATACCAACCGAACCATGCATGAATGGCCGGTAGGGTGCCACTCAAAATAAAAGTTTGTAATTTGTATCTTCTCACCCCCAAAATATGTTTTCAATGTTGAAATAATAAGGCTCACAAAATTTGGAAGCATTCTAAAAAAAATTACTGGTAGCTTGACGCGGTTAAAGTTTTTAGCATTGGACAATGTTAAATTCCATGACGTTTCAATGCGTAAGATACACAACTATCCAGGGTGCTCATTATTGCTAAGTTAGTGATGAGCAATTGAGCCCAGCACTACTGGTGAGCAATAGTAGACTCCTTAGTAACTAGAAATGTCCTGCGGTGCCTCTCAGCAACTTATGACATAAATTTATTCTGTTTTTCATAGTGACCAAGAACACCATTGAATAAATCAGCGGCACTGTTTACCACCATCAGACGCTCTGCCCATATCTCAGCACTAGCATACTCAGAAATGCTCTCTCAAATGCTAGGGTGAAGGTCTTTGGGGCCAAAAAGTGCTGTGATATTCCAATTGCCACAAGAAACTGCTAAATATGTTGTGACAACCACCGAAGCATTTGTATAGCAACAGTGTCATGTCCATGCAGTATAAACTTACAACGTGCCGAGGAGTTTGTCCATGGGTTTCTTTACTTAGGGCTGTGCATGACTATTGCTTCCTTCAAATCCAGAGGAACCATTGTATCAGAGAAAGTGTGACCAATTAGTATTTCACCTAGATACTACAAATGACTACAGAAGGAATTGATTGCTGAATCGATAACAGTTTAGTTGTTTGTCTGTATGCATCAAACTCATGCAGAAGATTCAAGACGTTGCGAGGATCAGGTGTGGCACATGCATGTGTGTACAGACACTGAATGTAAACTTAACAATTGACTTGAACTCTGGGAGAGCTGACAACTCGCATTTGATGAGATTTATTGAGAGTAAAATAAGTATCTTTTAACCTTGTTTGTGACCTTGCTATCCATCTAGCTCTAGTGTGGACTCCAAAGGCATGGATATGCACAGATCTCCCTTACTTTATACTCCTTTTAAGAATATCAGTGCCAGGTAAAATAGCTCATAGTCTTCCTAACAGTCTTGACTGAATATCATATTGAGCTGGATGAACTCGATAAACTCATTTTGCACCAGATCCAAACCACTGCAGTTGCTGTCACCTTTATTCCATTTTCATACCGGTCTGCGTCAAATGCATAATTATACGTGAGTAGCCTATCTAAATCTTCTAAATATCTTGATTTTTTGCCACTGGAGGTCCCATCTGGTGTTGAACACTTTGGCATCGACTAATTCCATGATTTTGGTCTGCAAACCAAGCTCAGTAGTGTTTTCTTATACACTTTTGTTCAGACAAAACATAGGCACCATCAGGAAGGATTGTATTGCTGGAAGTTGTATGAAATGACATTGACAGTCTTTAATTAGCCTTTTATGGTTTATCCGTGTTATTAGAGCAACATCCAAGAATTGGGAAAGATAAAAAAATTACAAGAAATATTATTATTCTTAGTCAGTATGAACATTGAGTCACAGCACAGCCTGTTCTCTGTAAATATAAGCTATTTCCATATGCGATTTTGAAGAAATTATGTTATACGCTACTATAAACTACTGACGCGCTAAGCTACCTCTAAATGATCTTCTATTGGAATAAAATTTGTATCACGTGAGTTTCTTGCCATAGAAAACATTTGTAGGGGGTGAGCAACTGGATCAGACAAAATTATTTTTTGACCATGCATTTGGTTGGCACCCTAATGGCCGGCTATATGCATTTTGATGCAACTGACGTCATCATGACGTCATTATTTGGACTGGAACTTTTATATTTTCACAATTGTTAGAGAAATATGTCAGGATTAAAATGGTGTTTGAATTGTAAAAATCGGTGAATATTTACTATTTATTTTCATATTTACAAAACTGGTTGTTTTTTTTCCGGACACAGTGTATATATAGCGAAACCTGGTATAAATGATCGATTGATTGCAGGCCCGCATTAAGGTTAGTGCGGGCCCGGGTGCTGCGACAACTTTGCGGGCCCCTTCTGGCAGCGAGCGCTCCACAAGACAGGGATGCCACTCTCAATTTTAAAAAGGTCATAAAAGGCTAGAAAAGGCTCGATTGAGAATTTCTGAGAAAATACATGTTTTTTTTATTTTTCGCGTTTGAAATTTAAATTTCTGAGGACCATTTTTTTATTAATCCAACCAAAATTTGCTCCTTTTCCCGAAAAATTTCTGATGACTCTTTTTAATCTTTCGCTACAAAAACTACAATTTTTGGGGTTCGTATTCACAATATTTTCGATTTTTTCACGTCTTTTGTGCAGTTTCACCTTTAAAAAGTCTATTTTTAGGCTTTGTGTAAAAGTCTGAAAAACCGCCGTGAGAAAAAGGCTAGATCCTGAAAAACCGTAGAAAGGTAGACGACCGAAAAAACCTAGATCTAGCTGGAAAAAGTTATAAGTAGCATCCGCGATAAGGCATGTAATTCTTTGCGCTCATAGATTTTGCACAGGCACAGTCGGTAATAATCATAATTTTTCGTAGAAATGGACGCCTGCACATAGGGGCAAGATGGGCACTTGTCTTGCGAAATTGAAACCTATGTTTAACTCTTTGTGCCGCCAAAGTTCGGAACGAATAAGGCACCGACGACGACGACGTTTAACTAATAGCTTTAATGGCTTACTAGTTTTAACGCTCTTAGTAAATTTCTTAGCCCTAAGGCACTAATTACACTATAGTGATGTACAAACTGAAGCTGAGAAATTGTGATACAGAAACCTAAACTAAAAATGCACATGTTATTAATTTTCTGCCTCGCATTTTCGCGCTTTTTCTAAATAATTTGACCATTACTAGGTCATAATTCCCAAAGATAAATAATTATTACATGTACAATAATGGTAAATTCCTGCGATTTCAACAAATTTAATAGTTAGTTCGATTTAATACATCTGATGTGTGGCAGAACTTTTATGGCATCCTGTTTCTTAATGTTGCAGCATTCTTGCTAAGAAATTTCATCATTTCCGAAAATGTGGGCCCTCAAAATTGCGGGCCCCTAAAGCTGCGGGCCCGGGTGCTGCAGCACCCTTAGCACCTACCTTAATGCGGGCCTGATTGATTGATTGATTGAATGATTGATTGAATGAATGAATGAATGAACGAACGAATGAATCTCGTCAGTTTTGACGGGCAATGAATCAGAGTTTGATGTAGAACTCTGAATAGTCGTCACACAAAGTCGAATAGTGTTCTAATGCCCTGGTGGATTATTAGTCAAGCACGTGTTTAGAAATAAAAGATATCGGCTTTGGTATATCCTGAAATTGTTTAAAATCGTAGCGAAGAGAGACAGCTTGTGAGCTGGTTTTGTATTGCTTTTAATGGTCAGGTAATTATTATGCAAGAGCGTTGGATAAGCCAGCGTACTGTAACAGGTAACGTAGGTCAGATGGTTGAGAGGCGGGAAAGATATTATCGGGAGCATGGTGCACCTGAGAGCGAGAGAAACAGACAGACAGACAGACAGACAGACAGAGAAACGCAGAGTGACAGAAGGAAGGATGTATACGTTGAGAGCCCATAGTTGATAGTCGAGTGTAGAAGAAGTGTAGAGAGAAGAGTGATGAAAGATGGTATTCTAAGTATACAGGGTGGGCCATAAAAAACGACTCCCCTGTGGGATTTTGCCAATATTTTGACAGGAAGAAATAATTTTTACATCAATTTTGCATGCTTAAAGACAACTCATATTTACACATTATGGTCAGGTTTAATCAAAATATTTCAAAAGACAAAAGTTATATAGCACTCACTGTTTTTGACTGCAGAGGGGCTTTGTACATGTACATTGATATAGCGGCTGTACAAATGCAATTCTTGAGTGGCGCAGCCTGAGCTGATTCTGATCGTCTGCCGTAGGTCACGTGAACACAAACTGGGCGCGACATCTGTCGTTTGACCTGAGTGTTTTGTCTCTTGCCTTGAATCCGCCTATCTGGCCTATCATTTCCTGGCGATCCCAGAACTTGGGGCTAAACATCGCTCAAGAAAAGATGATAACCCCTATGCGGAGTTGGTTTTAAGGCGGATAGTCAGCCACACGGATGAACCCCTGCCGGCAGAATATAATAATTATAATTATACTACCACTATGGACATCATCATCATCATTACTACTACTACTACTACTACTACTACTACTACTACTACTACTACTACTACTACTACTACTACTACTACTACCACACTACCACCACCACCACCACTACCACTACCACTACTACAACTACTACTACTACTACTACTACTACTACTACTACTACTACAGCAACACAGCTGCTGCTACCGCCACAACCACTAGGACCTACAATACACCATTACAATGAGCGTCGCTGTTATTACTTATTTTTACATTTTTTATTTCACTTTTATTGGCCACCGTGTAAGCGACTAAGCGTGCGCAGTGTTTTCACAGCTGATTGCTGTGATTATTGGCAGGCCGTCTAAACAATCACCGAAACAATCGACCACTTTTACTACTAGACCAAATAATGCTTTTGTTTTCGAACGCGAACAGCCTTGTTCCGCAGCGAGTAGGTCCACGACAACGATAACAGGAATAATGTAGCATTCTGGAGAAGGACGTAGGCTATACCAGTATCTCTGTGTTCCGTTCATATAAAAGAACCGGCTCTGAAATTTGTACTCTATTGTCAGACATCTCGGACGACGATAGGTTGGTCTCGATCGCCAGGTAAGTAAAAGTTGTATATAGCGCCTGTGAATAAGTTGGTTCCCGCGATTTCGCTTCTATGGGCGCTGTAGAAATCTCAATATTACGATATTGCAATGTGATGCATACAATGTTAGCATAATTATTAGAGCCTATACGTCTCCCAAGGGCGAATAGGTTGGTGTCATACAGTGCGATACATTGTGTTTTGAGAACATGCGTAGTAGCAAAGCACATGTATTGACACCATGGCATAATAAATAATATTATGCTAGTAGAGGCAATGATAGCATAAGATATGCTAGCATAAAATAGGGTGGCATTAGATGTGATATCATAGGCAATGAATATATGGGCAATGATTTCTTGGCATAAATAGACCTAACTATATGATATTATTTTTAAAAGGTAATGGCAACATTATAGCCTATAGGCAATTATAGAATTATATTATGATACCAGAGGCAATTATAGGACAGGGTATGACGACTTGGTTAGTATACGTGCTGTACGGTAACATAGGATGCGCATCAAGCCGCCATGTAGGGACCTTGGGCAAGTCCTTCACTCGCAATATGCTCAGCGCTTCGGCGTGAAACTCCGATGCAGTGTCCGCGCTGTAGTCGGGAGCGCTTCTGAGTAGAAATTTTGAAGGGGACATACATATAAAGTCAATCATTATAGCCTATGGACCTACACAGACGGTGAGAAGATATTCTCATCGAGAAATCTCAATATAAAATTACAAAACATTGTTTTATAGTTTTAATATTCTTGTTGTCTTAGAAAGCTGCAACAGTTGGCAACACTATCGCAGAAATCAATTCTACAAAGAAGTCAGGGATGTCGGTGAGGAAGCACGTTATAAATTTCGCAGAGCACACAAGTATGCACGGTGTTGGGAGGGTAATCCTAACGAAGAAACCGGAAAAGCGAGTGGCATGGGTGATCGTCTTCGTAGCTGCCTGGGCCTTGTTTGCCTACCAGTTGACCAGTGTTCTTAGCAAGTACTTCGAGTACTCAAAGAAAACGACGACTGAATTCGTTGCGGGTGGTGCTCCGTTCCCAGCCATCACGCTGTGCAACAAACAGAGTCTGGATTTCTATATCATACACGAGTTCATCCGAAGAATCGAGGATCGCTGGAAACATTTGAACGAATCTTTGGCAGAATTTATCAGAGAGAAACCATACACGTACTATCCCTGGCTTCTATACGTCGTAATTGATAAATACTTGCTTCAGAATCCGTTGAACGTTTCCGAAAACACCGAGTACCATAAGATATTTTCACGTACGACGTTCGGTGTGAATTTACCAAAACACGCGGTGGAGGCAATTTCATTGAAGCAGAGCGAATTCATTGTTCAATGCACCTACGGCGATTCCAGATGCGATTTCACGGAAATCCCTGATCCGTACTATCTGAAATGTTTTACTTTTGAACCTCCTAACATAAGAAATACGAGTTTCGAGAGTCTCCAGTCCTTGTCGGAAGGTATTGACAACGGACTCTCTGTTACGCTTTTAACTGGAATCAACTTCAGCGACAGCAACGTTACAAAGAGATGGTTACCGGGCGTCCATGAGAAAGGCAGTCCTCTCTCTGGCAGCGCTGGAATCCGAGTGGTGATTCATCCACCTGGAACAGTACCATTTCCGTTGACAGGGATATGATGTTCCACCTGGTTTTCAAGCATCAATTGGTATCATACCTAAAAGAAGGAAACGCCTGCGAAAACCGTATGGTCTCTGCGCGAGGAAGAACAGGTACAAGAACAAGCATCTTAGCGAGCGGTTCGGTTTTGACGCTGAAAATAATCACGAGCCATACAGAAAGATTAGCTGTGAACGAATGTGCATGCAGGAGGAAGTCGTCAAGGAATGTAAATGTTTTGATGAAACTTTACCTGACACGGGAAACGCAGAATGCAATAGCAACGTTTGCTGGTTCGTCGAAAAAAATAGAACACGATCCAGCGATAAGCAAATGCAGAAGGTCAAGACCTGCAGAATCATCTCCTCTATTGAAGATTGCGCATTGAATGACCGCTGCAATGCGACTATAATCGCAGAAACCTTTAAGAACATTCAATGTGCGGATGAAGTTATCAAGCGACTGATGACCGACATAGAGTCACTTTCGAGGTGCCACTGCTACCCACCGTGCGATGAATTCCGCTACCACGCTTCCTACAGTCTGGCTAAATGGCCGTCTTCCAGCTACGATAGTGGATCTGTCTATTCGGACATCTTTGAGGACGAGAAATTTATGCAGCGCTTTACTGCTAACAAAAGAGAGATCTACGAGGAATACGTGAAACGTTCGGGAATTCAGTCCATGAACGACTTTGCGAAAATCAACGTCTACATAACGGACAGCAACATTTTGAAGATCACGGAAGAACCAGTTACGACGATCACTCAACTTATCTCGGAAATTGGAGGCCAGTTGGGGCTTTGGATTGGAGTCTCTGTGATCACAATATCTGAGGTGATAGAAATAACCCTAACAATAGCTGCGGCAGCATTTCGAAAACTCTATCGAAAGTTTAGAGTAAGAACAAATGACGTAATAGCTGGACCAAACTTCGTCTAAGTTTTATGTCGCGTAAGAGATTCTTTATTCTAACTTAATTTGATGCTTAATTTTGTGACTTTTCTGGTTTATTGTTGCAAAAACCACAAAAGAAAGTCGCGGATTGGATATGCTTATACAGAACAAAATAATTAATTTAAAAGCCGTTATGAATATTGCTGTCCTTTGACAAGTCCTTTGAGTGTCGTCAAGATGTATGTCTATTGAATTATTGGCATTGTCTGAATACCGGTAGCCGTAGCCTACTATGCATGCAGAAGTCCTTATGGAAGTCGATTAAATGGACTTTCGCCTTTCTCTCTGAAAGTCTTTCTCGTCTTTCTCTCGCCTAAATCAGGGCTTTAAAGTGTGTCAGGACGGTCATGGACGTCGTCCATGCGATTATTATTTAATTTTTAGCCCCGGGCCGTTCTGCCACTTATTGGCCAGCACACCTGAAAATGTAGGTGGCGACCTGGCACTTCTTTTGGAAAGATAAGGTGCGTCCAGGCACTTCTTTTTTTTTACACTTTTAGCACTGGCCTAAATCCTACTTTTTCTCTCGGGATCGATCGCACTGTGAACGCTTCTAACAGACTTTTGCTGACGGGAATTGCTTTGTAATTGGTCATATTCAATACAATACAAATCACAAATCTAAACTACTAACAGAACAGACGGCCTGCAATACCAACATTACCAAGACGCCTACAAAGTACGTCTATCCTACGGGGCTTCGGGAATCGAACTCGAGTTCGCAGACTTCCATGCCGGTGCATTGAGCGCCACCGGACCCTCCCCAGAAATGAACCTAGTAATTAACCTACTGCGCCCAATAATTATTTTATGAACAATTATTATCGGCGTAGCGACTCCGGATGACAAAACAAAAGTAGCCCAAATAGCGCGAGGTCGCGAGGACGAAATTTTTGATCGCATTGAAAAGTAGCGAAACTCGCGCTTTTCTCGACGATCTGGCAAACCAGTACCTGATCCAATTTGAGCTTCACCTTGAACCGATTCTGCCTTTCTGTTTTGTTTTGACTGAGCTACTGTCAGTCAACTGGTTTCCGATGACTTAATTGCTTATCTGAGTGCTGTAGACAAGCCTAGTTAGGCCTATCGCGAGGCTTTGATTCTAGGCCTAGGCTATAGCCTATAGGATATAACCTTGTAGGTTGCTCCGTTAGTAGTTAAAATTTCTGTTAGTCTAATTAAAATAGGCCTAAGCCGCCTAACTGCATAGGTTACCTGTGTAGGCAATGGCATAGGCTACGGTGACGTAACCGGTTATCTGTCAAACGGATTAATTTATTGAATAAACGAAAATCATTATTGCCACTAGGTTGACTAGGCAAATTGAAATTCAAGTTAGGCCTAATAGCAAACTTAATTAGGCATAAGCTTAATTGAGTCTTACAGTCTTACTTTAGCCCATAACTTGAGGGGCGTGGTGGTGAAGCCTAGCGGACAATTTTATGTCCGTTGCCTTGCAGTCGGAGGGTTACAGGTTCGAATCCACCTCAAGTTACCTGTAGGGCCTTGAGCAAGTTCTTCACTGGCAATTGTTCACGCCATAGGCTATCGCGCGCTTAGGCGTGAAACTCCGTTGCAGTGTCCGCGCTGTAGCCTAGTTGGGGATCGCCTCTGAGAGTCTGAGTAGCGAGTGAATGGGTGTTATAGAAATGGAGAACTAAACAAACAAGTAAACTCAACTACCTCGAGTCACATTATGTAGTAAAACTTATTGAAGCAGAATTACTTGCCAGGCAATAAATTTTTCAGTCTCTTGAAAGTGCAACATTTCTGACTCTGTAATGGCGCTTTCATGAACGAATGCAGCGTTGCCACTGAAGTTTCAGAAATAATCCCAGATTTCCTTTTTTAAAAACCAGAAAACCCCAGATTATGCATATAAGCGATTTTAGACCCTCTTCGTTCAAATTAAGTTGGTTTTTCACTTGTTCGGACGAGGGTTAACAAAATGTTCGTCAAATAAGTCGAATAAAATATAATTGCAACTGTAAAAAAATCAATTGTCAAAGTTGTCAGAGACTCAGCATCCATATCGACAAAAAAACTAAATTTTATATTCATGTGCAAATGCGCAGCGAGTCAAGCCTACCAGAATAAGCAGAATTGTAGAAAACATAATATAACACGCGTAGTTTAAGTTTACGAAGTTTTAAAGATGTCTGAAGTTTCCGGCCAAATTTTCTTAATAGGCTACATCAACAATCCAGCCTTTTAACCACCTAGAACATTAGGCCTAATACTCTGCAACAACTAGCCTATAGACACTTCCTAGAGGATTGCTCTGACTTATGCATTTTCTTATTCATTCACTTCAAGAATTTATATAGCGCCTCTTCAATAAATCCACTCAGAAGCGCTCCCAGTCCAACCACGGTGAAACAAAAAAGTTTTAAGGAGCTTGTAGAACACTGACGAGTCGACCCTAGGCAGCAAGCGCATCTTAGATAGGCTATGTCATTATGTCAATACGGCTTAACAAGATGAGGTGTGACCTGACCTATATTGAGAAGTCAAATGGCTTATTTATGCCCAGAGCTATTCTTCTGCGTAACCAGGTTATAAATTATTTGTGAATGTTATTAACAACATGTGATATCTTGATTCTAGAGTTTAAACTTAAAATTAGTGGAAAAATTATGTATCACAACCATTTTACACTGAATTTCACCGAATATTCTTGTGTTGTAAATTATTGTCAACTCACGCTTTTGTTCATGCTTTTGTTACCAGCCGCTTGGACTACTGTTGCTCTATTCTGGTTGGTTTGCCTCTATTATTGATATCCCGACTTGACCGTGTTCTTCGGTCTGCAGCCCGGCTAATTGGTCGAATCCCCAAATATGCATCTTTTTCATCTTACATTCGTGATACTCTACACTGGCTCCCTATCTCACAGCGCATCGAATACAGAATTGCTTCACTGGTTTGGCGTTGTCTTCTTGGCTGTGCCCCGACTTATCTGTGTGAACTCTGCTGTCCATTATCTGTTGTCCTTTCTCGCAGAGCCCTTCGCTCTGCCTCTAGCGGTAAGCTTTTGGTCCCGCGTGTTGAATCATCAACCTGTCAGCGTCGTGCTTTCTCAGTTGTAGGTCCTTCTGTCTGGAATAGTCTCCCGTTGCAGATGCGCTTGCTGCCTAGGGTCGACTCGTCAGTGTTCTACAAGCTCCTTAAAACTTTTTTGTTTCACCGTGGTTGGACTGGGAGCGCTTCTGAGTGGATTTCTTGAAGAGGCGCTATATAAATTCTTGAAATGAATGAATGAATGAATGTATTGTCAACTCACCAAAATAAACCCAGATTTTGCCCGAAAAAACCCCAGAAACCCAGACGAAGGCCAAACAACCCAGATCTAGTGGAAAAACCCAGCTGTGGCATCACTGAACGAATGGAAATCTCCACGAAAGACGGTGTCGTCATTGAGTCGGTAAGCAGACAATTACACAGGATATGATAATGTTGGCCACTAAAATATTCTTTTGAAACTCATTTTGATATTTATTATGACGGTCGATATTATCTTTATGTTCGTTCATAGTGGTTTTATTATATTTGTCCAAAGCTATCACCTAACTTGCGTCCATTAATTCTTTCTCTACGGAGTACGATTTACCAAACCGCTCGGCGGGCACTGGCGAAGGGCGGGCCATCAAACAACGTCACGTGACCGATCACGTGACTGAGAATTTGATTGAGTCGCCTTTGTGTATAATATGTATACATGAAGATAATTTACTAATAATCTATCTACAGTCTCGTTCGTCCTGGCTCAACCGACTCCGATAAACCGTTATGTCCTATCAGCAGTACATGAACATGGGTGAGTTGACGACGATCCTGCTCGCTTTCGAACGCGTTCACCGTCTGCGATCGACGTTTTTAAAGACGAACTTGAGTTGGCTTTTTTGTAAATGCGATGGTTGGTGGTAAGATGGCGGCGTCGGCCATGATGGATGGATTGGACGAGATTGAAAGAAATTGAAAGACGAGAATCGGTGAACGAGTGCGTTAGTGCTGCGCGTTGTTCCACCATTTTTGTGCTCGGAATTTCCCTAATCAGCTTGATGCTTTTACATGGCGATAGTTTTTGGTTTGCAGCTGGAATAAAACGGTCATTTCATTTATGACGTTGGATTTGATTAAGATGCAATTTTGCCGCCGAATACACAATGAAAAGCTTTGTGGAATGTCGTTATTTCTTCAGGCTTTGTAAACATTTAGATTGTCTTTTGAAAACCTTATTATCGAAAGCATCTAGAGGCGTTTGCTCGTGCGGGTTAAACCGCAACATTAGCGAACGCTTGTGTTGTAAATTCGTAGCATATCGATGGTCAACAATAACCGTTATTGTCGCATTTGATGCGGAATTGTATTGTGATGACATTGCAGGTAGACCTGGACGATCCCTTAGCCGAAGTTCTGCTGAGTGGTCATTGAAGAAATTGTGTATTTATTTGTTCAGCAGATTTGTGATGCAGGCTGATCGTTAAATTCTGATCAGCGGAGCAATTAATTAAATTCTAATTAGTATCAGTCGGTGAATTAATGTATGTGGCCAATGTTTCAAAGGAATTCTAATTGGGCTTTCAATTCAAATAATTGGAAAAGCCCAGACAGTTTTAAATTGATGTGGCTCAGCCACCCCTATTGTATGGTGTGGCCTTGACCTTGGTAAGAGCGTAAAACTGTTTTCAGGAATAATTTTGCGCCACTTATAGATTTTAGTGGTCAACCTAACTGCCCAGTGTTAGAAGTTCCATCCATTCTTAATTCTGATTGAAAATTGGTGTTGCCAGCTTCTTATCTATTGTTGTCTGATATCTGACTTGCCCATACAATTGGATTTCGTATGGGCTTCTCCTTTTATTTATTTTAATTTTATTTGAAGCAACAATTGAGTGGATGTCTTTTGTTCAATCGGAATTTTATGGAGCCATTTCATTAACTTTTTCTAGTTTGAGAAGCTGTGTGTCATGGCAATCAATGCTTAATTTTAAACTTCAGGTTTGCCGAAAATGTGTTTTTTTTAAGTTCTGCTTTTTCACATCAGACTCAATTTATTGAACTTGCTCTTAACATTGACTCTGAATTTATGTGTGAACAACATAGGCAATTTGAAGGTAATAAATGGACTTTGTTTGCAGAAAATGACAGAAATCTATATAGTTGTCAAGCTGGTAATGGTCCTGCACAATGTTGATAAGAGAATACGCCAGTAACAGGATTTGAAACGTTTCACAGAGTGCTAATTTTTTGTTGATGTGTTCTTGTAGGGTTTGGGGCGGCGGGTGGTGGGCACCCGTACATGATGGGGTTCCAGGGCGGTATGCCGATGCAGATGCAGCCAAATCCACAACAGTACCTCCAAAATCACCGACCCCAAGGTGACAAAGACATCTTTCATTACCCTTTAAACTATTGTAAGATCGTGAGAAATTTTATAAAACCTTGATAGTTGTGAGCTAATTTTGAGGTTCATTGTTATGTTTATGGTCAGTGATCGCTGCTGATCATTCTGTAAATTGTTGATAACTGTATCTTCAATTCACTAAACGTTGCATGTTCCGTAAAAATTATCGTAAAAAGTTAGTAATTTTTCTGATTTTGATGTTCGTTCAACGTCCAAGTACCTACCTGATCATTGACTTTGGTTGCTTCTTCACAGTGCTGTACAACTGTACAACACAGCAGTAGTCGGGTGATGTCTTCTTTACAAATTGAGAAGTGCAGCACAACTGCTTCTAGTGGCAGCTGTTGTGTTTGAACCTCTTCCTGTCAGCGTCGTGCTTTCTCAGTTGTTGTTCCATCAGTCTGGATTAGTCTCCCATTTGAGTTACGCCTGTTACCTAGGGTTGATTTAAGCTCCTTAAAACCTTATTTTTATCACCGTTGGACTTGGTGTGCCTCTGAGTAAGCTTCTTTAACGATTGCCATACAAATTCTTGACATTAATGAATGAATAAAATAAATGCTGATAATTTTATTCATTTATTTTTGGAATTAGTAGCTCATGTCAGTGCTCCAAGTCAGCCAGCTCCAAGTAAAGGTGGAAAGCGTAAGTTAACGAACGACCCCAACCGACCGAAAAGACCGACGTCGGCTTATTTCTACTTTGTACAGATCGAGAGGGAGGAGGCCGCTAAGAGAGGAGAGAAAATTACACGCGTAAGTTTGCGGAAAATCGACAGCTATATATATATATATATTCTAACTCGTTGAATTATCGATGATTTTTTAAAATGTATAACTTTTATTTTTCTGTGAACTTAGGCAATTATTGGATGTTTGGAACTATAAATATTATCTGGGTTTGGCATAGCGAATTTTGAAAGCACAATTTCTGGATGTAGAGCTCGATATTTCATAAAATAGAGTATCTCATACTCGTAAATATGTTCATCAACCCACCTTTCAAATCCCCGCTTGCGGACAATGGGGCAGATAGTGCCATTCATTCTCGGTTGCTGGTCCTACAACCTGGAATGACCTCCGTGTAACACTACGCTTAGTGCACAATGGTCATTCCACTCTGTTCCTAAAACTGTCCTATTTAGGTGCGATTAGAACGAGATCACTTCTGAATAGCCTACCTTGAAGCGGCGCTGTATGAAATTCTCGTATTAAATAAATAAATTCTCGTACTGTGGATAAATAGTCTGCGAGGGGCTCTTTCTGGATCGCTATCCGCAATTCTCTGTCTCTTATGATCTTTATTCTTTAGGGGTTCTCGTACTGAGGGCGCTGCTGAATGACCATGCCTGAGTGGCTCTATAGAAATTTTTTATTATGATATAATTGTAAAGCTAGATTAACAACCAATGCTTGGTGCTGTGTATCTTTGTCAACACAGGGGGGGAGTGCGTGAGATTAAAGCACCTATCTGTGGTACCATTGCTCCATTTTGTGAACCACATTCATCATGGTTTTTGTTCAACATTTTTTTTCATCTCGTTAGTTTCTACCTGCTTTAGCATATTTGTATTGCACTTGTTATACATGATCTTCTATTTTACGAATTTTATTGTTTGACGATTTCAGGTGGCAGAATGGACGAAACAAATATCAGTGAAATGGCGCGAGTTAACGGTCACACAAAAGGAACAGTTTCAAATCATGGCTGCCACAGACAAAGCCAGATACACGCAACAGGTGGCTGTTATTTTCACGCTTGACTGAGCACATTCTTGAATAAGGTCACGTAGGGTTGTGGTGCTAAAACAGTTGTTGAGAGGTTGGGGTTCAACTCCCTCCGATCTTAGCTTTTCACGCTGTACTGTAATAATATTCCATTTATACGTCCAACTTATATTTCTATTTACACGTTAGAATACCGATTAGTTATGATAGACCATTGTCAGCCTCCAACCTGCACACATTTCATCCTTAGTTTGGGTTTAGAGGCACAACTGAATTGTAAAATTTTATGTAATAATGACGACTGATTATTAATTCAAGAGGAAAAATTGCACAGTAAAATAACCTGATATGGTAGCAATGTTCAGCATGTTGTTCAATGACAATTATATGCGCCACATGTATGTTAAATGCTCATTATTTCAGTTTGAAAACATGCCCCCTCCCTTCGAACAGTTCTGGATTCGCCGCTGTTCAGTAGCTCACATTGGTGTAACAATATTGTAATTGGTGTAATATTGTTATTCTCAGTTGTTGTTTTCAGTTACTGCTGTTGTATTAAAATATAATTTTTCTCAAGTGTTTGCAGTTCTGCTGCTTTCTCTTAACAGATGGCAGCATACACTGGCAAAGATGCCAACAGACCGAAGAGACCTCAGTCTGCCTACTTCCTCTGGTTGGCTGACTTCCGCGCACGCATGAAAAACAAATTTATCGAGAACAAAGATATACTTAGGGCAGGTTAGTCATCGAATTACTGTTCATAGATCTGTTTAATTTGCCTTGAATCCTTGATGCTAACAAACTGTTGACAGGGCAGTTACAAATCACAAGTGTAACTATGATGAGTATACCGATTGTACACTGTCGCTGGGAAGATGAGTTGGTGAGGGAGAGGACTGTACATCTGCCTTTATGTGCCGAAGCTAAGAAAAATGAGGTCGCTAACACCTCAAACACACGGTTGCCTCAGGACTAGCTTAAAGGGCTGACTGCATTAAAAGTTGTTACTCCTTAGGTAGCTGTTGGGCGGAGTGCTCATCTTGTAATGTATTAAGCCGCCCTCCTGATTTATTATAGGGGACTTGCACGTCCAGAGTAGTGGGAGATAGTATGGACTCGAGCTTTTGAGGGGGTCACTTTGTAGGGAGCAAGTCTTCCGTCTACGAGTACCGCGCTTGATGATGGGTGAGTAGACTGTGGAGCTTAGTAATTGCATGCTAATAATATTAGTACTGGTTCACTAATGTTTTATGTCCATCATGCATGAACTGTATAGAGATTTTTTAATTTTAAATTATATTTATTGTTGTAGTTGTTGACTGCCCTGAACATTGGCAAACATTCATTCGTTAATGAAAATTTATATAGTGCTCTTTCAAGATGACTACTCTTAAACCATGCTAAAGGAGCTTGTGATTTTGTTATAGCTGGTGAAGAATGGAGGAAGATGACGAACATGATGAAGGCGCCGTACGAGCAGATGGCCGAAGAGGAGAGAAGGAAATACGAAGTTAAGATGAAAGAATATAATATGGTAAGTGGCACGGTTTGATCCACTTTCTTTCCATTCTAGTTCATGACAGGAAATGAGGTAACGAACATCAGATGCTTGTGAAAGGTTTGAACAAACTTATTTCTTTGTGCATTTTAAAAATTTAGAAACGATCACTTGATATATTTGGGTAAAGAATGAATGTGCAATTGTGCATAGAAGATATTGAGCGATTGATTTTAGATTTAATATTTCAGTTTTAAAACCGATTTATTTGAGATATTGACAGTTCTTGCTGCCAAAAGCAAACAATGTATGCTGCTTAGCAGACTCTGTAATGAACCTCTTCTCCTTTCTTTTCGCATTTTCTGAAAGCGTATGAAACCCATTCGCTTTGATTGCGGTTCGGTTCTGTCTGGTTGGAAGCGCCTCTGAAGAGTTTCTCTTGAAGTGGCGCTATATCAATTCATGCTTACGCACTTGAAAAGACTTGCGTGAAACATCTACTGTGACCTGCCCTCACTCCCTTCTGAAATTACTCCGAATTGTTTGATTTCAGAACGGTGGCTCGGCCGCAAAGAAGGCCCGCGTCGAACCCGCCACTCCATCTTTAGACGTCAAGTCGACTTCGAGCTCCGGGTCTGCCGCGTCCGCCGCAGCCGGAAGCTACCACCCGCAGCAGCAGCAGCCGGCTGGGCCGCCACCCGGCCTCGCTGCCCAGCAGCAGCAGCAGCAGCATCTTGCTTCCCAAGTCCACCAGATGTCGTCGCATGCACAACAACAACACGATGACTGTGATGACGACGACATAGACGATGACGATGGTGAGGACGACGACGAGGACGACGATTACGAATGAGGCCGTGATGCCGTCCCTCGCGCCGCCTGACGCCGCCACGTCCCCGCCGTCCGGCCTCGTCGGCTGCCGGGGGTAGAGCGGGCGGGTGGGTCGCGCGAGACAGACTGCCAGCAAGTGCGCACATGACATGTTTTGATGTAGTGAAAGTACAGTACCTCCTTCTGACTACCAGGTTATAGTCACGTTTTAATCTTAAATTCGAGAGAAACAGACTTATATATGCGGCGGCGACGGACTGCACACGCGTGTACATGGCTAGCGGGACTTTATTAATTAATATTTGCCATCTTTACTACGAATGAACTATTATTTTTTAGGTTGTTAGTTTGCAGCGTACAGAGCTAGACGAGTTCCATATCAGCTGGCGAGCCTACTGCGGTTTCCTTGTAGGCTGCACTTTTTTTGCGCGAAAGTTTTGCTTTCAGATTGGTTGGTCTTGTGCAAGAGCGTCGGCATTCCTCCACTCGAAACTCTGGGACCAGAGGTAGTGTTTTGCCACCTCTCCCAACAAATTTCAGTTTTTTTTTTATCTGAGTTCCATTTGAACATTGGAAGCAATTCCTTCAGCAGAAGTCACAATAACGAAGTTTAAATAGCATAAAAAATTATGTAGTGCAGCTTTTTATGTGTGGCCCTTTCTAAAGAAAATGTTTTTCTGTTGCTACCACATTTTCAAAGCCATGCCGATGCTTTTGGTCACATTCTTTGGCAACTGATGGCTGGGAGAATATGCACAACAGTTACGTTTAGACTCTTGTTTCTCTGTGTGTGTCCGTGTCTTTTGAAGGTACCAGCAAGTTTGCTTGAACTGATGCTGCTCAGTTATTTTGAGTGCATAATACGAAAGTTGCTCTAAAATGGTTTAAAGAAATTGAGGTGTTGCATGTAAAAGTAGATTGGGAAAGACCTTTGCCGTTCCGACTCAAAATTTATATCCACCGAAATGGTTGTAGCAGCTGCGTTTAGTTGGCATTGGATGCTGGTACAAGCTGTCTTATTTATAACTGTAACCACCCAATGGTTTTTATGGCCGGTATCGACGCAACCAGTTTGAAATTGAGATTATGTGTGGATGTTTGATTTAAAGGGTAACTACATATCATACCGAAATTGGTGTTATTCCTAAATGTTGCTCTTGTGATGCGTTGAAGTCGGTTGCCGACGTTGTAACATTGATTGCGTTATGTTGCAGTGCATGTGACATGTTAATCATGAATGTAACGTTGCAAACTGTACTTCTTGTAGTTTAACTTAAATTCGCCTAGACAATCTGTTTTGCCACGTGTTCCGTTTGAGGATCTGGCTGTTCCTGTCTGTGCTAAGAAACACTCGTGTGTTCTTTTCCCTGTAGTTCTTATGCAATGCTTTTGTACATGTACACTGTCTTCGTCTTGGAACACGAGCTGTCTACATTCTATGGTCATAGATCCTATGTTTTGAGAGTCCTACCTTCAGGCTCAAATCCAATTTTACTGATGGATGCTTTTAGCAAGAGGCTGCATGGGTTACTTGACTTTCTTGTGAACACAAGTTAAGGAAGCACCACGGAGAGAGACTGTTGTAAGCATGGTTGATTCTCTTCTTTGTCTTGGCGTTTGTTTATAAATCTTGTCTTTGAACCCATTACAAGTTTTCACATTGGGTCTTTTGCCTGCTAAACTGTTCCACTACCATTTACATTTGTATGTGGATAGTACAGGCAATGCTGGCAACATTTTTAAATTAATTGCTAATTGGCAAGTATTGGTACTTTAGTGAGATAATCCTATTTGGCTTTACAAAACTATAGAAGGTACACGTTCTCCTGTATTGATAATCAGTTATGCACTGTTTTCATTCACTCTCGGTATGCAACAGAAATTGTTGATGTGATTCAAGTAAAAATGGCTGGTCATGAAGATCCCCCCCCCCGTTCTTGTGGATGAATAATGCATGTTTGCCTGAAAGTTTTCTGATCCAATCATGGGCGCCTGCGCATAGGTGACAAGAGAAGGCAATTGTGTTCCCTGGAAAACTGACACCTATTGTTTTAACTACTACGTTTTGCGTTTAACAAATTTCTTTGCACTGTGATGCACAAAGCGAAACAGAGAGTTACATTTACAGACCTCTATGAAAAATACCCATGGTCTTGATTTCCTACTTCGCATTTGTCAATCTCCTGTTGAAAAAAACTGACCATTGCATTATCACCCTCCTGCAAAACTATCTGCGGGTGCCCATGAATCCCAATGTATGAATGATTGAAAGCGCTGGATCGAACAAAACAAAGGCATTTCTTAACAGCTGAAAAGACTCCATGTGTAGGTCGGTTACTCGTTCTTGGTTGTCTGTTATCGCGGACAAAACCTTCGATTTCGCATTCCGCTTTCCATGTTGTGGCTTTTCGGGAATCCTATAAGCCGTTCAGATAAACTTGCAATGTAGCCATAAGTTCGAACAATGTGAGAACAAAATCCAGTTCCGCAATGCATTCATTGTGACTATGCCAAAGTAAATTTGAATAGAATTAATAGCCTTCAATAAATTTTAATTGTTGCTTTTAAGTTTGCGGGTGCAACCCTTGGCTTCAAGAAACTTTTTCAGTGGCCCGTGGTACCAAAAACGTTGGAATGCACTGCTGTATAGTAATGCTTTAGAATTGGAAGTTTACGGTTCTGATTTTATCCATTGGTGCCATTTTCCAACCACAGTTAAGCCCTTTACTCGTTATCTTCACTTGCACAGAGGATTCATTTGTGCGTTGTAACTGAAATCGATGGTTTTGAATCTGTTGGCAAGTACAGTATACTTTTTCCAGTTCTTTTTGTCTTTTCTTCGTGATCTCTGGAGCCTGCCAAAGGGCATCGGAGATATAAAAAAAACGGGTTAAACGCAGGTTTTGCAGCTATTGTAAATGTCGCTTTTTTGTATTCATCTGTTCCAGTTTTAAGTTAAAAGCATTTGACCACTGTGTGTGTGTCTGTCGCCATTTGTCGCTTTTTTTCTTAGATTGCTTAAATGTGCATCTTTAATAATTATCTGCGTCCGCCAGTCACGTTTTGTTATTTTACGGTATTTATTTTGTAGCGAATTTTTTAATTCAATTCGACTTGGCAGAAACTCAGTATTGCATCACAGCACAGCTGCTTGCTTTTTAACTTCTTTCCGCCAACCGTTCTAGATTTGCTCGGTTGACTTGTTGACCGTCTTCGTAGACTTGGTGACGTCTTTGCGACCGTATTCGACGTCATCACGTGTTATCGTTGGTTATTTTTTAGTGGCAGCATTTCATCGAGACTTTGTGTAATTTTGAGTTCTTGTTGATGCTCTTGTTTTCACAGGGATTAAGGTGGTAGACATATTTCATCAGAGTTTCTATTATTATTATTATTACTTTTAAAAACAAATACAAGTACAAAAGAAGCTCTGGACGTTGTGAATTGTGTGTTTGTTGTCAATCGAAGTGAACGTATTTTTCCATCCTCTAATATTACCCAGGCTTGGTTGTGGCACCACCAAAGAGTAAGGCAGTGGTTGGGTTAATAATACATGACTTGACTGGGATATGCTGCAGAAGTTTTCGAAGCAGAATGTGTAGCTAGCCTACAAGACCAAAAATGTAACTTTGCCTAGGAAGTTCTGGCAGCCATTTTCTTATGTCTGCTACCATCACAAATTAATGAATGAATTATGTTAGAATTTCTGTTGACCAGGTGTAGTTTCCACGTTAATTAGTATTTTTGCCATTATTTTTACTGCACCAATGACCTAATTAATCTTAGCATATTTTCACTCCCATGATTTAAAGCCTTTTTTTGGTTGATCGCCAGTTTAGAGCATTTACCGAAATTCATCCTTGACCTGTTCCCGAGTAGGGATCTTTGAAGGGGTGTTATATAAATTCTGATCAATTATCTAGTCTCAAATGCATTTCTAAACAGTCAAGCAAATCAGAGTGGCCAGCTATATCCCCGCAGTTCTCATTCAGTGCATCCTGTCCTTGTGATAATAAACAACCACATTCTTCACAATGTCCTTGTGGATAACTGCGAAATATAAAATTGAGACAAAGGCTTCACTGCTCTTTGTTACACACACACACACACACGCACATATTTATGAGAATAACACTCGACACCTAAAAGTAATATTTTTCTACTGTCACAAGAAAACTATATTCTACAGCACACAAGAGCCAATTAAAATGTTCAATTTTTAAACTAAAGAAATGTCAGCAGTTTAAAAATCAGGGCAATAGATAAGGAACATTAGCACTAGTTATACAAAATTATTATCTTACAGAGCCTGGCTCAATTTTTGTATAAATAAAACAAGCACGCTCAGTGCAAAAGTACGTGTCACGAGACTGTACTTATTACAAAGCCCAAACGAGGCATAATTAAATGTTTTTGTACAGAGTTATTCACAAAATGTACATGGATTCTTGCAAAATACAAATCTTGTTGCATTAATAACTTTATCTAAGAAGCATTAGTATCTATGTTTGCATTACATGGTAGTTACAACTTCTTCCTCCATGACCATGGCAAGAAGAACTTCACATATTCATCATGAAAAATGTCATCATCCACACTGTCTGTCACATCCACTTCCTCCACAATATCAACTCCACCGAAGACTTCGCTATTTGCTGCATAGTCCAGCGAGTAGTCACTAGCATTTTAACAGGATATCCCATTAGTTTTTACATGCTGAAACACATAATAAACTGAACTTTCAACACATGCAGGCTCGAGTGCCACATGGTTTCTGGCATCTGAGCTGCACTTACAGCAGACAACCTTCATAATGTCAGGAGGTGCAACGTCAAAGTCCGTTGTGACAGGTATGTTCTTCTTCTCATGCTCTTTCCAGCCCCATTCCTGTAATAAATAATAATAATAATAAGAGGATTTATATAGCGCTGTAGCTCGGCCGAAGGAAAGGGCGCTGTACACGGGATAACATGTTACTGTCAATAAATAAATGATTGTTTGAATAGGTGAGTTTTGAGACTGGATTTAAATGTCTCCAGAGATGGTGCCATCTTCACGTGGGCAGGAAGACTGTTCCATGCAGTTGGTCCCGACACTGAGAACGAGCTTTCACCAAACCTCGTGGTTGACTGTGGATTAATGTCAGTCGTTGACAATAGTTTCCACTGAAGGACTTGCAGATGGACCCTGGGCTGCATTCTCAGTTGGTGGCAGTCTTTCACGGCATGGTAAAATGTTAATTGAGTGCTGGTTGTAGTGATATGCATGTACATGGAGTAGTGCAGGTGATTGAGCCGATCTTTGACACTACCTCCATATACAGCATGGCTATTAGTGGACATCCAGCCAGCACCACCTGTTCGTGGGTGGAAGATGAAGACTCCAGAACTTCAATCAGGTGTTGAATATCATTAGCCTTACTGATTTTTCTGAAGACACTAATTTTTCCATGTCCAGCGAAGCATGATGTAGTGTCACAGCCACTAATAGCATGAACTACTAGGATCCTGCTAACAACAGATGTACATTAAATGCTGAAGCGATTGCACGCACTGACATGATGCGCTGACTAGTCTTCGAGGACATGAAAATATCCTACATGTCCGAACGGAAAAGATACGCCAGGATGTCCATGTCATTAGCAATGACACTGACTACTTTCTTTTCTGTTGCAAGCATCAGTGCTTCCTTCACAACTGCAGTGTCATCATCATCAGGAGCTTGATGAACAGTGTGACCTGCTGCTTGTAGATAGGAAATATTAATGTTTACAAATGCGGATTTATTGTGTTCATTTGCAACGAAAGCATTCTGGTCTCGATAAACGATCTTTGATTCCGCAAGAACAACATCGGTGCACATTAGGTGCTCCTGATCCTTGGTGCTAGGTCCATTGCAGTAGCCATCGAAGACAATTACAGCAGAATTAGAAAAATGTTTATCTACATATGTCACATACTGCTTTGCTACTTCGGCATATGTAGCTCCTTCAATCCAGTTGACCACATGCAGCAGATAGCCACCATCAATAACATGCACTGAACAATTGGATGCTGATGATTGGTCAATGGCCTCACAGAGTCGTTTTGAAAGCTGCGCTTTGTTAGTTTTGCTCATGTAGTTGTCCTTGAATAGAGATGTAGGAAGCAAAGACAGTTCATACGTTCATACGCAAAATATGGCTGCATGTCTGACGACCGCTGCATGATAATCAGCAACTGGTTAAAGAGCATAGTCGGATCAATGTTCAAATGTTTCTTTCCGGCTGTTGCGGCAACATTTGTGACATGGCCAATTGTCCGCACATGGTCGCATCGTTTCAGCTTGACGTCAGCGACGCTGATCGCATCCATTTTTAGCAAGATACGGGTCCAGTTTTTCAGCATTATCGCAATTGATGCTGTCAGAGTCAGCAGCAGCAATACCAGAAGTGAGACTACGAAGTCTGCAGTCACCTGCCGTAAAGCCGACCTGCGTGTCGTGCTATAGTGGGCCGTATTTTTCGTATAAAACCTATTACTAATTAAATCAACATGTTCCAACTTCCAATGCTTTCATATTTTCTTTCATATTTCTTCCGCTGCGCCACCTGTCGTTCACTATATGTTTTATAGCGCCTTTCAAGTATCCTTGATAATCATAATAATTAATTTTCGTTTATTCAACAATCCGCAACCGGTTATATATGCTAAAACCCTTAACTCAAAGCAGCCAGATATTTTTTATTCAAAATCTAGGTAACTAAATCAATTCTTTATAATATTTAATCTGTAGGCTTAAGGATCTCGGAACACCGTTCCGAAGCGTTCAGTCTGAAAAACGCTGGGTTTTGCATGATAAACAAAATATTTTGTAATTGTTATTCTAATTAACATCGATGCGATTGATAATATTATGTTCTGTCAGATGACTCAGATCAGAGATAATTATAATATTCATTCTGATCGCAATGCATCTCAATCCTGACAACAATGTGAACTATCCTTTGCATTGCTGAAAATCTTGTCACATTCTCTGGATAAGAAAAACTACATTTAGATCCTACGATGTCTTTTCAAAGTGGTTTTGAAGAAGAAAAAACAACTTTAGGCCTATTTAAACTCTGGCGCACGCAATTTTAGAGCTTACTTGGAGAAAGACCCATTGCAATCTGCCTCAATAGACTTTGGAATTATGTGTTTTATGTAAGAAACAAAATTGGTTTTAATATTATTCGCAATGATAGAACTATAAGTGGAGTCAGCTTTTTAAACTTAATTCATTTATATAGAACATTTTAAAATTGACATATTGCGTAATATTTAGTCAATAATTACGCTGTTACACTGCCTCCGTAAACAGCATCGGCCATTAAAGGGTCTGCGATGACTTGGATAGAAGTGAAATCGTGGGATTTAATGGTTTAATCGCATACAACGAATCGGTAAACTCATTCATTTTGCTTAATTAAAATACAGAATTAATCGTACAAAGTTCCAAATGAAAACTGATTGCTGTGAGTTCAATTTATTACATGTATTGAGCGGATTAGCGAAGTTCTAGTGGCATGTTTTTACGGTCCTAACAGTGACCAAGTGAGTTTGGGACCATCGCAGATGACAAGAAAACTGCCTCCATTTCTGTTTTTAAATGTAGTTAAAATTAGTATTTAAAAAATTGAATAGCGAATAAAATCGAACTATACTGCTATAGGCATAGTTTGACATGAAATGCCACAAACGTAGAACAGTCGTCGGCAATACTGACACACGAACCAGTTAATTTCGTTATCGTAAAAGGTTAGTGGTACATAGAAAATAATTACCGAATAAACACAGGAGAGAGTTGAACCATACAAAGTGTTAGAGAGCGCAGTTAGATGGCCAGTGTTGCCTTTTGTTTTTATTTCCTAAGGGACCAAATTACAGATATTCATGTATCATAAGTTGTTGACCTGGTTAACCCGGATTTATGGGTAAAGTTATATCTCTATCATTTTCAGCTGTTGCAGAATTTTCTGCTGCAGATGTTTAAAGGTGATTGTTTTCCTTCTTGCCAGGAAATAAAGACAACAGACAGCAGAGAACTCGCGTGTGGTTGGCATGATTATTTCTGCATGGCTCTTCCATCTGTTCATATGTAAAACTCGCAAGCGACTTTCTTCCCTGTGGTATGCGTATTTTGAGATGGGAGGCAGTTTGTCGTGCGTAAAATGTCGCAAGAGGCCACCACGTAGCAGCAGCAGCAATGCCATCGAGGCGAACAGAGGCGGCTTGGAGCTCCAGCCAACCCAGAATCTCCACATACCAACACCCGTACCAGAACCGGGTGTCAGCACCCGAGAACCGGGTGTCAGCACCCGGGAACCGGAATCCCCAAGCGTTGGGTGCGATGTGCCGGATGGGGCACTGCGGGACAGCGTCAACAGGGCGCTGGGTCACCCGAAAGAGAATGGCACTCGACCCCCAACGTCTACGACGCAGTTGATCGTGATGAGGCGGATGGGTGGGGTGAATGAGGGGGTCAACGGGTCAAACAGGGGTCGACCGTTGGTGACAATTTCGGGGGAACTGCTGGGTCACCACAGCGCGAATCATGTTCACCATGCAAGAGGTTGTATCGTCGATATAAAGGACCTCATCTTGGACACGTCTAAGCTGATCCGGACTCTCGTTGATAAGTAAGTCCTTGATTCGTGGCTTATTAATTTTTTTTGCTCTGTAGCCAACTTTGTTTTAACAGCAGATTAAACTGTTGATTATTAATGGCAAATTCAACTTTCTTTAAATATGAGCTTTTGCAGCTCTGCATTTATTACAAATCAATCTCCTGTTTCATAATTCTCTCAAGTCGATTTTCTTCTGCCATGTCTGGACTGGGAGTGCTCCTGAGTAGGTTTCTTAAAGGGGTGCTGTATAAGTCCATAGAATGTATGAATGAATGAATGAATTAATAAACTCAGCAGATAGTTGAAACAGCTCAGGAAGAAAACTTTTACAATTCAACTGAAATTTGGTATCGCCCTTCTTACAAAGCTCAGTACACACTACTCAACGGCGCAACTGCAATAATTGTATTGCAGAACAATAATTGTGAGTGAACGACTTGCTGAAGGTCCCTACACACAGCAACCACCTCGGACGGGGATCGAACTCGCGCTCTCCGCGTTACAGGCCGACCGCTCTAACCACTCTGCCACTGTGCCTTACAAAAGATCAGAAAGAAATTAAACAGCGCTTTGAATCATGCCAAATGTATAACAGAGGAAAACTTCAATGATCTTTAAATAATTTCAGTGAGCAGGATCCGCCACGTTCGATGCTCCTTCTGCACAAGATCGCCGACAAGGAACAAGGTTGGGTCAACGTTGTCAAAACCCTCATCGACGTCATACCAAAGGACGATCCTCTTGGCCCGGCTGTCGTCACGCTGCTGCTGGAGGAGTGTCCCCTTCCGAGCCGGGTGAGGCCCTACTTCCAAGTATTGTCTGCTTGTGACTGTGACTAGGTTGACCGCAATGACCAGCGACTATTGTGCGTCAAGCCACATTAGTTGTTGTCTACAGTTTATCTAATTTTTGCTTGAATTTCTGGCTTTTGAAGAGGTCTTTTAGTGCGCCTGTCCTGTGTTGAATTATTTCCTGATTTATTCAAAGTACATACAGTAATTTCTGCATGTGTACTTGCGTACACAGTGTTGCACGCATATATGTGTAATGCATACAATGTTATACGTGCACCTGCATACATTACATACATGTATACATACAATAAATACATATTATTGGTGATACCCAAAATTTGGTCAAGTCTTCACGCACCTATTCAGAAGTAAAAAAGCATTCATGTAAAAACCGTTAAAACTGTACTGACTACATATTATATATCTGCTCTCAGTCTTTTTTATTGTATCTCAACTATGCAGAAGCATGCCTTCTTAGTGGTAAGACCCTTGACCTGGAATGGCCTTCGCTTGATGCTCCGCTCCATTTCTAGAACTCATTCTCGGACATTCCTCTCTCATCTTAAGACTGTTTTATGTGGCCACGCTGAGGTGAGAGAACCTCTGAGTAGTCCACTCAGCCTATACAAGTTCATTGAATGAATGAAGAAATGAGTGAATGAATGAATGAATGAATGACTACGTAGCTCATCATTTGCACTGATAGTTGACAATGTAAAGTCTACTAGAAGTACCTTACTACTTACAATGACATCGTACTTAGGCGTAAAAAAAAGTGTTGTGTTTCCGGTAACGCGACCGACCCATTTTTACGGCCGCGACCCAAATATTTTTGTAAAAATTTTTTTTTTTCAAAAAAAAATTTAAATTTAATTTTTTTTTTTTTTTTAACATTTGTATTGACATAACATAAGAGACGTCAACAAAATGAAATTAATAGGACTGTTTCTAGAGCAGTTTTAGGTGCAGACAGTCGGGGAAATAGGCAGTTTATACTTGCTTAGAACACGTACTTTGTTTCAGCGTGCAAAAAAGACTAGTGGGGTATACTTTTTCGGATAGTCACTGCATAAAAATATTTTACAAAATAAAAATATTTTCCGACCTACCTACCCAATTTTTTTTAGCTCTGTTACCGGAAACACAGCATTTTTTTTTTTAGGCCTTACGATTACATTAAAACATTTTACATGTTCTGTTTTGTTGTTGATTTAGGACGCGATCAACAAACTTTGCCAACTGCTTGACTTGAAATGCGCGCGAAAGAACAAGAAAGACGTCGACAGACATCGAAACATCTGCGTCGTGCTTGGCTGTCTCGCCGAGAAGATGGCAGGTACACACGCACTCGCACGCACGATATTAAAGTTTCTTTGAAGAGCTGCCTTATAAATATTTAAATGAAATGATTGAATGTATGAATGAGTGAGCATCTTTAAATGGTGGCTGTTGAGAGTGCTTCTGATTGTTTCCTGCTGGTTCAGCGCTATATTAATTATCCTAAATAATTGATTGAGTAAATGAAGGCAGAGTACTGTTGGTTAAATTTCCAAACTGTGCTTTGATGAATATCAATCGTGTGATTTCTTCTTATTTTCAGGTCCGAGCAGTTACTGGCTCATGTCGGACGATGTACTTGAATACCTCTTCTCCAACCTTGTACGTAAACTTTAATAATAATTATAATTGTAATCGCAATAATCATTAATACTGATATGATTTATATAGCTCCGTACAGCAACCGAGGAAACGTCATTGTGTGTGAGTTAAAAATCAATGGTAGTCATTGATCAGTGCTGCATTGGGGCTAGTGCGGCCTGGGTGGTGCTTTGTAAGTTATCATGTGCAGTATGACCGGTCAAAGATGTAATTTCTGCTGTGTTCAATGCTGACTTAATTGCTGCATTTATTTGTTTAGTAAGTTAGCCATAGCTGTCCTTTGGAATAGTTTCCACTGGAATCGTTTTACATTGGAATATTTTTAAAAAATTTGGTTTTGTACTTTGAGAAAAGTTGCGCCGTAATACTGTATCTAAATAACAGTAGTCAGTAAATGATGTAAAAGTCACAATGTCTGTAACGTCATATTAATTAATTTTTGAATATAGGATTGCTGCTCTGGTTCGCCGATGTCAACTTTGTGATGCCCCAACCTACCTCTGATAGCTTTGTTGCTCAGAGGGTATCCAAGGTTACTGCCCGTCCATTCTGTACAGAAGGGCTCTTGGTTCCATTCCCACAAACTGCATGCAGAATTGAGCCTTTTCCATGGTAGACCCAGTGGTCTGAAATGGACCCCCACAGGAGTTACGTCTGCTTCCTGAGGCTCTTACTGAATGCTGAAGCATCTTGTATTCAACTCAAAACTGCTTTTTTAGAGTCAGAAGCACTTCCCTTGAAAAGGTGCTATAGAAATTATTGAATGAATGAATGAATAAATAAATTTTATGAATGTGCTATAGTGCTATATAAATTTGGTTTAATTGTAGACTGGTGGCTGCCACTCTTCGATTACTCTCTTCTCAGTCATTGCTCTCGAGAAGTTTGCGCAGACCAGTAAGTTCACAGCAGTCAGTTGTGTTGTGTTCGTCAAATGGTATTTAAATGGAATAATGTAATGTAATTTGAAATTTGTATAGCACTGCTGACAGCAGTGACCATTCAGTTGCGCTTCCAGTATCCAGTACGAGTACCCTGGGGGAATAATAGGTTTTGAGAAGAGACAGGGATGTAGGAACAGATCTAGGCGGAATACCTGGAATAGTTTTCCATTGGAATAGTTTTCCATTGGAATAGTTTTCATTGTGGTACGGTGGAATTTCGTTTTCCATTGGAATGGCTTTCCATTCACTATTCGCAGCTGATAAACAAAGATGGCAGCTGCTTGGATTCATTGCACTTAACAACATTTTCAACGTTAAAAAATATTTCAGAGGTTCTGTATTTAACTTGTTTCGATCGCCGAGAGCGAATTTTATATCGGATTTCATTTTCATCATTAGAAAATGTTAAAATTTGATGAAATGCGTTTCATTTGAAGTGCTGCATCAAATATCAATGATCTATAACAGGCTATGGGTAACTAACCCAGCATCACGGCTACTGTTTATTTGTAGCAATTAGTGTGTTTTCATGGCAACCTTTGAGCTCATAGTCAGTTCAAATGCATGATTCATCTCTTATTATATTCAAAAGTGGTTTTTAAAAATTAATTTTATTATCGTTTTGCAAGTTGTGTAAGCCGTAAAACTGATTATCGTTTTCAAAACATCCGTACTTGTTTTCGAGGTGAGAACAAGGAGAAGATCATGAAGGAGCTGGAACGACACAATTACCTCGGTCCGCTGGAGAAGGACAGCACGAACATGGTCGACTTCAACCGACGACAAGTGGGATTCTGTACGCAGTGGTGCTTAGACAACCTCTGTACGTCTCTCGTTGTACTCTATCTGCTATTCTGTATTCTATTATGCTTTACTTTGTGCATTCATTCGGAAACTTATGTAGCGCCTCTTCAAGAAAAGCTACTCAGAAGCGCACCCGATCCAGTGCACCCACAAAGAACAATTTGTTAGTTTAGTGAGGAAGGAAGCTTATAGAGTCCCAGGGTGTCGGCATAGCTCTAAAGGAAGGCGATTCCAGGCACTGAGCCAACCACAGAGAAGACTCGATTCTTCATCACCTTTGTTTATTTTGCACATTGCACAGTTTTTACATATTGTATTACGCAAGATGAGATGTATTATACATTACCTTACTTATGTTACGCAGTGATATTTTTTGAGGTGCATGATAGTTTATAGGTTGGCATGCTGGTCTGCTTGTCTTGGGTTGAAGTGGGGGGGGTCAAATCCTCTTCAAGGGCAGCTTATTGTTTGAGATTTCTGCATTTCCTATTCAGCTGAGCTGTAATGACTACACTGACCAAATGTTGACTATCAGTGGGAAGATGAGATGGTGCGGGGGGGGGGGGTTGTAATGCCGAGGCAAAGAAATGCGAAGTCGTAAGAGGGTCATGCTCATTTCTGCTCCAGAGCTAACTTATGGGACTGCTTTTCTTCTTCCTTGGTGCACATGCACTGTGAGAGGCGCTATATAAATTTATAGATACAATACAATCACATGTAACAGTACAGATGAAACTTATTACCTCCATGCTAGACATTGTTTCAATTGCTGTGCATTTATTACCTCTTGCTCTAAATGTTTCTGTTCTGTTTTTAATTTCAGTTGTCCTAAAGGTAAGACTGCTTAAATTTCCTTTAAATAGAGTGGCAGTCCACGTAGCAGTTTAATTGCCACTTTGTTCAGGCTCGTTGTTTTCACCTTGTTGAACCCCACAGCTAAAAAAAGTCAGTTTTGAGATTCTTAGGGAACAGAGTGGAGGGACTAAGCACAGTGTTAAAGGGAGGTTGTTCCAGGTTGTAGGACCAGCTACCAAAAATGAACGACGATGTCAAATAGCAGTCTGCGGACGGGGAACCAGAAGCTGAGATTGGTTTACAGATCGAAGGGTGGGTCAACGCTGGGCACCCGAGGTGGAACAACAGAGTTCTCGCTGATATGGTGGAGCCAATGCTCCACCTAACCATATAAATTATAATGCACTAGGAGTAGCCTAGTCAATGACGTTAACAGGTAAAGTTTTAATATTATAAATAATATGTTCAGCGCACAGTTGCATTAGTTTAGTATGTTTCTATGATTAAATATTCAACCTTTTTGTTAGAAATCTTTTCAGATAATATTATATCGGTTTTTGTTGTTGTTTCTAGGGTAGAATGTTTTCGTACACTTGCATCGACAAGAGCAATATTAACGTTATGCTGAACAGCCACGATGTCAGCGAGTATCTGAAAATAGCACCAAATGGTCTTGAGGTAAGTAGCTGAAAATAGCACCAAATGGTCTTGAGGTAAGTAGCTGGAAATAGCACCAAATGGTCTTGAGGTAAGTAGCTGGAAATAGCACCAAATGGTCTTGAGGTAAGTAGCTGAAAATAGCACCAAATGGTCTTGAGGTAAGTAGCTGAAAATAGCACCAAATGGTCTTGAGGTGAGTAGCTGAAAATAGCACCAAGTGTTCTTGAGGTGAGTAGCTGAAAATAGCACCAAATGGTCTTTAGGTGAGTAGCTGAAATTAGCACCAAATGGTCTTGAATTCAGTAGCTGAAAATAGCACCAAATGGTCTTGAGGTGGGTAGCTGAAAATAGCACCAAATGGTCTTGAGGTAAGTAGCTGAAAATAGCACCAAATGGTCTTGAGGTAAGTAGCTGAAAATAGCACCAAATGGTCTTGAGGTAAGTAGCTGAAAATAGCACCAAATGGTCTTGAGGTAAGTAGCTGAAAATAGCACCAAATGGTCTTGAGGTGAGTAGCTGAAAATAGCACCAAGTGTTCTTGAGGTGAGTAGCTGAAAATAGCACCAAATGGTCTTGAGGTAAGTAGCTGAAAATAGCACCAAATGGTCTTGAGGTAAGTAGCTGAAAATAGCACCAAATGGTCTTGAGGTGAGTAGCTGAAAATAGCACCAAGTGTTCTTGAGGTGAGTAGCTGAAAATAGCACCAAATGGTCTTTAGGTGAGTAGCTGAAAATAGCACCAAATGGTCTTTAGGTGAGGAGCTGAGAATAGCACCAAATGGTCTTTAGGTGAGTATCTGAAAATTGCACAAAATGGTCTTGAGGTGAGTAGCTGAAATTAGCACCAAATGGTCTTGAATTCAGTAGCTGAAAATAGCACCAAATGGTCTTGAGGTGGGTAGCTGAGAATTGCACCAAATGGTTTTGAGGTAAGTATCTGAAAATAGCACCAATTGGTCTTGAGGTTAGTATCTGAAAATAGCACCAAATGGTCTTGAATTCAGTAGCTGAAAATAGCACCAAATGGTCTTGAGGTTAGTAGCTGAAATTAGCACCAAATGGTCTTGAATTCAGTAGCTGAAAATAGCACCAAATGGTCTTGAGGTTAGTAGCTGAGAATTGCACCAAATGGTCTTGAGTTGAGTAGCTGAAAATAGCATGGTTTTGAGGTGAAATGTATGTATGAGTGTATAGGCATATGGTGTTGGTGTGTTTACAATGGTAATTTTAATGGTTTGCCTCTGTATTGACAGCAGTTGGAGGACCATAGTATCTTATCATGATCATGTGTTGTATAGCTATATTGAAGGTGGTTGTATCAAGTTTACATTGATTCTTATAAAGTTTACATTGATTCTTTGATCAATTAATTAATTGATTGATTTATTGATTGATTGTCAGATCAGAAGCCCTGCAATGGTTTATTTTCAACTGCATTTACGATTTTATCCAATTAAAAAGTATAAGGAATTGGTGCCATCTACCGGTCCTCATGTATGGAGCAGAGTCTTGGTGCATAAAAAAGGAGGACGAGAGAAGACTGCTGGTGGCGGAGATGGGATGGCTACGAGGTCTACTGAATAGATCACGGAGAGAAAAGAGACGGAATGAGGTGACACGAGAAGAACTAGACCAGAAGGAAACAGTAGTGGAAAGAATAAAGAAAAGAAGACTAACATGGTATTGACATGTGATCAGGATGGAGAGCGGAAGAATGCCAGCAAAAGCGCTGCACGGAGAAGTGGAGGGAACGAGGAGCAGAGGACGACCGAAGAAGAAATGGATAGACAACGTACTGGAGGACATAGAAGACAGAGGAATGGAACTGGGAAAGGCAATAGAACTCGCAAGAGACCGGCCGAAATGGAGAAGTTTCGTTAGAGCCTCATCGTCGGTGAATACCTGACGGAGGAGAAAGAAAGAAGAAGATTGTCTTTCACTAATTGTTCTCTAACATAGAACACTGCACTTGTATGTTCCTTGGTTTGACAGGCTCGATGCGATGCAACTTCATTCGAGAGCGTTCGATGCACATTTCAAGTTTGCGAAGGCGTTTGGTATTACGAAGTGTTGATCGTGACACCGGGTGTCATGCAGATCGGATGGGCGACCAAAGATAGTAAATTTCTCAACTACGTACGTAGAACTTTATTTTCGTCCGATTTACGGTTAATTATTATTTATTTGTGATGCCAGAACTCAAAACTCATCACACGCCGATTTATGGCCTTTGATTCAGTCATATTCTATAATTAATTTGTTTCTAAACAGTTTTGTTTTTTCACACACCGCTTTATGGCTTTTGATTCAGTCATATATTCTATAATTAATCTGTTTCTAAACAGTTCAGGAAATGAAACATGTTTTTCTAACTGAAGTTGTACTCATTTATGGAGCATGGTGGTCTGGTGGTGTGCCGGTATGTTCGTTGCCTTGCAGCTGGAGGGTTGCGGGTTTGAATCCACCCTCAAGCTGCCGCGTAGGGACTTTGAGCAAGTCTTTTACTAGCAATTGCTCGGGTGCTTCGGCGTGAAACTCTGATGCAGTGTTATTATCATCATCATCATCATCATCATCATAATGCTAATTTTTAGCAAAGCTTATTATTTTTATTATTGTTGTTGTTAACTTGTTGTGACGATAAAGAAAATTGTGATTAATGAGAAGCCAGTGCTACTTTCATTTAGTATCTTATGATACATTATCTGAAATGTTTGTTATGTTGGATGACAGGATGGCTATGGTATTGGTGACGACGAACATTCCATTGCGTATGATGGATGTCGACAGTTGATCTGGTACAACGCTAAGAGCATAAAGCATGACCATCAGTACTGGAAACCAGGTAACCAGTGCGCTTGTTCATATTGTTTTATTCATAGGAATGTTTGAACTTGTACGATCTAACGTAATTATCGTACAGTGTACAGGAAGGGTTTGTGATAGCATAATCATTAGAGAATGAAGACATGGTAGTGTAATCATCGAACAAGAAGGTTTAGTGGTAATGTAGTTTTTGTACATAGGTTTATGACTAGTAATCATTGTGCTGGAAGGCTTACGATAGCGTAATCATTGTGCAGAATGGTTTATGATGGTGTATTTGTTGTACAAGAAGGGTGAAATTGATAGTGTAATCATTGTACGGTGAAATTCTATTTTTATTACAGCGGTACTATTATGGAAGTGTTTGGATTTTTGAGTTCATTGAAATCCTCTTTTATTCACTAAATCGCTGCTAACTTATTCACCGAGTCGCGAACTTTTTCGCTTAGTCATGAACATATTCACCGGCTCACACACTTATTTACGCAGTCAAGAACTTATTCACATATGGTAGTCGAAAACTTATTCACTCCGTTGTGCACTAATTCACAGTCACTTGGTTATTCACTCAGTCATGCACTTATTCACTTAATTTTGCACTTATTCGCTTAATCTTGCACTTATTCACTTAATTTTGCACTTATTCGCTTAATCTTGCACTCGTATACCAGCTTTGTTATCGTTGATTGTAGGTGACATTTTGGGACTGCTGTTGGATACCACTGAGAAGCACGTTGTCTTCTCTCTCAACGGTCGATGTCTACCGCCATATCCTCAGCTCTTCACCCATGCCTCGTAAGATTTGACTCGCAGTTACATTACATAAATTTGTAGAACTACGTAATTGTTTATGTTTCCATTCTTGCTGTTCTTGTAGAATGTGTTTATCTTTCCATTCTGGCTGTTCTTGTAGAACGGGTTTCTTTCTATTCTGGCTGTTCTTGTAGAACTGGTTTCTTTCTATTCTGGCTGTTCTTGTAGAACTGGTTTCTTTCTATTTTGGCTGTTCTTGTAGAACGGGTTTCTTTCCATTCTGGCTGTTCTTGTAGAACTGGTTTCTTTCTATTCTGGCTGTTCTTGTAGAACTGGTTTCTTTCTATTCTGGCTGTTCTTGTAGAACGGGTTTCTTTCTATTCTGGCTGTTCTTGTAGAACTTGTTTCTTTCCGTTCTGGCTGTTCTTGTAGAACGGGTTTCTTTCCATTCTGGCTGTTCTTGTAGAACGGGTTTCTTTCCATTCTGGCTGTTCTTGTAGAACTGGTTTCTTTCTATTCTGGCTGTGCTTGTAGAACTGGTTTCTTTCTATTCTGGCTGTTCTTGTAGAACGGGTTTCTTTCTATTCTGGCTGTTCTTGTAGAACTTGTTTCTTTCCGTTCTGGCTGTTCTTGTAGAACGGGTTTCTTTCCATTCTGGCTGTTCTTGTAGAACTTGTTTCTTTCCATTCTAACTTCTTGTAGAACGGGTTTCTTTCCATTCTGGCTGTTCTTGTAGAACTTGTTTCTTTCCGTTCTGGCTGATCTTGTAGAACGGGTTTCTTTCCATTCTGGTTGTTCTTGTAGAACACGTTTCTTTTCATTCTGGTTGTTCTTGTAGAACGTGTTTCTTTCCATTCTGGTTGTTCTTGTAGAACGTGTTTCTTTCCATTCTGGTTGTTCTTGTAGAACATGTTTCTTTTCATTCTGGTTGTTCTTGTAGAACGGGTTTCTTTCCATTCTGGTTGTTCTTGTAGAACATGTTTCTTTTCATTCTGGTTGTTCTTGTAGAACGGGTTTCTTTTCATTCTGGTTGTTCTTGTAGAACGGGATTCTTTGCCGCAGCGAGTTTCATGTCGTTCCAGCAATGTCGCTTCAACTTTGGTGCCGATCCATTCCGCTATCCACCAATTCTCCAGTTCAAGCATTTCAACGAATGCGGACACCTGTCGGAAGACGAGAAGGCAATCCTTCCAAGGTAGATGATTGATTGATTGATTGATTAAATATTGATTGATTGATTGATTTATTAAATATTGATTGATTGATTGATTTATTAAATATTGATTAATTGATTGATTAAACATATATTGATTGGTTGATTATATGTAATTATTATTATAATTATCTCGATGGTTGATTTAATGTTCAAGTATCATTATTATTATTATTATTTCTTGTTACCCGAGGTAGCTCAGATCTTCAGGAGTTGAAAAATTAATATCCCGAGACAAAATTATGATAATTGCTTTTCTTAGTACCATTTTTTTGCGATGTAAAAATAATCCTTCAGGCTCTTAGAAACTATCCGAGAAGTTGCTTTTATTATATTACTAGCTGAACCCGGCCACGCGTTGCTGTGGCTGAAAAGAGGCTCCCCCTCCCTTTCCCCTTCCCCTTCCCTTCCCCTCCCCCTCCCCTCCTCTTCCCCTCCTCCCCTTCCCCTCCTCCTCGCTCCCCCTCCTCTCCCTCCCCCTCCCCCTCCCTTTCCTCCCCTCCCCCTCCGCCTCCCTCCCCCGCCCCTCCCCTTCCCCCTCCACCTCCCCTCTCCTCCGCTCCCTCCCCACCGTCTTCGTCCCGCTCCCTCCGCTCCTTTCCTCCGTCACGCCGTGAAGGCCGCTTTGGGGAAAGGCCTCCCCTACCCCTCCCCCTCGACCTCCACCTCCCCTCCCACTCCGCTCCCTCCCCACTGTCTTCGTCCCGCTCCCTCCGCTCCTTTCCTCCGTCACGCCGTGAAGGCCGCTTTGGGGAAAGGCCTCCCCTCCCCTACCCCTCCCCCTCCCCTACCCCTCCCCTCGACCTCCACCTCCCCTCCGCTCCCTCCCCACCGTCTTCGTCCCGCTCCCTCCTCTCCTTTCCTCCGTCACGCCGTGAAGGCCGCTTTGGGGAAGGCCGCGAATCACTTATGACGTCACAGGACGCGACATCATTGATATTTCGTTTGCTGTGTTTGGAGACAGCGTTTAGCCATGTGGGACGTGTTGAATTTGTAAATGGCGGACGAACGGATTGCAAAGTTCACTTTTTGTGGAAACGATTGCGTTTTTTGGGGTGAAAAAATCTTAAGACACGGTGCTATTTGAATGGAAGGTTTTGGTAAATTTTCACAACATTCCGTGCGTAGCTTTCGGCGTGGTGTTAACAGGAACTATTGGAAAGTTTCATTTTTATATATATAGATTATTGTTGAAGTTTGGTAAGAGTGTACAATTGTGGCAATTTTAGGGTCATGCGGTTCTGCTGTTTTGTCTGTTGTAACATTGAAAAGGCAGCTATTATTTTAAACCGCTCTTAGCAACCATCTTCAACAACAAGCATGGTACTATTGCTACTATTATTATTTTTTTAATCATTATTATTATTACAATTATTATTTTTGTTATGATTATTACTATTATTAGAGGTAGGTAAGATTGCTTGTTGTGGTGATTTTAAGGTATACAGTTCTGCTGTTAAATTGTCTGTTTGAAACTAGGCAACTAAAACTGGCTCAGTTGCGACAGATGCCAGTGAAAGATGACTCATGTACACTCTGCGTTGACAACACCGCCTGCGTTACACTGATGCCATGCGAACACAAGTGAGAAGGAGCGGATTATCCATATAGAAATTAAATTCATTCACGTTCCGTTATTCAAAACGTTTACCAATCAGTAGAAATTTATATAGCGCCCCTTCTATGGATCTACTCAGAAGTGCTTCAGATTAAGACCAATCGGAAAGACAGACCAATCAGAAAAACGGCGTCCCTAGTGATCAGGATTTTGTATCAAATTTGGAGCGGGATTTTTTATAACCAAGCTACAATGGTATGTAAACTTGCTTTATTTAATTTGGTTGCAAATAAACCATTGTTTTAATTATTTTACTTTATATTTTTTAAAATTTGATTTGGTATGAATAAAAGATGAATCGCGAATTTAGACGTGAACGACGGCTAACCCTCTATTTCACTTTATGTCTTTGCAGAGGCTTCTGTATGACGTGCGCCATACAACTCGAAATCTGCCCGATGTGTCGCATTCAAATCACCGACCGCATTTCCGATGACGTCTAGTGTCCGTTGACCGAACCACAGGAACACCCTCCCCCCATCGTGTCATCGACCCCCCCTCGTGCGTCTCCCGACAGAAAAATCCCTCTTTCAAAGACCCTGCTCGGATTTCGATGTCTTTGAACCGCCGCAACAACGACAACGACCAAAGAAAGCTGTTGGCGTTGTTGTCGCCCTCCGCTGAACAACCCAAGTGCTATTAATCTTATGCAGACACGAACCGGTATGCCAGGAGCGCCATTTCCTGCGCTGCCGAAATGACTCGTAGGCGGGAAAGCGCGCCCACTGCAGACGGACGCGTTATCGTGCTGACGCTTGCTCGTTGTTTGCGACCCATAGTTTCGGCTTGACTTGGCGCGTACTGCTGACGTCACTGTTGCCTCGAGACTCGAAAAATGTGACTCGATTTTGGAGCGGGGTTTCCCGTGCCTGCCGGTGGAGTTTGCGACTTGTACGAATTGTAGATAGTGGTGTCTATAAGACGTGCTTTTCGTTCGGGTGGTAAAACCATGTTGAAGATGGTGGTAAGTTACGAATCATACTGTGCTGTGCCGTGCAGTTGTGTGCTGAGCAGCAGCTGTGTGTGTCGGAGAATGTGTGTGAAAGAACTGTTCTACTCGGAAGAACTGTTCTAGGTTGAAGTACGGTTCTCTTTGCTATCTTGCAGAACCTGTGTGCATTACAAAACTGTGTTGTTGTTGATGCTGTTTTGAAGAACTGTTCTGCCTTGAAGAACTGTTTTTAGTTGAAGAACTGCTCGATCCAAAAGCTCTGTTCTAAGATGAGCTGTTCTGAGGAGAAGAGCTCTTCTAAATTGAACTGTTCTACCCAGAAGAACAATTCTAAGTTGATGAACTGTTCTACCCAGAAGAACTGTTCAGCCTTGAAGAACTTTAACTTGCGTCTTGTGTAAATAGAAGAACTGTTCTTTCTTGGTGAACGGTTCAACTTTCTGGACGGTTCAGTTTTTAATTGTAGAACAGTTGCGTGTTGGAAAACAGATCCATATGCAACGTTGTCATTCGGCTTTTATTGAAGACTGCTTATTATAAAAGACTTCTCATTCCAGTGAGTGCGATACGCTGCGTAATTCCTGACATACTTCGATGTTACAATGAGAGCAACAACCTCTGGTGATGTCTCTTTGGTTAAGCAATTACACTGTAAATCATTGTTACAGAGAAGACGTAAATTACAATTCACATCCTCCAATTTGTATAACAATGTTTTGTATTCGGTCTGTGATCCTATGAGGGCCATCCATATTTTGTGTACAGAAGAAAAAATCGTATTTTTGGCCTCTCCCCTCCCCCCTCCTTTGCAACTCGTACATTTTTGCGGGTCCACCCCCCCCCCCTACACGTAGGCACAAATAAACCAAAAATTAATTAGCTAAAGTCCTCTATGAAACATTTATTTTACCACAGGCCACTATTTTTTTTATATTAAACATCATATTTGCTAGAGCTGTGAAATTTGTTAACTGTTATGGTTTACTGTTTAGATCTGAACAGAATTTAATTATAATGCAATCAAAATTTGATTACATTATAAATAAATGTAATCAAATGCCACTGGACGACTATAGGATAATAGTCATAAATGGGCTAATATGGACGTCATAATTAGAAATTTAGTTTACAATATAAAATTTTTGTCGAGTCCCCCCTGTCTAAATCCGGTGAACCCCCTGCATACATAGTATATGGACGGGCCCCCAATGGTGGATTCATGAAGGCTGGGCAGACTTTGTGTATTGACCCTGGACTGGTTTTCGTGTGCCTACAGTTCAGCTTGGTGCATGTAGTTCGTGCAATAAGAATGAGATGAATTAACGCGGTTTCAGCACGTTGTGTCGTGGCTTTCCCCGAACTCTGTTGTTATTTTTTTGCTTGATTTTGACTGCTATTTGTTGCATCTGTGAGAGGTGTTTTTTTAAAGTGTGCTGTTCTACACCAAAAAGGGGGAAGTCCTAAATGAATTTGTGCAGCCGTGAGCGTTTTTGTTCTGTTAAAAATAGTTTAAAATGTTTTCTGTCGACCGATTGGGTGTGATTTATCGTGGACGATGGAAAGGGAGAAAAAAAGGTTGTGCAGTTGTAAAAATTGCTTAAGAGAAAGCTCTGTGACTACGAGTGATTGACAGGTGTCAGATTTGCTTATGATTAGCCATGAATTGATTTTAATTTATGCTTTAACAAGTTATGATTTGCTATTAGTTGATTGCCAGTGTGTTTTACTGGCTACAATACAACTTTATTGGACTGAAGTAACTCTCATTAACATAAATTATACGCTGTGGTTGCAGCCAAGCATTGTCTGTTGCCTGCGCTGCAGTATCGCATTGTCAGTAGTCTCTTTATTTGTGCATACAGTGACTGAATGTTGTCAATAAACCTATTTTGTGCACTATTCGTATCTGTATTTGACTGAATAGTTGGTTCAGTTATTCGTATTCGGCCGAATAGTTGGTTCAGTTATTCATATCAGCCGAATAGTTGGTCCAATTAATTATTCGCATTCGGTCGAATTGTGATAATCACCTATTCGGTATGGCCCTAAACAACAGAAAATCTAAGACACTGAGCAATTATGGTGCATGAAGTTTCCACTCAGGTGTCTTAAGACCTGACATAGTTACTTGTTTCGGTGGAGCCAGGCTCCCATAGCCCCATGCCATACGCATTATGCATTTGTGGGGCGCGGTGGTGTAGTGGGTTTGTTCGTTGCCTTGCAGTCGGAGTGTTGCAAGTTTGAATCCACCTCAAGCCGCTGTGTAGGGACCTTGGGCAAATCCTTCACTTGCAATTGTTCAGCGTGAAACTCTGATTCAGTGTCTGTGCTGTAGTTGGGAGCGCTTCTAGTTGGGAGCGCTTCTGAGTAGAAATCGCCTCTGAGTAGGTTTCTTGAAGAGGCACTGTATAAAATTCTCAAAATGAAAAATGAATCCTGAAGGGGCCTATAACAAGCGCACATACATACATTACAGGCCTTGTGCTTTAACCAATTGGCCACCATGCAAGTTTGTAGCGGTTCATCATTGGTCAATGGCAGACAAAAGCGATTTTATTTTGATCTGCAGTGTAGACAGAATTATTTGTAAATATTTACTGATGAAATTAGAGTATCCCGACTGAATACCCAAGGTATATACAGCATTCATGCATATTCATGTTAAATTATATATACAGAAAGTTGTGGTCATTTAGTTTTCTATGGCTATGCTCTCTGTTTTCAATTACCGTAGTCTACTTGGAAATTGCGTGTAGCCCACATCTGTATTTAATTAATTTACTGATTTAAATATTGATTTCTTGCTGTCAAATCTCTATGGCTATGCTCTCTGTTTTCAATTACCGTAGTCTACTTGGAAATTGCGTGTAGCCCACATCTGCATTTAATTAATTTATTGATTTAAATATTGATTTGTTGCTGTCAAATCTCTATGGCTATGCTCTCTGTTTTCAATTACCGTAGTCTACTTGGAAATTGCGTGTAGCCCACATCTGCATTTAATTAATTTATTGATTTAAATATTGATTTGTTGCTGTCAAATCTCTATGGCTATGCTCTCTGTTTTCAATTACCGTAGTCTACTTGGAAATTGCGTGTAGCCCACATCTGTATTTAATTAATTTACTGATTTAAATATTTATTTCTTGCTGTCAAATCTCTATGGCTATGCTCTCTGTTTTCAATTAGTCTACTTAGAATTAATTATCATTCCGACTACTGTAGCAAGCAATTCAGTGACGAAAATGAACATTGACCAAGCAAAATATAAATGCTATAGCAAATGCTAACGTCCTATGTGACCTATAAATTATATATTGATTCATGCATTCATTTCACGAGTTTGCATAGCGCCTCTTCGATAAACCACTCAGAGGCGCTCCAGACCGACCACGATTATACAAATAGGTCTTGTGTAGCATGTAAAACACTGATGAGTCAACGTTATCTTATAGGTATAACAATCTGCAACAGAAGACTTCCAGACAGCACGACGCTGACAGGTTGAGGTTCCAACACGAGAGACCAACAGCTCCGAGAGGTCTAGGTCCATTTTGGGCACAGAGCAGGGCCTATGACATGGGCGTCCACTCGTAGGGCACTTAATTGCCCCCACTGGAAATTGGGACCAAGTTTTTGGTTTCTAACAGTTCTTAGCAATAATTTTAAAAGCATATAATGATAGGCCTATAAATAATTATACACAAAGTGAAACTGAGGAATTTACATTTAGAAACTGATACGGTACTTGGAATGCTCTTCAATTCTTGCTGTGCAGTGTCTAGCTCGTGTGAAAAAAATTAGCCATGAGTAGGTGCATGGCCATTGTAGTGTTTTTGCCACACTTGAAATAAATTAGCTGCGGACACGGGACACATATCTTGGATCTATAGGCCTACCATAAATCGATTAATGTGCCTGTACTTGTTGAAACGTACACCTATAAAACACCTTTAAAGGAGAAGGTAGTTTAACGATCGTGTATGACCAAAGGGCCTTTACAGTCTTTAAAACACCTTTGTTAATTGATAAGCTATTTATAGCACGAAAACAGCAGCGTAATTGAACTGGTTAATTTCTAAAATGTCGTCTGCACTAAAGGCATAAATCAACTTCAACAGAGCAGCAAGTTGAGCAGAGTGCCGCGTGCTTTATCAGTAGGCCTATAGGCCTAATCCAGCTGATTGCAGTAGGCCTACAAGGTCCACGCAATGTTTACCGTTCGTATGCATGATCGAGGTAGAGAATTATATAATAGGCTTCCTATATTGACTTCCTCAAGTAGATAAATATTTCATGCAGGCCTACGCGTCGTTTTGGACCATTGGACTCTTCTGCTTAGCCAACCAGGTTGTAATTTCCGTTTTAACAAACGCGCATTGATAGGCTATATGTATTTGGCCATATATTGGGTCGACAGCTCTAGCTATGCCATGATCAATGTACGCCGTCGCTGGTAGATATGGACTCATGTCGAAAGTAAAAGAAGGTAGGATAAAATAATAAGCAGGTAGGCTAAGAGGCTAACGCTTTTGTCTAAAGTTCGATGCAACCCGGAAGAATTTAGGAAATATTATGTTTTCAGCTTCGTTTGGTTAAAACTTTTGAACGCGCCGTACGTCGCATAATTACGCTTATAACACTTAAACTTGCAGCTTAATTGGTAAGACATTATAGGCATAGGCTAATTAATCTGCTTACAATTTACTTTCAGTCGTTATGGTAATAATGGCTGGTTACGAGTGAGTCATGTTGGTCAACCAATTGCTCTGTTGAACTGACCAGCGATTTAGCCAGGTGTGGGACCAGCCGGTCCATTGGGAGGCCGTGTGGTTCCATACCTGCCCAGCCGGTCCGTTGGCTAAAGGGATTATGCTGAGTAGCGCGTTGTAGGACTATAGGCATTCAATTTAATTAAGAGCTGTGCGTTGTGGCTAGACTGTTCTAGCTGTATGCATAATATTATTTATCGTCGTAGTCTGGCCCGCATTAAGATGTGTGCTTAGGGTTCTGTAGGGCCCGCAGTTTTGAGGGGCCGCAGTTATAATTCGTACACAGTGAACCCCTCAAAGTCCGACCCACACCTCATCGTGGTGAGGGGGTGGCAACAGCTAAGTATGGGAATGCCTGCTGAGGCTATGTCATCAGTGGTGAAAGCTCCGGCTGAAGTAGGCCTACCACCTAGGGCGTTACGCGAGGTGAACAGGCTCAGCAGGAACCCTGAAACAGCTGGCAAACGTGGGAAACGGCATCGCAGCCTCTGTTGCCATAACAGAGCCAGTCCCAAGCCTGGAACTCGCTATGTGTGACGAATGTGAGGGTCGAGCGGATGGGTGTAGATACTCCACTTGTAAAGAAAAATACGAAAGAAATCCAATGCAGACGACAATCAACGATAGAAGATACCGGCTCAGACGACGCCCGTGTAAACAAGGTTCGCGTCCCCAATCGATAGACCGGGGTTGGGTCGAAAAATCGACTAGGCTACCGGAGATGGGAGTGATCAAGAGGACGACCAAACAGAGAGTGGATAGATGACATCAAGGAGTGGTGTAATCAAGACATTTACAGCCTAAGCAGATCTGCGCAGGACCGTGGACTTTGGACGAAAAAGATAAAGTGTGCATTGGACACCTACGGGTTGTTAACCCAAGGATAATGATGATGATGAACCGGCGGGTTCTAGGAAGGGGCTATCTATAGAAGGTAATCACAGCACCCGGGCCCGCACTAACCTTATGGGGCTCTGATTTGTGGGATCCTCAGTCAGCCTAGCAGAAGACTCTCCTATGCTGCATTATGAAATATGGGGAGGGCAAAAATACGTTTAGGCCTTGGGGTCCCGTGTGCCGTGGCCTATCCCATTGTTTTGACCTTCTAGTAAAAAAAATGGTCTCGGACAGCCACAGCAAAGCATCGTGTCTTTGCTTCTGTTGGTTCCTGTTGTTGAATGACACTACGTAACAAAATTTTACTTTTTGTTTGTTCCTGGGTATTAAGTGTTATTTCCCGGTTGCTTCTGACTCAAAAGTATAGAAAATGGCCATTATACCCCAAAGACTTTGCTTTTCAGGCCAGGAGATTGATTATTCTGAAATGTAACTGTTTTTTTGGAACATTGAAATATAAAGCCAGTTATGTGTTAACTCTAAGTAGCTGTACAGCTTTTGTGAGCTTCCGGGAATATTCTAGAATGTGCGAGAACACCTATAAAATAGCTACAGGTAGCTTAGTAGTATAAATAAAGATGCCTTGAGCCCACCATGCACGATGACATAAGAAAAACATTATAGACATGGCAAACAACTCTAGTATGGGCATGACAAAAATCCGTACTATCCAAACCAAAAAGACCTCAACGACTTGATCAGAGATCTTGGCTCCACCAAGTCTAACGCAGAACTTTTGACGTCTAGCCTATAAACTGAAGCAGTGGAACCTGTTGGATGGCAATGTTCAAACCGCAGACCAGAGGAAGCGTCATCAAGCATTTTCAAGCTTCTTTACCACTCAAGATGGACTCTGCTTCTGTCACAACGTGACCAGTCTGTTTCAGGAAATTGGAATCGACTGCAACCCGACCGAGTGGCGTCTCTTCATTGACAGTTTATCTCGGAGCCTCAAAGCTGTGCTACTCCATTATGGGAACAAGTACCCGTTCCTTCCTCTGGCTCACTCGGTACACCTCAAAGCGTGAAAACCTTGTTAGCCGCCTCGAAGTTCGATGAGTACGGCTGGGAGGTCATAGGAGACTTCAAAAGGGTATCATTCCTGATGGGTCTGGACAAAGTTTCCTTGCTACCTTTGCCTTTGGGACAGCAGAGACAAAAAGGCACACTATACCACAAACGGTACTTGCCCCAGCAGGCATGCAGCAGTTCAATGTGGGTAGCAAAAATGTCAAGTGCATGGTAGCCCCTGATGGATCTTCGAAAAGTGCTGATGCCACCACTGCATCTTAATCGTCTCAGTCGCTCCTGTGTCTGTCAGCTGCGCCAGCTTCGCACTGTTGCTCGCTCTCTCTCAACTGGCGCTGCAACTATGCTTGTAGGCCTACAATGTACATTCCTTTGTCTCAGCTCGTCTTGACTATACTCATCATCATCATCACAAACCATAGGCGCACTGCCCGTAGGTGTCCGACGCCACTCTCTGTCTGAGTCTGTCTCGTGTCATCTCCCAGTTTCTACAGGCTAGCAGGTCTACTCCATACCATTATATCTTGAAGCAGCTGGACCGCCTTGTCTGCTTGAAGAGAATGTTAGGAAAGAGGCATGAAGGACAACCAGTGGGACAAGCCCGTTTGGTATCCAATGCCCTCTCCACCGACTCTCTCCACCGGTCTGTCCTGACCGGCCTTTGCATGTCTGCTCCACATCATGACAACTTGAAGCAACTGGGTCGCTATGTCACTTGTGTCGTGGTTTTTGCGGATTTCAATCGTCTTGGTCTTCTACTGCCAGAGTATCGCCACCCATCTGGCAAACCTTCCTCCTTTATCCGGGCTTAGGACCGGCACAGGGAAGTTGATGGTCCTCTGTGGCGGAGGATGGATGCAGTTTAACGTCATGCTCAGGACAAATCTTGACTACTGCGTATCCCTTTATGCTGGTCTACCATCTGGCCGGTTATCTTCTCTTGACCGTATTCTGCGAGCTGCGGCGCGCCTCATTGGTCAACTGCCCAAATTTGGTCACGTTACAAATTACATGCTGGAGGTTCTGCATCGAATACAGAATCTCTTCTTTGATATGGCGATGCCAATTAGGTCTTGCTCCAACTTACCTGATCTTTGTCGGCCTGCGTCAAGTACTCGGACTGGTCGGTCCCTGCGCTCGGCTGATAGGGGAGTGCTCTTGGTTCTGTTTACTCGTACCTCCATCATGCAGAGTCGCCTGTTCCCTAGATCACTCTCTGACACATTCCAGAAACACTTAAGAACTGTTCTGTTTGGCCATACTGGAGTCGGGAGCGCCTCTGAGTAGTTTTCTTGAAGAGGCGTTATATAAATACTTGACTGAATTAATGCCTTAGAGTCATTTTGTCACATTTTTGTGGTTTTCTTATGACTTTACGTGAACAAAAACAAGTAAATTCGCTCGTTTTTTGTGGAAATAGGCTTTTTCTTTTAAATATCATTCTCCATTCCACAAAAGCAAACTTTAAACAGAATAACAACCATTTCCTATACTTTTGAGGCACAAATAACCAGGAAATTACACTCATTGCCCAGGAACAAAAATCGTGTTACATAGTGTGATCTTCCTAATGTAACTTGTGCTAAGATCTTATCTGGGGCACTTCTGTTTCTTCCCGTTGTAAAGGGTTTCACGCTATAAGTCCTTGAGCATGCAGTGCCTCCCCTAAGAGCTAGTCCCCATCCAGGAGACTTAATTTATCCTACAGACCTCAGGGTCTCTATAAAAATAGTAGCTAAGTATTTCAGATAGGCCTATGCCTACTGCAGATTGCAATGTTGACTTGCATATTCAGCTCCCACCATGCGTGGTCTTATAGGCCTAATCATATTTATATAAGCTTATTAGACTTTGAAATTGATGCATAGCCTACAAGGTTAAATGGATTAAATGGGATTAGGCTATAACACAGCAGTCAATAGGCCTAGGCCTATATAGCATCAACTTTCACAATGTAAGGCGTCGTAAAGGCGAATAATAGTGCGCACGCCTATGTGCATGTCATAGGCCTACACTCCTTTAAGATACTGTAGCTACAGTAGCTATATAGCTAGCCTACTGCATTCTGTTATTATAACACACTGAATGACAGAACTTTTAAACTTGCAGTTCTTTTAAAAAGTAGAATCTACAGTTCTAAAAGGATTTGTGCAGTTGAAGAAGCCCTTTTGTGCAGCTAGAAATATATAGTAGGCCTAAAGAAGTCATTTTCATCTGATTGGGAGTAATTTGCCTTGGGACCTTGGAGGATATAAGAAAGGGACGAAAAAAGATCGATGTTGTGCAGTTCTGCAGACGCCCCTGGCGAGTTTCTCTTTTGGTGGCGCAAAGCAATTGAAACATTTTATAAAAACTCAAACTGAGTTTCATCTCCTATGGTCATTATCGCGGTCCTTCACACGCACTGGCACAAACAGGCCCGCGAGACATCGTGGCCTAGGCTACTTCTATCAGTTGCATATTAAGACGATTAAGGTATGCCTGCTTTTTGGATTGTAGGAAGAGCCAATCTGTTGAAGTGTAAGACGAAATTCGAGGCTTCGCGAAATGACGGATAAATCAAAGGAGGTGCCTGGACCTCGAAAACTGAAGGCTGCCATCGCGATGTTCGAAAGTCCAGGGGATCAGAAGCCAAAGAACGACAACATTCAGTTACCTGTCACCACAGCAGGGTTGTCCAGCCAACCGGGACGCGGACAAAATGGCGCGCCATGGTCCAAGAACGCGGGAATAACCGTGCAGACGACACAGCCGGATCACCGTTCGCAGCTCAAGAAAACAGGAACGGAACAGTGCGCGGAACAGACTGATTTTCGATCACACCTGAAACCTGCGAAGGTAACACCGAAAATCGCTCTGGAACCCATCACGTCAGCAGATATGAAGACAAATCAGGCATTCACAGAGAGGGGAAATGTTCCAGAAAGGATGGCCGCCGGTGCACCGCAGGGGTTCGGGAAAGTCCAGACAAGTTCGCAAGGAAAGGCGAACGAAGATCACGGAAAAGACTTCAAACTGAACTTGGTAAAGGTTATCTCCGATCAAAACACTCCCACACAGAGGACAGTCTTTGCCACAGGACAATCTCCTGCTACTCATTCTGGAAAACTACCTACGGACACAGCTCACCAGAAATCATCAACGCTCAATTGGCCAGGTGTGCTGAAGCCTCCAGCGATCCCACTCGCCGTCAATCCAGAACCACAAGCAGGTCTAACCCACGCGCAAAGAAAACCTCTTGGCCACCATCTAGCCACCCCAAAACCACCCCTCGTGACAAGTAGTAGTGCCAACAACCACTCCAATGCAACTTTCGTTCGCACAGATTCGAATGGAAAAAGCAGCACCCTACCGCAGAAAAATACTCCCAATTGGAGACAAAATGCACCCGATTCCAAACCGAACGTACCGACTAAACCCAACGCGGTCCCCCTGCCTCCGATGCCAAAAACTACCGCAGACTGGAAGCTATCCGTAATCAGTCGAAGTGAGTCGGGTTCTGGAAATAGCGGAAGCTGGAAAAGTCCTTCCAATCAGCCAACCCATTCCCCTCCAAATATAGTCTCGGTAGGCGGAAAAAGATACCGTCTTCTCCCACCTCCAACGGCAAATCGCGACCCTTGTCCACGGAAGCCCATACGACGACCTCCTTCAGTTGACCTCGCCCTCTTTGCTCGCCAAGCTTCTGGCTACAACGAAACCATGGCGAAAGTCACCAAATCTCCTCCACCTATACCCCTCACGAAAAGTAAATTTGTGTCCCTGGATCGGCCAGTCAGTCTCATTCCCGAATGGACGGAGGAGGACGAGGCCAGGGAGGCGAGCCTCAAGGCCGCCCAGAAGCAAGCGTGGGTCGGTGAAGACGACGAAGAGTACGAGAACACCATCGATAATTTCCCGAACTACGTAAATGCCAAAGAAGACTGGCGAAAACAAACTGAAGACCCAACGGGAAGAAGAGATTCGCAAGATAGTGATGGACTGTATGAGGCAACGGGTGAAAATATAGCCATCGCGTCAGACGATAGTGACTATGAAAACATAGACTCGTATAGTCAGCAGACGTAATTCTGGATAATTATAGGCCTATGGTTGATTTAAAGAAGTGAAAATGCTGTCATTAAACGCATCCTGATCATTAAACTGGAAACGTTCATAATTTCCAATTTTTCCAGATATAGGCTTCTCCTCTTTTATGTATCAAAACTGGTGCTTAGTCAATTTGAGACATTAAACCCAATTTGATGGTGGACGTCCATTTCATAGACAGGGACCTAAGAAGGCAAAATGAAATGGAATGAATCATGCCAGTCCTGAGGCGGAGAACAAAGAGGTCAAGCCTATCAGAGGATCTAAGAGGATGAAGTGAAATGTCAGAGGGATGAAGCATGAGACCACCCAAAAATACTTCGGAACAAGTCCCATTTGAGACCCACAATAAGAACTCTGAAACTATATTGGACTACGCTATACGGGCAGAGAAAGAGGGAACCAGTGAAGTTAAGACTGTAATATTGCACAAACTAAATTATAAAAAATATTATACAAGAAATGAATAAATTGAATAAACAAAGATTATTATTATTATTACAAAGTTAAACAAAAAAGCCAACTGATTAATCGTAATTAAAACGTCTGCTAATTCACCACTGAAATTGATTAAAAAAATATATAATATAATTAGAAATCAAATACAAAACGAACAGCAATCTTTGCTGAAACTCAACTCTAGAAATATTTATCGGGTAGGCTACACAGAAACAAAATAACATGCCTAATTTCTTATGAGCTTCTAACAGCAACTAAGCGTAATCTTCAAATTTCTAAAGCGCCACTTCAAAGAAAAAGTGCAGGACACCAGCTTATTCACAACTACAGTTAAAATGATCTAGGCCGACAGTAAAATGCTACGTCCCAATATGAGAATAATCAATCAATAAATCAATCAATTAATCGATAGATCAATCAATCTGTTTATTAGAAGTACTAAGCTGACACAGACACAACTTAAGTAGCCAATATTGTACAGGGCATTTACGGAGACTGTCAAAACACAAAGATAAAATAATATGCTAGTAGATTTGCTTAAACAGAACACTTGAGATAAAGTTATGATGATTTCAAATGGGTAATGAAAAGTTTTGTGGTCAACCTTGAAGGTTATATCCGGTGCTAGAAAGGAGGAAGGAGTAAATACTGATCATTGTTAATGGCTTTTTGAGTATCTCATCAGACACTTCAGCCAACAAATGTTATCTCCTGCACATGCTGTGTTATTCGAGCCTTTACTAGTGGCCGACTAATCGTTATCAAACAGCATCATATGACAACGACAACAGCTAACAGGTCTCAAAAACACAGATTTGTAAAGTAATTCATCAACTTCTGCATAATATAATATCCTTGTCATCCAGCAGAGAGCTTAAACCAGAAGACATCATTAGAAAACTTATCACGATCACAATGCTGCATTGAGAGTAAAAAATCGCGAGATTGTTTATTAGACAATATAAATCAACACAGAGTAAAATGAATAAATGAATTTAAGTACCGTAGCAATCTACACAGAAATGCTAAAATACACTACACAGTAGTCATAATGATGTAATGTAACAACGAATTTACTTCACATTCTATTGGAAATTCCCACGTGCATAGCATATCAATACATAGCATAGCAATATCCATTCCAGCAATCTACTTACAAACACACGCATGCATAACATAATGTAACAATTTATATAGCGCCCATTTCAACCATTCTAATCAACGATGCTCACAAACTTCCCAGTTCAATCAAACACTTTAGAGATTCGTAATTAATCGCATCTGAATAAACGGACAAACGATATCATTAAGTGGTTCTCAGGTAAACAATTCTTCTGTTCTGTCTCTTCTCTTCAGTCAGTCTGGTCGTGACCCTGTCTCTGGCTTTTGTCTGGTCTTGCGGCATCGTTATGCCAAGCGCAAAGGTTAACGAGTGCTTCGTTGAGCTGTGAACACCAATTCAGTCTCTCCTCTTTTGTGTCGGATGAGAACCACAATCTACAAGAAGAGAACAACAAACGCAATACAATCCGACTGTCGACTGTATTGGGATTCTTATCATTTTTTTTATTCTTCAAACGAACACTACACAGCGTGATCACAATTCGAAATGTGTACGGATGATTACAATTTATTATAGGAGTTGAATTTAACTGTCTGGCAGTGATGCAAGGCATGCATCACGTCATACTACTCAATTTATCAATGCCATCTGCTGAATGAAAGGTTGAGTGAGCCATTGGGAGGGAGCAGGAAGCGATCCTACACCCATGCACTCTTCATGCCAGAGTGTTTACCATTACCCTAAACCCCTCCTCAGTTAGCATGGAAATTATCCTTCCTTAGAGGACTGCTCTTGTCTTGGCTGGCTCCAACAGATAGAAAGAAGGCTTGGATACAAATGGGTTTTAATAGAATGTCTCTTGACAACTAACCTAATATGAAAGGCTCTGTAAATAACGCTGTTTACGAGATTTTAAACAGATGTTTCTTTTAACATTTGAGAATGTACCGTAGCAAGAGCTGAGTGAAAAGGATTTAGTACATTAGATGCTGGTACTTAATAAATGCAGAATAATAATAATAGCAATGGTAACATCAATACTCAATAGCTTATAATATTCTAGTCTTTAAGGGATCCTGTTTACCTCGGAGCACAAAAATAATAACAATAATAAAGTAATAACAATAATAGAGTAATAACAATATTTCCCCACTTAACAATATTTAGCAGTCAATGCAGCGTTAAAACAGAACAAAAACTTACTTTACAAATGAATCGGTTTCGTCATGGCGTTTGTGTATGATGCTGACGTCATTTCGTTCTGTCTCATGTCTCTTTAAGATCAACAACTCAAACGTGTTGGGTCGGGCGCAGTAGCTGCGAGACACGAGGTCAACTTTGTCCGAAACGCAATGTTTCAGGTCCACACATCCAATCGGTTCCTATTGGAAAATATTAATGCCATTAAACTTTTACTTAAATAGTATTCTACATACTTATCTAATATTATTCATTTAGTTGGAAAAAGACTTGTAAGAATGAGTCTTAACACAGCAGTATTAGCTACAATTTTTTAATTTCACATAATTACAAACACATTATACATACATAATATAATTAAATACAAGGTGGGCCATAAAAATACCCCCTACAGTTTTTTGCGAATATCTTTGCCAAAAGTAAGAATGTCCAAATCAAATTTTACACGTTTTAAGAAATTCATATTTACACATGATGGCCAGATTTCATTAAAATATTTCAAACAGAACAAAAGTTATATCACTTTTAGTTTTCAGCTGTTTTTACGATTAAAAAACGTATTGATTTTGACAAAAACCTTTTTATGACCCAACCTGTATATGCAAAAATCTATTAACATGTACTTCTAATGAATGAATGAATTTATATAGATTATACAAATAGACAATAGAAATATCTACATGAATCCCGTAGCATCGAATATGCTAGCCAAGAGAGGCACACACTTGTTTACTTTACCTTTTTAGTGGCACCATATAAATGCTACGTTACAATTACCTGTAAGACTCTGACACGTCCAAATGAAACGATCTCAACTGACCTTTTCGTGCTCCTCGCCCGGGTATTTCCAGTAGAGCAGACGGTTGCACTTGAGAACGCACCACCGACGATACCACGTACCAAACCCACAACGATCCTCAAACATCGTCTACGCACAAAAAACACGCACAAAGGTCAACAACACAATCCATACAATACTTCATGCTACTGTTGCACATTCAATAATAATATTAATAATATTGAATAATAGAAAAGCAGTTCTTTACACTAGCCATGGGTATGAAGTGTTGGCACCATCGTTTTCTTAGCGGGTGCACAATCATTTTCTTAGCGGGTGGCCAATCTTTTCTCTCACATTCTCATCTTCCAACTAACAGAGTGCAGTCAGTGTACTCCTTAAATGTCACATTGCAGAAAATTATGTCATCAAACACAATAGTAAATTATAAAACCTAGTAAAACAGCACATGTGCAACAATCAACGATATTAGACAATTTCCAATTATGCCACTATAAGTTATGCAACAGTACTTGCAGTACCTTATTCAACAGTAACTTAGAAGAAAAAACATCTTACCATGAAACAGCAAAATGACATATTACCTTATACAACAGTAAATAACAAGTAACACACTGCAGTAAATAAAATGACAGAACTACAAATGAGTTATGGCAACTAACATCACACAACAATTATTTACATTACATTACAGGGAATTGCATTATATTACACTAAAGAAAGTTACATTATGAAAACGCAATAATTGAACACGTTCATTAGTACTCACCAGGAATCCTTGTTCCTCGATCTGGCTTTCCATCTGGCAGCCCAACTCCAGATGGATTGATCCACGGAGAGGACTGGAAAACGGAATCTGGAAACAGATAACACATAGCACTCTACAAGCAGTACTATACAGCAATCAATTAGCACTATTCTAGCAGACCTATAAATAGAAAGATTGAGTAGAAAGCTTGATGGGGCACACTAGCACGTGAGAGAAATAAAATATAAAAACAATTTATCTAGCAAATATGATGGTTAAAAATAATTATAGTAGACTACCATAAAATAAATGTCTTATAGATGATTTTAGCTTATGGGCTCCGTAAGGAGAAGGGCAGAGAAGCTTATTTGTACATACGCATGGGGCAGGGGTTCCACAAAATGTACGAGTTGCAACAGGGGTGATAAAAAACACTCACCCGGTCGAGAGAGAAGTTCATTTTGGAGAGATGCGATGCGTCGAGACGTATCGTTGCAATGTTGATGAAGTTGGATGTACGAACGGAACCAAGAACGCTTCCACCGGGACTAAGCGCACGTCGAGTACAGCTCGGTGTCAACGCCTTCATTGGATTCAACGCCTTCCTCTTCTTCTTTGACGAGTAGGCACCTGGAGTTCGTTCCACCGACTGCAAAAAACCCAACAGCGTGAGTCATTACATGGCCATTGTAATTGAACTTTTATATCTAGTGCCTTTCAGTTTTTCTGGGCTATGATAAAACATTTTATAGTGCAACATATTCTAAAACAAAAGCAAGCACAAAACTTTATTTCATCAATCTTTTAATTTGCCTGGATTATATTCAAAACTTTCTAGTGCAACCTAATGAAAAAGTATTACCAAGTTTTTACTTTATCTGTATTATGTCCAAACTTCATAGTGCAACATAGTCTCTAAAACACATAATACAATTTTAAGTCAATTTATTCAGGTTCTGGACTATGATCAAAACTTCATAGCAAAACACATTCTAAAAAACACGTACAAACTTAATTTACAAAGCTTTTAATTTGTCCGACTGTACGATCAACACAATTCGACTTCAAACAACAATTAGTTAATGTTACGATGTCACTTACCATTCCATACACTTCGACGTCTACGCAAAACGAGTTCTGTCGAATGTCTTTGATCTCAAAAGCGTCTGGAAAGTCGAGACTGCTGCGAACCATCGCGTTGTGAGTTGACAACAACTGTGTGAAGATGACGTTGCAGCCGTGTCGAACCAAGACAACGAAATGATGAACAGATGTGTCTGAAAGCGGACCACGGATTACGAAACATCAGTTCAATTTTTGTTTAAGCAAAAGGCTCAAGAAATCAAAGTAACGTTGAAGGTATTACTTGGATGATTGTATAAAAGTAATGATAAACAATTCATATGGTGGCCCTTTGGTGGGCTAACTTTGATGCATTTTTGTCAATAAATGGTTTCTATACATGTAAGCAAGTAGTCCTTTATCCATAAATTCAGGAATGAGATGATAGTTTTGGTGTTGTTGTAAAGATGATGTCTTTCCTTTTAAAACTGTATTCATTCATTCATTCTATGGACCTATATAGCGCCCCTTCAAGAAACCTACTCAGGAGCACTCCCAGCCCAGTCACGGTAAAATAAAGAAGACTTGAGAGATTTATGAACACAAGTTTGATTGATCACAATATCTAATAAATGCGGCATTCAAGCCCAGCATTGCCAGGCAAAATATGATCCAAAATTCAAAACTAGTAAAGGCCAGCTTTGAGTAGATTGGTCGTACACAAATATAGCCACGTGACCAACCCATAAGTGTATAATGCAATCTTGAATAAAAGTTGTGTAATCAGTTTACCAAATGCGGTGCCTATCTTTGACATGAATTCTGGCTTCAGTGGCAGTCTGATATTGTTGACTGTAAGGATGCCCACAGGTCCCGCATCATCGGTGCTGCTGCGAGCGTCTCTCAGCCTCTGCATCTCCATCATGTACGCTTCTCTCTTCTTACCTACAATATAAGATGCCCTCAGTGAGAAGAACTGAGGTAAGATTAGGCGGGTATTAGAGGTCCATTCCAGATTGTCACCATGGGAACAGACATTCCAAAAATTGTACCAACATAACAAAATAATTTTTATGACAGAAGATCTGTTCCAAAAAACCTCCGAGCTACAGGATGCGTTCTAGAATCTATGACAATCTTGCATAAAATTCAAAAGCCTCTAAGCTACAGGCTCTGCTCTAGAATCTTTAGCAAAATCAAAAGCTACTATAGGGCAGCTTTGGTTTAGAGCAGAGTAATAATTGTCAAATTTGCAATCTCCTCTGAAGAAAAACACTGGGCACCAGCTTATTCACGAGCACCGTGTTGTATCAGAGGGGTTTCCTGTGATCCTGTGGTTCTGACAGTATTGGAATGGGCACCGTCTGGAGTTGCAACTCCAGACTAGGGATATTTCATGTTATCCGTCAAACCAATGCAGACAAATGACACTATACAGACACTTTCTTAACGAATGAGTAAATGATGAATAAAACAATGAAACATAGACAAAGTTGCGCATAGACTGACATGCCATGAGGATGATTCGATGGCACTCCAGCGCTTCCGCTGACCCAGAAAACGCGGAAAGGTCGTGGCAGCATTGAGCGAGCGCATTGCTCGTCTGATGGATGACGCTCAACTCCTGATACACGAGATCTTGCAGCATCTGTCAACACAAGAAGATAATTGATGTAAACATATTAAGATAAGGTAATAGACAAATACCATTTCCAAAAGTTTTCAGTCCACCCAGATTTAGAAATACTTTCTTTCATGAATTGAGTGAAATAATAATCATAATTACGACAATTTATACGGCGCTGTAACATGGCAATGTTGTTACAAGGGTGCCTTAAAAGGCAGCTAACAACAGGCGGTAAGTCCTACAGAACAGTGCTATTTAAATATGTTTGATAATGAATTTATTTCAAGTAGGATCTCACAATATTTGAAAATATTCATGATAGATTTCATTCGTTGGCCATGCCTGGATCGGAGGTGCCTTTGAATAGCTAGCTTAAAATGGCGCTATATCAAGTCCAACGGTAGATAAAAAGACGAAAGTCTTGAGTAGACAGATAGATAATAATCACCACTCAGTCAAAAAATGAGCCGAGTTTTGAAAAATGTTGGATTACAGATACAGCCAAAAAAACCACTTTCTAAGTATAAAAGAATCCATTCGCATCAGATCTCTTTCAATAATAATAAGACAATTTATATAGCGCCGTAGCTCGGCCGAGGCCGAAGGAAAGGGCGCTGTACACGGGATAACATGTTACTGTCAATAAATAAACGATTGTTTGAATAGGTGAGTTTTGAGACTGGATTTAAATGTCTCCAGAGATGGTGCCATCTTCACGTGGGCAGGAAGACTGTTCCATGCAGTTGGTCCCGACACAGAGAACGAGCTTTCACCAAACCTCGTGGTTGACCGTGGGACATGCAGCATGCCCCTCGCCGACGACCTTAACCTATTGTCTGTGATTGGAATGCAGAAATCCGCGATGTTTTCAGGCATGAGGTTGTGTAATGACTTGTATGTAATTAGGCAGAGCTTGTATTGAATTCGCTGGGGGACACGCAGCCAGTGCAGGTTGTCACGCAGCAGGTCAGTCAAATGATCGGATGGTGTGCAACCGTATATAATGCGTGCAGTGGAGTTGAGCACCGACTGGATCCGCTCCAGCTGACAAGCCGGAAGACCCGCCAGTACACTGTTGGGTATACATGTACAATCAGGGGACGAAAATTTTACTTATTTCTGCAGTGCCGTCAGCGTTGTCATTTCACGTCTTTTTCGTGAGGGTCGGTTAGGGCTCAGGTTAGGCATCGTGAGGGTCGGTTAGGGTTAGTGTTAGGGTTAGTTTAGCCATTAGAAACTCTGGTGGATTGATGGCAAAAGACACTCTGTATTTTTCGCCCCCTGATAGTACATGATCGCCCACTGTTGCAATAGTCAACCCTGGAGACGATGAAGCTGTTGACTAATATGACGGCCGTTGAGGTTGGGACGAATCTGCGGATGGTTTTGATTCGTCGCAGTTGGTAGAAACAACCTCGAATAAGTTGACTCACGTGGGCCGTCATGGTCAAACAGCTGTCGAATTGAACTCCAAGGTTGCGAATGGTGTCAGCTGGGTTGACTTCTGAATCACCGATGTTGAACGCACTGCCATCAAGTAGATGGCGGCGTCGGAAGGTAGTGCACCATATGAACTCCGTCTTGGAGGGATTGAGCTTTAGACGGTTGGATGCCATCCACTCCGAAATTTGTTCAATACACAGCAGCACTCTCTGTTTCAGTTCTGCTGTTTGTGACGGTTTACAGAAAAAGTAAAGCTGTGTATCGTCCGCATAGCAGTGATGAAGCAATCCATGTACTTCTATAATCCTCTCCAAGTCGGCCGTATACAGTACAAAGAGGAGAGGCCCGAGCACTGATCCTTGTGGAACACCGCAGGTGACCAGCCTGGGTTCCGTCTCCCCTCCTGCCAATTAGACTGATTGGGTGCGTCCTCTTATGTAGGATTCAAGCCAACTAAGCGCTCTGTCCTTTATCCCAAATGAACCAGACAGTCGCTGCATCAAGATGTCGTGGTCGACTGTGTCGAATGCAGCCGACATATCAAGTAGTGACAGCAGCGCCAGTTGGCCTGAGTCGATGGCATTGACTAGATCGGAGAAGACTTTTAGAAGCGCAGTCTCGGTGGAATGACCACGCCTGTAGGCAGACTGAAACCGAGGAAGAAGGTGTGATGCAGACAGGTACTCAATCAGCTGATGGTTGGCAATACGCTCAAGTACTTTTGAAATGAACGTTAGATTGGAGTTGGCAGGTGACGATTCCTCAGCTCCAGCTTTCTTCAGGAATGGCTTGACTATTGCGTGCTTCCATTTAGACGGGAAACGGCCGATGGCGAAAGAATTGTTGAACATCCGAGCGATGAATGGCGCTAGCAGCGGAGTCGCCTCCTTCATTAGCCACGTTGGAAGTATGTCAAGAGAGCACTGCTTCGATGGTGATGAAGAGATGACTCTGACTACATCTTCTGTGGTAATCGGGAGGAACTCACACATGCTTGGAGTTGGGCGATTAGTGAAAGTCGCTTCACTTGCCTCAGATGTTGACGCTCGGATATCCGCTATTTTCTTGTCCATGAAGTCGTGATAGGTAGCTGCAGAGAAAGACGCAGCACTTGCAGTGGATTTGCTCTCGCCAAGCAACAGGTTCACTGACTGCCACACTTGACGCTGGTTTGTGCCCGCCGACGTGATTTTGGACGTCCAGTAATCAGAAGCTTTGTGATGGGACAATTTCCTAACCGCTCGTAGGGCTCGGCGCCAGGTTTGCTTATCCTCTGCACCAGCAGTATTTTTCCGACAGCGCCGGGCCAGACGTCGAACCTTCCGCCTAGCTTCACGGCATTCGTTGTCAAACCAGGGCTGATGAGAACGCTCTCGTACAGTGAACTCTGAAACGGGAGCGTGCTTGTCGAGAAGGCCTCTGATCACTGAGTCGAAGGACACTGCAAGGTCGTCTGCAGAGGTATCGGTCGACGGGTCGCTGACCGCACACAGCTCTGATTGTGACAGTTCAGCTAGGAAAGCAGCTGAGTCAAAGTGCTGCCACTTGCGTTTGGTGATTGTCGTGTAAGTTGGTGCGGGTGGTGCCATACTGATGGACCATGACACGAGCATATGGTCCGACAACCCAACATCAGTGACCGAGATATCAAGTGGCAGCATAGGACGATCTGTTGAAAAGCATGAAATGGCTTTGTCTTAAACAAATAAAGAGGTCTTGTTTAAACACATAAAAAGGCTTTGTTTAAACCCACAAAAGGGCTATGCTTAGAAGCAAGAAATTACTTTCCGTGAGAGCAGTCAACGAATAAACAAACAACTAACCTGGAGCTGTTGTTTGACCGATGAATCTGGAATAAACGGAAGGTCGTCCACATCGTTGGCTTCATCTTGACTGTCACTGCTTAGACTGCGCATCTGGTGGCTTATTGTGATTGTCGGCGCTGCCTTCTTTGGCCTGTTCAATTAAAATGGAAAGTACGGTAAAGTAAAGCACAGCAAGGTAAAGAAAAGGCAGAAAAGAAAGGCAAAAAAGCACCACAGTAAAAGCTCATCCACATACTTGATTACATCAAAATTAAATACTCTTCAGATCTAAACTGTAACCATAACAGTTAATATATATTTTAGCTCGCAAATATATTTAAAAAAATAAATGTTATGTGGATGACTTTAGCTAATTATCTTTTGTAAGTGAGGCAGAGAAGCTCATTTGTACGCATGCATGTGGGGGGGGGTGTTTAACAAAATTTATCAGCTGCAACAGAGGAGATGGGTCGAAAATACAATTTTTGGGATCAACAATATATAGATGGGCCTTGCATGCTTAACAAGTGATCATCTTAATATTGTGTGTGTCTTACCAAACAAGACGGTGGCCACCTGGTGAAGTTGGTGTCATTGCCGACGTCCTAGGCTTATCTGACTTTGCAGACGACTGATTCCCCGCTAGACGATCAGCCTCCAGAGAAAGCGCAGGTCTCTGTTTTGTCACAGTGTGCGAATAACAATTAAAATCAATTCAATATTAATGGAACAGTGCCACTAAAGACAGGGAGAAAGTTAAAGTGGAAGATGAACAGTTTCACAAATTATTTAATGAAATTTTGAAATCGGTAAGTTTTAAGTTTACAACAAAATGACCAGAGTCAGCTATACAATTTCATAGGAGTTGTTCCGCAGGTTAAAGAAATTAAATGTAAAGAAAAATTAAAAGTCTCAAAGAATTCTGGGCAGGTTATAAAGCAGGTCAGGAGTAAAATATGACCTCTGTGACATAGGGTGATGCAGCCACTGGAAATCACAAAAAGCCTACAAACACAAGGAGAGAACCTCAAGAAGTAGGCACAGCAATGAAAAACATTAGAACTTGATTAAGAACTTTGAGAATAAAATCCACTCAGGCTAAAATAGGCATCCGCAGAAATTTTCTAAACGCACAATTCAATGTAAGACTCGAAGGTGCGCCACCATGTTTTCAATAATATTCTATACAAAATAACGGAACAAGTCAACAAAACGGAAGAATGTGTTACTTGATCATTGTCTAAGCGTGTTGTCTGTAAGATCTTCAGCTTGGAATCTCCGCAAGAACTGCTTTCATAAGCCTCCTCTATTTTACAACTGCCATGCACAGAAGCAGGACTATCGATTTCACAGTAGATATTCTCATCATTATCATCGTCATCATCATCTTCAGTAGCACACGCCAATGAATAGCCATTTCCCTCCACGTGACCATTCGATCTGTAATAGAAAGAATGACATCCATGTAAAACTAACTTAATGGCGGCTAGGTGACCACATGCTCAGCAAATCAACTTAGCAATAAGCATTTTTATATGGAGCTTAAGACAAAGGAAAAAGCATTCGATATCACTAGCACAAAAGGTTAATTATTTCAACAACCGAACAATTTGCTTTGCATTAAAGGCATGAGAAAAGAATTATTATATAAGTTTAGACTTCATTTCTCCAGAGACTTAGAGATTTTTATTACTTCTGGAATAAACTTTTGGTGGGTCAGGCCTCAACTTCAGGGCAAGGCAATTTAAATATCTTCGAAAGCGACCAGGTCGTACTGTATAAAACAAATCGACGGACGTTGAAAAAGAAAGATCATTTCCCGTAGACCTGTCACCACCGATAGTTCAAAAGATGCTGCTAAACGTTTTGTGTTTACAAGTCAAAATGTGGTTTGTCGACTCACAAAAAATATTCTAATCTATAAATCTTTCAATGAAAATACCTTGAATCACTTTTGAAGTTTCCACAAACGGACGCAGAAACTTCTGGGCTGCTTTCACTCAAACCGGCACGACATTTCAGTCCCAGAGTTCCAGATGATTCACCCGCAAGTTCATCCAATTCAGAGACGCCATAAATGTCCGATGAACTGCTCAAAGGAATCTGAGACAAAGCTTTTGCTTCAGACAATGCCTTTGATTGTTTTACTAGACTCGGTTCTTCGAGGACGAAATAATCGTGTGTGGATACGTCAGTGATGTCAGGATAAAGACGGTTTTTCGGTTTCGACTCTTTGTTGTTGCTTGCGTTTGTCGATGGCGGCAATGGTGCATTTCTTTTCTTCTGCGGGGTCTTTGTCTTAGAATCAACTGCAACCATGTTGTCTTGTTTTTTGTAGAACCGCTCCTTTGAACCCTTACGACCTAGTGAGAATGGTTCTTCTATTTTTTCGCACGCGGAACCAGCATGTGGTGTATCTGCAATAAGTGTGAAAAAAATCATCAGTTACATGTCAGAAATTTACTAAGAAATAATGCAGCAACAATATAAAAATTAGAATCGACACAAATGAAGAATATATTTATAATTAAAATTCACTGTCACTCACTTTCTATATTTGAAATTCATTTTCATATTGACAGCTTCATTTTCAATATCCCATTTGATTTGTCACATTTCAATAGCATCCAATAATTAAATATCCAATAATAGTATTTCAATAATAACCAAAATAATATAACTATAACCAGATGAATTTCAACACACAGGAAGCAGACCATAATGCTGTCTATGACAGTCACATCAGAAACCAGTTTCACTTTAAAAGATACATCAGTTTCTGGCTACATGTCCCCCTGCATTAAACAAAAAAGCTACATCTTAACAAGATGCGTAAGAACGAGTTCCAGAGTACAAATGCCTGATTGGTCAGAGCAAGAAGCCTGCAACACCGAGAATACGAGTTTGATCTTCATCCGAGGCGGCTACCAAGTCCTTCAGACCTTCACTCACACCGTTGAGGCCTGTATGCAGTTCTGAGCTTTATAAGGAGGGAGATATCAAATCGCATTGTACCTTAAGGTGTCTTTCTCTTTCAGAGAACCTTTGAATGTTGAATTGATAACAACTGAGCTTGATGTGCTATTTATATAATTTACATAAGCTCTGTTTTGCCACAGCTTTGTAGGAAGGTGACACCAAGCTGCAGTTCAATTGTATTGTATTCATATTCATTCATTCATTAGACGCATTTATATAGCGGCTCTTCAACCTCAGCGCAGGCCAATTGTCTAAAAATCTCACCTTTTGTTCTGTCAAGCGTCTCCCCAACATCACAAAACAGCCGATCGTTGGAATCAGACCTCGTGCCAGAACGCGGAGCTGGACACGGCGTCGCCTTCTCTAGAGCAGTGGAAAGCGCTTTTCTTGATCGTTCCGCACGAAAATCTTTCCCGTCATTCGCCGCCCGACAGAAACCAGGCGTCCCTTTGTTTTCCTCCGCCAGTCGCTGCCACTCCATGAGCCGCGCCGAAACCGGTTTTCGCGTCGGTTCGTCTGGAAGAACGTTACAAGCGTCAAGTGGAGAATTCTCTTTCGTGTTCCTTCGTTTCTCGGATCTTTTAAACGAAATAAACAAACGAATAGACAACACTGTATTCCTTGAGCATGAGCACCATTAACTGTTGAAGAACAGCGCTTATGAATAAGCTGGTGCCCTGCGCTTGCTTTTCGAGTGGCACCTTAGAAAATTGGAGATTACGACTACCTCTATCCAACTGAGCTTTAACCCTTAAAACCGGTATAGGGTTAATGCTGCTTGGCCAAGCACAGATGATGTGTGAGGCACCATAACTAAGCCAAATCAAGTGTTTACAAAAAATTAAGCTGAGATGACTTCATGATTAGAATTTTTTCTTTTTTCTTTCACCGTGGCTGCGCTGGGAGCGCCCCTTGGTAGATTTTCTTGAAGAATGAATGAATACACTTCAGTATGATGCACGTTCTGACAAAAATCAGTTTAGGGCATTAAAAGCAAACTTTAAAATTGACGTTCAAAGGATGAAATCGCTGGGGTTGACTGCACAAATAAAATATTTCTACTTATTCCGTACTGTGGGTAAGGATAAAGAAAAAGTATATTGTGACGCACTTTTTTATAAACGTGAATTCTGAAATAAATACATATGGATCTAAAGCAAATGTATGCATCAAAGCTAAATTCATCACAACATGACATAAGTAAAAGATGCTACTGACGGCACTTTTGAAGAAACATCATAAAAAATTTCCTGCATATGTCAAAAGTCTGACACAAAGTAACCAGACCTTTGAGTTGCCACAGGATATTTCCCATCATCAGACACGAATATTCCAGTTTCTCGTAGCTGCACTGGTTCCCCTTTTGTCCGTCCTCTTGGAGCGGGGACTGGAACGACAGTCTTACTTCGGTTGGTCTCTGAGCTGGTTCGATTGCCAAGTGGTGGAGACAGGCTGGGGTAGAGCGCAGAACGTGGAGACTGTTCATAAGTGCGGGGTGGCTTTGGAGGTCCCGCAGGCATGGAGGCATAAGGCAACGCATTTCTTGAGAAGGGTGGTCGAGGTGCTGGACGTGAGGGTGTCAGTGGGGAACCTTCAACTCTATCTCTGAAATGAGGAAAAGGTAGACAATAACCATCTGGAAATGGATGCACTGAATAATACAAACACCTGACATCATTAGAAAATACACTGTGTCCGGAAAAAAAGGGACCCATTTTCTAAATATCAAAATAAATAGTAAATATTAATCGATTTTCACAATTCAAAGACCGTTTTTATCCCAACATATTTGTCTAACAATTGTAAAAATATAAAAGTTCCAGTCCAAATAATGACGTCATTATGACGTCATTTGCACAAAAAGTCAAATTTAAGAGATAAATGCGCAAAATCATCAAAAATTGCAATATTTTTATGATGTACCGTAATTTATCAATAATAAATGTAGGTTTGATTTAATTTTTATATCTGAATTAATTTGTGGTCAAAGTGTACACCTTTGGCCTCAACATAAGCTTCAAAACGGTCGCGCTAATAGCCAACAGCAGCATCGATAACCAGCGCATCAAAATCCTCCCCAGCAGGCATTAACAATTCGCTCACGGAGTTCTTCAATGTCTCTTATCCTTGTCCTGTAGCCTACACCTTCCCCATCAATCTCCAAATCTTATTATCAGCGGGTTTTAAGCGGGCGGCTGTTTAGCAGCCAAAGAATTAAGAAGAATGAAATCCGAGTCTCTTTAGTCAACAGTTCAACATTTTGACCAACTCGGTGAGCTGAAGCACCATTTTGTTTAAATGTGTAGGCTATTGTTCCGAATATTCCAGGAAATCAGGCACGACTTTTTTATAGAGCGGACAATCCCTTTAATAAGCTGCATTTATTTTCATTCCTTATATGGATTTCTGTTTTACCAAGAGCCAATATCAACCGAAACCATGCATGAATAGCCGGATAAATGCATTTTTATGCAAATGACGTCATTATGACGTCATTGTTGTGACTGAAACTTTTATATTTTCACAAATATTAGACAAATATGTCAGGATTAAAATGGTGTTTGAATTGTAAAAATCGATGAATATTTACTATTTGATTTCATATTTACAAAATGGGTCCCTTTTTTTCCGGACACAGTGTAGATTGCTGCGGTAATGTGTATGCCAAAATGGAAGAAGCCCTTAAAATCAGGATCATATTTTAAAAGTATTTTTAGATAGTGATAAATAAAGAACTATTCTGCAATAATTATTCAGCACACTATCCCTCCATCTATCTATCTGACTACGAAACTTAATAGTGTCCCTTCCAGATAACTATTCAGAGGTCTAATTCTCTCACAAGCAATTTGTTCAACCTATAAAATCACGTATGCTGCTCTGAAGAATTATAATTGTCATGCAATCTTGTTATTTCATATGAATAACAACAGCGACAACTCCTTCACAGGTGAAGGTAACATTGTAGCAAGGCTTTAGTGTACCTCACAACAAGGCAGATCTATGTCCCAAAGTCCTCTATGCAGCACACATGCTGCACGTAGCAGCTCAACATTCATTCATTCAAGTGTTACAGGCAACATCACTTCACAATTACCAACGTTCAGAAGTGCACACAATTTAAGAACAATGATGGAACTCTAACCCATTGTCGCACATAACATTAAAAGCAACGTTCCAGCAAACCATGTTGTTTATATAGTGCCACTTCAAAAGTTCTGTAATCAGAGGATCAACAATTTTTTTTACATGACTCCCAAAAGAAAGCATTTCTCTAAAATAATAAAATTAAATAAATAATAATAATAAAATAAATCTCTAAAATAAACCATATTAAAATCTTTAAAATATAACAGATCATAACACTTCACCTATTCTTTGTTTCTTTTCCTTCCTTATGGTCTCTGCCTCTCTGGTTTCTTGCAACCTCACTTCTCGAATGAGTTGAATTACCGGATTCAGCCAATTGATGACCAGATCTAAAACCTGTACACACAGAAATAGCATTCATTACAAATCATAACAGCAAGCCACACATATAATTTCAGAAAATCGCATCAGGGTCATGGGTGTTATTCGGCAGGTCAAAGGAATTAATATAAATAATGTAAAGACACTAAAAATTACAAAACCAATTTTCTCAGCAACATATGACTGGAACAACAGTCAAGCACAGGGCACCCGCTTATTCACGAGCACAGTTCTTCAGCAGGTCAAGAGTAAAATCGAGAGGTCAAATGACCCCCATGATCCATGGTGGCCACTGAAAACACACATATAGCCTGTCATCTTCTTGCACCTGGCAGAGTGATGATCTGTCAATGCTAACATTTTAGTCAATCCGTGATTTAATCTGCACCTTTTGATATCAAATATCACTTCCATGTATCGTAATGATGTTTTATGCCCCATTGTGCGTTTGCAAGTGGAGTAAAAAGAAAGTACGTACTTGCTTATTTACACCGGTTAAAATGTCACGTAGCATGGAAGTAATTAACTTTGTACAGTAACGAAAACAACCAAAAATTTATTGAAATTCACCGGCTTTGTCTTTCTCTTTAGAGGACGTTTTCCGTTTCACTTCAGTCTTAGTCGAAGAAACATTTTCATTTACAACGTCATTCAGACATTGTCGCTTACTTGGTGAATCTGTTAATAAAAGAAACGGATTCGTATTTTTGAAAACAACATTTAACATCTTCCTAATTTAATAATAATTAATCATAATAAATTTCCGTCAGCTGTCTGGAATCCTGGTCCACTGCTAGGAAAACCCCAAAATTACTTCTAGCTACACTACTCTTTCCAAATAATAATAAAGTAAAACCCAACATGTATTGACTTTAACATAATTATGCATAGAAATTTACGAATACGATTACGATGCAAAAAGCTCAGAAGTCATAGCTGAGTTGGACTGTAATAGTAAGATAACCATGGCAATTTTCATTGAGACTGTTGCTGTTTTTTTTATCAGTGCTCCTAATCCCTTCATGAACAAAGCCCATTCTTTGCTTTGGTTATATTACAACGATATATAAATGGCCCTGTAAATTTTTTTCCAAGACAGATGCATCATCTCTTGGAACTTAAAAAGAGCCCTGAAAAATAGATATAAAAAAATTTATGAGTAGGCTAAATCTTGACAAGTTACAGAAAGTATGGGCACGGTGTAAAGTTCACAGTTAATTCGTTCATTCATTTGGACATTTATATAGCGCTCCTTCAAGTAAAAAAAACTACTCAGAGGTGCTCTCAACTCAAGCACCCCAAAAAACAGTTGTTGTGCATAAACTGGCAATGTCACTGTTGTGAAGTGCACTGTAATTAATTATTCTTATACGACAATGGTATTTTGTGAAGCACTCTTGTTGTTCTTTATATCATGGCAACTGCACTTTTGTTAAATTCATAAATGCTTACCATCATCCGGCTGTTGTTTTGTTACAGGTGATTTGATAGCCTGCCCTCTTGGCTTTGCAACCCTTTTTCTACGAGAAGTCGCTTCAGCCATTCTGCTCCATTAAATTTGCGATATGGTGCTGCCAATGGAAACAGAGGATAAAATTTAATGGTTAACAATCAATCTGAAATAACTGTACGAATTCCCAAACATGCTGAAAATGCATACAAGTTCGATTTCCCGAAGCATTTTAAATAAAAAAAGTGGCCGACCTCCCGAAAGCTATTCAGAGTTAAATTAAATACGTGACACAATAGCCCTGCTAGTATTGTTCATAGCACCGCTCAGTGTTTGCCAATCACTAGTATGCGTGTGTCCCACTTAGAAAATCGGTTTTGGGGGTTCCGGGCGAAATTCCTTTCGGGAATCGGGTTTCGGGTCGCACACATAAAAAATGACCGTGAACTGTACATAGTAGGCTATCGGTGGAAGGAATACATTGATCTCAACTCATACTTGTTCAAAATGACAGATCAATAAGTAACAAATTTATTACTCGTTATCGTAACATTAAACATCCGCGTCCTAAAACCTATAGTATAACTGCATATTAAAATGTTTATTTTCGAAATTTAAATATATTGCGCTCAGATAAAAACAATCCCGCGAGACTTACTCAATTCTCGAAAATATATTTTGCTCTTATGTAGCGCAACACTTCAGGATGAGTTAAAATCCGAAAACTACAGATTATTCATACAAAGTTAAATTTAAGGAACTTGTTACAATTAAAGAAAGGTGATAATAAAACAGTAAAGTATCGGTAAAAGTGTTTCATTTGAGAACCTGCATCTCGAAATCAAATTTATAATTCGTTGAGTCAATCCCAATTTTTAAAACTTAGATAAATGTAACTAAATGCGAATGTATCTATGTGACTTCGTATAACTAAACAAGTATTTTTTACAACGATCTTACATTTATTTTTTATGTAGAAGTAGAACTGTTGTCGGAATATAAATCAATAATTATTGTTATTTTCAAGTTGTCGCAAGTGGTAAGTGAGCGTACATACTTATTTCAGTCGAGTTAAGTTACTATGGAGATTTTAAGCAATATGGCGGATATTTTGGATTTCGTCTGACGGAAACCTTGACAGAACCCAAGCATGATTTCGTTTCTAATAATTTAGTGTATTTTTGTAAATTATATTTGTAAATATAAAACGGACAGCGTGGTGAGCATTAAGTATTCAAAGGGTTTGTTGAGGGTGAGGTGATGCGAGGACATTCACATTGAACAGGTACTAAAATTTGTATCTTCTATCTAAGCACCAATTCGATACACTTTTGGTAAATGAAGTAATGCTTTGATTACAGCAAGATAAATTTTGAGGCGATAGCATGCTGCAGGCCTTAAACTTCAAGAGCTTTCGGATTTGCAAGTGGAGCATTACAAGTTTTGGAGCTAACGACTATTCTGTCACTTGGTGAAACGGGACATGGTGCAATATGTTTCAAATTTTAATAAATATTATTTGGTATTTTTTGGTAGATTTATTTTTCTACAGGGAATCAACTTTTAGTATCTTTCAAGCAAACGATTTGGAATTACAAACTTTCTATAATATATATTTGGTTATTTTCTATAATGGCTCGGTAGTATTTCTATAATGGCTCGGTAGCAAGTAAACATTATGGCCGCCGCAGATAGGTGCAGAATTAGAGTGGCCTGACATACGGCGATCGATAGATATCTCATATCTGGCGGCCATGTGTTAAGGTGAATCGATTTTGTTGTGTTATTTAGCTTATTTAAGCGTATTAATATTTATGAAAATACACCTTTTCATGGTAGTTTTACTTACTTACTTTCGCGAAAACATTGGCCTATAGTTCGCCGTAGGTCGCAAAAATATTGGGCTATCGATCGCCGTATGTCAGGCCGCTCTAATTCTGCATCTATCTGCGGCGGCCATAATGTTTACTTGCTACCGAGTCATTATAGAAATACTACCGAGCCATTATAGAAAATAACCATATATTTTGTTATATTTGCGCTCACCGATTTTTTTCGTGTGTATATTTTGCAGATTTCGAGACGTTGTGGAGCAGTCATGGCACTTGTTAGCACTACTGCTCAAAACCGAGTGGAGCAGTACTTGGCTGCAGCCGCGAAATCCAGGACCATAACAAAGCCACCGATGATAGATGGAGAAACTAAAGCTCAGTATGCATGGCGAGTCTTGAGCAATTCTTTAAAGCTGGCGACGGAAATTATGAAAAAGGCCAACGCAAAGGACATTGTTGTTTCACACGGCATTGCTCATGTACGAAGGCTCAATCACCCAAAAGTCATTACCGATGTTCTGTACAATAAAAACACAAAGGCAAGTGTTTCCTTATTGTTTGTTGGACTAGGAGATTTGTTTACAGTTTTATTGCATTACTTCGACATCTGAATGACTCACTTTCTTTTTGATTGTTTAACGATGTGATCAGAATCACACTGTAATACTATGTGAAATGAACATGTGTTGGCACATCATTTGTCAACTGCCTAAATGAAGATAACAGGGATCATGTTAAAAGTCCACAAGTGTAATTAGGGGATGTTCATGATTATATTACAGGGAGGGGAAGACCTAAACAGTAATTCATAACAGGTAACAAATTTTAGTTAGTAAATATGATGTTTAAGAAAAAGAATACTAGCTACGGTAAAATAAATGTTTTTAATAGATGACTTTAGCTATTTAACTTAAATTGTAAGGAGGAGGGATAGAGAGGCTAATTTCTAAATAGGCATGAGGGGTTCCACAAAATTTGTGAGTTGCAACGGGGTAGGGTTCGAAAATACGATCTTTTGCATACGTAATACCTGGATGAGCCCTTAAGTCAAGGCTTAATAAGCAATTTTTAAAGTTTTCTGTCTGTTTATTTGTATAACTGCTCATAATAATTTTTTTACAAATACAATCTGATAATAAATATTTGTGTATCATAGGATTGAGTAATTTATGTAGAATTTTATTGTCCTAACTAATGATAGTACTTTAAACGTGTTACGCCTAGGAATACCTAACTCTCGATGGTTCGACCATTCGTATCTTTCAAATCGATGGCCGCATGAAGACGACCGTAGAACCGGCCGAAACGTTTAATAGACTTCTCTATGCTACACATGTCAATCTCTATGTTGGATGGAGCTCAGGATCGGACACCCTTCTGGTTTGTTTTATTTCGTAATTTATTTTTGCTCCATTGAATATATATTGTTATTAAGTTTTATATGGGAGGAACTGCACAAGCTGCCTATGCAGAAACATATTGAGTTTAAGATTCTAATGCTCATGCATAATTGTCAAGCAGGCCAAACCCCAATTTATCCAATGGAGCTCTGTGACCAATGCTATTCCTTCACTCTGAAATGCAAGGTGACACCCATGGTTATTCAGGACTATGATTTGAACTTTCACAGTGCTGCATAAAAGCTTTACTATGGTCAGTCCATCTCTCTTGGATAAGGTACCTAGCAGTCTCTGTAATAAACTTCTTGGACTTTCTTCAAATGGCCATTCCCGTTGATTATGGTTTAGTACTGTCATATTTGAAAACAAAGGTTATGACAACTGCAACATACAAAAACTTTGAGGTGGATGGAGAAACGATAGAGGTAGTATCGAGCTTCACATTCCTGGGATCTATGATAGAGAAGGAGGGAAGAAGTGATATGGAAATAAGGAGGAGGGTAATAATGGGGAAAACGACAATGAACGGTCTGGAAAAGATTTGGAAGGATAAATACGTGAGCAGGGAAACAAAGAAAAGACTGGTAAGAGCACTGATCTTCCCAGTGGTCCTATATGGATGTGAGACATGGACAAAGACACGGGATATGGAAAAGAAAATCAACGCGTGTGAGATGTGGATTTGGAGAAAGATGCTAAGGATTTCATGGACGGAGAAGAGAACTAACGAATCGGTGCGCGAGGAGCTTGGAATAGAGAGGGAGGAGACACTGCAGCAAACAGCAACTTGGAGAAAATTGAGCTACTTTGGCCATGTGATGAGATCTAACAGTCTGGAAAAGGAGCTGATGACGGCATGCGGTGAGGGAAGGAGAAGATGCGGAAGACCTAGAAAGAAATGGTTGGATGAGGTACAGGAAAAGTCTGGCATGAGACTGGAGGAGTTACGAGAGGCGACTAGAGAGAGGAGACGTTGGAGAGAATACACCAAGGCTTTCGCCAGAGCTCCAGAAGCTGACGGCACCAGGTGACCAGGTGACTGTCATATTGGGAACACCTCTGGGGAATTTCTCTTGAAGGGACACTATTTAAATTCAATATTGCCATTACTGTTGATGAGATGACAACGTATACCAAGGCTGAAATAATGAAGTTGCTAACAAATCATACTCATGTCTGCATGTACTTCTATCAGGTAGCAGCGACTCGCTTTTCATGCTGCTGGTTCTGTGGTCTGGAATGGGCTCACTCTATGCTTGCGCCTACTGCCAAAGGTCCCCTCTGACGCATTGTAATGCAGTCTGAAAACTGTCCTCTTTAGCTGAGGTTGGGTTGGGAGCACTTCTGAGTAGTAACCTTTAATGGGTGCTATATAAATCATCATATTAAATGAATAAACAAGATGGTAAAACAAATTTTTGTAGCTGATGAATTCGTCGTTTGTGAAGAAGGCAACCTGTGTTGCTCCTGGTTCAATCCTCGCCGTTGCCTACAATGAAAACATCGGTGAAATCGTCGCAACTGGACCTGGATTCATTGCTGTAAATTACAATTTGCATTCGTTGGCATATATGTATGTTTCATATGTGTGTCTAATAATTGCAATCATTGTAATATTATTATTGATGTTCAGAGAACTGTGAGTGATTGCAAGCAGATATGAGTCTAGTATTCTGTTTAGGAAAAACGAATTTTGATTGATTGTCTGTCTGACTCACTGGCTGGCTGACTGACTAACTATCTGACTGACTTGTCTGACTGACTGTCTGACTGACTCTGGCTTGCTGACCGACCGCCTGACTGATTGACTGTTTGACTGACCGTCTTACTGTCTGAGTGACCGACTGTCTGACTGACTGTCTGACTGGCTGATTGACTGTCTGTCTGCCTGCCTGCCACCACTGTTGCTCTAGAAACCCATGTGCAATTGTTCATGTGGTTTTGCTGCAGAGCTGGGTGTTTCGATACGGAGGCCGATGTCTGCTGCCGCGGAAGGTTACGACGGATGGACTTTCGCCAAAGAAAGATTGCTTCTCGATTCTTGCTCTTGAGGACACTGCGAGTCGAGGTCAAAGGGCATTCGCAGCCAATGACAGATCAGTTGCGGTAGGATAGCGTGGAGTGTTGAATGTTTGGGAGTTTGTGACCTGCTTGGAATGGATGGCTTGTTTTCAGTGTCATCGTCGTCGTCGTCGTCAAGGACAATGCTAATAATTATAATCACAATGATTAATCGTCATCATCATCATCATTGTCATCATCATTGTCATCATCATTGTCATCAACACCACCATTATCGCTGTCGTCGTCGTCATCATCATCATTGCTGCCATCATCATATAATGACTTATTTTACTTAGGTAAATATTAGGTTTACAGCCTTTGTACTCTTGGCACATTAACTTAATATTCACATTGGCATGCTTGAAGGGACATTAAGTCCTTTGCAGAATCAATCCTGAGTTAATGTGGTTACTATTTATTATTTATTTCTCACATTCACTATAGCGCCCCTTCAAACTCCATACTCAGAGGTGCTCCTGACTACAAAGCTGACACTGAAGCGGAGTATCATGCCAAAGCGCACGAGCAATTTGTGAGTGAGGGACTTGCTCAGGGTCCCTATGCAGTGGTTCAAGGTGGATTCAAACCTGGAATGGCTCCAAGGTACCGAACCATCACTACACCACCACGTCCCATGTATACCATCGGTGAAAATTGGAGATAAATGTACAATTTTTATTGACGAGTAACCATTTCTGAAATCAATTTTTTGGTCTATAAGATTACAAACCTTGTGTTCATGTTCCAGGTCTTCAATTTGTACACTGGTGCCCTGGAATCCTATAAGCACTACCTTCACCATCAGGGCATTACAGCAGTGCTTTTCTACAACCAACTGAAATACCTCATTACTGCTGCTAAAGATGGAACAAGTATGATCCTGTTGTCGACTTTTTATTAATTAATTCAATTTAGTTGTATGTCTTAATTATTTAGAACCAGAACATTTATGTGATTTGTTTGTTATAAAAGAAATATGTATGAATGTGTTTAACACTGTTTATGTACGTTGTCACAATGCAGATGTTTGCCAGTAAATTTGGATGCTTAGATATATTGATGGGAGGATGAATGAACAGGTAGATGGATTACCAAATGACTAGATTAGTGGCTGTATGGATGGTTGGATGTAAATATGGATGTTGTGTGGATGAATGGATGTAAATATGGATTTATGGATTAATATACATCTGGATGGATGGAATAATAATAACAATAACGGCAACAATGATGATGATGATATAGTAATAATAGATAAATGAATGGATTGATGGACAAAAATTAATTATAATTAATAATAATAATAATAATTACGTGGGAGACGAGAACATATAGCCAAATTTTATTCTTTTACACCCTGAGGGATCTTTACTACCTCGGGCGAAAAAACAAATTATTATTAATTTCATTTTCATCTCCTGATATAGTTTGGAACACCATAGAGATCATATATACACCTTGGATAAGTAATAATAATAATGATGATAATAGTAATAATAATTTTGACAATCATAATAAATTGCTAAATATAATAAGAGACTTGTGTGATTGCCTTTGTTGCAGTTAAACTGTGGGACGAGCATTGGAATCTGCAGGTTGTCTTCATTGGTCATCTCGGTTCGATTCTTAGCATGTCCGTATATCCGTACGGAACTAAGATCATGACGATCGGCGATGATCGCACGATTCGAACGTGGAGCTTAGAGTCATGTGATGAGGTTGAGAAGTAAGATGAAGTCTAATGTTGTCTTTTAACACTTTTGTTTCTTACATTTCACTCAATTTCTGATTTCATTTGCATATTTGACTTACAAAATTTAATTATTTCTTTGATATGTTATGACGATGCTTTATGTCCCATTGAGTAATAAAGAATCTACTTACTTATTACTTACTTATAACAGGTTCGTAGTACAATGGTCATAGACATAACATGATCATAGACATAACATAGCAGTTACTATGTTATTACAAGTATAATCAGGTCACTGTCCACTTACCTTTTCAAAGTGGTTATACCTCTCTGTCTTTGTTGAACGACCTTCTGCCTTTGACCTTTGCACTCTTGTTCTCGTTCAGTGTCGAAGTTCCCGAGGGCAGTCATTCGTTAGGTGTGGTGGTCAACATGGATGACATTTTCTCTGTTGCTGTCACTCACGTCGATCTCTGGAAATTCACACACATTCATCTTCTGCATACAAGAGTCGGGTGAGCAGAAATTATGGTGTTTTTTGTCTGTACCGGTAATTATATATTACCTAATTCATATATATTATAATTTTTTAAACAAGTAACTGGTGTGATATTTAATTTATTGGATCTTTAAATGGTGTGAAATGCACATGTTTATTATTTTTATTATTACTGTTATTATAATTATATTATTGTTATCATTGTTATTGATACTATTTTGAAATTGTCATTTATGACAGGCCTGAATGAAAAGATATGAGTTTGAACATGTATGCACACATAGGTACATGCATTCAGAAATTTGTTTGATTATATTATTGTACATAACGAGTACACCGACAGTAGTGCAATGTGGGTGGGAAGATCATACAGCAAGGGAGAGGATCATTCACCCATCCTCATATGCCAAGGCTAAGAAAAATGAAGGTGCTAACAATGAAGCTATCCACTCAATGAATCACTGCTCTTCTTTGTTGAAATTTGGAGTTTACCATTACAATTACAGTCTACATTACACGTACATTACATCAAGCAGTTGTTGTGTAACCTTTGCATTGTTTTATCACAGTGAATCAGTCACAAAGATATCAGCGACAACTCATCCTGACATTCCCGTGCGTTGCGTCCTTGACTGCGCTGACTCGAGCGTTCGCATCGTGAGTCCGACAACCGGTGAAGTGCTCACGACGCTCCTTGCTCCTGCTGACCGCGGACTGGTAGCCAGTGCGTACGCCATTGCGGAGGGTAAGGAATGTGCATTGATGCTAACACTTTGCACTTAAAAGCCATATCTTTTCTGGCTTCTTAGAAGCTGTGACCTTTGCTTTTTAGAAGCTGTGACCTTCTTGGCTTCTTAGAAACTGGTATCCATGGAGGCCGATGCATTGAGGCATTGCCCCACCCCACACCCCGAAAATAAATTGACACCTATTTTTTAACTGCATTCAGTTCCTTTTGGGTTTTTAACAGATTTCTTTGCATTAAATCACTAATGATATAGAAAGTAAAACTGAAATGATTTCATTTAGAGACCTCTGTGGAAAAAACCCCAATTAATTGTAACTAATCTTAATTTTCTGCTTTGAATTTCTCAAGCTCTTGCTAAACATTTAACCGTGCCCATGAGTTTTTGCCCCTCCTATAGAAATATCTGCAGGCGCCCATGGCTGTATTATTTTTTTTATTCTTAGAAGCTGCGCATACTTCTTGGTCTCTCAGAAACTTTATCCTTCCTGTCTTCTTCAAAGTTCTCATTACAGCTGAATTAGCTGGGGATGGGGATTGCAGATGAAACAAAACTTCTAACCATATTTCTGATCAAGCAGGGATTCTAACCCCCTCCTGACAATCCGAAACAGTAACCACTACACCATGAAGCTCGTTAATTATTAATTTGTTTTGTAGATACGCTGTTTGCGTGTTTTGAAGACGGAGCGATCATCAAGTCGGATACGTGCGTCAATCCGTGCGCCATCATGGATGAATGGAATTGCGACGACATACACAGTATATTTATACCTTTATTCTGTTTCTACTATTTCAACAAGTTATACATCGCCATTCATTTGTTCATTCATTCATTCATTCAAGAATCTATATAGCACCCATTAAAGAAGCCCATTCAGAGGGGCTCCCAGTCTAGCCAGAGCCTGTAAAATGTTTGGTTGACGAATGAATGAACTAATTAATGAATTAATGAATATCATATCATAATCATATGATTAATTATTGTAATATCACATATATTAGATATAATGCATTTGTGAATTATGCATGTATAATTGTATATATGTTTTTACAATGGTAAGTATGTGTGCTTTTGCTTGCAGCTGCCGCAACGTGTCTCCTCATCTATGAGTTCATCGTGAAGATTGATTCGAATACCGATGCGTACGCTGGTGCAGCGAAGAGAACGGAGGTGTTGAAGGGGTTGCCAGGGGGCAGTGCGGGGCGATACAAGAGCCGCACTCAAAGCAGTCGAACACTTTTGATCGGAGGTTGCAGGGATGGACGTCTCTGTGTCTACAACTGGGACAATGGGACAATGGACTATGTCACACCGGTCAGTTGTATAGCCATCTTGGATGGCCATCTTGCATAGCCGACGCCATCTTACATGGCTGTCTTAGATAGAGCTCTGTCATGGATGGCCATCTTGGATAGCCACCTCAGGTAGCCATGAGCCGTCTTTGTAGCAGTATTGCCGTGTTATGGCGCCATGTAAACTGTCATCATTATTATTATTATTGTGTTATTATTACTATTTATTTGTGTTTGTTTTTACCCGAGGTACCTCAGATTTCTTGGGATTTCACAAAAATTTTCAGGGACTTAGACAAATGTATTCAGGAACGACTATTATTATTACTATTATTCCCGTAGTTGCACTTGAGGAGTTACCCATTTCTACGTTATTGTCCCATTTGCTTAAAATTTTCTTAAGTTGCTAAAATAAGCTGTTCAGTAACTTTTACTTCATTACTTATTTGACTGTGCTTTGCATAATTTGTTTGTCGTAGGGTCATGACCTTCAAGGTGTTGCATCAATGACCTTGAATATGACTGAAGATCAACTGATAACATCTGGACATGGTCAGGAATCAGCAATTCAGTCATCTTGTTGAATTATACGTTACCGCCCACGTCCAAACCTAACCTTCACCAGACTTTTCCATCCATCACCCTTCGGGCTTTCCAGTTGAAACTGAAGTTCAGGAATTAATACCTTGACTTACATCACATCATGATTATATTATTGTATTGTATTGTATTGTGTCTATGAATTAATATAGCACATCTCACAGATTGACTATTCAGAAGTGCTCTCAGCACGGAAATTGTGATTATATTGCAATTACATTTTATTGACGGTTACAGCTACTAACTAGGTGCTTAACTACTATAGACTATATATTCTGTAATATATTATTCATTATAATTATCAATAAATTTAACCCATTGTTTTTTTTGTTTACTATTGCTCTCCTTGGCTTCAAGAATTATTGCTTCTGTGGCTATTTTGTCAAAAATGTTTTAATACTGAACTGGTATGATGTTACGTGACTTATGGAAAATCTTTTTAGATCGAATGATTAAGATCTGGCGAGTCTATCCGTACGCCAGAGACACTCTGGCTCTGCTCATGACGTTTCACGTGGCTGAGCCACCCGTTCAGATTACAATAGCCAACCGTCGGCTAACGGTTGCCTTCGAGGATTCGGAGATGGCTTCATATAAAGTTGTCATGTTCAACCTGAAGAATAAAGGTCATTATTGGAATTCTAATTGTCTATTGTCTTCAGTTTTCTTATATCCATTGGTTTATATTGTCTTCTGTTTTGTTTTGTCTTCTGTTTTCTAATGTCTTCCGTTTTCTATTGTATTCTATTTTCCATTGTTTTTTATTTTCTATATTGCCTTCTATTTTCGCGTTTTTTTCTATTTTTGTATTTTGTTTTAGTCGTCTCTTTTCTGTTGTCTTCTGCCTTCTATTGTCTGCTGTTATGGTTGCTTTCAATAAGTAAGTGAGTGGGTGAGTTATCTTTAGTAAATGCAAGACAAGTTTACAATCACAACTCATAATTTATATAGCACCCTTCAAGATACCTGCTCATCATGTACATTACGGTGCAGTTACATTACAGTATAATTCAATACAGTTAAATTCTGAAAATGTTGATTTATTTTTTAGATCGTTTTGATCACAGTCCTGCTGACGATCATCTTCAGTCGATTACAGGACTCGCGAGTTGTCAAACGATGAAACTCTTTGCATCGTCGAGCGAAGATGGAACGATTCGCATCTGGAACCACAGGAACCGACTGCTACGGTGCGTTGCAATTTGTTGCAGGAAATAAATCTAAACTATCCTTTTCCAGAATTAGTTTAACAGCTGAAACTTCATCAGCCGACTAATTTCAGCAGTTTGGACCCCTATGATGTATTTTCATTCATTCATTCATTTAATTTTCAAGAATTTGTGTAGCTCCCCTTAAAAATCCACTCAGAGGTGCTCCCAGTCCAACCACGGTGACAGAGAAGGTTGTATAGAGCCTGTAAAACACTGATGAGTCAACCGTACGCATTTATGGGCCACATCGACCATTATTATTTGGTAAACAAAATGTTAGAACTACAGTAATTATTATGTTATGTCTGTCAAATTTCGTTTCAGAGTCATTCAACTGCAGACGATTGCAAGAAGCATAAGTTTCTGCAGCTTGAAAGGGGATCTCTTACTCGCGGTTGGAGACCATGTTCATCGCATCGACTACTTGAGCTGTAAGTGACATACTCTTGAGTGTTCAGGGATATTGGCATGTACGTGCGCATGCTTGCATGCATGAGCGCATGCACGTATGGAGGCATGGTGGTGTAGTGGTGGGTTTGGAGCCTTGGAGCCGAGTTCCAAGTTCGAAATCCACCTCAAGCTGCCGCATGAGTAGGTACCTTAAGCAAGTCCTTCAGTTGAAATTGCTCGGGCACTTCGGTGGGAGACTCCGATGCAGTGTCCGCACTGTAGTCAGGAGCGCCTCTGAGTAGAGACCTTAAAGGGGCACTATAGCAAATGTGAGAAATAATATATATATATATATGTATGTTTGACTTGTTTGCGTGTGTGTGTATGTACATATATAGGCACATATGTGTATAGCATATACTTTAAATAGTTTGTATTGTTTTGCATATTTAGATATGCCAAGGTCATACCTCCTCAAGATGGCTTCCACCGCTTTTCCTGAACCGGCCAACGAGAAACCGATTCCATTCTGCGAGCGAACCGTCAGCTCAATGAGTCACGACGACGCAAAACGACTTAAGTCGGCGAGATCCGCATTCAGGTTTCTATCCATCAAAAACCAATCTTATAAATTTAGATTGCGTCAAAACTTACAACATTTGTGGGCTTTTATATAATGTAAATGGGAAGGAATGTACGAAGAGTGTACTGAGTGTATGATGTACAGAATAGCTCTTAGTGTGTACACTGTCGGTTGACATTATGAGAATATCATAGACGTAGCTTATCAATACTGTCACTGTTAGAATTATTATTGTTATTGTTAACCCTTTAACGACCAGCATGTACTAAAATGCATTGAAAACATATGCATCTGGTTGATCTGGTCGTTAAAGGGTTAATGATTTCTGTATTGGAATGAGCAAAGGATGGTTGTCTATGGAATGTTATGCCACCTGGCAGCCACTCAGCGCTCCATCCTATCAGGCCTGTGTCCTGTTTCTGCCTCTCTTTGTCTGTCTTCTGTGTGTCTCTCTCTCTGTCTCTCTCTCTGTTGTTTTGATCATTGTATGGAAGAGTTTTGCAGTTCAGTTGAAGCCTTTTTATTCGACGTTTCTTTCTCTCTGTAGATTCACTCATTTCGTTGACATTCTGACGCGAGAAGAGGCGCAGGAGCTGATGAGAGAGAAAAAGGAAAGAGAAAGGGTCAGTTTGTCAACGTTTATCTATTACCGGTACATGCTGATAGTGATTTTTGTGGTATTGGTGATACTTGTAGTGTGACATCGGTGTCATGGTTGTTGTGGTGATTGTGGTGGTGTGGTGACAGCGCTGAGCTTTCTCGGTTGTAGGGCCGTCCACCTGGGATGAACTCTCTTCAAAGCTATGTTTATTTCATCTGACCAATCAACTTTGTTTCATAAATCTCTCAAGTCTTTTTTTCTTTTTTGCCGTGCCTGGACTGGGAGCGCTCTCGTTTCTTGAAGGGCGCTATATAAGTCCATGGAATGAATGAATGAATGAATGAATGAATGAATTATTTAAGTCTTCTCAATTACCTGTTTCTATGTTTCATTATTTCTCTTTCAGCTGTAGCTGGGCTAGGAACACCTATGAGTAGATATATTGAAGGGGTGCCATATCACAGTATCTTTGATTGATTGATTGATACTGTAATTGATTGATTGATCATTTCCTTTCTCAGGCGTATTCAAAGTTGGAAGCGAGGGAGAGAGAGCTGCAGATGATACGTGACGGTCAGTTCCAGACGACGAAGAAATTCAAGTCGACCCCTGAAACAAAACAGGAAGCATTCGAAAACTACGTGAAGATCTTTCACGACCGACCAAAAGTAGAGGTACGTCTATCTAAAAAATCCTGTCTGGTCTCCATAGCACAGCTGGGAACTGTCCCTAAGCTGCTCTCAAACCATATGTGCAAAGCCGTTATCATCGTCTGGCTCATTGTGTTCTGCTGATCGTCGTGATCTTTTTGTTCTGTGGACTATGACTGCTCTTGCCCAACATTGGGCTTTTGCTGCACATGGTTAATCCCTCCATTTGGAATGACTTTCATCCTGCAATCAGGGCTAAACTAATGACTCATTAGTCCTCGTCTGTCATTCTGTGAGAGGTGCTTATGAATTTATAGATAGAATTCAATACAATACGGTCTCTAAATGTTCTGTAAGATTGTACTTGGTAGCTTTTCTAAGTGGAGAGTACACTTTAAATCTTCCTATATGTCTGCATAATGCACATTACATACAGAGATACATGTATGCATACGCACGAGTGTACATGTGTGCATGCACGGATACTTACATACTTTTATACATGCATGCTTTCATATGTGTATGAAGTGGTATGGGTATGTGTGTACACTGTACAGTACATGTAAAAATTAAAACATAAATGCTTATATTTATTTGTGCACGTGCCAAGCTTTCTTACACATGTGCAACATTGTGCATAATGTTTTTAATTTAGTATTTTTAAAAATTAATAATAGTTATGTATTCTTCATGATTTGTATGTAAGTGATATTTACCTGAGCAGTACATTTAACCATCAGTTGGTACTGAGTCTGATGCTGTACTAAATTGGTACTTTTGATGATTGCAGCCTCCGCTCTATGACACGCTTTACATGGAAGAGAAACCTGAAGAGATGAATGGTTGGTTCTGAAAATTTTCTCTGCCTTTGTCTCTTTCTCTTTGTGTGTGTATGTCTCTCTGCCTTTGTGTCTGTCTGTCTGTCTCAGTATACTGTGTTTGCTGGTCTGTCTGTATGGCTACCCATGTCTGACTTTCTTGGTCTGTATTTGTACTGGCATTTCTGTTTCAGTTTTTCCTCTCTGCTTCTGTTTGTGCATCTGTCTGTTTGTTTGTTTGTCTGTCTGTATGTGTGTCTCATTCATCTATTAAGTTTTTTAGATTAATTGAATTTCATACGAAACTTGTAAAGTTTCAAATGGTGAATATACATTCTTTCGAACTTCAAGAATTTTCTGTTTTAATTTGATTTTTTTAGAAATAGGTGCATTTTCATAATTTGAAGTTCTCATCTTTTACCACAGAAAAGCCTGACCAGTCTGTTCTGGAAAAAATACCCACTGGGTTTTTCCCGTCCACAAAGCAAATCCAACGCAAGCCGGAAAGTCGTGCGCTGCCACCTATTGACGGATTCATTCCGAACTCTGTTCTGGTGAAGCTGCTCTTCCCACATCGCACGGAGCAGGACGTGGAACGGGTAGAGGTCAAAGGGTCAAGGTCACTGCGGCTGGATGACCCCGAACGAATGGAGAGGATCCAACAGGTACGTGGTTTATTTCTCAAGTGAGGTTGAATTTATTTTTACAGTCTCTTCAAAATTCATTGCATGTATGTAAATTTCTGATATGATGCAGTGCTCATGAATATGCTGGTGCCCTATGCTTAGCTTTGGAGTATTATTGTTGTTGTTGTTGTTAAATTATTATTATTATTATTGCTATTGTTACTATTATTGTAGTTATTATTATTGTTATAGCTATTATTATTTTTTAGAGCGCCCTAAGGTATTTAGGATCCCTTGGGAACTTCATTACTAACTATTGTTCAAAAACTAGTCCGGAATTGTCAGGCCACATCTTCAGGGTTTGAACAGAAAGTTCCTTTAGAAGCGACCAAGTTATTATCATTATTACTATTCATTGTTATTATTCATTTTTATTATATTGTTAACCAGTTGTTATGCACTATTATTTAGTGAACATGAAAATTGATGGCACTGAGCACTGAGTAAGTGAAGGACTTAAATGTCAGACTATGTTACTTTACATTACAAGTTTACAATTACAACACAGACTGAAACAGAACTTGCGATGCATCCGTGTATTATGGATTGTCGTATTACATGTATTTTGTCGTTCGATTCTTTCAGATGGCCAAAAAGACGATTGAAAGTCGATGTAGTTCGGCTTCTTTTGAGGATCGAGTTCAAGTCTTAGAGTACTCGGATGATGACGAGGTGGAGTTGACGCATCCACCTGGAAAACGATCGCAGGAATCGGAAGACAACGCTGCAAAGTCAAAGCTGATGAATATCCTCAGGAAATCGTCGAGCCTGGTTTGTGGAACTGCGTTGATTCTAAACGTGCAGAGCACCATAACTTTTTTGGTTTTTATAAGGCAATTGATTCTATCAAGCTTTCGAATCGAGCAGAGGCCTTTGCTTCTGGTAAGGTTTTGATTCAATGAAGTCTTTGAAATGATCAACCCTTTAATACTTTTGTGTCTTTAGTTACATAAAGCCCTTTGAATAATTAGAAAACTGGTGATTTTGTAAAGCTTTTGATTCCATCAGGCCTTTGAATTGAACAACCCTTTGGAATTGTTTTTATTTATAGTCTTTGATTTATTGTAGTCGTTGATTCCATCTAGCTCTCCATCAAACTTTTGCGTCAATAGAAAACCTTTGATTTTGTTAAGCTTTTGATTCCATCAAGCCTTTGATTTTATCAACTCTTTTGATTTAATTTATCCTTCGATTCCATAAATTTTTTAATTTAGTCAGGCATTTGCATCCGATTTAAGCATCCAATTCCTCTTATACTAGTTTGCCTTCTATTTTGATTTTGCCATAACCTATGAATCTAAAAAGATTTCTGTCAAGCCTTTAATACCGTAAGACCATGTGTCATAAAATGAATAATTATAACAAATGGTAATATTATTATTTTAGTCTTGCTTTACCTTTTACCTTACCTACTTTGCCCTACTTAAAAAATGCTTCTAGATTGTCATGGATGATGAAGAAGAAACGGAAAAGAAATCTGACATCTTCACAAAGCCGTTCACTCCTGCGGGAAAACCTTTATCTCCCACATCAAGACCCAGCCGAGACTCCACGATGGACCGTGTACCTCATCCCACTCCAATACCCGGCCGAGACTCCGAACTGGGCGACCATTCCCTTCCAGGAAGAACTGCCGACGACAAAGATGGTCGCTACTCCGCTGTCTCTCACGACGAATCCAAAATCCGTCTGGAAAATTCTTTCGCTTCCGAGGACAGAGAGAACTTCGATCTTTTCAAGTTGACGACCTGGGAGAGATCGGAGGCTGGGAGCCGTGGAGAGAACGATGAGGAAGCTGAAGGTGAAATGAAGGGCAAAGAACTTCCCGATTACCTGGAGCACTTGCGAGGGAGAGATTGGTTCGACAAACGCTTTCCACGATCTCAGATGGAAGTGAGTTGTGCCTCAATATTTATGTAAATAAATATGTAATACGTGAGTAAGTAAGTAAGCACGAAAGTATGTTTTTTAAATTATCCAGCTGCACCTTTGTTTACATGAAATTGAGCATTGTAAAGCATTCTTGATAGAAACGTTGTACCTCGATATTTTTTTTAATGAATAGGTATTTACATAAGTGAGCCAAGACGCAGTGTTTATGTAAATAAGTAGGTAATACGTAAGTCAGTACGTAACGTAGTATATTCTTTATTTATCCAGCACATGACCGCATCTTTGTTTCCTTGAAATGAAGTGTTGTACAAAATTTTTGTCAGAAACGTTTTCCTCGTTAAATGGTTGCTGTAAAGAACCACGCCAAGGTCTTGAAGTGCCGATGACGTTGTTCTTTGTTATTTTTTTCCATTGTTCACATTGTTGATTACTTCTGGGTTTTTCCACATGATCTTAGGGTTTGTCGAAACCTTGGACGCTCGAGGAATTCATCGTGATGCTGTCACGTCTCATTCGGATCTCGGACTGTCGACTGCGAAAGAAGGTTGTTGAATCTCTGCTGGAGCTAAATAAATTCTACAACATAACGAACGTAAGCGAGATCTACAGCGCCATCTATGCCATTCTGTGCGATGCAGTGAAGGGTCCGAACTACGACGCACGAGAGGATGTTGAATTCGTGCATTCGACGCTGAAACTGTTGCATACGCTTGGAAAGCATGATATGCGCTTCTTTCAGGAACTGATGGTCTTCTATCTTGAAGGAGACGACAAGCTGAAGTGAGTCTGGTTGGCAGATTTCGTTTTTCTGATTTCCACTTGTGGGATTCCGTCCATCATTTCTTCTGTTCCATCTGTCCTTCCTTCCTGCTTTCCATCGTTTCCTCCAACTTTCCTTCATTTTTTCCTTCCTTCCTACCATCCATCAATCATTGCTTCCTTTCTTCCTTCCTTCGTTCCTTCCTTTATTCCTTCCTTCCTTCATTCTTTAAATCCAACCATCGATCCATTCATTCATTCAAACTCAACTACAATGAGTACACTCTCTGTGAGAAGATGAATAATAATTATTATGTCTGAGTGCAACGTTGACGATGTTCTTGCAGGCTGCTGGTGCTGAGCAGTCTCGAAGGGAATGGACTCCGTGACGCCAGCCGTGAATTCCCGAGAGAACTGGAATCGTGGGATGCGTGGACGATTGAAGGAAGCGATCGAAATGTAAAGCTACGATCAGCCTGTGGTGATTGGCTGGCAAAGTAGGTCAAGCTAAATAATGTCACACTAACTAGGTCAAACTAACTAGGACAAGCTAACTAGGTTAAGCTAACTAGGTCAAGCGAACTAGGTGAAGTGAACTAGGTCATGCCATTTCACTTAATTCATATGTTGCAGATCAGCCACTAAATTATATTGCATCATATTGACTGTGAGCACAATTATTTAAGGAGAGTTTTACAGGCTCAATCCCCCAAACCCATAATTTGCTTTAAATAATTCAATTAATTCTGTGTTTTTTGCAGCCATGTCCGTTGGGAAAAAATCCAAATTGAACCCCCGAAATTTTTTTCTGTCTGCACCCCTGTATTTTACCATTTATATACTGTTTCTCTCAGCAACAGTGTATTTTGGAAGTGCTCCCAGGCAGGCAGGCAGGCAGACAGACAGTGAGTAAGTGAGTGAGTGAGTGAGGGAGCGTGCGTGCGTGCGTGAGTGAGTGAGTGAGTGAGTGAGTGAGTGAGTGAGTGAGTGAGCGAGTGAGCAGTCTTTGACATACTACGACATTCCTGTCGCATGATATTTAAATCTCGTGTTGCTGCTTGTTAAACAGATGGATGGCAATGTTTAAAAATCATATTCGCGACTCGGCCGGTCAACTTCAGAAAGGTCACGGGGTTCACGGCCAGGTGCGTCCGGACCAACTGAAGGGTCTCGTCTCATCAAGGAAGCCACCAGAGGTCAGTGTTGTGCTGCAGACAAAGCATTTGATGACCTTGTGTGTTATTTTTTTTAAACTAGCGACTACATGACGTATTGCATGCATCTTAAGCTCATGCAAGAAAGAAATTGCAACTCGATGCAAGAAAGTTGTGACTGGCTATGCATGACTTTCGACTTCCTTTTATAAGTATGTTGAATTTTGGACACTTTTATGTTCCGAGCACTACTTGTGTGTCTGTGTGCATCACACTTTACAGATATTTAAGATCACGTCGTTTTCTTTTCAGGTTTGCATGAACCAGTATATACTATAATATATACTATTATAGTTTTGTATTAATGTTTTGGTTTGAAGTCATATGCTGATAGATGCATATAATTATTATTAGCACAGTAATGAGGATTGTGATGTGACATGTAAGATATGTTTTTATGTGTATTTGAAATTTTTTAATAATTTGCTGAAGTTCTTTTTCTTTTCTGTTCGGTTGTCTTTTGTTGTGCACTTTCGTTGTCTTCGACAGCACATCGTCAAGACAACGGCTGGGTCAGGGGTGATTTCCGGTAAGAATTTACTCAAAAACCTTGTTCCACACACAATGACATAATTATCTGACAAAATTAATGGAAGCTGTGAGAAACCAGTAAAATTATATATTATATGATAAAATTATATATTACATGATTCAATTATATACTATGCGATACAATTATGATATACAATTCAATACAAGAAAACTGTATTTGAAATTATATATTACATGAATTCGATTATATACTATGCGATGCAATTATAATATACGATGCAATACAAGAAAACGGTATTTGAAATAGCCCTGCATTCAAAATCCAGAAGTGAACATGTGACCAAGTAGCATTGCTAGTGCTTAGCAGCTGTGAGCAAAGGAAGTGCTCAATGTTTCTACACCATCTGAGCAATGTGCTCGGTGTTATATTTTATGAAAGTGGTTAGCAGTAACATGAAATTTCTGAAGAAATATTGATTGGTCAAAAAAACGAATAGATCTGAGAAATCTATTAATACAGACGTACTTACGATGATAGGTGTAAATGCTAATAATGTATATGCGTACAGGTTTAAATGCTGATTGGTGTAAATAATTGGTGTAAAAATTAGTGTCAATGCATATAGGTGTAGATGCTGATAGATGTAAATGCTAACGCTGTGAATGTTGTGAGGTTGCATTGTTTCGTACAATGCACAGATTATGTTGCCGACGTATTTACAATGCACTTATTACATTACCAGTTTTTTTGTTCGCATGTTGTTGCACTTAGCTATTATGTTACTGGAATGTTTATTGTTTTTGCACTGGTTTATGTTACGACTTTACAAACGTGTTTGCACTGTGATTAGTTACGGCGTAATAGGCATGCTTACACTGCCCCAGAGTAATGTTTACCATGTATTACTGAGATTTACACTTTTAATTACGTAATTGTATGCTCTATGTACAGGGTGGGCCATAAAAAAAGACCCCCCCTAAGATTTTTGCCAATATCTTGACCAAAAGTAAGAATTTTGAAATGAAATTTTACAGTCTTAAAGACAATTCATATTTACACCAGATGGCCAGATTTCATTATAATATTTCAAACAGAACAAAAGTTATACCACTTTTAGTGAAGCCACCCACCGTTTTTTGACGATTCAAAAACGCGACGCAACAAAGAGTTTAAAAAATCAATTCAATTATTCCGGCCAATATCTTGGCCAGAAGTAGGAATATCGAACTGAAATTTTACACGCTTAAAGACAATTCATATCTACACACGATGGCCGGATTTCATCAAAATATTTCAAACACAACAAAAGTTACGGCACTTTTAGTGAGGTCACCCCCATTTTTTGACAATTCAAAGACGTAACGCATCAAAAACTCGATTTTTATTAAGTCTCATCTCATATAATTGTTATCAAATTGCCTTGATATTGCCAGATGATCATTATTATTACTATTTAAAAAAGAAATAGAGTACCAGCGTAGCTGCACGTCACTGAGAAGTCACTTAGCAAGAGGACGCTCAAATTGGTAAATAAGGAATCTGTCAGATTAATCAGGGGTCCATCAAGAACTTTGCAAAGAGACTCAAAAGAAGTTTTGACACTGGTATTGGGCACATTGAACACAAGTTGTGAAGCACTACCAAGTTCATTTGACAACAGTTATTTGAGAGGAGACTTAATAAAATCGTGTTTCTGCGACTTTTTGTTGTGTTTCGTTTTTGAATCGTCAAAAACGGTGGGTGGTCCCGCTAAAAGTGGTATAACTTGTGTTGTGTTTGAAATATTTTGATGAAATTTGGCCATCTGGTGTAAATATGAATTGCCTTCAAGCTTGTAAAATTTCATTTCAAAATTCTTACTTTTGGTGAAGATATTGGCAAAAACCCTAATTTTTTGGCGTTTCGTTTTTGAATCGTCAAAAAACGGGGGGTTGCCTCACTAAAACTGATATAACTTTTGTTCTGTTTGATATATTTAGATGAAATTTGGCCATCATGTGTAAATATGAATTGCCTTTAAGACTGCAAAATTTCATTTCAAAATTCTAACTTCTGGCCAAAATATTGGCAAAAAACTTAGGGGGGGTCTTTTTTTTTGGCCCACCCTGTATATGCAGGTGGGTATATGCATGTGTGTTTTTGTGTATGTATTTATGTAGTGCCTTTTTACTGTAATTGTTTTTCAGTTCTTCCTACAGTGTTTTCAATGCTGCTGATTCTGTTTCTATAGTAACGGTTTCCACTGGCAATGACCTTGGAGCTGCTGCGGCGAGCAAAGCGACGTACATGGATGCCATCAACTACTTCTGTGAGATGGCCATGCACAAGAAGTTGCTTAGCAACGAGAAGCAGCCTCGCGTTGCCAATGACGACGGACTGTCAGCCAATAAGAACACAGTTTTAGCTTTACCTCGATCTTGTGGGTACGTCAGACTTTTGTGGAGTGATGATGATGGTTCTCTGCCCGAAGGCAGGTTCATTGGCTTTACGCCCCTGGGGATGAGATGATTGAGGTGGTTTCCCGTTGCCTTCCACACAGACAATGATGGGTAAGCAACTTGCCCAAGGTCGCTCCGCAGGAGCTTGCGCCTCTGCGTCCCACACGTGTTAGCCTGAGATATCGAAATATCTGAATGTCAACTCCCAGCCCGGGGCTTGAACCGCAGTCCATTGTATCCAACAGACGAATGCCGTTCGCGCTTACCGGTGTAGCTAACTAGGCTAATTTTGTGGAGTAAGCTTCATATTTAAAGCTTTCTGATTTGGAGAGGTCTTTTTGTTTAAATAATTAAGAAATTAATCAATAAATAAATTATTTTTAACCAGCAGAAGAGCGTACCCTTTTATGTTTTATACGCTATAGATTGTTATGGGGTTTTGAAAAGTCATTTAAGTTATAGTTTAATAATAATCTTTTGTTTTTGTTCATTGTAGCAAAGGACCACTGGTGCGCATTGGTGACACGCATACGAGCAAATGTCACGAGAGACGAGAAACATCCTTTCAAGTCGGTAAGTAGACTGCCTGGTAAAAATCGATAAACGTATTTGTAGCCAGACAATTCAGAGTGGACATTTTGGACAATTCAGAGCGGCAGAAAATTATTTGAATCGATCCAATTTCTGTTGATGCAAGAATGATTTTCCTTTTCAATCCATGTTCTATTCAAGCAACAATTGCTTGCATAGATCCAACTTCTATTTAAGCAAGAATTATTTTGATCAATCCAGCGTCTTTTTCAAATTGTCCGGACATCACGCATTTACTAATGTCAACTCTGCATGGCCTTTCTCTTTCATTTCTCTTTCTCTTTTGTTTTTTATGATATCAATAATCCCTCAGGCTCTAATAAGCTGTGCTAGGGTGTGACATTAAGCAGTGTAGTGTTTTTTTTAAATTATATTTTATTTTTAAAAAATTTTTAATTAATTTATCGGTTAAATTTATTTGTCTATTTAAAATTTATATATCCAGATGATGTATTTTTATATTTTTTCGCAACTAAATTCACACCTATTTTTTAAGATTCCTCAGGTGTTGCAAACTATATCCGGAGATAACAATGGTGTCGTTATTATTCTTATTACTATTTATGTTTTAATTTTTCTTATTTGTGGCAATTAATACAACAGAGCATGTTTTACATTAAATTACTCTAAACCGTTCTATCAGCAAACCTAATTCTCGTATTGATTTCTATTTTGTAGAGTTTCAGTTGCCGCCGTTTAACTACATCAATTTGCCGATGAAAAAGATCGTGATGAATCCATTTCCAAGTCCATGCGACGAATTCGATCCACTCTACGATCAACAACCGATCCTTCTGATGCTGAAGAGCAATCAGAAATACTTTGTGCCATCTCGATCTTACATTGCTCAACAGTCGTGACATTAATTGTTCCACTTTTGACTTATATACGTATTTTACATGAACGTTTTTATAATGATTACATTTGTGATGATAGCGATAATAATTTGATAATTGTAGTAATATTAATAATACAATACTAGTAAATAAATAATAAATAATTAATCGACTGTCAAGGTAGTAATAATAATAGTAATTATAATAATAATAATGATAATATTAATAATAATTAGAATGGTAATAATAGCAATAAAGTTAATAAATTAAATTAAATAATTGGAGATTATATTGTGAAAACTTTGATTTGAAACATGAGAAATAAAAAGATTATGCTGTTTTGCTGCATATTATGGAAAGGTTTATACTACACTGACTATGGATAATTGGATATAATTCTAAAATTTATAATTAAGCTATAATTATTATCGACCCTATAATAATAATTTATTCAGTGCAGTCTTAAGAGCATTGTATGCCATGGCATAACAATTAAAACACTGCTCAAAACCTCAACCCGCACCCTTATCTGCAGAGACTGAAACAGCTGCCTCGCAAACAGAAGATAAGGAAGTAGGTCTATAATATGCCTATAAGCACATAAACGTTATGACACCCATAATTATGCAGTCTTCTGCAGACTGCTCCCAATGGCAAACAACGACAAAAAACCAGACTCAACTGAAGCCGTTTTCCTCAGAAGACCTTCGCCAGTTGTTGCTGTCTTCGCCATCGAAGTCGTGTGAACTCGACCCGCTGCCTTCATTTCTCATCAAGGATTTCGTGGATGATCTTCTGCCGTTTTTGCTGTTACTTTGTAATACTGCATTGGGGGATGGGGCCCTTCCTTCTTCTCAGAAGCGGGCTATTGTTTTGCCTTCGCTTAAGCGTAGTGGTCTTGATGTCAATGACATGGCCAATTATCGACCGATTTCTAATCTATCTTTCTTGTCAAAGATAGTCGAGAAATATGTATCGTTGCAGCTTATTAGTCACCTTGAAGCAAACTCCCTTCTGCCCAAGCAACAGTCAGGCTTTAGAAAATTTCATTCCACTGAATCTGTTTTAACACGCATATTAGTTGACATGTATGCTGCTGTTGACCAGGGGCATGTAACACTCCTGGCTTTATTTGACGTGAGCGCGGCCTTTGACACCGTCGACCATGACATTCTTCTAGAGCGCCTTGAAACGTCGTTTGGTGTCATTGGCCGCCCACTGCTGTGGTTGCGGGCTTTTCTTTCTGGGCGCAGCCAGTCTGTGGTTTTTGGCTCTACCCGATCTGACTGGTCCAGGGTCTCCTTTGGCCTTCCACAAGGTTCTATTTTAGGGCCTTTGCTCTACATTTTGTATACTTCTGACCTAAATAAGATCCTGTCTTCTGTGGGGGTTGCGGCACATCAATATGCTGATGATACTCAGGCATACGTCCAGGGGCCAGCTTTAGAGGCTATCTCACTAGTAGAGAAAATTCTCATGACTTCGGAAACGATTAGCGCCTTGATGTCGTCCAACCGCCTCAGGCTTAATCCTGGGAAAACACAGTTTATTTGGGTTGGTAGTCGCATGCAAGTTTCTAAAGTTGATATGCAAAATCTGCAACATTGCTTTCCTGGAATGACTTTTTCTACCACTGTGCGTGATTTGGGTGTGACCTTGGACCAGGAATTGACCCTTTCTGATCACGTGAGAAATGTATGTCGTACTTGTTTCTACCATCTTCGTCAGATTCGCTCGGTGCGTCGCTCTCTTACAACTAAAGCTGTCACTACTCTGATGCATGCATTTATATGCACGAGAGTTGACTATGGCAGTGCCATTTATGCGGGCTTAACTCTTTCACGCATTAATAAGTTACAATCTGTCCTTAATGCTGCAGCTCGTCTGATTGGTGGCATTCCAAAGTTTGGGCATGTATCAAGTTTTATTCGGGAGGAACTGCACTGGTTGCCTATGCAAAAACGTATTGAGTTTAAGATTCTAATGCTCATGCGTAATTGCCTAGTAGGTCAAGCTCCGATCTATCTTATGGAACTTTGTGTGCCTGTGCTATCCATTCCAGGCCGTAGATTTCTTCGCTCTGCAACGCATGGTGACCTGGTTGTTCCTATGGCTCGATCTTCCACAGCGCTGCATAGAAGTTTTGCTATGGTCGGTCCGTCTTTCTGGAATAAGTTACCTATTAGTCTCCGTAATGAACTTCTTTGTCTTTCTTTGCCCCTTTTCCGCAAGCGTTTGAAAACCATTCTCTTTGATTATGGTTTGGTGTCAGGTCGGGAGCGCCTCTGAGGAGTTCTCTTGAAGTGGCGCTATATAAATGTTCGATTACAATTACAATTACAATTACAATTACAATTACACAACGGCATAATTATTACGATAAACAGAATAATTGGCCTAATTAATAAAGGGCAGTCATAATTGAGGAGGATTAGGAGAAGTGGGAGGTAGCCCTAGCCTAATCGTAATCTCCAAACTTCTAAAGCGCCAATCGGAAGCCAAGCGCGGGGCATGTACCGTGCATGTAGGCCTACGAGTGCTGCGTTGCGTCAAAAGGGTTGTCCAAGGGTATGGAACGAGGAGGAAAATTTTCGTGCAATGTCGTGTAATACCGGAGAAGAGAAGGTCAAACGTAGGCCGTTAGGAATTTTGAGCTAAGTTCGACACAATTATATATTTATGTAGGCTAAATCTGCGTGTGTGCGCGCAGTGAGTTTACGAGTTTAAAATCTTCTTCTTCTTTGGTTCTCTGCCGTCAGGCAGGTTCATATGTCCAATGACGCCACGCATATCTGTTCTGTGCATCCATCTTTAGCCCTCTGTAACCGTCCTTTGTCATCATCCAGTCCAGTAGCATTGTTCTTGGTCTTCCTCTTGTCTTTTCCCCTCCATTCTTCCTTCGATGATATCCCGTACTATGGTGTCACTCCTCATGATGTGTCCAATCCAGTTTCTCTGTCGCCTCCGTATTGTCTCCATCATTGATCGTTCCTCTCCCACCATCTGCAGTATTTCTTCGTTTGTCTTGTGTTCCATCCAGCTGACACGCTTCATTCTTCGCCAAATCCACATTTCGAAAGCCTCCAATCTTCTTATGTCATCCTTTCTCATTGTCCATGTTTCTGACCCATACAGGACCACACTCCACACCAGCGTCTTGAGTTTAAAATAGCGCCTTACAAATCTTTTACCCGCGGCGCGTGTATATTAAATAACCAAGGATTCTATATAAGGTCTTTGTTTCATTAGACACGTTACGAAAACAATCAATATGGATGGAATTTTAAAAGTGTAGGATTTACTCCGTTATATTTATTTCGGCATTTTTTAGTATGATATGTTATTTGTATAAAATTTAAGACTTTGAACGTTTGGTGTTGTTTCAATGCTGTCAAAAGACACTGCTGTGGGCACTGAGCGATAATACAGTAACTCTATAAAGTTCTCGTTTTAACTTCACTAATTTGGGCTTACTAGCGTAATGCTTCCATTATAAATTGCAATAAACGAATGCTGCATGGAACAATTGAGAAGCAACCGCTAGATGTGTGAAAGTCATGCGTTACTTTCCACATTTTTTGCTTTCAAAGAGTTGATGTATCTATACAAGATTTACAAAGGAAGCAGGACGTGAAACATGACCTGGATCGGTGTTATTTTTGCGAATTTGTATATAATATCAAATTTTTTGCAATGTTCACAGAGAAATTGTCCTGATATTCTGAACAGTATTGATATATGTAACATTTCGTATGCTTTTAGAGAACTGACCGTTCCGTTTAGGACAGAAAGAGAAGCCAACATAGCGTTCAATTCTTTGCGAGTTGATAAGGACCCACGTCGATCGGGGATTAGTCGCCACATGCAGCAGAACAGCAACGCACTCAGTGTGTATGTATAAAACCCTGCTTTGTTATAGATCTGTCTATGTAACTCATCGCGTTCCTTCAAGATAACTATTCAAAAGTGCTCCCAACCCAGGCGTGGCAAAAAAGGAAAGTATTGAATAGATTATAAAGCGAGTTAGACAGTTTAGTTCCACAGGATCTAGCTCTTTTTAACCCTTTAATGCCGAGATGGTAGTAAATGGTATGGGAAATCCTATACTCTCCGGCATTAAAGGGTTAAGCACAAGTCTTTGAATAGCTATCTTGAAGGGCACTATGTAATTTACAGAAATACATATGGTTACACATGCATGCAAAATGACAAGATTTGTGATGGTTTTTGGAAGTGACAGCAAAAGGCCAACATATTTAGCAATGTTACTTCACAGTGTTCACACATAGTGGTCGGACCGTCAACCAGTAAATGGCCGCTCTTAACACTGCTCCACTCCCTTTCTAGAACTCGGCCATTCATTCCTCTCTGATCTTATGACAGTTTTACTTGGCCGCACTGAAATTGGGAGCGCCTCCGAGTAGTCTCATTGAAGAGGTGCTATACAAATGCAGTTAAAGATTAATGAATGAATGCTAACTGCAAACTTAACCGGTCAATTGTTCGTTCGTTCAGGCGATGGGAAGCCAACGAAGCGCGTGTACTTCGTGTTAGTGTCAACGGATTTCTTGACCACCTCGCTCTGGTGACGCAAACGATCGCCGAGTTTGGCCCTCCCGTCGATAACACCGACAATCACACCAACTCTGGTGTTAATTCAAGTGACAGTTGAGAAAAGCTGCGAATAAATATTAGCAATAGAAGATTTGTTTTCTTTATTGGCATTTGGGGTTTGAAATCCCCCCCCACAAGGGCAGAAACCGGTTTTGAGATTTATGTTCCATATGCACTCCCTTGACAACTCGGATATAATGAGTACATTGACTGTACACTGTTGAACGTAAGATGAGACAGCGAGGGAAAGGACTGGCCACTGACTGACGCTACTATATTCGTTATTGAGTTTTATATAGCGCTCATTCAAGGTTACTACTCGGAGCACCATAAATTCATACATGGGCATTTACATTGGTTGCAGTCCTTTACATCATTAGAATTGTAGAAAATAATTGGGGGGGGGGAGAGGTCAGACCTGGGGCGCCGTTAGGCGTACGCACGTACGCAAGTGCGTACAGCGCGGAATTGCCCAAAAAATTTTTTCCACAAATTGCAAATTTATTATAAGCGATGAAATTCTATTAAAATTTTTTAATCTATAGAATATACTTACTTCCTTACTTACTTACACTCTAATAGAGAGCCATCTTGGCATTGAGCGTCTTATAGCCGCCTAGGCCCAAGAGGTCTATGGATCCTGGGATTCCTGGATGTAAAACCGTTAAAACTTTTTTAAATTTAATTTTTGTTTGTATGTGTTTTTATGTGCACTTTTTATAGCAAGGGGCGGATCCAGGGGGCAATCCGGCCATGGCCCCCCATTTAAAACTGCCATGGGACGTGCCCCCCCATTTGGTATGAAATTAGCAATATGCATATGGGTGTAATGGCATATTGCCCCCCTATTCGGAAAATGGCATGGGACGTGCCCCCCCAGTCGGTTTTCAAGTGGAGGAGTAAAAAAAGTCATCAACTTTTTTGGCGGATGAAATGGTATGATTTTCTTCCAAAAAAAATTGGCAGATGACTAAAAAAAACCTCATCAACTTTTTTGGCGGATGAAAAGTACTTCAGCCAAAGACTGATCCCTATTTATTTTCGACCAACAACCAAATTTCGAAATTTGTTTCACCTGTCCCATCCCAGGTTCTAAGATTTTTGCCCCCCCCCCCTTGGAGGAGTTCTGAATCCGCCACTGGTTATAGCGCCCCTTCAAGCTCTCTACTCCGGCCGAAGCGCTGAGCAATTGTGAGTGAAGGACTTGCCCAAGGTCCTTACGCGGCGAGGTGGATTCGAACCTGGAAAATTCCGGCTTCAAGGCGACGATAGCATAGCAATATGCCGATCTAAACTTTCTAAAGGTATCAAATTGCACCTCCTAAACATCACCCCCCGGTAACTTGTACCGTAACCGGTTTCAGATTACCCCCGGACACTAGATTTGCATAGATTTATCCGTCATCCCACTGTGGTTTGTTATCAATATTTTACTCGGAAAAAATAATAGCCTCGAAGCCATTTCTCCATGTAACTTCAGCGGCGATTTAGTATTTTAGTTACAGATGAAAATATTTATAACAAACCAAACCACGAAGTGGGATAACGGATGAAAATCTTCAGACCAAAACAAGAAGCGGGATTATTTTTCTGATATTTGTAGTCCAATAAATGCGACGATTGATGCAAATTACAGTTTGCAGGGGGGGTAATGTTTAGGAGGGGGTAATAATTTGAAGCCTTTAGCATGGGCGTCCGCAGGAATTTTTCTAGGGGCGCAAACTTTTATATAATTGTCACATGGTCTAAATTTATTGGGTGACAGTTTGAATTTCCATAATTACCACGAGAGAATCCTATAGATCCTATCCTACCTTTACGTTATGTGCCCAAAGAAAGATATAGGCCTATTATAGGTTCAACATGACTGCCTAAAAATGGCTCCATTTGAGGTCGACACAGCCAAAAATGCGCTGGTCGCTGGGTCTCCGCCCCCAGACCCCGCTGGGGGAGCTTACTGTAAAGACAAAACCTTTCTCTTTTACAATAACATTTTGATTTTTATTGTTATCCTGGTAGCTTGCGACACTGAAAACGACTTATTCTTAAAAAGTTCGCGACTTTGTCGTTCACAAATAGCTGGCAAACAAGAGCCTAAAAATGGCTCCATTTAAGGTCGAAACAGCCAAAAATGCGCTGGTCGCTGGGTCTCCGCCCCCAGACCCCGCTGGGGGAGCTTACTGTAAAGACAAAACCTTTCTCTTTTACAATAACATTTTGATTTTTATTGTTATCCTGGTAGCTTGCGACACTGAAAACGACTTATTCTTAAAAAGTTCGCGACTTTGTCGTTCACAAATAGCTGGCAAACAAGAGCCTAAAAATGGCTCCATTTAAGGTCGAAACAGCCAAAAATGCGCTGGATGGGCTTCGTGCCTTCGGCACTCGCAACTTCCCGCCTTCGGCGCCGCCACTGACGACCAATTAGGCCTACAATACAGCGTCCTGGCACTTTTTTACACTTTAAGCACTGTATATATATATATATATATATATATACACTTTGTCCCAATAAATCGGGACCCCTTTTTATAATGTGAATAAAACAGGCAAATCTTAATCGATTTTCAAAATTTCAAAACTGTTTTTATCCTGAGATAATTATCTTCCACTGATTCAAATATGAGGTTTTTGGCATGAATATTGACATCACAATTACGTCATTTGCATCAGAGAATTCAAATGTTAAGTACCGAACACAACGAGATTTTTGTTAACATTTGGTTTCAATATATAAATTAACGACGTCATTATGACGTAATTTTTTAGTGATGGCCGTTCATAAATACCAATTTGTAGATAATTATCTCAGGATAAAAACAGTTTTGAAATTTTGAAAATCGATGAATATTTGCAAGTTTTATTAACATTATAAAAAGGGGTCCCGATTTATTGGGACACAGTGTATATATGGGATTCGATTGGTAGTATTTACGTCCTCCCCTAACCAGAAATCCTGGATCCGCCCCTGAATATAAGCTCGTATCGATCGCTGTTCGCTTCATATTATTTTGTGCAAGTTGTGCGTACAGAAATAAAATCCTGGCGGCGCCGCTGGGTCAGACTATGGTCCACATAAATGTGCAAAGAAGACTCAAACTGTGGACCCAAATAGAAATGGGGTTGGAGCCCTCAACAATTCTCACCATGGCCCTTGCCTTTAAACATTTCAGTGCTGTGCTACTGCTCCACATTCATCCTTAGTTGTCAGACAAGTTCCACTAAGTAACGAGATAGATGGAAAAAATACATTTTGAAGTTTTTACATTCTTTTTCATGTGTTAGAATCCCTCTGGCAGAGTTTGTACCAGATAATGAGAACACAAACAGACAGCAAAACTCAGAACGAATGACAAAATAAAATGATGGAATGACAAAATAAAATGATGGAATGACAAAATGAAATGATGGAATGACAAAATGAAATAATGGAATAAAAAATGAAAAGATGGAATGATAAATTAACAAACAAGATACACAACAAGTACTTAAATTATCAACATCCAAAAACAAGATGTACATTAATAACTAAACATTTTCTGTTTTCGACAGCATATACCCAATAAAGAAAATGCTTTTAAAATGCTACGTCACCATTTTTAAAGTACACTGGAGACTATAACACACAGATTGTTCAGTCTAACATGAATTCTTATACAAATGCAGTTGAAGACATGGGTACTAAACAATCTTCAGCTTGGCTATGGAAAACCAAACTTGTTATAACACGGTCTTTGCTTACAAGGCGATTCTTGATATGAAATAGAATGTTGTCAGAGATTTACGGTGTATGAACAAATGAAAAGTTTTCCATTACAGTAAACAAACAAATACTTCAACACAGTGCAATTGTGTAAATGCTTGATTTAACAAATCTTATTAACCCATTAAACTGCCAAGTCTTCAAGATGGATAAAAATGCATCTTAGAAACAGATGGGTCTCCAACACTTGCTTCTTCAGATTTTAACCACTCAACTGAAATATATTACCAATTTAAAGCCATGTGAGACTTTTAAGATTTTTCAACTTCTATATCTACTTAAATACATTAACAAGGTTAAATATTTAAAATATACGATTTTTAACGATATCGCAAAATTATCAAACACGTATTTTACTTTGTTACACCGGTTCTTAGTTGAACCTTGTCGTACGATACATGTGAATTCTTTAAGTGTAAACATTCCAACTGGAATTGTCAAAAAAATATATTGTTGCCAAAAATTATAGCAGAAATGCATTGTAAATTGAATGTGCTATATAAATTTTCATGTTACGTTACATTACGATATTTTTCTTATTTTATGTATATATTAGAACTTTGGAATGTCTTCAATACTTTCAACAAGGTTTCTCTGTTAGCTGCACATAGGAGAAATGTTATCAGTTTATACATTACAGTTATACAATTTATATATTACATTACCAGTGTTAGAAGATCCCTTCCAGTTATGTAATGTATCGCTAGTGCAATGCAGAAATGTTTCCTGCAATATTCCTGGCAAGCTCTTGTATAGACATAGGTGGTCAGATATAAATTGATAAATTTCCTTTCTATTCCCCTCCATATAACTCAGTTCAACTCTGGGGGATGACCAATACCGGGGGGAAGGTGGTAGAGGATGATTTGAGGAGATGGCCAACCCTGTGTATGCAAAACTAGATGGGTTATGCAGAAGGTTTTTTAGAGGAGTTGACCCAACTCTGGAGGATGCCCAACATTTTTAGAGACAACCGAAGTCCATTGGATGCCAGTAAATGAGGAAGGCACTGTACGACCTGGAAAGAAAACTTTAGACCAGTCAGAGATGTACTACAGTCAAAATAGATAGTTGACAGTCAAAATACATTGGCATTACAAATGCATACATGGCGATTCCACAGCAAATTTCAGCATTCCAGTAATTAACCTGAATATTTACAAAGCGCCTTTCGCAGAACTCATACCGCAACATTTCATCATTCTAGTAAGCAATCCAAATATTTATACACTGCCTCCCCCGACTTCACACCACATCTCTCAACCGTCTACTCCACCACCGATCCTACTCCATCATGATGTATCGACACTACTCCATCATGATGTAGTTCTTCAGTTTCGTTGGCAGTGTCAGTCGTTCCAGATCCGACTCCAGCTGACAGCTCAGCATCCGACGAACGCTCTCGCGACACAACTGCTGCAGACTCTTTGGCGTTGTCGCAATCCGTTGCAACCAATCGAGCAGCGCTCGGTTCTCGAGCACCGTGCTCGATAGCATCCCCTGGCACACGCAACCATGGTAACAACCAACATCCGCACCCGCCTCGGCCAGCGGCAACAGTAGGTCGACGTAGCCATTCTTGAGGGCGAACGCAAAGATCGGGTATTCCTTTCCGGCGATCTTGCACATGCGTAGAACCTGGCAGTTTCTCCGCAGTAGGATCTGGACGACTTGAACGTGGTTGCGACGCACGGCGTACGTTAGCGGAGTGTTCCCGTTGCGGTCCGGCTGGTCCGGGTCGATTCCGTACTCGGGTTGGAGAAGCTGGAGTACGAGGTCGATGTAACCGTTCGCGGAAACGAAGTGGAACGCGTTCTTGCCGATGGAATCCGTCGCGTTTATGTCGCAGCCTTTAGTGATCAGCATCCTGAATCATTCACAGCATTAATGTAGAGCTACTGGTTAACTGTAATTGTAATGAAATAGTTGTAATATAAACATCTGGTTGCAAATTACTGAGTTGTCTAAATATAAGTTGATCTACACAAAAGTTCAAGCACAAAGTATCGGCATGTCTGGATATAATTACAAAAACACCGTACCTGAAAGGTGTTTGTGGATGTGATGCCTTATTCTATATATCTATGGAATTTATATCATGCCACTTCAAGATCCCGACCCAGGCAGGGCCAAAGAGGAAAGTCAAGAAAAAATTGAATGAAGGAAAAACTTGAGAAGTTTGAATAAAATAAACACAGGAAGAAAATTGAATGAAACAAAAACTTGAGGAAACCGAACACAACCATACTTGACGATGGCATGGTGTTGGTAGCGTCCCGCGAGCAGAACCGGCGTATCCTTCTCCGAGTCGCGCACATCGACATCGGCGTCCGCCTGCAGCAGAAGACCCACAATGTTCGTGTGACCATTCTGCGCGGCCGTGTGCAGAGCAGTGCGGCCGCCCATGTTGGTAAGATTGACGTCACACTGCGACTGTACGAGCAGCGCCACGCAGTTGACATGTCCGTGGAGCGTGGCGTACATAAGCGGAGTGCTCTTCCACTTGTCCTGAATGTCCTTGCTCGCACCGTGGAAGACCATCATCGCCAGGAGGTCCATCCGTCCGGATTTGGCGGCGTCGTGAAGCGCCGTGTGGCCGTACTTGTTCTGTTTGCTGACGTCGCAGCGGCCGCTAGACAGCAACGACTCGATGATGTCGGTGTGGCCGCGTTTGGCAGCTAGGATCAACGCAGTGTTGCCCTCGTTATCCTAACATTGACCGCAAATATATTTCATAATCGACTCGAGGCTTTCAAATAATGAAAATTCCTGATGTTTTGTAAATTAATTATCAGCATTAGCAGCCATGAGGGACATAATATTACTTCACATAAAGAAAAATGGCACATAAACAGCAAATGTGTAAACAAGTTCACACAGTGGATTTCATTCACCATCACATGGTTCGTCACTCTAGTCTCGATCATTTGCCTCAATTGGTCCTTCTCTTTGGAATGTTCTTTCTCCTTCTGTTCACTCTACACATCTGTCTGGCAGTCTCTCTTCTTCCTTCTCACTTCTCAAAACCCAACCTTGCACATTGGTAGTGCCTCTGAACAGTTCACCCTACTAGAGGTGCTTTAAATAAATGATTCAATACAACACAATACAATACGTTCTAACAAAAGTAAGGCCAACCTGAGCACCAACATCGCAGATCTCCAAGGCAAGCAGTCGCTTCACAATCAACAAAAATCCTCTTTTCACTGCATACATAAGCGCCGTTCGATTCCTTCCGTTCGTCTTGTTGACTGGAAAACCGTAATTCAGAAGCAGTTCCACCATTTCGAGGTTGCCACCTCTCGCTGCAAGCACCAACGCGGTGTTGCCGTCGGAGTCGGCGATGTTCGGGTCAACGGGATCGTTGTCTAAGAAAGTGGCAACGTCGTCGAGTTTGTTGTACATGATGGCAGCGAGAAGGTCAACCTGAGAGTGCTTGCCCACTGGCATCTGATGAGATTCATCAGAAATCAAGATAAGTAAGTGAGTAAATAAGAATATGCTTCATTAGACTACCAGTAAATGAATGCACAGTAGTTTACAGAATAACTAAATAAAGAAACTTTTATGCAAAGTTATACAACATTCTCATAATAAAACTTCTTTTGGCAAAGAGGTAAAGTAAATAATCTGAATAGTCTTTATTACATTATTTATGAGCAAACGCAGAGTAGTTTACAGACAGATCAATAACAGAAACATTCATGAAAAGTCATAAGAAATTGTCATAATAAAACTTGCAATAAATAAAATAAGCAAATTTTGAATATAATAATCCCATTATTTCTATGTGTGTGTGTCTCTCTCTCTGCATATACAGCCCAGTTGCCTCATGCATTTCTCCATTTTCATAGGCCATCAAACCAGTGCAGCGTAATGTATTCGCTCAAATATAAGAGCTACATAAACGATGAGTCATAGGCACCCGCCTATTGATCAGCGCTATTCACATCAACTCTGCAACAGTTGTCAATTCACGAGCCATGTCAAAAAATTAAAATGAAATAACTACTCTAGGGAGATAGGGAGGAAACTCACCTGTCTCGGGAGGGTGTAAGGGGCGGGTCGATCCCTGGCTCTTTCCACCGTCTGCTTTGTTCGGGCCAGCCACGATCGGTACTGCTCCGATCGCCGTTGCTGCACCGCCAGTACCCTTTCATCCTCGTCCTCCATGGCCCCGGCACCCAATAGATCCTCCGATCACACAGCCTGAAAAATAAACAAGCTCGCATTCAATTCAACCACGATAAACAAATTTAATAAACTCAATCGCTCGAATGCTGTAAACAAAATGACATTGTTGTTATTACTCGCCTGATGTTATCGCTACGAAAACAAACCTTCTTCCACTGACATAATGACGCGCGCTCATTGGCTGGAAATATCCGCTTACCTAAATAAATCGCAGCCTATTGGCTGGAACAATCCTTTGACCTATATAAAGCGCCGCCTATTGGCTGTCGGAATGTCGGTGACCTTCTGACCCCATCAGGAGCGAAGCGGTTAAACTAGTCATAACAACGCAATCTGTTTATTGCGCTTTTACGCCTTCAAACCGCAGAAATTTCTCTATTTATTGAACTATTTATTTATTGAGTGGTCTGCTTTTCTTAACTGTTGTGTGCTAACAAGCGTTTCATCATTTAGACCTACTTAGAGATCGTCCCTAATTAGCTTACAATATTACCGCTTCACAGAGGGCTATATAAAACTCCTAATAATAATAATAATAATGAGTAAGCTTTCAGGCCAGTTTCCAATGGAAATTTTCTTTTCTGAACGCGTGCAGCGTATAAGGAAACGCCACTCCTCTAGTATAGGCCTAGGGCCACAAGATTTAGGTGAATGGCAAAAGAGCAGATTAGTATCATTACTACTCTCCAAATGTCGACTCAGCCTTTAATTCGCTAGGTGACGTTAATAGAATGAATAGTAGTTAGTGAGAGCGCCTAGCCTGGATGCCATATTTAAATCGACTCCGGTAATAATTTGTAATCCGTTCATATGACTATGACTTGTAACCATGTTTTCAGTTTCAGTTTGAATTAATTATTACTATGCGCCAAGCATTAAATAAGTATATTCTTTATTATAACATACTGCTTATACTGCACTTTGGTTTACGTGCATTTAAATAAGATAAAACCATCCTAGTAAACAAATTATATAGGTAAGTTTCCTAGTCTCCTTACAAATTGTACCCTGGCAGAAATCATAAGCATAAAGTACTCTTACTTCTTTAACCATTTATATATTCCATAACATGGAAGTCATTGCCTCAAGTCAGCCTCCACAACCACTTGGTCTTCTATCTGTCTACTATTTTTGTCTGACATAAGAAATCTAGTGGTGTTATTATGTAATGTAAAGATTGCAGTTTAATATATTTTGTCTGAGAAAAGGTGTTACACAACACAAGTATACTTGTAATCCTGTATGAATGAATGACTAATGTTGGGCAATTGGTCAACAACATTTGCAATGATGCCTAGTTTAGGGTGACCATTTTCTGGCCATCAAAAACCGGGACACTTTTTGAAAATCTGCAAATTGTAATTCTTCCTTAACCACGGTAACTAGAGTAGGCCATTGCTGTGTATATTATGCTGCATAGCCTACGTTGAAAGTTACCGAAATTTATGAGAAGATAGGTTTTTTAAAGTTAAGTTCTGTTCTGCAAACACTTTCGAACATATCGATGCAGGTGTGATCACAGCTAGCCTACTCTAAATTCAATGCTGATCATAGACTTCAGTGTGGAAATCTCCAGCCTGCTCTAGTCGTCAGGGCTCTGAGTGCTCTGAGTGCGGTGCTCTTTCATAATTGAGAACACGCTCTGAATCAGCGCTCAGTGTGTAATCTAGTCCATAAGAAAAAAAGGTTTCTGGGGGGGGGGGGGGGAACGAGCAGGAAACGGGGGTTGAGAAGGGTGTGTGCTCCTCAAATTCAGAAGTTTTAAATTTCGGCATACAATGGAAAGAAATAGGCCTAATATCAGTGCTGACATGAGTTGCAATGTCGCACTTCCATTAGGGCCTACGACCCTGACATAATGAAAACTTTCTCGCTAAGCTCTTATAGTTGTTAAAACTAAACTCGCTCACCTATAATTATACTAAAGATTTAGCATAATGCTCCAAATATAAATTGACAACTTCTCTTTCGTTGCGACTTCTTTTTCGGTTACAATTTAAACTACACTTTATTCCTTCTGTCACATAAAACTGACGTTTTCAACATTCAAATTTCCTTTTAGCAAAAAACCGGGACAATTCTGCCCTTTTGCCTAAATCGTCGGGACACCGGGACGCACCACAAAAAACCGGGACATGTCCCGGAAAACCGGGACGTATGGTCACCCTAGCCTAGTTAGTACCTTTGAAGGTGCTGTGCTATATTTAGCGACTAAAATCACTAAATACATACATACATTCTGTATGTACAATTGTACATAGGCTACCTGAATCAATGATTTTACAACAAGTGATCAATCAATCAAAACAAAGTGGAAGGTCAAGATCAGGAGAGTTAGGCACGCAAATAGTCAGATGGCTAGAGTAGATGATGCTGTGATAAAAACCATTTCGTCTCCAAACTCTCACAAAGGACGAGTTACAATGACCAACGTAAAATCCTGAGGTCAAAAGTTCAACTACAACAATGGCATCAAGCAAAATGTTCACAAAATATTTCCTAGAACATTACTCTCAGAACAGTTGAAATGAAAGATACCTTCAACAGTTTACTGAAGAGAAAACATCACATTAACAACTACATAATTATCATATTCTCATTCCGTTCTGACTTTGAGCACTTTACTATTTTATTTAGTAAAAATAATTTTTAAAAGCTGCAGCAATTGGTGACTAGGTTGCAATGTGCTCATGAGCACAGCCCCCGGTCTGATTTTCTAAGTAAACGTGAGTGTCGTCATATGAATTAAAACACAAAGTCAGAGAGAAATATTTTAAAAGCGAAGGAATGTAGTTTCAATTTTAACAATTCAAACTCTCCATTATGGGAGCCTGCAGACAGGGGCAAGAGGGGGGGGGCACTTGTCGAGAATTTACACATTTTTAATTACAATTTTATGGATTCTTAACAAATTTCTACGCAGTAAGGCACTAATCATCCGTTACTAATCATACGTAAAGTGAAAAAATGAGAAATTGACATTTAGAAACCTCTATGACAAATACTCCTGTCCTTAAATTCCGGCGTATATGGATTTGGCAGTACTGTTGTAGAATCATTTCTGTGCTGTTAAAAATAGTAAAAGAGGTAATTGCCATCCTCTTAATTTACTGTGGAGGATGGGAAGGGAAAAAAGAGCTGTGCAGTTATAAAAATTCTTTAAAATAAGTCCTGCTGCATTGCATTTCTCAGAAACTGCTGCTAAAAATTTCACCATGATCATTGTGTTTTGTACTCTCCTGCAAACTATCTGCAGGCACCCATGCTTTTCATGAAAAAATTCAGTAGTTCGCCGTTGCAAAGCGTTTCTTTAGGAGCCGCTTTCCATATTCGTCCTGGTACAAACGTGACTTAGTACGAAATTTCTTTAGGTCATCGCTGTAGTCGCTGTGCAGCATTGGAACATAGGAGGCAGGCTCACATAGCTGTGGGTGGCTGTCAAAGAACGCCTTGTAGCCACCCTCGAGAATGTACGCCTCCGGGTAGCAGAGAAACGGGTAGGTGTTGACGTTGCGGTCGTTTTTGCGCAGAAATCGAAGCCTATCGAAAAACAAACAATACTTTGCTCAACCCTGAAAATAAGAATGCTTTTCTCAATCAGGATTTTTTTCTGAGCTAGAGAGTAACAAAAGGTTAAAGTGACAACGAATAATAACATGAAGGCATTCAATCACAGCTCAAGAAGCACTTCCTTTTTAAAACCATCATAATATGATATACGTCTCATGCTCTACACCTGCTTTTGATGATTAGTTTTCATTCTACCTCTGCAGTGCATGAATATAACGTAAGATCTGCTATCAACTTCAGAGCATTTGGGATTCGTACTAACTCACAAATTCTCTTTAAAATATGGTGGTCCTTCAATTTGGAAGTCTCCCACTCCAACTCAGAAATGTGAACAGTTTCTTTTTGCTTAAAACACAACTGCATACTAGTCTTATCTCTTTTCACTGGTTAGTTGTGCACATTAGTTAACTAGTGAAGCCTTTGTAATTATAGAGTTTCATTACTGAGGAGAATCAGAGGATGAGTGTCACTCTGATTCTTAATTTTAAATATTTTCATGAGATTATCTTTTAATCTGCGTTTAAACTGGGACAAGTTATCACAATTCAACTGTTCAATTTTTTGCCTGCAGGAAACAATTAAAAAAATTATTGTTAAAGCCTCTTAACAAATAATTTTAAGATTTAGTAGTAATTTTAACCTTCATTTTTACTTACAACTTTGGTGCTCGTTCTGATGAAAACTCGCAGTGAAACACGAGAATCGATCTTTTCGTCGGTTCAAAATGAGAAAGCAGCGTAGAATCTCGAAAGAATTCCTTGACCAGATCTTCCGCCTCGTAAATGTTCTTCGCACCCTGGTCAGACAGAACAGAGAAGTAACAATCACAATTGGTCGGTTATTTTTGGTCAAATACAAATTCAATTGATTAACAGGATTCTAAAGGCGGCATTTAAGAACATCAGTGCATTTATCATATAGGGCAGCGGTTCCCAACCCGTGGCCCGCAGGCCTCAAGAAATGGCCCTCATCTATCAAAGAATTTTTTAAAATATATGAAAAAATTGACAATTTGGACAGGATAGAACACAATTATTTTCTATTACAAATTATTTTATTTTGACTATAAATAACATCAAACATTGTATTTTGAATCAATAACAATTTTATATGCTTTTAGTTAATTAAATTTAGCCTTGTGGCCCTCTAATGTCCTTCAACTACGAAAAAGTGGCCCTCGTGTCATCCAACTTAGAAAAAGTGGCCCTAGAGTCAAAAAAGGTTGGGAACTACTGATATAGGGTCTACTCCATCGTCTGGCGCTGTGTCCTGGGCAGTGCACCTGTCTATCATCGGGAGCTCTTTACTTTAACTTCAGCTTGCTCTGATCGCTGCTCTCTGGTCTCTAAAGGCGACTGTGGTTCCACATGCGTGCACAGAATTTAAATATAATGTATACCCGTGGGCGGTAAAGGGTTAAGCAGGTTCAACCAACCTTAATGTGACCTCCGCTGAACTCGTATGGATATCGACAGTCGACGACCTGACAGAAATCGATGACGTCATCATAATGTCCGGTCACAATGTCCGCCATCTGAAATGCAACCAGACACATGACTGCTATATCTAACCAGACACTTGTGAAACTACAAAGCAACATCAGACTGCAAATACGCGGCGTCCCAATTGAACTGATACCCTTTTTGTTTTGGTGATAAACTTGCCAATTCTAAATGAAGCTCTATGAAATTTCAGAGAATGTAAGAGGGATAAATTATAACTGTTTCCTGACAAATTTATCCAATTCTACGAACAGAGTCCGAATGTGGGCAAAGAAAATTTAAGTTAGAAACCTTTATCTTTAACAAAAAGGAGCTCCTGTACCAACCGTATCTGGTGAAATCGCCTTCAGATCTTGATTTCTGCTCCGCACGAGCGGCAGAGCGTACGGCCTCGAGAAATCTCCGATCAGACTCGTTTGCTCCCCATCGGAACACAATCCCCGCAATTCCAATTCCTCTTCCCCTAAACCATCAACATCTGTCAGATCCTCGCTTTCACAGACCACTGCTTTCATGCGATCCGATACAAGCACCAGACTTTCAACTGTAACTTCTTCCCCATCAGAGAATTCCTTCTCTTCCCCAAAATCCATTTTTTCCACAACCGACACTGGTGCACAATCAGGCGAACCTGAACTGCTGAGCAGGGAACCAGCTGACGTCATACTGACATAACCAGATGATGGCGTATGTGTTTTGAAGACCCCATCTGGAGAGTCAGACGTATCGGACGTCACATCCTTGAAAGAGGAATTCGCTTCGTAAGATAGTTTAGGCACATCGAAAAGATTCCTACGAGCGTGCTCAACTGCGGGATCATCCCTATTGAACGTGGACCCACCGGTGGGGTTTTTCGATGGAGCGGGTCTTTCAGGAGTGAACAGGAGCCGACCGCATGCTGAGCCGCTCACTCCAGGGCTCGCCTCTGAAAGATGGAGTGGTATTGAAAATGGTGGAAAAGTTCCACTAGTCTGCGAGTGGACTGGAGTGCTGCTGAAGGCGAAGTGCGATTCGTCGGAGATAGAGGTTGGTTCTTCTGGAAGGTTGTCTGGAAAAACTTTACTTGCAGGTGCGGCTAATCCGGTGCGAACCAGCTTTCTGTCGAAATGCTGAAAGAGATAATAAATTAAAATAAAGAGACAAATCAAATCTAATCACATTCGAAAACACCTATCAAACTTTATTATTTGTTGCCACAGGTGAACCAAATAAAAATCACTTACATCAGACAAATAGTAGGTGACGACACAAGTGCAAACTAGACAAAAGTACTGTACATCTATTTAAATCATCGCAATGATTACGATGATTACAATTCTGATGACAGTTGTTACGATGATGGTGGTGTGGTGGTGGTTGCGACGACAACGACGATGATGATCTTGACAACAATGATCATCATCATCACAGTGACGACAATGATCATGGTGACAGTGATGATGACAATGATTATGACGTTACCAGCATCACTTCTGGCACGGCATCAAGACGATCATTTTCCACGGGAAACGGAGGGAGAGGCGAACAGCCAGGGATATGTTGCAGATCGGAAAAGCAGGTTTCCATCGTTCGAATTCTTTCCGTTTTCACAGCCCTGCTTTCTTCCAACTGCAATTAACACACAAACACACACATTAGGTGGTGGATAACTCATTTGGTCAGCCAGTAAGCAAGTAACACAGTAAGCAATTCATTAAATAAATTCATTAAATAAATTATCTATTAGCCAATTCCTAACCACAATTTGGTGTATGAACATCAAATAAACACAGTTTTAAAATGTAATAAGTAATTTTTTGCACACAAAGTTATCGGTTTGGGAAAATTATGAGTCCGCGGGTGAAGGGCAAACCACAATCACAAGTCGCAAAAATTACAAAACCAAATAAATAAATAATGTACATACATATATAAAAATGTACATATTTAGGTACTTCATAAAGCAGGTTTCAAGTATGTCTCAAATAAGATAGTGTCAAAAAAAAAAAAAGTAAAATAAACTACTTTATTAACCTATTTAAAAAATTATTTTTCTAATTTCTAGTTAAGGCAGATGGAAAGCATTCTGATGCAACTACTTGCATGTTTCCCAAGGTACCACTATTGTGTTTTAAACTGCTACCATGTTGTAGTAATGAATATGTTTTCGTAAATAGGCCACATCTAGCGGAATCACTCTCTTCAGGTGTTCGGGTGGCCTGTGACTCCTTAACATACGCAGTAATGATTGTATATCATAAAAATTGTCCACTACAATTAATCACTGCATTTACTCATTGTGAATGCACCCAATTTCTGTCTATTTTTGTGGGATCAATAAACAAAATGGATAGAAAAAATAGAATTGAATTGAAAAAGCGCTGAACACATGGCCACATGACTGATCTTAACAAATGTGTCTTAAAACAGTCTGGGCATGTTTACTGCATAGGATCGGCGATCGGCAACACGAGATTATGCAAAATTTTTTATCATAGGCGTAAACGAATAGTACTTGGTTTGGTGAGGCAGGTTCTCGACATCTCTTGGAACGTGTTCTCTTTGTAGGAGAACTAAAAGAACAAAACAGACAAAGTGATTAGAACGCTCACAAATGAAAACACCAATAAGGACCACCAACGTACAGAATTCTAGAAAAGAATGATAACGATTAATATCAGCTATGGTCTGCTATGAAAGGGGCGCAAATAAAAAAAACCAAAATGGTGAAAATCAATAGAGTGCACGGTCAATGTAGGGGAATTCTGAAAGATAGAAAAGTCAAAAGGTGTATGTTTGAGAAAGCAAAAAGTAAATGATTACATTCATAGATTACATACATACATATTGGATACAAGACGTCGGACAGATACAGAGACAGACATATACAGACAAAGAAAGACAGATATATTAAGGTAATACAAGTACTGTGTGTAGCTGCACACTTCAAACACTTTCAAATACCTTTCGTTGTTCTGCTGTGAAATGCTGTCCTTCGTGAAGCAGTGCACGGCTCTACATAAATCACCACAAAAATTAAGCGTAACATAATCTAGAAGTACATTTATATAGCACCTTTATAAAGAAATCAGAACTAGACCACACGAATTCACAAAGCACGTACAGCAGAAAATAAAAAATTCACTTCATTTCAAAAATTTATAGAGTGCCTCTTCACGAGATCTACTCAGAGGCGCTCACACTCACAGCCTAGACACGGCAAAAAAATTAAGATTTCAGTGACTTATAACAAGCAGACGAGTTTAGCCTAGGCGTATGGGAGGTCATTCCAGATGGTGGCATCCACAATCGAAAAGGCTTAGCGCTTGTCTGATAGAGTGCCAGCTTGCGAAACCAAAAGCTCCCATTGCCGAAAAGCAAAGACGGGGTGCGAGGTCAAAGATCAGACAAGCACAATGGACCTCAATATCGGAGCCCTGGCTGCCATAGTTCACATGCCAGAGGCACCACTCACTCAGTTTAGCAGCAGGTAAGGTAAGGTAAATTAATAGAATGGGACTTTTATGCCTACATTCATGGTAATATACAGATATGCTTGCAGTCAAGGTGATATTCGGATATATGCCTATATTCAAGGTAATATTCGAATTGTACCTGTATTGCAGGTACGGTGAGTCCTCAGTGCTGAAGTTCAGTGCACGAAATTTTATACCTGCAACACAAAATATTAGCAAGTGCTGAAAAAAGCACAGAACACTATAAATTGCAAGAGTAACTGATTGGAAGAGAAGTGCAAACCCTTTCTCTTTGTGCTGCAAGAAATCAATCAATCATTTCTTTGATTGAAATCAAGCATCACGGCACCAACAAATTCGACTAATACATATATTCATTAAATTAGTTAATTAAATACAGCCACATTAGTGCCAAAGGGCTGTAAAAAAGTATTTTTTACATTTCTTATTCTTCTCAGAAATTCTAAACATACCTGCCAAACTCTAAATATGCATATCAAATTCTAAACATACCATGACTGTCCGGCGTTTCATGTCTTTTGTCCGATGAAGTAAGTGCACCTGGAGAAGAGGACGCGCTACACATCGATAACTTTCGTCTTGGTGTCAGATTGTTCCTGCAAGTTGCACAAATAGAGCATAAATTGCTAATTACTTCACTACAAAAGACCCAACATACATGTATGTCTAAATATAAAAAAATAATAATAATAATAATAATGAGAACAGTAATGAAAACAACAATATTGTATTAAAACATTTACAAAGCACCTCTAATGTAGTGAACCATTCAGAAGCGCAAACAGTGCGCAAGGCCACAAGAGAGGAAACAGGTTTTGAAAAAATAAAATAAAGAGGAGTGATTGCCAGCTAGAATTTGATAGGAACAGCATATTCCAAAAAGAGGTAAAGACCAATGAGCAATGATAAAAGTAGTGCTGATAACTATGGTCTTGGACCAATTCACATTTGCAGAGGCAACCTTTTACCAATGACGCAATGTTTTTTTATAATTTCTAAAATTCTGAAGAATAGTCAGCACCTCATATTCTCTTAAAACAACAACAGGGTGCGATCATTGTGCTCATCATCCCCTTTGCCCCCTCAGTCACCAAGCAGAACTGCGCCTTCTCGGTGTTGGCCCCACCCTTTGGAACGAGCTCCCTTTGTTGCTGTGCTTGTTCCCCAGGGTCGGCTCTGACTCTTTCCACACACAAATCAAAACTGTAATATTTAGCCGTTCTGGAGTCAGGAGCACTTCTGAGTCGCCTTGAAGGGGCACTATAAGAATCCTCGCAATGAATTACCGCACAATAAAAATAGATACTTAATATTTATGATCTGCTAACCTACCTGCTTGAAGATAGTTCAGCTGTTGAATTCGTCGATAAGTCCAGCATTGGAGAACATCCTTCAGTGTCATGTGCTGCAAACTTTCCGCAACGAGGTCCAGCAGCAAGCAAACCTTTCTCATTCTCCGACAGACAATCTGAAGAGCTCATTTTCCGCTGCCAAACACAATCCGGCAAGACTTAACAAAGATTTTAATCAAAACTAATTTGTCACTGAGAACAACGCCAATAAGATATCCGCTTTAAAAAATGTGCGTCAGATTTTCATTGAATCGCTCCAACTATTACTACTAAAATAGCACGGCAGCAACTAAACGTTCACAGTCTCACTTTTCGTCATACCCCGCGTATCCAACGACGCTATCCCCACAACTCCCAACCCTCGTCCGTCAAAACACGTTCAAGCAAAGGCTATTTAAATTTAAAGAGACCTCGACCCGTATATAAAATCGAAGGCAAGAGTGCAATATATATCTCACCTGCTTCGCATCTGAATGTAAACAAGTCCAGACAATGTGCCCTACGCAGCACGGCAAGTATCGACATGCCGTCGGATTGAAGTCCCATTTTACGAATGATCGACCTGCAAAGCCAGTTCACTGACGAAAAAATTGCGGATGACCGTGATTAATTTCTGGCGTTTAACTACAGAAGCAAATTTATTCGTGATGCATATTTTTTGCTCAAATAAAAAGTTTCTTCGCTAGATTGACTTGAATAAATGCGAGATTAGCAGAAGAAACACACCTGGGAAAAAGCATCGCTTTCAACTTTCAAGCGTATAAAGACCTGGGAAAACTAAGCAAATCTGAAAACTCTGAAATAAGGGATTTAGATACGCTTTGATTTTCAGAAGTGTTACCACGGTGCCATGTATACTGTGGTGTTTCACGCATGAACTTGTTTTGTAACTCGCAGAATGCTAAATTTTGTAACTAGAAGAGTGCTAAATTTGACGCAAATAAATAATATTTGAATTAAATCAAATTGAAATGACGAATAAATGGGAAGCAACCAATAATTATTGTTACTTGGTGTAACCTGGACAGGGCCTAATAACACAGTATAAATAGTAATTATTTATACTGTGCTAATAATCAACTCGCACATATCGATATCGTGCTTTGAGCGTTATAGTTTTTCATCTTATGTTGAAATAATTAAATTAGAGAAGATTACTAATCGACGCAATCGTTAATTCCAAAAGATACATTCAAATCATTTGCCTTTTGCTCGAAGCACAAACCGTAAACGAGTACGAGCCACAAATTATCATTGCGCTACAAAACACGTTTGCACGTGCGTCCAATGCCGCTGTTTTTTATAAGAGTTTTATCACAGTCTTCACAGAATGTGGTTTTATTGACAATTATAAATGTGCCAAATCGTTGTTACGTGATTATTAATCAATTAAATCCTTCTATGGCTGAATTTGCAGATTTGAACGTTCCTTATCTGAACAATGATTCGCAGTCAGATGACCGAATTCGCCGAGTAATCAAATGTAATTGTAAATGTTGAATTATCGCTCTGAGTAAGTAAGTACAGTGAAGGCATGAAAACATGGACGTTTTTTTGCTGCTATCACTATTTTAAACTGCAATCCAAAAGCTAATATAACTGACTGCAGACTGCCCAACGCAATGGTTTTGTCTACTTTGTATTCCGTCGGTTTCAATAAAGAATAGTCTATTGTTATATTCAGTTATAGAGTCAATATTCAGTTAATCTGTGTTGTGCTTATCTTTAAATTCTGTTGATTTTTAGATGGATACGGAACTGTGGCCTTAAATAATTTCGTTAAAGAATTGTCAACAAAGACTGGCAAAAAGGAAACCAAAAAGGTACCATAACAAATATTGCAGCATGCTTAAAGAAGGTTGGCAGTTTTGAAAAGATTTGTGTAGGTCCTGAGCCATCATGATCCTGAACTGCGGTGGCACCCTGTCAAATGGGCAGCAGTGCCCAATAAATTGCTAGAAAAATTTGCATGGTTGAGGTTCGTATCTTTACTATAGAAAATAGTACATTTTGAGGTACAATATAGCTTTAGTTCACTGAGTTGAGTTGAAATAGATTAATTTAGAGCTGGTGTAGATGAATACACTCGTAAATTAGTTGATTAAAATAGTTATTGTACGTTGAACAAACTGAAAGACGTCTTTAGACAGATAACTAAATTCATATATGCAGAGATCCAAAGGATTTGTGGACACGGGATGTGAGTTCTTGGAAGATGAGAGTTTATGGCCCTTATGGATATTCAAAGTAACATATCGGAGGCTATGAATAATAATTCTTATTCCATTGGGATCTTTTTTGATTTATCGAAAGCCTTTGATACGGTAGATCACAGTATTCTACTTAAAAAACTGAAAGGTTATGGAATAAGAGGAGTAGCCAATGAATGGTTTTCTGATTATCTAAAGAATAGAACTCAGTTTGTATATTTTAACGATTCTTCCTCCTATTCTAGTAATAATATTATAACCTGTGGTGTTCCCCAGGGTTCTATTCTTGGTCCCCTTTTGTTCTTGCTTTATGTAAATGATTTGTCTAATATATCTTCTTTATTCAAACTAGTGTTATTTGCTGATGACACTAATGCCTTCCTTAACGATAAATCTATCACGGATCTATTTTGCAGGGCTAACAGTGAACTCCAACTAATATCACTCTGGTTTAGAACTAACAAGCTGTCCCTTAATCTGACTAAAACTAACTATATTGTTTTCTATGCTATGCGTAAAACACCCCCACCGGATAATTTACATATTGCCATTGATGGTATATCCATTAACCAGGTGACCTCAACCAAGTTTTTAGGCACTATTATTGATTCTCATTTGAATTGGAAAGAACATATTTCACAGATTGCCAAAAAAGTAGCTAAGAACATAGGTATACTACGAAGAATACGCCATAACTTGCCTTCGAATATCCTCACTAACCTCTATTATACGCTTGTCTATCCGTATTTTTCATACTGTAATATCTCTTGGGGTGTTAACTATTCTCAAACTCTCCAATGCTTGGTTGTACTTCAGAAATTGGCCATAAGAACAGTCTACCATATACATTGGAGACTTAGTACCAAGGACACCTTCAAAATTAACCGTATATTAACTATATTGGGCATCAATAGGCTCCAAATTGGCCTCTTTATGTATCGGTACCACAATAATTTGTTACCACCTTGTTTTAATAATTATTTTAAATTGGCGTCCTCTGTGCATCAACATTACACTAGACAAGCAGCTGATTACCGACCTGATTTTGCTAGAATCAATCCGAAGCTATTTTCCATTAAATGCCAGGGCCCAATCACATGGAACTCCTTACCACTAGATATAACCTCCCTTCCAACTTTGAGCAGGTTTAAGAGAGCTCTTAAGTTATATCTAACTGAAGAATGATCATTGAACTGTATAAACCTGAGATCTTTCTTTTAAAGTATTCTGGTGCATGATCTGACCTGCAGAGTATCATACAGTGTTTCCCTTTTGCCACAGCTGTTCTGACCTTTGTTTGCTAATATGATCACTTCAGTTTGGAAATCTCAAGCTTGTTTTTCTTTTTATTTCTTAACTGACTAGCAGTACCCATATGTTTGCACTGAGATAATTAGTTAAGCTATATGTATTGAATCTGTTTACAATGTCTGACCTGCCATTCCACCAACGATTAATACTGGGGTTCCTCTGATAGCGGGACTTGTCCCTTTGGGGTTCCCCTTTAAGTGCTCAACCGTATGCGATCCTTTGCTTTATAATGTACTGTTTATTCTTATGATACGCTGTTTATTCTTTCTGTTATGTTAATCATCAATGTTAATGCTATTATTCTGTTTTGTTTTGTCTTGATCAATGTGCAACGGTTGTTGCCTTAATAAATGGTATTTGATTGATTGATTTGATTTGATGAAGTTACAGCTGTCGGTATTCACAGCTGAGGAAAGGGTTTGAACGCTGATATGAAAGGCAAACTTTGTGCGACAATAATTGTCTGATGTTGTTCTTATTGGTGGCATAAAAACTCGATTTTTTCTTTTATTTTCAGAGTGAAGAAATCACACACCCTAATAAGCTCAAAGAAAGTGTAAAGACTGAGCTACAGGTTGGTATGTGCTCTTATTGAAACAATGATGTTATATAGCGCCACTTACAGAAAAATTGATGGTCGCTTTTAGGGCAAACTTAGAAGTCTGGATTCATTAGACAGGTCTGACGTCATTGTAACTATTTTCATTGTAATGTGAACACCTCCAAAGGTGTTACTTTCAAAAACTGTGTTATGTTGGATTTTCTGGTGCTTTGATAATTGTAACTCTTAATTTGTATTCTGCGACTTCAAACAGCGAAACATATATCAGAGGAACTCATGAAAAGGCTGGCACTTTGTGCTCAGCTATAAAGTAATAGTTTGAGATTACAATTATGAGTAAGTAAGTATTTGCTATGAATCATGCATGTTAATGTGAGGGTCAATGAACTCAACTAAAGTGCTTTCATCAACCTACCTGATACTAAACTCAGGCTGGTCGACCTCTCTGTTCCATGATCAGGGTAGTGCTCTCAGTCCCGTGACTCCCGTTTGCTTGTACCTCCATCTTGCAGAGCGTACTTTTCTGTGGTTCCCCTGGTGGTATGGAATGGCCTCCCTCTTGAGCTGCACCTGTTTTCTAGGTCACTCTCTGACACATTCCATAAGCACTTGAAAACTGTTCTTTTAGAAAGTCGTGCTGGAGTCGGGAGCACCTTGGTGAAGTTTCCGCCAAGAGGTGCTATATAAATACTAGACTATTGCATATAGAAACTGAATCAGTTTGCAAGGCAGTACACACTGAACTAGAAGATGATCTTATCTAGAAAGTAGTAGTGAGTCAACCTCACCACGTAATTTGCAACTTGAGGTTCAGATTAATATTTAAATTAATTTTCTTTTTGCATTTATTAAGTCTTCCGGTCGAGATGTATCTGTGTATACGCGCTTTTCGGCCGTTCTGTCTGACCCTGCTCAAGTCATTCGACTTCAGGTAAGAGGCAATTTGATTTACTTTTTGTGATTTTTTAAATTATTATTAAATTACTATTATTACTGCAAGTATCAGTATTATGAATTTTTGGGTTATTATTGGGACTGAGTTAACAATTTTTTCGATGAGCATTAACTGCTTAAGAAGAAGCGATTAATTAGTACTTAGTTGATTGTATATACCGGGTGGCGCATAAAAAACGTCCCCGAACTTTGTTAATCTGGCAAAGATCTAATTTCAGAGATATCAAATATTAATTTACACCAAAATGTTAAGCAATCATTTCTGTGCACACATGTCAAATTTCAAGAGAGTACGTTTGTTATATCACACTCTGCGGCAAGGTTATAACGTCGTACCTGTTAAAATATTTTGCACAAACCTACGTCATTAAAAACGTTCCCAAACGTTGTTAACCTGGCAGACTGGCAATTAAACAATTTTAAAGATAAACTAAATCATAGTACATCAAGGTAATCATAATTCATATTTGTACAACACAGCCAAATTTTAGCTAAAAATACTCAACCGTTTGAGAGAAATTGTTGTTAGAACTGTATGACCCATGGCCAAAATTTTGCACAGTTGTTTAATGATGATGTTTTACGCGAGCAAATGTTTGATTGATCCTCCGCTTTCTCTTGTAACGACCCTTAAACGCTATTTCCACTGTCCTATTGACTTCTGTAGGCCTATTTGTGTGTCGTCTAATAGAGACCATTAATTTTTTACTTCAATGACCTGCTTAAGTTCGTCAGCACTAATTTTAGAAACAATTTTCTGCGACCAGCATACACATTACACAAGCTCCTTTGGGGCGCTCCGTGCATAAGTAGACCATAGGATTTACATGTAGATCGGGAGAGTTTGGAGGCCAGGCATCAGTGTGGATAAAATCAGGGATGTTTGCTTGAAGAAATTGCTGATCCAATCTGCAACGATGTGAAGAAGCACTGTCTTGTTAAAAGATGTAGGCCTAATTATCATCAGGATTGAGTCTACGTACTAGCCCTATACGACGTTCGGGAATGAGCTTATCGCGTAACAAGCCAATGTAATAGGCCTATAATACTCTTCATTGACTTTGGTTTTCCGAGGATCAATGACGATGATGTGTGTTTTACCGTGCATCGAAACTCCAGCAGATGCCATTAAATTTGTTTAGAGAAACGACTAGTCTCATGATAAAGTCTTACTGGCACAATTGAAGACTTTCGTTCGCGGCAAAATAAATGACGTAGTTTTGTGCAAAATATTTTAACAGGTACGACGTTATAACCTTGCCGCAGAGTGTGATATAATAAACATACTCTCTTGAAATTTGACATGTGTGCACAGAAATGATTGCTTAACATTTTGGTGTAAATTAATATTTGATATCTCTGAAATTAGATCTTTGCCAGATTAACAAAGTTTGGGGACGTTTTTTATGCGCCACCCGGTATATTCTCAAAAGATTAATGAAAAATATTTTTTATATTTATCTTTTAATAATACTGTTAATATTTTCAACATGGTGGTTATTTATTCATATTAGTTTCTTTTATTTTAGAGTTCAAATATCTTTCTTTAACCAAATCACCATTAAATTGACACTGCTAGGTTCTAATATAAAAAACATGTTGGCAGCTCTTGATTTAAGATAGATTTTAGCATTATTATTCACAAGACTTGTAAATACCGGGGCAATTTATAAAATCTAACAATCCTTGATTAATCATTTATATAATTGAACTTAGTAGACTTTAATTTAATGAGGATTAATAGATGGTGATGGTTTGTTCCAGAAAGATCCAATCATTCAATCCTATGACTTATTGGCTGTACAGCCGACCACAGAGAAGTTATTCATGGTAGGTTTGATTGTTTTTTCATAAATTATCGTAATTATCAATTAGTTTGTTGGCTGGAATAATTGATTGGATACAACTTAGTATAGGATGACAATATTATGCACCATTGGGAACTTGTGCTATGTTTAGAAATTTAGTTCCATGTTGTACAATGCACACTGATTGAAGGACAACTACCAATTTACCAGTAACGTTATGAAATTGTATTATCAATTAACCTTTTTCTTGTTTGGTATCGTAATTGACTACTGAAGACCTAATTATTTTCATACAGCTCCTATCAATCTCCAGTGAATTGCACCTTTCTGCTGAATGAATGAATGAACATGCAGTCCATTGAGTGTTTAATTACTGCAACTGCACCTTTGGCTCACTGTATTGCAAAAGTTCTATATTTTGCCACATGATGTATTAAGGCCAAAATATATGATAAATGCATCAGGTAGAGACAATTTGATTTTTTTCCAGTTTTTTTTACATAATTTTTTTTCATTTCAAAATGCTTTATTTTGGACCATACGTCCTGAAATGTTTTCCATGATTTTCTCATAACATCAGCTTTATGGAAACTATTAATGAGTCCATTCCCGAAACATATATTTCTAGTTCAGCCCCTTTTCTTTAATGCTGTCACTAAGTTCATAAATGGATAAAATGTGCATTTCTGTTTCCAGAGTGCCTGCAAGGACCTTGAAATTGACATCATTTCGCTGGACTTCACAACCTGGCTCCCTTTTCAGCTCAAGCACACGGCAGTTGGTTGCGTATGTGTTTAGCAGAGCTTCTTCTTTAAACCCAACGAATCTACATTTTAGATTAATGGTTTCTCCTAAAAATAATTGTATGTACTTTTTACACTAATCCGTGGATTAAATTTTGTATCTGTTATTGAATATTGTGTCTTAAATTTCCACGGCATTTGTTACTTTGCAAACATTGTCATTCATCAATTTCCTTAATCAAAATGAAATGTATGAGTTGTACAAACATGTGCAATATTGTCTGATCTCTCCTATCTTCGCTCAGCATCTGTTGAAAAGTATGTTGTTCCTTGCGCACGTCTTGTCTTTGGCCGGCGTTCTTTCACAGTTGCTGGTCCATCCATCTGGAACTCTGTCTCCTCCTCATGTGCGTAACTCTCTTTGTGAGACTGTCTTTCACTCTAAACTTTAAAATTCTTCTGTTCCAGTCTACCTATATTTTTCTTAATGGTTGTCCGACTTCACCATGCACTTCTGAGCTTTGTATCAGTTGTGTTGTGATTATCGCCCAACAAACGAATAACACGACTTTATGTAAAAATGTTCCAGTTCTGTATACGCTACAATTCAGTTCAAGTTCTGTATTTGATATTTTCCTTATTCCAAAGTTCAGAGTTGAGAACTCGCCAAAACTGGTTTGCAAACTATGTGAATTCTTTTATCTTTCAAGGCACTGAAGAGAGGTGTACACTTCGAAATCCTGTACAGTCCACTACTTCGTGAGACTAGTGCAATGAAGAATGTCATGTACAACTGCATACAACTTTTCGATTCGTGTCATGGCAAGGTAACTGATCAATGCAGATGTTTCTTAAGTACTTCATATCTGCAGATGCTTGCACTACTGTGTGTGTGTATGCCAGTGATTCCCAACCTTTTTTGGCTTGCGGCACACTAAGAAAGAATAAAAAATTTCGCGGCACACTTAATAACAATAGGCCTAATTAACATTTTTCAAATCTATTTGTCACTATTATTTTATAATATTCTAATTTTAATGTTCTTATTGTCTAATAATATTCTAGTCACTAGAATCTAGTGACTAGTCAATCAGCAGGTCAAATTGAAACGAGGCTCCAGAGACGACAGCCATACTCGCATTTCATCGTCGATTTTAAGAAGTTTCTCCATCTTTTCAGCTGTTGGCAGAACATTTTTGACTGCCCTTGAACTGATCAAAAGATTTGATTATTAAATAGAAAGCCAAAACTCATCCAAACTTTTTGTGGAAAATGTTGACTGATAAAATTTGTCATTTCGTAATTCAATGAGCTGTTCTTCATCCTCGGTTGTAAGATTTGTTGTTTTGCCAATTATGAATGGACTGATTAGCCTAACCTGTCAAAATTGTCGATTGCAAGTGAATGGAAGTAGGCCTAATGCTGTAGCCTACTGCTAGTTGTAGGAATGTAGGTCTATCGATGTGTCTAGTATTTCAGGGGCAATTTTCTTTTTCTAACTGAGATTCATTGACCGTGGGAAACAATCAAGATTTTCATTGGAGATCTTAACCTGCTACAGTGTGAGAGATTAAGACCAAATGACTTAAGTTTTGATGTTGCAGTGATAATTTTTCACTTTTTTAGATGAATCATTATTAATTAATAACATCTTAGAATTTTTCCCGCGGCACACTTGCAAAGTTCTTGCGGCACACTAGTGTGCCGCGGCACACAGGTTGGGAATCACTGGTGTATGCGTATGTGTGCGTATGTGTGTGCACATAGTGACAAATGCATATCGCACATTTTAGGTTCTTCAAAAAGGTGCTGTAGTAGTTTATAGTAAAGTAAATTAGTATTTTCTTTATTATTCCACTTGCAAATGCACAATGGGACATAAAGCATTATTATAATACATTTAAGTAACAATTGGCGATGAAATGTGCAAATTAAATAGTAGAATAAAATTGCTAAAATATTAGTGTTGGACAAGTCATCTGGATACAGCATTCTGGTGGTAATTTCCTTTCCAATCAACAAATCACAGCATGGTATCTCTAGATTATGTGAGCGAGGCCTAGTAGTTCTAGTTTGCTGGGTTGTCTAACGAAAGATTTGGGTTAAAGTCGTGAAAATACAAAAGGAATTCTCTTTTCTTCATTCTTCTTTTCGTTCTCAATCCTCTAATTCTTATCTTCTTCCTTTTCATTTAATTCAAGATCGAAGTCATCGAACACTGATGGTTCTGTCAAAAGCGGTGAATTTTTAATGTCTATCATTTGTGTGTTTTTTGTAGAATATCATAATCTCCAGCGGGTGTGAAAAGGTAGACACTTAATCTTTTTATTAACTCTTTAACATTTTAACAACGAGCTACACTGGTTTTCCAGTCGCTTTTTGTTACATTCTTGCCATTAGAGTGTTAATATGCTACTAAACAAATTGGTCAATTTGAATGAGGCATAAAACTTTGTCCAGAAGAATACCGAGGATACGGACAAGACGTTTATTCCAGCTAATTCGTCATTTATTATTAGACTACCATGACACTCTGAAGCTTTTGAGAGATGCACGATAGGTGCTATATAAATATATGTAGAAATGTAGACATATGTACAATTGTGCCTGCATGCTTAATTGATGTCCCTCCCTGTTTCTGAATTAACTCTATTTTTGTTTTGTTTCAGAGTTACGAGTTACGGGCACCGTACAGCGTGATGAGCCTGTATCCATTTATATAAATTGATTCATTGCATGTATCTAGATCTTCAACTTTAATCTTACATTTATATAGCGCCAGACATTTGTATATAGCAGCTATAGCTCTACTTAAAAGAAACTTGTCAGCAATGGCCATCATTTTGATCAATCTAACAAAAGAATAAGAATGATATCCACTGCAGAACTTTGTAACCATGTTTGTATATGTGAATATATCTTACTATGTTTTTTAGGCCTGACATACATAATAATGATCGCTTGGAATTTAATAACCGTGGTGTGGATTTGTAAAATTATTATTATTATTATGTGTATAAATCTATGTATCCATATTCATAAGTTTCTGTGTGTGTAATTATGTGTATATACTTGTACTGGCGTGTATCTAAATTTATACTTAAATCGTATTCACATATGTTTATGTTTATATGAAATGATATATCCAAGTCCTGCATACATGTAAATTTATATGCAGTACATGAATACGGTATGCACGTATTGTGTGTATGCATATGTTTTTGTCTGTATGCATGCATGTATGTATTTATGCATGTATGCTTCGTATGCATGAGATATTTACCTTCCTGCAGTATCTTGTGTGGTATCACTTTTCTTTGACCATCGATTCTTCAGAGCATGCATCTTTGGTCTCACAAAAGATCTCATAAAGGCGGCCATTTCATCGAACTGTCGAGCTCTACTACTGCATGCTGGTAAGTTTCATTCATTCAGAGTATCAATCAGTCAGAATTTGTATAGCGCCCCTTCAAGGTACCTACTCAGAGGCGCTCCTGGCCGTCAAGCGAAAAAACAGTGCTGAACAAAATTGTGAGGGAAGGACTTGCTCAAAGTTCCTGCACAGTGACAGCCTAGGGTGAATCTTTTTAGTATTACAGGCAAAGTACTGTTACAACTAGCTCACTGTGGATAGGGCTGGCTAATCTAACCATTTTAAGGGCTTTAATTTTCATTATATAATGTAGCCTCGAATTGATTTGTATAAGCTTCATTTAATACTCCGCATTGTTCCAAGAAATTGGCAAAACTGAATTTTATTCTGCTTTCAGCCGCAAGAAAGTCCGCCAAAGGAGTCCTGAGCATCATGCGAACTTCAAGCCTAAGATCAGGCGAACAATGGAAGGTACCTCAAGATCCAACCGTGGGGCTGGAGGAGGAGGAGGAAGAAGATGAAGTGGAAGACAATGTGAAGACTGTTGCAGATGAATTGCCATCATCTAAAGATGACGTGGTGCATGAGAAGATAAACATTCCATATGAACAACCATCTAAAAAGATGAAATTGGATTCTGATGAAACGGACAATAGTTAGTATGCTAATGAAACTGTGCATATGTTGAGTTTGCAATATTGACTGTGGCAGAAAAATACGCTTAAATGTATGAACAAGAAATGTTCATATCTGTAAAATATCTTATGTATTTTGGATCTAGTCCAAATGAGTATTAAGGTGTGTTAAGTATTTTTGAACCAGTATAAATAGCTTCAACACTTCAATACAAAGTATTTTTGAATTTGTCCAAAATGCCTGGCTTCAGTAGGCCCTACTATCAAGTTTCATAAACTTGCTTTGTACCATTGGAATCAGTTTATCCCTGTTGCCCAAGTCGGTCCTGAATTGTTGGCCAGGACACAATTAACAGAAATTGTTACAAATTGTACACAACCAAGCAAAAACTTCCAAAATTGGTGATGTGTAGATTAAATAAACACTGACCACAGTAGCAAAATAGGCCTGCTGGTTATGGTCTTGTTATCTGGTTTAAGTTTCATTTCACAATCAGTCTACGACATCTGATTCAGCAGAGCATCAAGTCGGTCTTCTGTGATTGTGTCGAAGAGAGTAGTTAACGTTTGCTCTACTTTCGAGGAAAATTCTTTCGGCTTTAGTACTAGCCTACAAACTGGAAGTGTGGCCCAATATGCATGACATTGTATTCAACATGGTATGAACTGTTGGAAAAGCATCGGCAGGACATGAATTCAAAGCCTCAATTGATTAAAAAGTGGATGAGCATGTAGTGCCATTGTGCCAATACCTTTTTTCATATGACAAACTGAGTAATGGGAGGACCACGTTCTGCATAACTGTAAAATAGGGTGGGTGGGGAGGGTTGCCCTCTGGATCCGCCTCTGGCAAGCAGAGATCGTTTGAATATAGCAAAAGCACTATTAGCGTGGCATATATCGCTCTCCCGTTTCTTGTACTGATGTGCATCACTCGAATAATATACTTCAACTCGGTAGGCTCATTCTATTAATAGTATATCATACGCAGTAAGAGATTCAGTTAAGGAGCTGCGGTTGCTAGGCTAATCAGCTCAAAGTCTCTGCAAAGTTAAAGGCTGTCGATGGAGAAGTCGACAGGGATGCGGATTTTTGGAGCCTCTGATAGATATTGCAATAAAAGTACAGGCTGTGAAGGATCACCGGACCAATTCACTGAATAATGAGCAGGGTCGAGGCCACATGGCCACTATAAATCCAAGTATAGGCCTACAATTACATTTAGATCCTCCAAAGACCTTTAAGTGTAACTTAAGTTTGGATCCTCCTCCGCTTGCATGAGTAAAATCAAATATTAAGTTGATAGGCCTAGCAAAAAAGTTGTGATCACTGGTAACAGTTCTGTAGATGGCGACGCAGTTGGGTGACAGACGCCTGTGTTTGTAAATTGTAAATGCTTAATCTGTAATTATTGAATACTCGTATAAAAATTATTGTTCTCGTCCGAAGCGCTTTTCAGGCGGCTCAAAAGTACATACTTACGTACTGCAATGTCAGAAATTATTGTGGCATCTTATGAGTTAAGTATAGTCTGTGCGGTGGCCAAAGTCTGTACGAGCATTGATATGTATGTATTAGCTGGATTGATAAGGCTTCGTATAGTGGTCCATGGCCGACGGCGAATGACACGTGACTTCCTGTACAGGCAAAGAGCGCTTGTTCCTATGTAAACACATGTTAAATTCGTCAACTTTAAAAGCAATTTCCAAGAAGTCTGGTCAGCGGCCGCTAAATACAGTTAAGTTGATTGGTTCGTATGTCATTCAACTCAAAAACCCCAAGGTGGTTTTAAACAATTTTGCATCATTGCTGAGAAATTTGCGTTTTAAAGCGGAGTGTTGTGCCGCCTATCCTTTACTATGGTTTGCCTCTAGGAATTCTGGGAGTTGCCGCAGAGAGTCCTGGGAGTTGCTCTTAGCTTTGTCCCAAAGAATTCTGGGATATCCTTTAGTGAGCGATAATCCAAACTTTCATAGGCAATGATCAATCCAGTAGTTATATAATACATATCAATGTGTACGAGTACAGAGGTAAAGTCATTGATATGACTGTATTATATGGCTGGATTGGAACAGCTTCGTATAGTGGTCCATGGCCGACGGCGAATAGCACGTGACTTCCTGTAAAAGGGACGCGGCCTTGGTCCTATGTAAACCCATGTTAAATTTGTCAACTTTAAAGGCTATTTTCAAGAAATCTGTTCAGTGGCCGCTAAATACAATTAGGTTGAATGTTTTGTATGTCATTCAACTCCAAAACCCTCGGCTGGTTTTAAACAATTTTGTATCATCGCTGAGAAATTTGCGTTTTAAGCCGAAGAGTGTTCCGCCTATCCTTTGCTATGGTTTGCCGCTAGGAATCCTGGGACTTGCCCCAGAGAACCCTGGGACTTGCCCCAGAGAACCCTGGGACTTGCCCCAGAGAATCCTGGGAGTTGCTATTGGCTTTGCCTCAAAGAATCATGGGATATCCATGAGTGAGCGATAATCCGTACTTTCATAGGCCAGTTCCTATCCAGTAACTATTTAATACATATCAATGGGTAAAGTGTTAATAGTTGTGTTTAACTAGTTACATACTTCAGATTTGATTAAACATACAGTGCTTCACACAATAACACGTTGTATTTCGAAAATGGCGAGTGAATCAGCTACATTCAATTATTTTGCCTATGGCAGTAATCTATTGGAGAAGCGAATTCACATCCGAAATCCGTCAGCAGTTTTTACGATCGCTGCCCGACTGGACGACTATCGCCTGGAATTCGATTACAATCCTTCGGACTCGGTCTGGCATGGAGCAGCAGGAACGATAACCGAATCGAAAGGTGATCACGTGTGGGGTATTCTCTGGACGCTCAACAAGTCTGACATGGCGAGTCTTGATACTCAGGAGGGAGTTGGTGCTCGTGTTTACGAACCGCGCACAGTGGACGTCACCGACGTCAATGGCCAAGTCGTGCGAAACTGTAGGACATACTATCTGCTGAAGAGAGGTTTCGAGGATCGAAGACCATCGCCTCAATATCTAGACGTGATAGTCAGAGGCGCCATTGAACACAATTTGCCTGTTGACTATGTGAAGAAGCTGAAAGCTATCGAGCACAATGGATATGATGGACCTTGCCCAGTTGCAGACCAGTGCAAATGATGAGAAACTGTTCCGAACAGACTTTAATAACGTTGTACACAAAGTAAAACGAACGTTTTCTTTGGTACGTTGCTGAATGACACAAATTGATACCTTACCAGGTACACAAGAATACATGTCAAGTACACTGATGTACGACCTCTGAGTAGTTTCCTTGAAGAGGTGCTGTATAAACTTTAATCAGACAATTCAGATTGTTGGACAAAATCAGTGGAATAATGTAATGGATTTTTGAAAAAAAATTTACATACCATATTTTGTTTTGGTATCTGGGTGCTCACTAAGACTGGTGAGATGCTCTGTTGTCTGTCGAAGGAGATTTCTTTGTATGCTTTTTTGTATATAAAATATTCTTTGTACATGCATTTATATTTTTGACATGATTTATCAGGGTGTTCATATATTTTGCGTGCAGACTTTGTGGATGACTGACTTCCTGGTTGGGGCAGCATTTCACATGTGAAGATTGCTGAATAATGTAAAAACTACATTTTGTTCATATAATGCACTAACGTTGAGTACATTCCAGATGTATGTATACATGAAAGGCTACTTTTAAAATAATCCTTATGGATTTAAAGCATGTATATAATTTATCATTCACAGTTAAACTTAAAAAGTGTTGCAGCAAGATTACTCATGAGTTGTTAGTAAATCAAAATCACCATTTGCAAATTGTGAAGTCAGCTATTATGTGCATGCAAATGTCCAGTATGAGAATTGTGGAAAAAATAACCGAGGGGTTCAGACGTTTATTTATGTGAAGTTGGGATGTACAATGAAGACTACTATGGGGTTCTATGAAAAACTAGGGTTTGAACCCATCAACCCCCTGCCAATTCTCACATTGCAAATGTCAACCATCAGGTGAAGTTGTCATGTTTGAATCCAAAAGTAGTTTTCCACTTCTCAACAAGTACATACTCCAGAAAGTTTGAACATAATACAATGTAAACCCTTTAGACTTAAAATGGAGCTTAATCATCAGATCTGCCATTGTTTCTGCTCTGTGATGGAAGTAGGCCTACTTTACCCCCAACCTTCAAGCTATGTGTTAATGGACACTAAATCTCATCTTTCACCTTTGCTGCTTTGCAGTTAATGTTCGAGTCCTGTTGATTTATGATGAAATCACTTGAAAATTTGCACTTCAGGGGAAAAACTTTCAACATTGGTACATTTCCATTAATAATATTGCGTTTTGAGATATTCAAAACAGGCACTATGCAAACAAGTCTTCGGAGAAAGAGGGGAAGGCTATCGTTTGAAAAGTGGACTTAGTTGCAGCACAGAATAAAGAAAGCGTAGCCAGAAGTCTAACTGGGCCGTATTTCAATGCTAAGCGTTGTAATGCAGCATATTCTATGGCGACTGCAGCGCTCCCAGCGGCTCGCGTGAACTTTCGCTCAATGCTACCGCACGGATAACCGGTGTTTACGCTGCGATCTATCATCTACTAAATTATGCTAGGAGCTAAATGTTGAGTTATTCCTCTTGGGACTGAATGACTTTGATGACTGGTGCATCTTATTTGTCCTAGGATCAAACGACCGTTGCGAGTTTGTTTCAATGGCGATCAATACCCGCTTGTTTTGGGCGGTTCTTGCAAGACCAGGTCAAGTCCTATGGTCAAGTCCTCCACGAGGTACTCCACCCTCCAAGCGAAGCAAAAGGGTTATAACCTACACCCCATAATTATGCCATGCTCGGGTACTTTCTATGACCACGTGACTTGTGAAGTTTATTCTTCCCAGAATAGGGCGTGGGTGGGTGTCTGTCTAACGTTTACTGTTGATGAATTAGAAGTTATTGCTAAATTTGAAGGACATGTTGTTTGTTTGTATGTGCACTTGTTTTAGCGCCCCTTCAAGCTCTCATACTCAGAGGCGCTCCCGAATGCAGAGCGGACACTTCATCGGAGTTTCACGCCAAGGCGCTGAGCAATTGCGAGTGAAGGACTTGCCCAAGGTCTTTACGCGGCGAGGAGGATTCGAACATCGAACCTTCGGCTCCAAGGCAACGACACCACCGCGCCCCACTATTGCCACCGACGGGCATCACCGATCGTTGCCTTAACTCCGCAGACCAGAGTGACTTAAACCCTGGGCAAGGACTGCCATGGCTTTTGCAGGCCCTTCTCTGTGGAATGACTGCCACCCTAAATCCAGCGTAAGAATATTAGTCGGGGTCCCATCCTCATTATTTCACAGCTGTCCTTTGAGTTGTCATGCTCTGAATAACTAATACTGTCACTCTAGATGCTTTGTAGATCCTGATAATGATATTGTCATCATCAACAACCATGGGCTCAATGTCCGTAGGTGTCCAATGCTATTTTAACTATCCTCCTAAATTATATGATTAAACACAATGTGAGTAGTTGAAGAATACTTTTTTTATAACATAACTCCTGCAACCATGAAGCATGCAGTGAAACGTAATAAGACTTATATTTAAAGTCAGGGAATTATACTTGAGTTCATATCAACAGCACATTATCAAACAAGCAATCATTAAGTACAACGGAGCCCTACAAAAGCAACAGCTTAAACAAGGTTGAGCCCTGACTCTAAATGCAACTGTTTACATTGTTTCAAGTGATTAAATTAATTAGAAAATGAGAGTATAATTAACATAACTCTTGCAACCATAAAGCATGCAGTGAAAAGTAATATATTTAAAGTCAGGGAATTATACTTGAGTTCATATCAGCAGTACATTATCAAACAAGCAATCATTAAGTACAACGAAGCCCTACAAAAGCAACAGCTTAAACAAGGTTGAGCCCTGACTCTAAATGCAACTGTTTACATTGTTTCAAGTGATTAAATTAATTAGAAAATGAGAGTATTATTATTAGCAAAACGAACTCCTAAGTTTGATATCAGTCCTACAATTCAGAATACAGGTAACTGAGATGAGTACAAGGGTCAACCATAATAGTAAACAATCGTTATTTCTCAATATATCAACATGCACAAAAACATAAACATGAATGTCAATAATGGTATTTACATAATAGTATGGCAATACGATTTCACAAAATTACCAACTGCCACTAGTTATGAGACAAAATAGCACACTTTTTATTCCTTTTCCCACTGACTTTAACATCTTTTATATCTCTATTGAAAAACCGAACTTTGTAAAAAATCATCAAATTGACGAAGCTTGTCACAAGCTTGGCAGTATCAAGCTCCATGCATTCACTAGGTAATTGAACTGTTTTCGTTACAGCATCCATTACATTCTGTCGAATATCAGACAAGGTACGCGCATTCTTTAAGTCAAACAGCTTCAAAAACACAGCGTTGCACTGACAAATAAATGAATAGAATATGGCCGAAGGCACGTACAAGGAATGAAAGACTCGTGCATCATTACACTTGTAAGCTTTGAATGACAAGAAAACTTTTCTGTCATCATTGCACTCATTACTTGAATCACAAAATGCAGCTTTGCATGCATCACAATTGTGCCAGGTAAACAATTTTCTTAGCAAATATCCGCAAACATACATAAGCGCATTTTTTTCGCACAAATCGCTAGGTTCTGGAAGGTCAGAAAATGAAAAATCAATAGAGCAACCGACAGATTTCTGTGCCAATGTGCATGATGACACAGTGCTCAATTTAGACAAAGTCACCAACAGCTGATCACCATCAGAAAAACAATTGCCACTACGACTCGGTTGCAAGAGACTGTTGAAGCAGGCCTTGCGATATGCATTCTGAAACTGGTACGGGGTCGGATTGGCATTAAAGCCACCAGCCTGGCGTATAACACCAAAGAAGTTCTCCAGAGGATCCTGATTAAGACGCCGTGTCAATAGAAATCGAAAGCCATGATTTGAAGATAAGTCATTCCACAGTAACAATAATGCATTAATATTGCTTCGCCAACCTTCAAAACATTTAACTTGTGCAGTGATATCACGCCCTGTAGATACAGTTATGACACGCAAAGTTGACAACCAGGACTGTACATCTAGCAAAATGAAACGATGTTTTGATCTTGTAGCGAAAATTGGGTTTCGCTCCTGGATAAGTTTGTGCCCTTTTCCCCCCGTGGCTCGTGTACTGATTTGAACCCGTCCACAGCGATGGTGCAGCGCTTGGCCGTGCGGCTGACAGCCTCATTATAGCCCCGCCCCTCGCATAGACGGCGACTTAGTGTCCCTCTGCTTGTGTGTGTATGTATGTCTATTTGTCTGTGTGCGTATTACCGTTTGCCGGCCTGCCTGTCTATTGCATTAGCGGCGCTTCTCTTTGATGTACGTGCTTGCATGAGGCGGCCTTGCTCTTTGTGCACGGTATATTGCATTAGCGGCGTTTCTCTTTGATGTGCGTGTTGCATGCGGCAGCCTTCCCTTCTGCACACGCTTGCACGAGGCGGCTTGCTCTTTGTGCACGGTATATTGCATTAGCGGCGCTTCTCTTTGATGTGCGGTTTGCATGCGGCGGCACGAGGCGGCTTGCTCTTTGTGCACGGTATATTGCATTAGCGGCGTTTCTCTTTGATGTGCGTGTTGCATGCGGCGGCCTGCCCTTGCTGCACACGCTTGCACGAGGCGGCTTTTCCTTTGTGCATGGTATGTTACATTAGCGGCGCTTCTCTTTGATGTGCGTGTTGCATGCGGCGGCCTCCCCTTTCTGCACACGCTTGCACGAGGCGGCTTTTCCTTTGTGCACGGTATATTGCATTGGCGGTGTTTCTCTTTGTGCACGGTATGTCCTATGTGCGGCTTGTCCTTTGTGCACGAGGCGGCTTTCCCTTTGTGCACGGTATCTTCTGTTAGCGGCTCCCCTTTGATGTACGGGGCGGTGGGGTCCGATAGGAACCCTTGGAAGGTATAAATACCTGTCGTAGTTAAGCAGTAGTTAGTCAGCGAGGAGCCATCGAGCGAGAGAGTCAGTAGTTAAGATTGCAGCTGGCGTATGAAGTTCTACGTGAATAAACTGTGTTCTTTCAACATCGTCGTTGGTTTCTGGAGTGTGGCAAGTCGATTAGAGCAACTGCGTGACCTTCGAAAGACGACGGAGGCGGACTTGCGTTTCCCCCCCTGAAACGACACGCGTGACGTATTTGGACAGACCCTACTCCCGCTGATCGCTGGACGGCCATCCTGACGATTAGCTCAACGGGACGGAGAGAAGAGCGAGGTCTACGAAGTGCGCGGTGCGTTTCCGCGACAATCTTGCAGATAAGCTGCCTCTGCAAACTTTTGTACAGTACACCTCAGAACTGTTAAAACAATAAAAAGGGTGTCAAATTTCTCAGCATATTCAGCCGTGCCCATGGCAAGGGGTTCATTCATTCATTCATTCATTCATTCAGAGCATTTATATAGCGCCCCTTCAAGAAACTACTCAGAGGCGCTCCCAGCCCAACCACGAACAAAGAAAAAAGACTTGAGGGACTTGTAGAACGCAGCCGGATGGACCACAAGTAGTGAACGAAGCGAGAGCGGGAGGTCGTTCCAGACAGTAGGCCCCACGACCGAGAAAGCACGGCACTGCTTAATAGCCAAGCGAGCCCGCGGGACCAGAAGCTCACCTTTAGACGAAGAGCGAAGTACACGACGCGCTGCAACGTCAGAGACTGGACAGCACAGATCACGTAAGTATGACGGAGCACAGCCAAGGACGCAGCGAGAGACCACAGTAGCAATGCGGTATGAGATCCGCTGGGACACAGGCAGCCAGTGCAGCACATCACGCATATAGGCAGAGACAGGCGCAAATTTAGGAAGCCGCCCAATAAGGCGAGCAGCTGAGCGCAAGACGCGATCAAGTCGCCCCAGAACCCCAAGGGGAAGACCAACAAGTAAGGAACAACAGTTGTCGATTCGACTTGTAACAAAGGCGTGGACAAGGACGACGACCGCATCGTGAGAGAGAGAACGGGAGACCACCCGGAGCTGACGAAGCTGGTAATATGCACTCCTCGCAACCAAGTTCACATGCTGGGACAGAGTAAGTTCAGAATCGAGGGTGAGACCCAGATCACGAACTGTGAGGGAAAAGGTGATATGAGGAAAGAGCAGAGCAAGTTGGGAAAGGTCAATACCCTGGAGTTAACACCCCTATCAAGGGGTGTTAAAGAACCAACAGAACAATTTGTTTCAATTGCCGCAGCTACAGAATGACTCAATGTTTGAGTAGCAAGTTTAACTCGCATCTTAGAAAATGATGTCAAATGAACATGTTGGCTACTGAGACGCGGTGCTAAGCGATAGTTTCGTTTGGCATCAAGACTGTACAAACTTCTAACATGCTCCAATGTTGCAACATTTTTGCCGCTGTGCACAGTATTTTTTCCAACACATTTCTGGCACTTTTCAGTAGATGACAAGGGTCATAAAACACAAAAACAGTCCTATCATTCACCTTGATAAATGGTTCAGTAACAGTAACACCCATGTTCTTGTAAGCTGCAACAAAGTTTGAACCTTGATCACTAATCACAGCCTTCACGTGGAGGCCAATTGCATGTAGTTGTGATAAACAATCTAATAGTAAGTTCTGCACTTTATCGGCCTTAACAGCAGATGATGAGAACATGAATGCAAAAGGCTGCTTCCAATTGTCACGCAGACCACGCACCATAAAACAAAGACAACTGGAAGCAAGAACATCACTTTGACACTTATCACCGAAGTCTTCATAGCCAATTATACAGTCAAAGCGCCTATCATATGTTAGACCACGACGTAGCGACATCTCGTCTAATAAAAGAACGCAACAGCGATTATCCAGTGACAATGCAGCTACCTTTTCCTGCATAATAGTTACAATAGCATCAGAAAAACCACAAGAAACAGTAAAATTCCTGACCCATTTACACAGACTTGCTTTACATGGCAAAACAAACAGCTTCGCCAGTAAGCGATATGCTTGCGGACTCTTATAGTAAAGCGACAATGAGAACAACTTGCACTCATCGTTCCACCTTCTACCGCGAGGCAAAACATCACTGAACTGCAGTTGTGCTACAATGAAGCTGTATGCAGGACCGGTCACATGCTTGGATATCTCTGTCAGCAAGTCGTCCTTGGACATTGGTCTTGAAATTGAAGCGGCTGATAGCTTCACATTACTTCTGTGCAACCTGACACGCAATCTGTTTAGAGATCTTCGGAGTTTCTGTTTAAGTGGTGATGATCTGACGCTTAGCCCAGCTCCTTGATGAAGAATGGATGGAACAGGAGGGACAGACAAAGTAGAAGTACTAGCATCACTACCACGGGTCACATCACTACCACAGGTCACTTCACTACTACAGGTCACGTTATTAAGAATATTTTCATCACACAGAACACTTACACCAACAGCTTGTTCAAGATGTTCATCTGTGACCACTCTTCCAATGTTTGTCTGTCTTCGTTTTGTAGCTGGCTGGCAGGATCTTGATGTTGGCGGTTTTCTTTTAAGCGTTCGCAGCGGTGGTGGATTTGGAACAGCGAATATTGTTGGTTCAGCATTCCACGTCAGCCGATTCTTGGACTCTCGGTTGTTGAACTGACTATCCTCGAAATGTTCAGCGCAGAGGACGTAACCTTTGTTCAGGCGATCAGATGACACATTTATAAGATCTTGTCTCCTCGTATTCTGAACCCACTTCTTGCTCCTATCAACAACATAAAAACAATTGATTATCGTAATTGTAATCTCCAAACTGGGTTGGTTGCCTTAGCATCAGGTGGGCGGAACAGCTACCAAGGCAGACCTGTGTCATCTGGGTTGGGAATTGGAAGGTGGAGGATCTGATAAGTTCTTGAAGAGGTATAATTATGAAGAATTGATTAGCAAGTACTTATTACTAATCATCTTACATACTGTAGGCTCTGGTCTGTTTCAATGCAATATGCACTGCAGTGGCTCAAATGTAATGAGTTGAAGCCTCTAGAGGATAACTTGGGTTTAATAGTTATACTTCTTCAGCATGACAGGGTATAACTATAACATGTCACTTCCAAAGCAGTACCGTAATGTGTTTACCCATTATCAACGTAGGGCATGGCGGTGTAGTGGGTATATTCGCTGCCTTGCAGCCGGAGGGTTGCAGGTTCAAATACACCTCAGGCCGCCTCGTAGGGACCTTGGACCTTCACTCACAATTGCTCAGCGCTTCGGGGTACGACTGGGTTTTTATGGTTTCATCTGAAAATGGCAAAAATTATTACCTGGTGATACTCCGGACCAAAGGCAGTCGGTAAACACGAAAACTGGCTGCCCGTACTCCAAACAATATGGCCGCTAACGAATGCAATAAAATAGAGCGCGACCTATGGACGACATCGCAACATGCATCCCAACATGCAAAGCGTGAGGGTCGGTTAGGGCTCAGGTTAGGCGTCGTGAGGGTCGGTTAGGTTTAGTTTTAGGGTTAGTGCAGTCATTCTGCTGAAATTGAAGCTGAATTGATGAACAATGTCGTCGGGCAGCTAGTCTTCGTGTTTACCTACTTTAGTGAACAGAATAGCATTTAAGTGTTGAATACATCACATTCACAGAACGGAGAAAGCGCTACGCTATTTAAGCATGCCTACCTTGTTTCATCTTTCGGGAAGCGAAAAAACGATAAACATTTCTTTTTCATTCGGTTGTTTGCACACCCTATTGCTGCACAATGCTCTCCGCCAGACGTTCTCATTATTTTATTCAATTTTCAACGACTTTCACATAGAGAAACGGTAAAGAAAAGTCACGCTCGTAACATTATTATATCCATCACGGAAATATGGCCGACGTGCATAGACTACAAATTTTTTAGAATTATTTCCAAATTACAGCAGAAACGTGGAGTTAGACTTCTGGCTACGCTTTCTTTATTCTGTGGTTGCAGCGAGGTTTTGAAACAACAATGACTTGCAAATTTATTTGAATTCATGTGCACGGCACGTTTCCCATGTTAATCGCTGACGAGTGTGAGAAATAGTACTGTTGCAGTCGACAGATGTCACTAGTGGTGCGCCATGATTTTGGTTATCTTACGTCATAGGTCCTATTTTGCCTTCCAGCGTCCTGAGCATCTTTGGTACAGAGTACACTCAGTATAGAGCAACTGTTTAGGTCTGCAACTTATTGAAAATAAAGGGCATTTATACGCGACAACACGTTGAAAAATGTCCACCGAATGCAGTACATTTGATCACTTCGCTTATGCAAGTAATCTTTTGCAGAAGCGAATTCACGTTGAAAACCCGTCAGCTGTTTTTAAGACGGTTGCCCGACTGGACGACTATCGTCTGGAATTCGATTACAATCCTTCGGACTCGGTCTGGCACGGGGCAAAGGCGACGATAACCGAATCGAAGGGCGATCACCTTTGGGGCGTTGTCTGGACGCTCAACAAGTCTGACATGGGAAGTCTTGATGATCAGGAGAAAGTTGGTGAACGTGTTTACGAACCGCGCACAGTGGATGTCACCGACGCCAACGGCCAAGTCGTGCGAGACTGTAGGACATACTGTCTGCTGAAGAGAGGTTTCGAGGATCGAAGACCATCGCCTCAGTATCTCGACGTGATAGTCAGAGGCGCCATTGAACACGATTTGCCTGTTGACTATGTGAAGAAGCTGAAAGCTATCGAGCACAATGGATACGATGGACCTTGCCCAGTTGCAGACCAGTGCAAATGATGGAAAATTGGTTCTGAACATGCAGACATTAATATGCTAGACTATAGCCTAACTACAGCATTATACATGGAGCAATATATGTTCTGACCAACGCTGCTACGTACGCACACTGTTAGGCCTAAGCGCAAAATAGCCTAACCAAAAGACAGAGCAAATTAACAATTAGGCCTAATTGTGCTTTGGTAGGTTAATTCCTCTGAAAGACATCTTGAGCATTTTACACCTGAGGAAATTGAAGTGATCGACAGCCCATCAACAATTCAGAATTTGAATGAAGAAAGTAGCCTATAGGCTTAATTGCGGCAAATAGCATGTAGGCCTATTGACAATTATGATAATTATAGGCTGTTATGATTGATCTTTATACCAAAAAAACCTATAGGCTTAGGCCTATACAGAACGCCTGTTGCTTTCAAAGTTGTGATGGAGCATATCTTCTGAGAACAGCTTTAAAGCCAATGTAGGCCTACCGTAGGCTAATCATGCAGCCACTTAATAATATTATTCCATGCAGCTGTCTAATCTGGGCTATATTTTCTATAGGAAGTAACCTACATAGGATATGGTCGTCAAAATAACACAGTTTTAATATTTATTATCCTAAAGAAAAGGAATTTTTGATCTGATTATAGTAATATTTCATCCTGCAAGTTCTAGAGGGAGGAGAGGAACTGAAAGAGTGTCTGAATTATGGAGAATTAAATGACCGATAATAAAATAAGCTTTGATATAGCCTATACATGTATGATGTAGGCCTATCTATTGTATAAAGGCTGTATTTGGTGGAGATATATAATAGACTGAGACAGAGATAGTATCTTGATTCAGCTCTAGGGATTTATACTCATTTAAGTCTGCTGTATTCAGTGCGCGCAATAACCCTGTTCTACTTCTAGAGCAAGTCCGACGCTGTTATCGGCAATAAGATAGATTCATATTAGATGCAGGAAACTGTTTGCTTCCGGATATTGGTCGAGATCGCCTATTTGTCATACACGACCAAATCGATTTCTGGGAAGTCTGGCATGTCTGTTAATCATTTGTCTTGCGTGAGACAGAACCCATTAAATTTTAGATAGTAATCTAAATATTTGGGGAAGACATTATATCTTAAGATGGGTTAGGCCTATAATGGTGCTTCTGCTTTCTGCCCTCCCATTCTTCTTCTTCTTTATCCGTGGGCTAACAGCCCGTAGGTGTCCACTGCGCACTTGACTATTGCTCCCCATACTTCTCTGTCCTGTCCTCCCAATACTGCCACCAATTAATGGTCTGCAGCACACGGCCATAGACCCTATGATAATATATATATATATATATATATATATATGGCGGCATGGCCTATATATTATACACGCAGTACACACATACAATTATACATAGGCCTAGTCCTACAAAATGTCTAGATTCTTCGACTGGTAGCATTTTTCCTATCCTATAAATTAGAAGTGTACAGTAATATAATTATGTGCAACATCTCCAGCAAAATCGCACGGGCCCCGTCTGGGCTCCATGCGGGTCCCACGTGGGAATATGGGTTTCTTATAAGGCTTAGGCTATATGGACCTCATGTGGCAGTGTTTAGTCTGGCCCTCTGCTTGGAAGGGGATTAACAAATCGGTGGGGGTGGGGTCAAACCTGTCCAATTTTCTGGGAAATGTTACATATATAATCTATAATTTGGGGGGATTTTATCTGCAGTGTACAGGGTGCGCCAAAACAAAATACCCCCCTAAGATTTTTGCCAATATCTTGACCAAATGTAAGAATTTCCAAATGAAATTTTACAGGCTTATAGACAATTCATATTTACACATGATGGCCAGATTTCATCAAAATATTTCAAACAGAACAAAAGTTATGCCACTTTTAGTGAAGCCACCCATCGTTTTTTGACGATTCAAAAACGCGACGCAGCAAAAAGTCAAGAAAAAACAATCTCATTATTTTTGCCAATATCTTAGCCAAAAGTAAGAATATCGAAATGAAATTTCACAGGCGTAAAGACAATTCATATCTGCACATGATGGTCAAATTTCATCAAACTATGTTTAACAGAACAAAAGTTATACCACTTTTAGTGAGGCCACTCCCCATTTTTTGACGTTTCAAAGACGTAACTCAGCAAAAAGGTATCAAATACACGATTTTTTCTCATCTCGGATAATAATTGTTATCAAATAGACTTAACATTGTCCGATGATCATTATTATTACTATTTAAAAAAAGAAACAGGGTGCCAGCATAGCTGCACGTCACTGAGAAGTCACTTAGCAAGATGACAATCAAATTGGTAAATAAGGAATCTGTCAGATTAATCGACAGGTTCATCAAGACCTTTGCACATAGACTCAAAAGAAGTGTTGGCACTGGTGGTGGGCTCATTGAACACAAGTTGGGAAGCACTACCAAGTTCATTTGACAACAGTTATTTGATAGGAGACTTAATAAAATTTGTTTTTGTTACTTTTGTTGCGTTTCCCCTTTGAATCCTCAAAAAACGGTGGGTGGTCTCACTAAAAGTGACATAACTTTTGTTCTGTGTGAAATATTTTGATGAAATCTGGCCATCATATGTAAATATGAATTGTCTATAAGCCTGTAAAATTTCATTTGAAAATGTTTACTTTTGGCCAAGTATTTTTTTGGCGCACCCTGTATATGTAAACAACAGCTATACTGATAGCTTTTCTGGGGGAAATCGTTCCTGTGAACTTTCTCCCAGAGATGCTACTAGATCTATGATTAGATTAGACACGGCTCATGTTGGTATATAGGATCGCCATGTGACAAGGTGTCTCCATTATGGAGGTCGATTCCAGGAGGACGTAGGAGATACGGAGAACCTTGTCTTAATTGCTACCTGGTACTGGATAAGCACAGTAGTTGGATAATGGGTGTTCTGGCACTCAGGGCTCAACGCTTTCCAAATGTGACCCAGTGTTGTGGGTGAATCAGGTCCAGAATTGCGGTTTGGTAGGTTATGGTTTGTCGGTAGGCTACAGATAGCCTAATATAGATATGCGTTAATTTACACAAACCAAACGAATAGGCCTACTTGTATAGCCTAATATAATATGCTGTAGATTAGACCAGGGTGTGTGTGTGCCTACTAGAAAGATTGGATCTATAGACCCACTTACAATAACCACTTACTACTTGTACAGGCAATTCTGAAGCTATAGTGATATGCACAAGAGAAGAATTCAAAGTTTCAAACTCATCTATATAACTACTCTTATAAAAGGACAATAATCTTGACAACATAATCTCCAAGTCTAGGTCTTTTAGGCCTACAGATCCTAGGCCTATATAAAATATCCCAGCGTGTTCGCATCAAAATCTGCAGCTAAGAACAGCAAGAGTTTGCAGCTTGAATAATAAGATGTAATCCATTTCTATTGTTACAGTCTCTTGCTTGTATCTTGAAGTCTCAATTACGCCTCCAAATTGCATGCCTACAAATGGCTCAAATTCTGAATGCACCACAAGGCTACGCATCCTGTGACGTTAAACTCCTCTGTATACCGGTGTAGTGTAGTCTCTTTACAAATTAGTTGTAGGATCGACAGCTGAATCGGATTTCTCGGCTTTACACTTGCGATACAACTTTCGACAGCTTGCCGTGGCTATTGTAAGAACCGTCTCTATCACTTCCGAGAGTGTAATCACAGAGACTCCGATCCAAATCCCCAACTGGCCACCAATTTCCGAGATGAGTTGAGTGAGTATAGTGGCCGGCTCTTCAATCGTTTGCAGGACGTTGCTATCCGTCACGTAGACGTTTATCTTTGCGAAGTCCTTCATTGCGAACATCCCTTCTCTGTCCACGTACTCTTTATAGATCTCTTTTTTCTCTCCAAGAAAGCGATCTAGGAAATTCTCATCGTCAAAGATGTCGTTATACACCGATCCGCCCTCGTAACCATACGACGGCCATTTCGCTAAACTGTAGGACACGTCGTAACGATATTCGTCGCACGGTGGATAGCATTTGCATTTCGCAAGCATCGTCAAATCAGTCATCAAGCTGTTGATAACCCTATCAGCGCAACGAATTCTCCGCAGCATGTCCGCAACCACGGTGGCGTTACAGCTGTCGTCATCCTGCAGTACACACTTCTGGAAATTGGCCACACTCTTACAGGTCTGGATGTAGGACTTCTTTAGCTGTGTGTCGTTCATGACATCGTTGTCGTCGTCGATGCTTTCCAATTCCACGTCGTTGCTGCTGTCAGTCTCGTTCTCGCCATCTTCATAGTGCACGCATGTGTTGTTAGCATCGCAGAAAGTGTCGCCCATAGCCGGTAGAGACTCTTCAAAGCAGTTACACTTTTCGATCACATGTTCCTGCATGCACATTCGCTCGCAACTGATCTTCCTGTACGGTTCATTTTGATAGGAATCCGTGCCATTGACATCATCATCAACATAATCTTTCTCGTATCTGTTTCTTCTTGAGCAGTAACCATATGGTCGCCCAAGTCGTTTGCGTCTCCCCGGAATGATACCCAGGGATGCCAGATAACCAGGTGGAACATCGTAACCTTCTGTCAGCGGAAATGGTTTTGTACCAGGTGGATGAATCACCACTCGTATCCCCGAACTACCAGAGAGCGGACTTCCTTTCTCAAATACTCCGGGTATCCATGCTTTCGTAAATTTTTTAGTGTCCATCAACTTTGTTCCAGTGAAAAGTGTCACCGAGAATCCGTTTTCAATTCCTTCCGATAAAGATTGAAATTCTTTCGAAGTCGAGTTTTTCGATTTAGGAGGTTCAAATGTGAAGCAGCCTATATAATAAGAATGGAAGATTGGTTTAAAATTGCACTTTGAGTTACCAAAGGTGCATGTGACAATAAATTCCTCTTGTTTAACGCCAATGTCTCTCAATACATCGTCTGGTATATTTGTTGCGATCGTTGTTCGGGAATACATCTTAGAGCGCTCTTTGAAATCAAATTCGCCTCCGAAAACTTCGTCGCGTCGGTACTTTTCAAATAAATCGTACAGTAGTCCAACATAGAATGCAAATGAATCATTTCTTCCGACAAACTCAGCCAATGAATCGTTTGAGGTCGAATTGAAGCCCTCGATCGCCTTGAGGAACTTATGCATCGTATAGGAATCAAAGCTCTGCATATTGCACAATGTGATGGCTGGGAATGGCGCACCTCCTGAAACAAATTCCGTCGTCGTTTTCTTTGAGTACTCGAAGTACTTGGTCAGAACACTGGTCAACTGGAAGGCAAACAAGGCCCATGCAGACAGAAAGACGATCACCCATGCCGCTCGCTTTTCCGGTTTCTTTGTGAGGATGACCCTCCCACAACCGTGCATGCTAGTGTTCTGCGCGAAATGCTCCAAGTGCTTCCTCAACGACATGATTTCAGACTTCTGATGACCTCTGACAACCAAAAACATACAGATGGCAATTATTGTCAATTAAGCGCACTCATCATTATTTATAGTCCCTATAGGGCCTTATAGGCTATAGGTACGATGAATTTCATGTTTACGGGTCTGCATGCCAAGTATTATAATGCTTGCAATTTATAAAGGGCTAATTCATAATCTACGTAGCCCGGCCACGCTTAATTAATTTATGTACGCCAATTACATGTAGGCCTATAGCCATAATGTGGCCTATTACCTGACCCGTCTTTTATTTCTATTTAATTTAACTTTAACCTACTCAGTTGTTCAGATATAAGGTTTTATTTTATTTTTAGGATGTAAATATTACTTTCATTTTGCATTTTAATTAGCTATCACTGGCCTGCGGCCCATAGACCTATATCGCAGAATGAAAACTCGAGAAACCACTCGTACGATGGTACAGCCATGTATAGGCTAGGCCCACATTCATGATGCATAGGCCTAATTATAGGCAGTGGATCGAGCCATATATACCGGTAACTCATATGACTAACACATAAGACATCACTTCTTGCCTTATAATTATAGAGTACCAAACGACGCGATATAATAACATTTTAAATTAAAACCGGATAAATTGGCACAACATATGAAGTCATATTATATTAAAATAGGCACTTTGTACCATTTCTAACATCTCTGGGGTAAATTCGACCACATGGCCGAATTTACCACGATCCACCTACAATCCACAACCACCTTAGCCAGGAGGGAACGCCATTTGGACAATGGATATTGATAACGAAATTGGCAAAAAATATCGTGGTTTACAGACTAAAAACAAATAATCAACATTTGAACAAGATTACAAGCTTTTATTGGTGACAGTATGGATCATCGACGTCGATGGTATGGATAAATGGATTAGGTGGAAATCGTTTTTTTGCTTTAAATAAATTATACTCGCATAAAAGCAAAACCGTCTCGATTAACATGCTTAGACGTTTCAATTGCCCCGCTCTCCCCTAATATGATGCTATACGCTAGGTTGTACCATTAAAATCTTCCCTTGCGCTCTAGTCCCCTTGCAATTATTCTGTCCGAATTTACCCCGTGGCCGAAATTACCCCGACTTCCCCCATAAATGTTTGTAGGCCTAGGCACCAACAGAGTAGGCCTAATAATTATCAGGATGGTCTTTCATTACGCATAGCCTTAAGAAATGTCGGTAACGACAAATAAGCAGAGTATGAGAATTAACTGCATTCGTACAAAAAACACTTACCCAGCCAAGCGGCGCAAAGCAGAACCAGATAAAAATCAATTTCGCCCAGTTAGAACAACGACCGACTGAGAACCTAGGAGAGAGTAGCAGATTGCTTTATAGGAGCGCTAAATAAACACGAGCGATATCAAAATGGCGATCAGCGCGTCCGACCGCAGCGTTCTCCAAACACGCAGACAAACGCCATGTTTGTTTCCAGTAGCCATCATCCTTCTTCTGCCAATCGCACGCACTGGCACTGCGAATATTTCAAAATATTATATTACCGCGTGAAAACAATTAGATGCAAGTGTGTGTATTGTTGCGTCGTAGATCGTAATACAATTAATCGAGTCGGTAATCCAAAACGTTGCGCCAAAGAAAACATTCAGTGTAGACATTAACAGATAAGAAGCACACGGACGAAGATTGATGTTGGCAATTTTCTTCCGTGTCCGGACGAAAGCTTATTCCGATTGTTAATCCATGTAGAAACTATGAGCTTAACAAACTCACAGGCCATGTTGATTAAACAGTTAGAATAATTATGTATATAGGCTATAAGGCCCTATATAACTATGGATCGCGTGCATTCCAAATATATAGAATGGAATCGACTCTGCTCCCTTCCTTTACTCGCATTCCCTTCCTTCCTTTAAAAGTGTTTCAAAAGTCACTATTGACTTTCAAGCACATCCATGTTACCATGTATATCTAAGTAATCTAACTGCATCTTCTCCTGGCGGCTGACTATAATTTGCGCCTCAGATTCACATTTCGGGATGACGTAGTAGGCTGGGCTGAGATATTACTTGCGCACGTTATAAATTTATTCAATGACTAACAAAATAATAAATTGCACTTGCCTATAAGCAAACTGCTTGACCAAAATAGACATTGTGTCATGATCCTAAATTGTCAGCACATCCTTTTGTTTTAGACGGAATATTAATAATTATTGAGTCATCTTTGGTCAAACTTTGACCGTTACGTCAAAGGTTTTCTTGTTATTTTGTTTTAGTTCAGTGAGCATTCAAGCATTGAGCAAAGTTGATCAAATGTTCGATCATTTTAAGAATTTATATAGCGCCTGCGCAACTCAAAGATGCGCTCCACGGGAACTATACGGGATATAATTGCTCAAGTAACTCTCGTCAGTTGAAATACAATTAGGCATAGACAAGTCTGACAAGTGTCAACATTTAATTAGGACTTGTAGGCCTAAGTTGCAAGAATATACAGTCACCTTGCAGCAATGTATATACACATCTACAAATTACTTTGTCCACAGCCTTGTCCAAACCTAAATGCGTCTGACTATGCCGCGTCTGGAACAAACATGCCAATTTAAATTTGGTTCTGAACTCAAGGGGAAGCCAATGCAGCTGATGGTGTGGGACTGAGGAACTACTTGTACTAATGGGACGTGCATCAATACCCAAACTAAGGAGCGCTGAATGCGTTGCAGCCAGTCAGTTAAAGCACATTCTGTGGTTGAAGTCAGTCAGCGAAAGATCCACAAAACAGAATTAGCATAATCAATGGGAGAGGAGACGAGAGAACAGGCAATATTGGTGTGCGATATACAGGCCTACATACACTGCCTACACACACACACACACACACACACACACACACACACACACAATATACCGTTACACACATTTTATTATACAATAATCTGAATGCGTGGAAGGGCAATTGGCAATATTGGTGTGCAATATACAGGCCTATATATATTATATATATATATACACTGCCTACACACACAATTATATATATATATATATATATACATTTTATTATGCAATAATCTGAATGTGTGGAAGGGCAATTTTCACCAACTTCATATAATTATTTATAGGATCTTCAAAACAGTGCCGCTTTTAAGCGTCCATACACGTCCTAATGAACATTAAACACAGACTGTGTATTAAAAGGCAATTTATGAGAGCAATACAGCTCTTATCTTTGTGGCCGTGTAAATATCGGACATGCTGAGAGCGATGAGCAAGCCACAAAGCACAGGCACATATAGATACGTACATATAATCATCAATGACATATCTTGTGTGAATATGTGCTTACGGGGAGAAGTGCATACAACTTGGTTTGGACAAACCCATTACAGTACTGTAGCTTCCCAAAAGGGCACCATTACAAAGAACAGCAGTAATTAAATGCAAGTGATAAAGACCTGTGTGGTACCCTGGGAAAGTTTTTTCACATTACAATATTTTAGTAAGGCAGTTTTTTCCAAATTGTTTTAAGTCATATCACCTGGTGCCGTCAGCTTCTGCAGCTCTGGCGATATCCCTGATGTATCCTCTCCAGTTGATCCTCTCCCTAGTCGCCTCTCTTAGCTCCTCCAGTCTCATGCCAGACTTTTCCTGTACCTCATCCAACCATTTCTTCCTTGGCCTTCCACATCTTCTCCTTCCCTCACCGCATGCCGTCATCAGCTCCTTTTCCAAACCATTAGATCTCATCACATGGCCGAAGTAGCTCAGTTTCCTCCAAGTTGCTGTTTGCTGCAGTGTCTCCTCCCTCTCTATTCCGAGCTCCACGCGCACCGATTCGTTAGTTCTCTTCTCCGTCCATGAAATCCTTAGCATCTTTCTCCAAATCCACATCTCACATGCATTGATTTTCTTTTCCATATCCCGTGTCTACATCATTTCAATTTTCTTGGCAGAAGATAAGGGGTGGTTTGCCATTGCCTTCCCCCTGTTTGCCATCCGTGCCCGTTCGTTCACCCTTCCATACGGAAAGGTTACTAACAGGTCGCACCACGAGAAGGTGGGCACGGTGGACTTTGATTCGCCAGCCCAGGTCGGTTCCGAGTCTACGCTCCAATTGGAGTCGTCGGTCGGGTCCCCTCCCCGCTTTACTCAATTTAATGAGTGACTGACAAACCTTTGCGACCCACTGTAAGTCATATAGCCTACTATATTTCAATCATTGTTTGCTTAACCAGCAATTTACCAATGAATAATAGCAACAAGTCACATAAATTTCCACATTTATTTTTTTTACATAGCACAACAGAGATACTTCCATACTTTTGAAGTCATTTGGTGATTTCAAATGCATGAAAGCCACAGCTCTGAGCAACTCTCAACATATTATTTCTGTGTTGCAGACTCAGTGCAACACATAATCCTAAATTCTCAACATGCACACCAAAAGCAGTATCATGGAACTCAATCTATTCAGTGGCACAAAACACCAATGAAAAAACACATTTCTTCTGCAAAATCTTGCACAGTGCAGAGCTTGATCAGTCAACAAAAACTACTGCTCAATCATAAAATGTGTTTAACTTTAAAAATTCATCGCTCTACAATTCAGACAAGTGCTAACAATTCATACAAGCTGCCACATTTTATAAATAATTATACTAGAACCATGCTTGTTTAGAGCACAGCTCAAGACAATTGGCAAACATGAAACTGCTATTCATTCAAATGATCGTAAAAAGGTGTTAAACGCTAAAATTCATTGTTCTACAATTACAGTTAAGTGCTAACAATTTATACAAAACGTCCCACTCTATAAATGTACTTGGTATTATTAACAAGCACAACATTGACAATTGGTTGAATTAATCATCCAATCAGATGATAATTAAACTTCAGACATACAATCGCTTGAAAAATCAATCATAATTCATAATCGAGACTATTGATATAAGATGATTTTCTGATGACCTGTTACTTAGTTACCACAATCAAAATGCCAATCAAATCAGGAGGTGATGGCAAAATACAGCAATGAAAAAAAATCAGCTATATAATGTACAAAGAGGTTGACACGAGATTTGACCTCCAAATCATGAACACATCTAATTCACCCAATTTTAACATAGATCTAAATACCGGTAGCACCATGATTTAGTGACAAACATTAAATGTTGTAAATAAGCAACAGTATATTAAGGCCTTGCTCAAAATCTGTGGGTAGAAAGGCACATAGCAAGTTAAAATGCAACTGCTCAACCAGCTGGCTAGATAAAGTACGTATCTCTGGAGCCTGCAACATTTATATAGTGCCTTTAAAGACCTCTCTACCTCTGTGTGAAACGAAATGCAGAGGTAGAGAAGGAAACGCAGACAAAAACTCGTCTAAATCGCTACACTGAGGAAATACCCCAACATTTACTGCTCTCTTACATCACCCGTAATCGCCAAAGTCCGTAGATGAGCATCTACTCTCTTGGGGGGAAGCGCAGGGTAAAAATGGTACAAAACTTGATGGCATAATTATAGGTGCACATTAAGTTATTTACAAACATGTTTCTATTTTAACTGTACAGCTCAATTCAACCAGAGTGAAAAAGTAGCATGAGACCACGTTCATCCACAAATAGTGCAACTAATGCACATACCTGCATACTGAGATACTCCAGAAACTTGCAAGAAAAATTAATGATATGCTGAAGTCAAGAATAATACAAACGATTAATAACTAAGTATCTGCCAGTCATTGATAAGAAATTCAACCTTTGTTAGTAAAATAAATTTAGTTCTGCTTATAAATGTGTTTTTAAACTCGTTGACATTTTGCTGTCTGCTCCTTCCATAGTAACACAAGACATGTTTTAAATGCACAAAAACAAACAAATATATTCGTTTTAATAATGAAAAACAGGCTCACAAGACCGCAGCACAGTTACAAGGTTGGGATAAGTTTAACCGATTTTTAGCTCTTAACACATCCAAAACATTCGTCCTGTTCTACAGGCAAATTATATGTTGACGGCACATGAGCAAACTATTAAAATACACGTTCCTGGAAAAGCACGATGTTGAAGTAAAATAGGAGACATGAAGAAGAATGCAACAGACTCCCGACAGTCTGAAAGATCAGAAGTGAGGACAGTAAACGTCCATGTACGGTAGCTTAAATGAACAGTGATTTTATAAGCAAAGACTCAAGTCACGTACTCGTATGTTCATTTACAATTTCATTGCTGCATTCAATTGTGATGGCTTGAAAACCACAATCATCTAAGATGAGTTAGTAGTAAAAGGATTTCGTAATTACAACGTTAGACTATTATTACGATTTGTTAAACAGACAACATGCATGATTAAATTGTGTCCATAATAAAAATGTACTCGATGATAAGCAATCATCCAATATGATTAGGACGTCGTTAGAAACTAAAAACTGCACTCAGTACTGGCACGATTCATTTTATCACGAGGCCAACCAAATACATCAGACACAAATACATCAGACAGAAATAAACAGCAGTATTAAGATAAAACGACATCCAATAATTTAACATGATGCCTTACTTGCACAAAAGAGATTAAAAAACTTCCATTGTTTCAGCTATATGAGTACACTGGCTGTACACTGTCCGTGGGAAGATGGGACAGCGAGGGAGGGGACTGGCCACCTGCGATCGTATGCTGAGGCTAAGAAAATGAAGTTGATTACACTCCATGCTCATAGCTGCCTCAGGGCTTGCTCAAGACCTCATCATCTCTTTCCAATTACTTTCAAAGAAACTCAAGACTATTCTCAATGTCTTTTCCTATCTATTGCTTTCAAAACAAATAACAATATTACAGAAACTGGGGCGCCCACAGATATTTTCAGGGGGCAAAACACAATGGTAACATTCAATTCTTTTAGCAAGAGCTTGAAGAACGCAGTGCATTTAATTAAGAACATAGATGTATTTTTCATAGAGATTTCCAAATGTAAATTTCTCAGTTTCACTTTGTGTATTATTCTTATATTATTATTATTATCATCATCATCATTAAAGTTTTTGTGCAAAGAAATGTCAAAAACCCCCAAAAAATATTAGTTGGAAAAAAGGGTAAATTTTCAAGGGGAGGGGCAAGTGCCCCCTCTTGCTCCTATGTGTGGGCGCCCATGGAATAATGAACACAACAAGCTACACAAGAACATGTAGTTCACAGCCACCTTTGAATTATGTACAAAAAGTCCAATTCTTAACAGAAAACAATCCACGGTTGTGTGACTTGAAGCCCACACAAAGAAATGACGCTTCATCTAGTAAATACGGATAATTATCAAAGTCGTCGTTAAAAATAAGCTCCCTTCGGTGCAAGAGTACTTCGAATGTTCGGCTTTGATGTTCTGTTCAGACCATTCTGAAGAAACAAATTCGGCAGAACTTATTATTTTCACAGAAACCCCATGTGTAGTATCATACATTTATACACTGGCTAGCCATTTAGTCTAGTAGACTAAATGGCTAGCTACCTAGGGCAAAGACAATCTAGCAAATTTGAAAGTATGTTTATTATACTTGATATCATATCAACTTTAGATATCAAACAAGCAATCATTAAGTACAAACGCAGTCATACAAAAAGCAACAGCAGTGTTACGATGCCATAGAAATCGTCATTGTTATTATTATTATATTATTATGATTGCAGTCCACTTTTGCAGCTCAGTGGAGAGAGCAGTTCTAATACCAAATCCACAGAATTTTGGACCTAAAAAAAGGCGCAACCTAAAGCAACGAAGATACTTACAGCGAAATCGTCGTACAGTCCGACCGATAGAAGCGACATTGAGCTGAGGTCTGGATCGCTGCTCGTGATTCCAATCGACGATGCGACAACCGTCATTCCTGCCAGCGCCATGTTGGCGTTCAACGTCTGACAACTCGACGCTCGGTTATGTTCCGTCAGACGATCGATTGACGGACTGCTGACAGCCTTCGACAAAGCAGGCTGCAAAAAACAAAAGAATAAATAATACACAGTGCACCAGGGTTGCTTAAACACGCATTGTTCTTCTCCAGCACTTATTTTAACCCTAAAAATATGACTGAATAAAAGTAACATAATTTTATGTCACCAAAAAAGAAGTAAAATAGAAAAAAGCATGCTAACAGTGAGGGACCAACAGGATTACAGCCCCGAAGGATTCTGGTCATGCTAAAAAGCATACATTATGATGTTGCCAGTCAGCAAGCACTGAACCTTCTATTCACATAAAATTATGTATGCATTACAAACTGAACACCTTCAGAAGTCTTTCAAGAACACTCAAACACGACTAACTCGTGAATACGAAAAAACTTGCAACAATATAATAATAATAATATTATAATAATAATATAATAAACCTATGTCTTGCAAGGCTTTCCAGCAAGCAACCTACCCTATCTTTATGTCTTGGTGGCAAGCAGACGGGAGAAGCGAGATTCGCCGCCATATTCGTTCGTGATTTGTGTGTTGATAAGCCGACCTTGCAAGGTGTTGTCTCCATCTAAAAACATGGTTATCAAAAGTTACTGGAAAACAAATATTATTATAATGATAATTAGCATACTGCCTATTCAAGCGGACCACTCACATGTGCCCCAAACCCAAAGAATATGAAACACATTATAAAAGTTACTAAAACACAACAAAAGTTACTAATTACAATCACTACAAATGCTTAATACTGATGAGATAAAGACCATCTGGCCAACAGGTGCCTAAGGTTATTGCACAAAATTGAATCGCAATGCATTTAGAAAAACAATCCTTCGGTTACTATAACTATTGGAAATAACACCACAGTCCCTTATTATTATAATCATGAAAGTCTGTAACAAGTGCACTGAGTGCAGTCATGCACAGCAAGGCGAGTCTGAGAATCAGATGAAGCAGTTTGAAGCAAGACTTTACCTTTCGACATTTGTTGGGCGTTTTCGTCGGAGTGTGTCCAGCGAATCTCTTTGTGCCGGGTGTCACTGGTTTGCTTCCGTACATGATCTCCTCTTCCATCTGCCGTGCCTTTTGCTGTTGCTGAAGCAGTCAGATATATAATAATAATTGCTTATAAATTCAAACTGAGGATCAGTTTTTAGGCAGAATCAGTGTTCAGGCACAACAAAATGTTGTTTATGCAGCATCCGTATTTAGACACGATCAATTTTTCATATGGATAAGTTCTTAGAGTGGATTAACATCTATGCTGGATCAGTGTTTACCTAATCATCTCACCAGGATTGGATTAGTAGCTCTAGGTCCTGTTGTCATTTCTTACCCTTTGCAGCCTTTCGTTTTCTTTTTCGGCGATGAAATCGTCACGTTGTTTCCTGATATATTCTTCGAATGGCATGCCGCACAGCAGGAATGGTTTACCTGTCACCTTCTCCCAGTTTCTGATCTGCAACGACACTTCGTGTTCGATCTACAAATCAAAACCACAACTAAACATTCATGCTACATTTGTATCATATACAGCGTGGACTGCAGATACATTAACGCAAAGTCAACAAGAGATGACATTCTGAAAAGCCAATGTGCAAATCGAAAACGAATTTAAAAAAAAGTATAATCCAACAGAGTCCGTATTTTATCACTGCATGGCTGTTCTTGTACAGTGCATTATGCTAACTCAGCGGTTCCCAACCCGTGGCCCGCGGGCCAAAAGTGGCCCGCCGGGCCTCAAGAAATGGCCCTCGGAGCCTCCTCTATAAAAGAATTGATAAACATGTTATATGAAAATTTGACAATTTGGACAGGATAGAACACATAATTATTTTCTATTACCAATTATTTTATTTTGACCTCTATAAATAACATCATTCTATTTTGAATCAATTACAACAATTTTATATGCATTTAGTTAATTAAATTTAGCCATGTGGCCCCTTAACATCCTTCAACTAAGAAAAAGTGGCCCTTGTGTCCTCCAACTTAGAAAAAGTGGCCCTAGAGTCAAAAAAGGTTGGGAACCACTGTGCTAACTGTTAGTACTTATAATCGAACCCAAACCTGTAGTACTTGTTTTATAACTACTAAGTTAGTTGCTATCTGAGACTAATTGTATCGTTAAGAAATTGTCTGCCTAACTGCTACATTGGCAATACCTTTGGCAACTCAAACGCCAATTTCTTTCGTGCCTTCTCTTCCTTCAGAAGGTTGCAGCCACGATTCAGGAACCGATCAGGATTGTTCGCTTTGTGCTGCAAAAGAACATCGGACGTAAATTAAAAAGAAATGCAGGTGAGAATTGTTAGGGAGGTTTAAACCCCATAGTCCTTTTGAGGACCCCAACACTTAAGACTTGCGGTGATCATTTCCTAGGAGTTTATTTTCAGCAATCAATAAAAAAGCTTCTTCTTTATCGAGGATGGCTGACGACAGGACAGTGTATCAGTAACACATATGAAGAAAATACTTATTTACTAACTTAATAATAGGCTAATAGCACTAACACTTTAACTATGAGAGTAAACTAAAAGCATCTGAGAAACTAAACTAATGCAGCATGAAATTAAACTGCCAAGATACAGATATCACATGCTGTCCTTAACAACTAACGCAATCCCACACGAAATAATTCTAATGTGACGAACTACAATTTTGAAATTCAAAACGTACACAAAACACATCACACAACACTTCAGTAATTACAATAAACCTAGAAACATTAACAGTTTAAGCATTTATAAATAAGATTCTTAATCAACAACATTAATTAGAAAATTTACAAGCTATGTAACAATCCTATTCACTTTTCTCTTTTCGTCTCTCGCACTGGGAGCACCTCTGAATAGTGTGCACTGCGAGAGACGCTATATGAATTTATAGACACAATACAATACAATGCCCTTCCTTCACATTAAAACCTTGGAAACAAAAGTCTTGAAGCAGACCTCCAAATCAAGCAGTTCCTCCCAGAGTTGCTGACGTTTGGCCACCTTCTCGAGCATCTCCTGATTCTGACGATAGTACGCCCTCATTGCCTCGATCTCTGCTTCGTGCACCAACAGCAACTCCTCAGACATCTTCTCTGCAAACAACATCACATCGTCACAATACAATACAATAAAACACAATACAACAACACATTACAAAGCAATTTGACACAACACATTACAATTTTGTGGGGCGCGGTGGTGTAGTGGTGGCATTGTTGCCTTGGAGTCGGAAGGTTTGAGGTTCGAATCCACCTTGCTGCGTAAGGACCCTGGGCAAGTCCTTCACTCACTACTGCTCAGCGCTTCTGCATGAAACTCCGATGCAGTGTCCGCTCTGCATTCGGGAGCGCCTCCGAGTAGAAAGAGCTGGAAGGGGCGCTATAACAAGTGCACATACAAACAAACACAATAAAACACTACAAAGCAATTTGACACAACACATTACAATATACAGAACATTAAACAAATAGTTTTACTAGCCTTCTTTTTGGAGTCTTTCCATTTGTAATCCAGCACTAAAACGAGCGAATCACTAAATAGATTATCCCCATGAATACTAATGTTCCAACGACCTTGGTAATTTCCTTTCTTACCTTCATAGAATGGTCTGAACGAAGCACGAGTGTCTGGTAGGATGAAACAGCGGTCCCACCACGACACCAACTCCTTCCGTGTCGCTTCGATGATCTGCTGGATATTCTGGAGTTTCAAACGCTCACACCGAACAAGTTCCTCTTTCAGCTGATCACATAAACAAGATAACAAACATCATGACAAACAATCAGCCGTACAACGTAACCAACTAAAAGCAGCATCTTGAACTCTGCTGTTCCACATTGTGCATCCAGCGTTTGTCGCATAAAATAAACGAATAAATGTGTACATACATTGATGGATATATCGATGGACGAATAGAAAATGTCACAATAAATTTTAAACTTCAAGTAAAACACTTCACTTCATCTACTGAATTTTGCTTTTACAATTTTCTAAATTATTACCATTAAAGAATCAAAAATTGTTTTGCTGATTTTCGCTTGATTATCACTATGCAATTATGCATCATATATATAATTATATATATATTATATATATAATTATAATATACAGCTATTCAACTGGTGAGAAGTGAAATGCAACAATGATCATAATGGTAGCAAAACTGCTGTAATAGGGAGTAAAAATAACCCAATCAATTTTATTACTGGGGTCGCCACAACTTTGAAAATATCATTAACAGGTCGCAGTACTCAGTAAAAAAGCTGAGAACCGCTACCTTAAGATTTTTTTAAGGAGTCCTTCGCATTGGGAGCGCCTCTGATTAGATTGTACTGTGAGAGACAATTTATAAGTGCATAAATAGAATACTGACGACTCCAACAATTACTCACAGCAAGTATGGTTCTATGCGAGTAGCTTGCGTGTTGATCTTCAAACTCAATGCGGTGTTCCCTGGGCAAACTCAGTCTCTCCCAGAGGGACTTCACTTTGTCCCATAAGTCGGACAGTATGCCTTTGTTCTCGCATAACAATACATCGAGCTGAAATTAAAACAATAGAACCAAACAATTAATGAAAACAATAAATGAAAACAATGGAGCCAAACAATTACTATACAGAAAATTAAGACTTTTCTGTGGTGCGTTGGAATTGGCTCACACAGAAGCTACATCTCTCTGTTTGCTTCATGGGGCTCTTGCAGTTGAAAGAATTTTCAACTCAAAACTGCTTTTTTTCTATACTACAGTCAGAAGCGCCTCTGAGTAATCCTCTTGAAGAGGCGCTACAGAAATTCTTGAATCAATCAATGAATGAAATCAGCAGTATACAAAATGCACCCTTCTCATGCACAAAATGCAATATCTTATTTAGTAACAGTAGCCAAATTGTTGTCTTTATTGGTTCTTGAAACCATCTGGCCTAGTTTCATTGTATGTGAAGAAGATTTTATGAGCAGTTTCTGCTTCTACTCCTTGTGACTTAATAATATGTTTTAGTTTAAGAACTAATGCTTGTTAGCTTGGAACCATTGTACTGTTTGACATTAACTTTTTTACTTCTAATTTCTTTACTTACAGGTAAATCTGGAGTAATAAAAATTAAAGCAAGAGATCATGACCTTTAACTTTGGCTTGCTCTGGTTGCTAATCTCTACCCATGGCCTCTAAAGGTGACTTTCTAGAATCACATGCACGCAGTCATCAGACAGAATTTAGCTTTCTTGATTGTGGATCCCTCTGTTTGGAATAGCCTCCCCTTTGGACTGCATACCTTTCCGCAGGACATGTCTAACTCCATTTATAAACTACTCAAGACTTTCCTCTTTGGCCACGCTTGGGTCAGAAGCCCCTCTAAGCAGTTACGTTGAAGGGGCGCTAGAAAAATTCCTCAAATATCACTACAGGGTGCGCCCCAAAAAAAGACCCTGCCTAAGAATTTTGCCAATATCTTGACCAAAAGAAAGAATTTCTAAATGAAATTTTTCAGGCTTATAGACAATTCATATTTACACATGATGGCCAGATTTCATCAAAATATTTCAAACACAACAAAAGTTATGTCGCTTTAAGGGAGGTCACCCACCGGTTTTTGACGATTCAAAAACGCGACGCAGCAAAAAGTCACGAAAAACAATCTCATTATTTTGGTCAATATCTTAGCCAAAAGTAAGAATATCGAAATGAGATTTCCCAGGCGTAAAGACAATTCATATCTGCACATGACGGTCAAATTTCATCAAACTATTTTTAACAGAACAAAAGTTATACCACTTTTAGGGAGGCCACCCACAAACACTATTTTTTTTCTCATCTCAAATAATAATAATTGTTATCAAAGAGCCTTAACATTGTCCGATGATCATTATTATTACTATTTAAAAGAGAAACAGGGTGCAGCGTAGCTGCAAGTCACTGAGAAGTCACTTAGCAAGATGACAATCAAATTGGTAAATAAGGAATCTATCAGCTTAATCAACAGGTCCATCAAGAACTTTGCAAAGAGACTCAAAAGAAGTTTTGGAACTGATGGTGGGCACATTGAACACAAGTTGTGAAGCACTACCAAGTTCATTTGACAACAGTTATTTGTGATGAGACTTAAAAAATCGTGTTTTTGTCACTTTTTGTTGCGTTTCGTTTTTGAAACGTCAAAAAACGGTGGGTGGTCTCAATAAAAGTGGCATAACTTTTGTTCAGTATTAAATATTGTGATGAAATCTGGCCACCATGTGTAGATATGAATTGTCTATAAGACTGTAAAATTTCATTTCGATATTTTTATTTTTGGTCAAGATATTCGCAAAAAACCTAAAAAAATAACGTTTCGTTTTTGAAACGTCAAAAAACGGGGGTTGACCTCCCTAAAAGTGGCATAGCTTTTGAACTGTTTGAAATATTTTGATGAAATCTGGCCATCATATGTAAATATGAATTGTCTATAAGTCTGTAAAATTTCATTCTAAAATTCCTAATTTTGGCCAAGATATTGGCAAAAAACCTAGGTTTTTTGTTTGTTTGACGCACCGTGTATAGCAACGAAAAACTAAATAATTATAATCAACCACTGAACGCAAATCCAACCTCATCGTGATAGTTCTTCGCCGCTTTGAGGTTGTCTGACGTCAGTGGAACTGTCTCCAAATCACAGACGACGTTACGTTCGAACGATGTGTTCGGCGATAGTTCGAGATCTTCGAGCATCTGGACAATCTTCTCCTGCATTCCGGTGAAGTTCTTCTGTCTCCGCATCTAACGAGGATGACAAACACACCAGACTGCTCACGCAATGGAAATAGTAGCATACTAGATTCACTCTGACATCTGACTCAATGAGAGAGATTAAATAAAAAACAGGCATTTGCAATCTCTTTATTGCTGCGAGAGAAATGTCAACACACAGTTGTGGCGCCAGCTATACAAATTCAGCAGGTCACATCAGGACCATGGAAGTCATAAAGTAAATTGAAGAAATTAAAGGTAAAGAAGATAATTATTAAACATTCCAAAGAATTTTTGGCAAGTCAAGAGTACAATAGGCAGCCTGTTAAATGACCTGCTCAATCTACGGTGGCACTGCCACTGGGAACACAAGCAATATTGAAAACAGCATCGCAGAGTCAGTAGAAAGAAGCCAATGCAAAATAAACAGTTTCCAATAAATAACCCCGTAGTGTCATCTTAAGAAAGGCACATGTATGCGAACGCAAGATGAATTAAACTGTTCCCCTCCGCTCACCCATTCCACTACACTCCCCCACTCCTCTCCACCCCCCCACTCCTCTCCCCCCCCCCCCCCCATTCCCCACTCCTCTCCACTTACCTGTTCCGCTTCAAGGCCCCGGATGTGTTCCTCGAGTTCCGCCAGCTGTTGAGTGGACGGAACCATTCCGGATGGAACGTAGTGAGGCGCCATGGCAAGCCTTGCGCACAGCTGTTCGTCCATCTTGGTCAGTTGTCTGAGATGCTTCAGTCGGTCATTCTTCTCTTTCGTCAATCCGTCCACTTTCGACCGAATCTCCTTCTCCAGTTGCAGCATCGTCAGACCATCGCTCGACTTTTGCAAAACGAAAAAAAAAATTTAAAAAAATTATTTATAAATTTAAGAAATTCATTCAGAAGAAATAACAACATGAAGAGGTTTCGACAAAGGATCAAAGTTAATTCCTTTAACCCTTTAATACCAAGATGGTAGTAAATGGTAAGAGAAATGATATACCATCCGGCATTAAAGGGTTAACCGATCGATTGTAACTAATCGATTAGATTAATTTATTCAATTAGACAAACGGCTGATGATTTTAATTCTAATCTAATCATTTAAGAATTTAACAAATCAATTAGTTAATCAATATATGACAAACAGTTAATTCCAATTCAAATCAATTATACCTTTAAGATTTTTTTGCTCATTCTAATTTTAACCAATTAGCAAATCTCATCAGCTACTAATTACAATTGATTAGCAATTTAATTAGAACATTTATTCAATTTTACCAATCCCTTGACCCCATGTAACTGATTCCAGCAACATGAACCTCATGCACACATATACATGCACAAAACTTTTAAAAAAATTGCAAATAAATCCTAAAAATGCAACGACTAATGGGACTTGCGGGAAAGCAAAATCCCGGATACACGAACAGGTCTCTTAATGGTACAAGTGGTACCACCTTTTGTCCAGGTGATATTAGCTGGATTTATGCGGAATTACCTTGTGCACAGGTGGCATTACCTTGTGTGCAGGCGATAATTACCTTGTACGAGGGAAGCCCAAGTTCTTTGCAGAGTCGCGACAGGTCTGCTGTGAACTTCTCCACATTCTCAACGAGACGCGACTTGAGCAACTCCTCTTCGTTAGACATTTCATCAAGAAGGTTCCTTAGGTGAAGCAGGACGACACCCTTGCGTGCAATGCGCTGGTCACCCACGATACCAATCTCATCCCAGATTGCAATCAATCGCAACATTGCCGCATCAACGCACTGATGCAACTCAGCCGTCTCCTCAAACCTTTACGAAATCAAGCAGACAAGAAAGCAAAATGTGAACCGACGTTTGTTGCTATGTGACCCATCTGCAATGTTCTGCATAAATCAGTTGTAAGTTGGAAAATTCCATGTCAAGCAAAAGCTAGAGCAGTCAATATATTTAGATTATGAACTATAATTTAAAAATGCAGAAATGCGAGCAAAGGTAACATGAAAGTGCATTATTTGGTTCAATGACAGAGGACTGGTTTAGCGTTAGCGCCCAAACAATCAGTGGACATGGGCGTTTTCAGTGTTAACCCTCGTGAGTCTAACTTGCGTTGACCAAACGATCGAGTTTGTCGACCTGTCAACGAGGTAAATAAATTATTGACTTGGTCAACTTTTGCAGACTTGGATTGCAGTCTCCTGGCCAAAATTGACGACAGTAAATGTTCTCTCTCTCTGAGAATTTTCAGCAAGTAGCGAGAAGGTAATAAGGCGAAACTATAGTATAGTATAGTATAGTATAGAATAGTATAGTATAGTATAGAATTTTCAGCAAGTAGCGAGAAGGTAATAAGGCGAAACTATAGTATAGTATAGTATAGTATAGTATAGTATAGTATAGTATCCGGGACCACAAAAAAAAAAATTTCGCCGGTAAGGCGAAACTATAGTATCCGGGACCGAGGTTTATAGCATTGGGAATTTCCAATATATTTATATAATTTTTCGCGTCTCGATTTGCTAGTCATCTAACGGACTATTTAGTTGCGTATTTACAACGTTTAATTGCTGCACAAAGTTTCACGTCAAAATTTAAACTTACGCACAGATTAAATTTAAAACTAAATCTGTATCTAGTATCAACATATGCAATTACGTTGACCTTTTTGAAAACATTATTTTTGCAGATCTCTAGAGATTCGAAACTAAACGTATAATACGAAACGATACGTATCGATACGTATACCTTTCTGAAAGAACTCAAATGATTATATCTGGTGACTCTCGAACCCAATGGGTTCATGTTAATCTGGGTGTTCCTCAAGGTTCAGTTCTTGGACCTCTCCTATTTATTCTTTACACGGCCGACATCTCTTCTCTTTTTCCGATTTGTAGTGCTGCTGGCCATCTATTTGCTGATGATGTTCAGGCTTTTGTTCATGGTCCCTCATCTTCCCAGCTGCTATTAGTTGCTCTTATTGAATCCCTTACTACTCATCTCCACTCATGGATGTCTTCAAATCGCCTTTCACTTAATACTTCAAAGACTCAATTCATCTGGCTAGGTACTCCCCAGCAGCTCCAGAAGCTTGATTTCATTCTGCTCTCTGAAAGATTTCCGCTGTTTTCTTTCTCTTCAAGTGTGCGGGATCTGGGTGTTGTAATTGATAGTTCACTTACCTTTACTGAGCATATTTCCAATGTTACACGCTCGTCATATTTCCATTTAAGACGTCTCAGAGCCATTCGTCGCTCTGTCTCCTCCTCCATTTTCACTACCTTAATTCATGCTTTTATATGTTCACGAATTGACTATTGCAATGCTCTCCTCATTGGTCTTCCTAAAGTTCGTCTTTCACCGATTCAGTCGGTTCTCAACTCAGCTGCTAGATTGATTGCCCGCCTTCCCAAGTACTCTCACATCTCTACCTTTATGTTTCATGAACTTCACTGGCTTCCTCTCCGTGCTCGCACACAATTTAAGATCCTGACTCTGATCATAAAGGCTCAACGGGGTCTTGCCCCAAAAATATCTCACTAATGTTTTACTTCGTCCTCACTCAGCTTCCTCCCACTGTCCACTTCGTTCATCCAACAGATTTGACCTCTTGGTTCCTCGGTCTAGAACTGTTATGGCTCAGTCTCGATCATTTGTCTCAATTGGTCCTTCTCTTTGGAATGCCCTCTCTCCTTCTGTTCGCTCTACACTTCTTTCTGGTAGTCTCTCCTCTGCTTTGTCTCTTCTCAAAACCTGTTTCTTCTCGCTGGGCCTTGCGCACTGGGAGCGCCTCTGAACGGTTCACCCTACTAGAGGCGCTTTATAAATGTTTAAATACAATATACAATAGTATAATCAGTTTAGTTTCGAATTTGAAACTTTTCACGCAAATTTAAAAATTTACAACGTGAAAAATCAATCTTACGCACAGAGCAAACCAAAACATTAAAAATGATTTGTAATAAATAACAGACGCCATTAAGTAGCAGACAACACAAATCTTTAGTTCGTATAAAGATTTGCAAAAACGTAGAAAATTTTGAATTTTTTTGTATTATCCGTTTAGTTCCGCATTTACAAAGTTTCACGCAAATTTAAAAATTTTAAATATCAATATTACACACAGAGCATATTTAAAAATAAATCTTTAGTTCGTATCAAGATATGTAAAAACGTTGAATTATTTGAAAATTTTTGCATATTTCTACGTACGTACCCAGGGTTGCCACTCATAGCTTTTTCCACATAGATTTAGTTTTTTCGGCCTTACTTAGTTTTCTATGTTTTTTGTCAGGATCTAGCCTTTTTCACGGCGGTTTTTCCATTTTTTACGCATAGAAATTGGTTTTGCTAGGTGAAAATGCACAAAAGACGTGAAAAATGTCGAAAATGTTGTGAATACGGACCCCAAAAGTTATAGATTTATTTTCCAGAGTGAAATACATAAAAAGCGCAAAAAATCGAAAAATCCATGTATTTTATTCAAAAATCTTGATCTAGCCTTTTTTCGGCCCGGTCAGACCTTTTTTAAAATTCATAGTGGCATCCCTGTACGTAGCGTAGCGTATAATTATCCGTTTAGTTTCGTATTTGCAACTTTTCACGCAAATTAAAAAATTTACAACCTTTTTTAAATTTTGAACCTCTTTGAAAAAAATTATAGTGCTTGTTTCATTTATGACAACCCATGATATATCGACATGCAAACGGAAGAAAACAAAATCGCACCAATAGCGTTCAGTCGAAAATAAGGTAATTCCCAATGCTTTAAACCTCGGTCCCGGATACTATAGTTTCGCCGGTAATAATTACGATATTGTATATACTGTGGCTGTCGAAGTGTCGATCTGACCTATAAGCGCGTGTTAATCTTCCTTACTTACATTATAGATATTATCTATATTCCTAAAGATACCGAAGCAAATCGGGGCATTTACAAAGACACACAAATAGATACATTCACATACTTAGCTTTGTTCATGCTATTGTCGTTTTAAATCCGTGTTATTTGTATTTATTTAAGATTTTTATATCAATTAATAATAATAGGTATTATCCATGCACAGTTTAAAAATTGAGCCAAGTTGTAACATATTTTCCTATTGGACAGCATCGACCAATCAAAAACGAGCTTACTGCTTGTGTAGTAAGTATGTAATGTCGTACCTTGCAATCGTTACTAGAAGCACTCAACCGAAGCATTTTATAAATACTCCGCCACTGATTGCACTCTGGCAGTGCCAGACCCAAGCCTGGATAAAAGAGGAGGGCGGTGCTAATGATCTTTGCTATCACATAGGGTCGTTAAACTGGAACTAATTAGAAGATTATAATAACGACACCGAAGCGCTCCAGGCCTACCTTCGATATTAGCACAGTCCCAGACTCGAGCTCAATCGAAGAGACACCGCTCGAGGCCCGAATTCAAATTAAATGGAAAATTATCTGACGTCGTTGGTCTTCATACGAAATGAAATAGGAGACGATAATGGAATCGATTTTCACATAGCCCGGTGCAGGGGTTATTTTAACGTGCAGCTGGACACAAAGTGTGTAGTTGGAAAACGAATTTGTGCAGTTGAAAATCAGGTTTTGTGCAGTTACTTTTTTACACACAATCGCATAAACAATGTAAGTAGCTAATATATTTTAATTAAACTAGTTGTAACAAACAAGATTATAAGACATTTCCGTTAATCTAACTTTAAATTTCTATTGACAACTCTATTGGCATAAAATACAAGAAAACAAGTCTATAGGCCTATATAGAGATAAAGACATGGCATATTCAAACAAGCTGTCTGATGCAAGCCAAATAACGCTTCGCTTAGTTGCTGGTTACATCATCGTATTACGTGAACTGTTATAAATAACTGTAATAGCCTACTGTTAATTATTATATGGTTAATGGTTATAATGTTATTATTTACTATCATAATAATTATATGACACAATCCTGCTAAAATGAGAATAACTTACTGCTAATATTTTTACAAATAGGCCTACTACTTTTGTACAACTGAATGGCTTCTCACCAGTGGTATTCTTCAAATTTTAAACTGTAAAATTTCAAAATGTTTGGTCCTATTATTTTAACACATAGGCTATAGTAAAACCTAAAAACCACATCATTACTACACATGGCTACCTGAATTTGGTACCGGTAGTTTATTAGTTCTTGGTTGGTTTGGGTACCATTAAATATGATTTCAGAAAGTACGTCCTGGTCAGCAATTCAGGACCATCTTGGGAAATAGGATTAAAGTAGCCTATCATTAAACTGATAAAGTGCTGAAAAGACTGCTTATAATTATAGGCTACTATTATATTCAATGATTATTCATGTCTGCATTTATTCATTAGAATAACTCATTCATTCATTCATTTCAAGAATTATATAGCGCCTCTTCAAGAAATCCACTCAGAAGCGCTCCCAGTTCAACCACGGTGAAACAAAACAGTCTTAAGGAGCTTGTATACAGAACACTGACGAGTCGACCCTAGGCAGCAGGCGCATCTGCAACGGGAGACTACAACTGAGAAAGCACGACACTGACAGGTTGATGTTTAAACACGCGGGACCAAAAGCTTAACTCAGCAACTGGAGAACTGAGCTGCTGAACTCGATACATAAAGACATTTTTATTGTAATTATAATAATATATATAGCCTAGGCTATTGAATCCTAAAACACTTTTTTTATCAGTATTGAATAGTCTTATGAAGTTATTTTTCTAAAATGGCACCTTAAAAGGGTACCATTCTAGTGTGGAAATAACCCCACCCCAAATATTTTTTACGTGTTGCCCATATTTACTGAAGTCTTAGCTCGCTCTTATAAGCTCTGAAAAGTAGGCCTACAGGTATTTTGTTAAGATGACACCTTAAAATGGTACCATTGCAATGTGGAAATTCAAAAAATTTCTGCGTGATAATAATATTATTAATAATAAAATAATAATAATAAAATTACTAATAATCAGGGCCTACTATTCCCCCTTGTAAGGTGGAAGCAATCCCCCCAAGAAATGTTTTTGCATATATTGCTCGCGCCGAAGGCGCGAAGCTGCGAGTGCCGAAGGCACGAAGCCCATAGCGACTAGGGGGTCTGGGGAGCGTCGTAAGCTCCCCCAGCGGGGTCTGGGGCGGAGCCCCAGCCACCAACGCATTTTTAGCAATGTTGACCTCAACTGGAGCCCTTTTAAAGGCCCTTTTGCCAGCTATTTATGAACAATAAAATCATGAAAACTTCAATAAGAAGTCGTTTCGCAGAGTCGCAGAGACTACCAGTACAAGAATGTCAAAATTTTATTGTAAAAGAAATGGGTTTCGTCTTTACAATGATCACAAAGTTAAAAGTTTATAAACTTTAGGCCTATAGCCTAACAAGTTTATAAGTAGCCTACACTGGCATATGGGCAGGTCTATTGTATAGGAAAACCCTAGGGGCATGTCATATGTAGGGGGTTTTACGGGCTCAACCCACCCAAAGTGTGTAATTTCCTAATTTTAAAAACTAATTATGTGAAGGTCTATATCCTATACTTTTGTGTATTTTGCAACTATTGCTTAGTGTTGAGCCACTAGCAGAGGAATGAGTTTGGGGGGAGGCGATATGCCTCTCCCCATTATCTAAATGTTTTTTTTTTATTTTCACGCTTCAATGGTAGCAGTTTAAACTGTCATTTAACGAAAATGCTCATAATTTCAGTGCTGATTGTTGATCACTGTCTAGCTTTCCTATTAGGCTACGAAGCAAGCAGTTGTAGATATTTTCCGATTTTTGTTTTGTGGGCAGAGCCGCATTTAGGGGGTTGACCTCCTAGACCTAGTCCCGTTGAATTTGCATCCAAGTTGTTTTTCACTCTTTGGGATTTGCACGCTGTAATTGTACCTTTTTATGCTGTCATCTTCACAAAATTGCTCGTGAATTCAATGCTCAGAAGCGTGGTTTAGGATATCATAAAATAGCCCGTCCCCATCATTTAATTTTTTTTATTTGCACAATATAATGGTAACATTATAAAATTTCTCATTATGGGTTAACAGTGCGTTTAACATTGTAGTAGTCCTGTGAAATTTGGAAAGGTCCATAATTCAGCAAAATATCAACTCTTTTGGTAGCCTATATCAAATTGAGTAGGCTAGTCTACTGTCAGTTGTACAATGCTCAGCAACATCCATTTTGGGATCCAGACAAATCCCATGGACATTTCCCCGGATGTCCAGAAGAAACTCTCTTATGCCCATCTATCATAAGAGGGGGGAATTTCCTTCTGGCACAAGTTGGATCAGGCTACTTACTTCCCCCTACACGTGGCAGGCCCTGATGGGTGCGAATGTGATGGAGGTGCAGGAACAAATTTAAGTGAGTGTTAAGCAAAAGTCAAATTAAATGAAGATTTACCCTGTGTTATGACGAGGAGGGTATTTTTCGGGGAATTTACCAGAAAGAAGTCCATGACAGATGCTAGGGAATACCTAGGGGAAAATGTTCAGTAGAAAGTCTTCTATACTCAACTTTATCATTAGGAGAGGGGAAACTTTCTCCCCCTGGCCCAAATTGGAAGCAGTCTGATTCCATCCCCCCATGGCGTAGTAGGCCCTGCTAATAATAATAATAAATAATAATAATAAGAAGAAGAATTAGGCCTTAGTCTCAATAATGACGAATCTACCCGATGTAGGATGCTATTCTGATAATTATGTGCAGTTGAGAAATTTCCTTAAAATAACCCCTGGCCCGGTGGTTGGGAATGCTTATCGTGCGAGCCACGCATAGGTCGCTGTGGGTCCACTTTAGGATCTTTGATTGATTCATTCATTCATTTGGACATTTATAATATTATATTATATTATATTTTTTGTTAAATAAGGCATTCTAGCGAAAATAAGAGCGACAGATTGTACATAATTTAAAAATAATATTATGTGAAAAACACTGGAGAACCGGGGTATCGATCCCCGTACTTCTCGCATGCTAAGCGAGCGCTCTACCATGTGAGCTAGTTCCCCACACGATACAAACAGCGTTAGGATTGGTTTTGATTGGAGATTACAATAACAACACCACAATGTTTATTTTGCGCCTGAATTTTAAGTGTAATCTATAACTTCTAAAGCGCTACTCGAAAGCCAAGCGCGGATCGCTTTTCAAAATAAAATTGGATGGCAATGGGATTGGAGGGGGATGGTGAAAATCGATCAAAAGTTCCAAATAAGGACCAAAGATATCCGGCAGTCCTCGCCCTGGAGCTGTTGGAAGTTTAGCCTAGAATGTAAGGTAAGGGCCAAGTATTATATAGTAGGCTACTCGAGTCGGACCAGTTGCTGATATAAAGCTTAAAGCGCATCGGCTCGTAGGATCACTAGGGTGGATAAAACGTGATTCTTTAAAATGCGGTGTCATCTAGGGAATGTCAAGAGAAACGTGCCCTGCAGTGAGGAACAAATTTTGATTGTTTTTCTATTTATGCCAATCAAGACCTAGGCCTATGTCACAGTATAAAATAGTAGCAAAGTAACTGACTAAACGGCTTTGTTATTTATACTGTGGACTAGGTTATGCGTGGAATACAATAAAGAATTAAAACCAGGAAATCATAAAATACAAATACAATAGGCCCTAGGCCTACAAGGCCTAGGCCTATACTATAGCGAATCGTGCTTAGTTTCTTACTTAAGCCTAAAATTAATGGTTTTGAATAAATATAATAAACAAGCTTAGGCTAGGCCTAGCCTACTACAACAGTACTATAACTTTTAAAGGCTCACAGTAAAGTAAATAGCCTACTAATTTGCACCGCACCATCGAGGCGTGTAGGCCTAGGCCTATGCACTTCTGACTTTGGAAGAAGGGCAATTATAGGCCTATCAAGTGGAGTTGTAGGTCTATCGTAGGTGTGGTTGAAATGGAAGGAGTTTGCCCAGTTTACGCATTGGAGGTCCAGCGATGGAAGGTTAAAAGGTCACGTCCGGGTCATAGGAGCTATTCAGCATGTCGAAGAAGCTAAATGTAGCCTAAATATTAAAATTTTCGGTGGATGACTTGTCTATCATAGAAGCTGAAGTGATATTTTTATGACTTATTTTTTCCATTCAATTTCATCACATTTGCTATCTATAGGCCTAATTTCGCAATTCTGAAATAACCGCTCAATTCCCAACCATAGTCTACTTATGATTATAATTTTGTTTAAAAGTTATTTTGATGTCATGATGATCCGATTTAAATAGCTCCTTTCCCCCTTCCTTATCACAAAAGTTAGGCCTAATTAGCTAAAGTTATATAAAACATTTATTCCCCGCAGGCTTTCGGGTAGGCCTACTGCTTATTTACGTTAACATCATAATAATTTGCTTTTCTACAATTTGTTAACTGTTATGGTTTAGCCTAGGCTACTAGCCTATTTAGATCAACACAGGATTTAATTAGGCCTTCGATGTAGCCTAAGCGAATAAAATGCCATCGGATGAAGACTAGGCTATAGGTCTACGATAACAGCTAATTTTAGTTCCTAAAAGACCAATGTGGACCGTGCACGTCACAGTTAGACATTTAATTTGCATTTATAAACAGTTTCGTCGAGAATCCTCCTCGCAATTTTGTGTTCTTAATCCTATATTGCTCTCATCGGACCCTCACCGCATATAATAATAATTATATAATGATACATGAACATCATTGAACAGCCCCGAATAGAATAATTATTTCTCCCTAATAGGCTAGTGACCAGCGAAGTGTCTTGTCCCTAAACTCAGAAATGCCCAAGGGCTGTTTAATCCAATGGATCAACCCAGTGGTGTTGCCAGGAATTTCTGATGGAGGGTTTATGGCCGGATGCTTGTTTTTATTATATAATTGGGCAAATAACCTTCAAAAAACTTTTTTCCTAAGCCAGTGGGGTTTTAACCCCCAAACGGATCCAAACCCCCTTGTCTACGCCATTGAATCAATGTTACTAAAGGATCTATAGGCCTATAAGCGGGTTCACCATCTCAGTGACCTAATTCTACACCACTACAGGAAACGGAAGTGTCGTTGTTGTTGTATCAAACATGGAGGATGTTAAGGGTTTAGATCAGTGGTGCACAACCTTTTTCAGCCAAGGGCCACTAATCGATTTCTTAAACCCTTCGCGGGCCAAACGTCGACCTTTTGCTTCCGACTTTCGGTCATTTCGTATTTGCAATCGTTATGAAAAAGATAATATTATTAATCACGCAGCCAATACAACGGAAAGATACAGCAAAAGACAAGAAATGTGGCAGCGAAAGTTGTGTGCTTCTGCCTGAAATTAGAGGTTTGCGCCACTGTAGACTTAATGTTAATTTCGGCTCTTAAACAGTTGCTTTTCCTGTTGGTCATCGCGGGCCACATGACAACCCGTCGCGGGCCGGATGTGGCCCGCGGGCCGGACGTTGTGCACCACTGGTTTAGATCGAGGTTCTCAAACTTTATTTTTATTGTACCCCCAAGTAACAAAATCCAATGGTGGCGTACCCCCAGCAAAGTCAGATCAGAAACAAAAATTTAATGCCATTGCTTTAATAGGACCCATTGAAGTGACAACTAAAAGTCCTTTTAATCATTGTATGGTGTAGCGGCCTTAGATGATTTAAAACGTTGGAATGCAGATACTTTAAAAAATTTGCCGGAAGCGCGGATTAAGAATTATGCAGCGTAAACAGAAGGAAGAGCTAGTGGCTTAATTTCGGAACACGGGACTGCTAGCTTTTAGCGATATTAGCACATCATAGTGTATACAGATATTAGCGTTATTTTTGGTATCCTTAGTGATGATCTCTGTCACGCTGTGATTGGTTGACTAAAAATAAACATGGATGAAATATTTTGGAGACACGGTCTTAACGTTGATACAAATCAAAAGTCAAAATGAATATTTTCCACATTAAAACTGCACAACGAGCAGGAATTCCCAAAAATTTAAAATTCAGATTGATTTTGGCCGTCAATGGTTCGCAAACTCAGACTCGCGAGTTATGGGTTTACAATGTTTTTATATAATCCACACCTCTATGAGTTTTAGGGTCTCTTTTGTAGTGACCCAATGCGCATGCGCGCTGAAATGGTGAAACGGCTTATAGGCTATAATTTAAATACGTTAATTTCCGAAATTTCCAAGCGCTGCATAAGAGTCACGTTAGAGAAATCATCATACACAGGCGCTATAAAATTAGCCAAGTTGTCTGTTCCGTTCCGCCATTACATTATTTCAATTTATTTGGCGCTATTATGTATCTTTTGAATGACTGCTTCTGGTGTTCTGTGACTTTGCATCGCCATTCTGTTGATCTCCGTTCTGTTTCTTCTGATCTGGATACAGACGATGGATGGGAGTTGCTTTCCAGAGCATCCGATGTCGCTTCAGATTGACTGACTTCCGGAAAGCAGCATCCGTTCCATGGAGCCAATCAAGAATTCCCAATGTCCCAAAGTTCCAGTTGTAGCTGGAAGTTGAATAAAGAGGCCACAATGTAATGCAATGAAGCGCAACGTAAATTTTTAAAAATGAATTTTTTTCTGCTATAATAGCCTACTCTCAGCTCTACCCGAACCAATTTCTATACGTCCTGCAATGTAATCCATTTGTTCAAAGTACATTAGATGGGCCAATCACTGTAAGAGCGCAACTGCTGACAAAATTTAATGTTCCCAAGTTTCAGCTATAGCCTACCTGAGGGCATTAGGAACATGATATAGGCTAATGCTATCACTAGGCCTACTATTAAAATTATGTTGTGTTAAAATGGCCACTGTAGCGGTTTTTCTAAGCATGAGAAACACATAGGCCTAATTATATTAATACCAATCAAGCCCGATGTTCCATTCGTTTCAAGAGTGGGAAGAAGGAGACAATGGAAGATAAATTCAGACGCTGAGAGAACGGATGATTGGGAAGAAGAGAGTGCAAATGAAAGAATTGACAGGATGCGGGAACAAGATGGAGAGGCAGGGAAGAGGAATGAAAAGGAGCAATTGGGCGATACAATGGGAAAAGTGATGCATCAGGGAAGGGAAGATAAAATAGATGGACAGACAGAGATTTTACACGTAGGCCTATATAGACAGACACATGGGCTATATACTTAGGTTACTGTAACACTCAGCGTCGTGCAGTCGAGTGTTTTTGATTGCGATTACTACTCCATGCAGTACTCCTTATATATCTATATAAATAAAAATGTAAATGCGTTTGGCTCCTGACGAAGGATCTCCGAGCTTTCTTCGCCGATTGCTTTCAAAACTTCACCAAAACGTTTAGTTCCAACACGGCCGGGTTTGCAGAATGATTTTTCGCAAAAGCGCAATCTTTTCACAAAAAAACAACTTTGAAAATTCCACCGTTTTCAACACATAGCCTACGCCCGTCAATGAGCCTTGAATACCAATTCGGGCATGTTTGTTCCGTAAATTTCTTTAGCGCATTTCATTACGGCCTTTGCATTTCATTTT
>OX243811.1:3459113-3535076 GCA_945859605.1 Lumbricus rubellus | reverse complement strand
CAACCGAGAGTCCGTTTCCAGTCAGGTATTCGATGGGAGTGGCATAGAGAGCCACTATTCCAATGGGTGCCGTCCACTGGTGATGCTTCTTGTGAACAGCCTTGTAGAACCACCGATGGTGGAACAATCTGAAACATGAAAGCAAAGGTTACAGAACATAAATCAGATCTAATCTAATCTGAACTCTAATCTGACGCTGAACTTTTCATGCAGACGCTCTGTATCGTGCAGACATAAATGCACAGATACAGACAAACAGATAGCCTACAGACAAACAGACACAGACACAGACAAACAGACACAGACAAACAGACACAGACAAACAGACACAGACAAACAGACAAACAGACACAGACAAACAGACACAGACAAACAGACACAGACAAACAGACACAGACAAACAGACACAGACAAACAGACACAGACAAACAGACACAGACAAACAGACACAGACAAACAGACACAGACAAACAGACACAGACAAACAGACACAGACAAACAGACACAGACAAACAGACACAGACAAACATAAGCACACCCACACCCATCCCCCACACACATCCACAGACGGTTAAGCAAACAAACACACAGAACCCCGACTGTTTATTACAGCACTTGAGGGCGATAATACGGTACCTGTGCGAGTAGTAGAATACGATCTCCTGGATTATCGTACAGATCGCGAGATCTCGAACGATCGTCGGCCATCTTGGAGTATCATCGACGGCAAAGCTGCAACCGACATGCGCCTGCTGCATGTAGATGGGGTAGGAGAAAACGGCGTTCAATAAGAGATTGTTGAAGAGAACGGTCTTCAGCAACTTCTTCAGTTTGGCACGATCGATCTGGAAAAAGAACAAGCAGCGTGATCACGTCAAACCAATTTAATTTCATCGTTAAAGGTAATTGTGGCGCATTTTTGTTGCGCATTTTTGTTGCGCATTTTTGTGATACGCGGGACGGGCGCGTTGGTTTCAGTACTTGAACGATGACAAGCTATATATAGAGCTTCTGTAGGCCTAGAGGTTACACTGTAGTGAGTATGTATGTGGGTATGTATGCATGTGTGTATGTATGTATGTGTGTGTGTGTTATGTGTATGTATGTATGTATGTATGTATGTATGTATGTATGTATGTATGTATGTATGTATGTATGTATGTATGTATGTATGTATGTATGTATGTATGTATGTATGTATGTATGTATGTATGTATGTATGTATGTATGTATGTATGTATGTATGTATGTATGTATGTATGTATGTATGTATGTATGTATGTATGTATGTATGTATGTATGTATGTATGTATGTATGTATGTATGTATGTATGTATGTATGTATGTATGTATGTATGTATGTATGTATGTATGTATGTATGTATGTATATATATATGTATGTATGTATGTATGTATGTATGTATGTATGTATGTATGTATGTATGTATGTATGTATGTATGTATGTATGTATGTCTATATATAATTATATGCATGTTTGTATGTATGTCTGTAATATATGTACGTACCGTATAGATGTTTGATTTGTGAAGATTCACGATAGAAGCTCGGGAGGTTACATTACAAAGGAAAGACACACATTCTAGAAATTGACAATGACATACGTGACCCTCAACCTCTGACCTACTCACCGGAACGTTGGCCCCAGTTTGTACTTTGTAGGCGAGCATCCATTTTGGTCGGCCTGTGACGTCAGCGATGAGGAACAGCGCACCGGTCAGCCAGAAGACAATGACCAGCAGTAAATAGGACACTACAAGACAATAAAGGTGAGAATAGGTAAGATAAGGCAAGATCGATGAGGCGATATAAATGGAGTGAGATAAACTGTATTGCAAGGTATAATTATCTACTGGAATGGAGAGTAAGGTTTCGGTTGAGCGGAGATGAGTTCAAAATTATCGAACATTGCTACTGCGAGTTGTATATACTTATAAGGCGAGTCGCAATGCACTGATGCATGTCTTTCTCAAACTGAAATCTACATGTATTAGTCATTCATTAAACTATCTCCTACATCGCAAGACTTGCACAACCTAGATTCCAAGGACCATGGAACATAATCTCTTACATCACACGAATAATTACACAACCTACGGCCGAATCCACTGCTACGTCGCAACGCAAGACTTACGCAACCTGGTTTCTAGCAGCCACGGTGCAACCTTATTTCCAGTGTTCGTGGTGCATCATCAGTATGTTTACCTGTCGAGCTCATCAGCGCTTCATTGCCACCAAACGAGTCGTAGATGTATTTGTAGATTTGTTGAAGGACACTCGGATGATCCATATCGCAAGCTATATCTCTCCTTCCTTTCTAATTAAGAGACGGTGACTACGCCAACACAGAGGGCTACGGATTCAAAACCAGAACAATTAGGCTATTGTTCTTCAGAACTAACATCTTCATCATTCTTTTCAACTACTCCTAATCTCTTTTCATCTTCTTTTTCACATCCTACATAATTTAGTTTCACGAATTGCTGCAATCAATCAATCAGTCAATCAGTCAATCAGTCAATCAGTCAATCAGTCAATCAGTCAATCAATCAATCATTCATTCAATCAATCAATCAATCAATCAATCAATCAATCAATCAATCAATCAATCAATTGATCAATAAATCAATCAATCATTACGCTGCTATTGCTACGTTGAGTCGTAGGCCTAATTACCATAGAGTCTATTAATTTATTTATACCTATTTAGACTCAGCCGCTATCTCATGTAAATACTAATAATGTCAGCCCGTAACCTACAGTAAGAATCTCTCTAGTATACATGCCTATGCATTGCATGGCATCTCTTATAATTTGCTGTTGATCTCCCATGTAAAGTAACCGCACATGGCCGATAGACTTACCTTATAATCTGATGGTACCTCGATAATGTCGAGCCTAATTCTACTCTACCTCGACACAATTATTGTCTAATTTTCCATGACTACTGTGCAGTCGATTCGATTTAAGCTAAGGCAGAAATTAAGAGCAGGTAACATTGGCTGAAGGTGTACACAATCGCTTTTCAGGTCGTTAATCTTCGCCGCAAAGTCTACAAAGATATTTTATCTGAGAACAATCACTTATTATTGATAATGTGGTGTATGCTGGCTGCTGGGGTCGATGGTGATATTAATGATAATGCAAGATCATTGAGGTATGCTTTGGTGTACAGCGTACACATGCAATGATGCACAAGTACACCTTGTGCCGAAAAAAGGCGCTTGTTTCGGACAGTCGAATAACTTGAGCAATGAGTTAATGAAATCTAAATGAATCTAAAGTGATTGTTTTGTTTGTTCTTATCAACAGGGATGTTAACAAGGACCTGACCCCCAAGGACCAGGACCAGGACAAGGACCTGACCCCCAAGGACCAGGACCAGGACAAGGACTTGACTCCCAAGGACCAGGACCAGGACAAGGACCTGACCCCCAAGGACCAGGACAAGGACCTGACCCCAAGGACCAGGACCAGGACAAGGACCTGACCCCAAGGGCCAGGAACAGGGCTAGACAAACAATAATAAATAATAATGTCACAATGTGCATTTGGAAGTAATGACTAATTGTACTGTGAAAGTACGAGACAGTGAAAATTAGTAACTTGTAATGTACTGACTCAGTATAAGTTTATTGATTGCATTTTAAATAAACCAGAGTCTCCAGCAGCTTGTCGGTCATGCGTGCACGATTAGGTCGCAGAATCAGTCCACTTTGCGAAAAGACACGCTCCACTGGTGCTGATGTTGCTGGAGAGCACAATACTCGACTGAATAGTTCTTTGAGCTTAGTGAATTTATCAGATGTCAGCACAGTGGTGAGTGATAGCTCATCTGCAGGTGACACATTGATCAGCTGCAAATACTCGGTCAGTTGGCGTTCTGGGCTCACTTCAGTGATCTGATCTGCTGAAATTAAAGAAATGTCAAAGTTGGTTACAACCTTTAATTAGTAATGAGTAAAATAATCCAAAAAGTGAACTAATTTACACACAAGGTACTTACGAATGTGTAAATACCAAATTTCACAGAAAAGGAGTGTGATGTTAATTTACAATGAATTGAAATGAATACGACTGTACGGCATGACAGACAAGGCTAGTAATATAATACTATTATTAGTATTAGCATCTCAAATGAGGAACAATAAATTTCAAATTTAATTAAGTTTAAGTCAGTAGGTGGCTGCTGAAGAAATGAACTGAAAGAAATGACAATGCATCATGCTAATGCTGGAACTTTATTGAGCATGAGAGCGATTAAAATTTAAAAGATTAATATGTAAGTTTCCTCCTTGGTCTTACAGTTTGTTTCAGACTTTCAGCGTTGTCAACATGCAACCTACAAGTTAAGTGAATGTTGTAATATTAAAAACTGTTGTCAAGCTACCTGGAACCGGTGCCTTCTGTTTGTTGTAGTGAGCAAACAGAGTGCTATGTCGTTTTTTAGGTGGCGGCTCGTCACACTGCACGTCCTGTAGGGGTTTAGATGTGGAACAATCAGCAACAGCACCCGTTGGATCCGTAATGCCTGAGCGGCTTAAACTCTTGCTCAGCTCAGCAAACAGGAGTCCTGAGAAGGACATGGACATGATGAAACACGGTCTTATTTGACTTAGCATTACATTAAGAGACTATTAGCCATTTCAATCAGTCAATCAATCAATCAATCAATCAATCAATCAAGTCCTTTTATTTCTTTTATTTCTCACTTTATAACAACATATCGAACAATTAAAATAAGGTACATATCACATAATAACTCTGGTTTGTTAAAAGACTTTAAATGACAAAACAAAATTTTTAGATCAAACATCAGATTAGTAAAATCAGACTCCAAAATAGGCAGACACACTACCTGGTAAACAAGATAAAGTATTAAGTTACACACGCTAAATGGGGATTAGCCAATTACAAGAAATACGGTACATAGCGGACTAAATAATACGATATTAGTAGATTTAGTACAATAGATGTTGAAGTATCACCACCTTCCCCCACAATATATTGTTAGTACGAGGATATCAGCAGTTTGAGAGAATCTCTAGTCTAGATAATAAAAGTAAACAATGTAAACAAACGAGGAGAAACAGTTAAACAACAATAAATGCTTTTGAATGTCATGAAGTGTTATAATTAAAAATTGATAAGTGTTCACACATTATGTACATATATTATATATCTGTATATTTAAAATACAGGAATGAGAATTTGCTATTGATTAATTATATTCAGACTGACCATTTATCCTGCATCTTGTGGCTTCTTTCACTTCATTGGTGCCAGGGTAGTCTTGAAGCCAATGGTAGGCATAGGACGGGTCAAGTGCTGGTGCCATTATGAAAACGTTGCTATGGAATTTCAGTTGATTGAAATGTTTCCTGGGTTCCGATGACCTTTGGATTTCAATACCCAGCAACTGAAAAATCCCGGAAAACCTGTCACACAGGCTATTGAGAAGAGTTTTCACAAGACAAGTGAAAGAGCCTACTGATTGAAGACGGGCTTCAAGTGTGACCTTCAGAGACAAAATGATGGGTACGACACAGCTAATTGTAACGACTTCATCTCCCTGAGTGAGATCCGTGGCCTCAGAAAACGGTGAAAGGATTTCGACCAACTCTTTCAACTGAGTTACATCTTTTGGTAGCAAAATAAGATTTTCATGCTTATTAGCACTCAGAACCTTATTCAGTAGGGTTATATCAAGCGACACAAACGAATGTAGCTGTCTGAACGTGCTGTTCCATCTAGTGTTGTTTGTTGCTGGAATAGACTTGCCTCGAGTGCCCATCACTCTCTCAAACTCACTTCTAAACAAGGCACTCTGGTGAACAATGTTAGCAATCTTACTGCACTTAGACATGAATGGTCGACCTGAAGATACTACATCTAAACCGTCTCGAACCACAAGCTGCAATGAATGAGCGAAACAAGATATGTGCTCCTGGTTTCGAACAAGCCCCTCAATATTGACTTCAGTGACATCTTGCCAAAACGAAGGATCATCAATCGTAGTTCGTCCATCCGTATGATCTGCATCGTCCATAGAATCAGACCTCTCATCATCTTGCAGTTGCACACGGAACATCACATCAATAGCTTTACGCATGTTCGATGCGTTGTCTGTCACAACGTATTTCACTTTCTGCTTTACTTCAAACTCATCTATGACATCAGTGATGGCCTCAGAAATTCTCCCTGCAGTGTGGCTTCCAGGAAAAGCCTTGAATGACAGGAGAGCACGCTGTGACTTTCCATCAATAAATGCATGTGCAGTTATGGCAAGAAAAGCATGCGAGCGTCTGTCTGTCCAGATATCTGTGGTCAAAGAGATATCAGTGCAGCGTTGCATAAGTGCTTTGACGTAGTCTGTCTTGGTAGTGAGCATCTTAGGCAAGATGGAGTACGTGATTGTTTGACGACAAGGAGGAGTGTACTTTGGGTCCAGATCAGACAAAAATGAACAAAATGAAGCATTGTCAACAATTGAGATAGGAAGACAGCAATCAATGATAAGTTTGTTAACCAGAGAAGAACTAATAGACCGTTGACGAGGATTGGTTTGACCGTATGCTGCTGCAGAGTTTGACTGAACAAATGACAACATTGACTGCTGTGGTGCACTCATATTTGATTGGACATGCCGACGGTACTCAGTATATAGCTCCGCATGTCGGGTTTTCAGATGCCTATAAAGCAGAATAGGAAAGATTTCACTAGTTTTGACACTAGTTTTGACATCTAACAAATACTCTGTTAATAATTACTAATTTAGTAATTTTAGTTTCAGTAATGAACTTCATCGTTTAAAACTTTACTTTAAATCAACATTTTCATCAGTATCCTGCTTCTAATTTGTGATCAACGTGTTTAAACCGTACGTTATCCCGCTTCATGGTTCACGTTCAACATTTTCGTCTTTCATCCCGTTTCTATTAAAAAAATAATGTTTTCATCAGTGTCCGAATGAGTTCGCAACATGGCACAAGAATAAATTACGCTAAAGCGATAGATTACACAGTAATGAATAGTTACTATTGAGTGACAAATGGTTTACAGTTTACAGTACACTTGGTCACTTATTGACACTTACTTTGTGAAAGCACTTGTGACGTTCACTCTGTCCTGAATGCGCTTGTTGCAGTTTCTACACGCTGCATGCCATCGCTGACCTTTCACTGCAAATTCTTTATATCCGAACTTTATAACACGAGGTCTGGTGACTCCAGTCGGCCCTGTTACTGTTACTGATGCACTATTACTATTACTATAACTATTACTGTTTTGTGACATATCTTTTTCTTCTTCGTCTATCTCACTCTCATTTGAGTCACTCGACTCCATAATTAATTCAATTTTCAACTGCAAGTTTCAAGATGGAAGACCAACGACGTATTATTATTAATAGAAGAATGCGCAAGACCATAGACGCCATATTTTTAGACGCCTTGAATGCACTGTAAATTATATAATATTGTTTCGTTAATGGATGTGTTCTTTAAGGTTATCTTTGCTATTTCTTCCAATTCTAAGGATTCTAAGTTCATTCCATGTAAGTTATACATCAACAAAATTTGGCCAATAAAAACTTTTATGCTACATTATTGCGGCATCAACTTCACAACAATCAGGCCATGCCACTTTCAATTGGTTTAACCACCGTTGACCCGGTCTACTTCAATGGAATTACCTTAGGACTTTTGACCTTATTATTTGTGGTATGGTTTCGGTGAGTCAGGGGTGAACACATTCTCCATTAATTTTACCACCGACGCTATTTATAAGTAAAACTGCCACATTCTTACACCCATTAAGTGCCTTTGTACTTGCTGCTCTTCAAAGCGTTTTTACGTGCAGCGACAAGCACAATGTGGTTCAAATTCAATATTGCCCTACTTCTAAAGTTCAGATGATCATGCACACATTGCGCAGTACATATATATATATATATTTATATATATATATATATATATAAATATACGGCTAATTGATTGCGCTGAGGTTTAGTACGTCAAAGGCTCAATCAGGATGCTTGCACACTACGCAGTAGTTACCCCAGTGTTCCTATATCCGGACGTTGTTATGAAGGACAATAATCACACACCTCCGCCACTCGCCCTGATAGAGGACGTTGATCTCGGTGACCCCCCCCCCCCCCGATGCAATTATCTGCGATGAATGCAATACCTGGGACGCCAATCAACAACCATCTGTTATCAGCGCCCAGATAATGACTCGGTCAAGAAGAAGAAGAAGTAAGCTACATGTAATTTCTGCACCACATAATCGTTTTGTTTCTTCTTTTCTATATGTGCAAGCATAAGAATAATGTGTTCATTGTACAGGAGCGTGTACGATGTACGTACTGTAGCTTCTTGACCACGGTGGCCAATCCATGGCACCTTCCTAGCGATCAATTTATTGCGTGGATTCGAATTTACCCAAGATCAAGGGCGGATACAGAAACTTTGGACGGGGGGGGGCAAAAATTTCTTGACACCTTGGCTCTGGGGGAAAAAATCGCATCCGCCAAAAAAGTTGATGACCTTTTTTTTAGTCATCCGGCCAAATTTTCAAGAAAACCATACCATTTCAGCAGCCACTGAAACCAAATGGGGGGGGGGGACCACGATACATGGGCATTTCTAAATGGGGGAGGGCATGGCCGGATTGGCCCCCTCCTGGATCCGCCCTTGCCCAAGATCAATTCACAAAGAACACAAAGAATGATTACCACTTTAATATCTAGCACAATACCTTGGAATTTACCCATGCATGTAGCTGTGCATGCAGATTAAGCCTTTGACGCCTGATTGCTCAGCACCATACATGTAGATGTATTTTGCCAGAATTGACACCCGCAGATTTTCAATCCGATGTCAAGGTGCCCTAGTCGTGCGCTCTTCGAACTCATTTTGCCAAAACCGGAAGTGCGCTGGTCTAAGTTGTCTCAAGCTGCACGAAGACTAGTTTTCAAGGACATCTTTGGAACTGCTGCACTGCGATTGTTATTTTCACATCCACAGCATCATGCATCATCTTTTCTCTGTGAGTTTGCACCACTCTATCTCTGTCACTATGTGTACCTGTGGTTGTCTGTCTGTGTCTGTGTCTGTCTCTGTCTGTCTCTGCCTCTGTCTCTGTCTGTCCGTCCGTCTCTGTCTGTTTCTGTCTTCTCTGTCTGTCTTTGTGTCTGTCTCTATGTCTTTATGTCTCTGTACCTGTGTCTGTCTCTATGTCTATCTGTCTGCCTGCCTGTCTCTCTCTCGTGTGCGTGTGTGTGTGTGTTTATGTCGCTCTCTCTGTGTCACTCTTTCTCTCATTGCATCCTTGCCTCGTTGTATCCATGCCTCTCTTTCTCCTTGCCTCTCTATCAATTTTTCATAAAGGCATAAAGGTCTATGACTGTCTCTGTCTCTGTCTCATTCACCATCTCTCTCCGTGCCGCTCTCTGTCCTCTTCCGTATGTGTCAAGTAACTGGTGTTTGCCGGGCACTTGTTGCGACGCGCTTTGTTTGCCCGCGAGAAAGCGCAGTGTAGCAAATCTTTATCGCGTCCCATCTCTCTCCTTGTGTGCTCTCTGTCTGTGTGTCCGGGTGTCCGGGTGTCCGTGTGTCTGTCTGTCTGTCCGTGTGTCTGTCTGTCTGTCTGTCTGTCTGTGTGTCTGTCTGTCTGTCTGTGTGTCTGGCTGTCTGTCCGTGTGTCTGTCTGTCTGTCTGTCCGTGTGTATGTCTGTTTGTCAATGCCACAAGTCTTTTGTACTTCTTTTTTTATTCTGCCGTGACTCTGTCTGTCTGCCTGTCTGTGTATGTCTGCTTGTGTCGTCTTATGTTTGTCTCTGTGTCTGCGTCTCTATCTCTGTGTCTGTTTCCGTCTTTGTCTACCAATTCTATCTGTCACAGTGACTCCTTCCTGGTGCAGCAGCAGCAGCTGACACTGCAGGACAACAAAGGACTCGCTTTATGGCTTCAGAGGACGTCCAGGTCCTTCTCCTTTTTTCTGCTCTCCTCTTAGCTGTTCTCAGTCATCCCGTATACGTTCTTCCTTCTATGTCCGTCGCTTTTGTCCTTTTCATGTCTGTTCAATGTCCCTCATGCCCTGTCTGTCCTGCCATGTGACCTCCCGTCTGCCCTCCTCTGGAGTGTTCTTTATCTATGTGTCCTTGTCATGTATGTTCCGCTGTCCTTTTCGTTGTCCTTTCACTGGTCAGTGTGCTTCACCTGCCAATTATTCGTCTCGTGTCTGTTCCAGCCAGAGGAGAACGACTCTCCTCGTCTCCCTTCCCTCCTCTCTCTACGGTTAATTTTTAACGCTGGTCTAACATCTCAGTCTTCTTCAATCCCCTCTTCCTTCCCTTTCTCTTTCCCATCTCTCTCCCTCTCTCTTTTCCTGACGCTCCCCCGCTGTTTCCTTGCCTCCCTCTTCCCTCTCATTCGTTGCCATCCCACCCTCCCTCCCTCCGTCCGTCCGTCCGTCCCTCCGTCCCTCCGTCCCTCCGTCCCTCCGTCCCTCCGTCCGTCCGTCCGTCCGTCCGTCCGTCCGTCCGTCCGTCCGTCCCTCCGTCCGTCCGTCCGTCCGTCCGTCCGTCCGTCCGTCCGTCCGTCCGTCCGTCCGTCCGTCCGTCCGTCCGTCCGTCCGTCCGTCCGTCCGTCCCTCCCTCCCTCCCTCCCTCCCTCCCTCCCTCCCTCCCTCCCTCCCTCCCTCCCTCCCTCCCTCCCTCCCTCCCTCCCTCCCTCCCTCCCTCCCTCCCTCCCTCCCTCCCTCCCTCCCTCCCTCCCTCCCTCCCTCCCTCCCTCCCTCCCTCCCTCCCTCCCTCCCTCCCTCCCTCCTTCGCCCATCGAAGCGTCGTTCTAATTAAGCAAACGTAATCTGTCCGGACGGTGGAGGAGCAGCGACGACGACGTCGACGACGACGACGACGACGACGGAGACTGCCGAGTAGTCCCGATAACATCCGACGGACGACAGAAGCATGCAGTGAGGAGCCTCATGGGCAGACGGACAGACGGACAGACAGAGGGTCAGAGAGACAAAGAGGGAGACAGAGAGAGACACAGAGAGAAATATACAGACAGACAGACACACAGACAGACAGACAGACACACAGACAGACAGACAGAGAAACATACATACATACAGACAGAGCGGAACAGAGAAATAAAAGGCTTTGCGAACAGACAAACAAGTAGACAGCCATAGAGACAGAGGGATAGGTGAAAACAACGGCAAAGAGAGACATCCAGACCGTCCGAACAGAGAGAAGGAGAGACAGAGACAGAGGGATGAAAGGCGAGACAAACGGAAAGACAGACATACAAGCACACAGACAAGCACACAGACAGACAACGCGATGGACAGAAACACAGACAGGCATATGCGAAGATGGACAGACAGATGCAAAGAATGGCATTTGAATCGAGAGAAGGAGACACTGGCAGACAGGCAGACAGGCAGACTGACTTCCTCGAACAATATGGAAGCAGAGAATGGTGTGAAAAGTGTTGTGAGGAAACGAAGGCTGATTGGAAGGAAAGTCACGTGAAAGACAAGCGGTTAATAGGAAAGACAATCTGGGCAATGGCCTACACACAGACAGACCAACGGTCAGGAAGACACACACTTAGACACACACAGACAGGTGGACAGACAGACATACATATAGAGGCATAGATAGATAGACGCACATGCTTGCACACAGATAGACTCAAGAGAGACAGACGGATAGACAGACAGACAGACAGACAGACAGACAGACAGACAGACAGACAGACAGACAGACAGACAGACAGACAGACAGACAGACAGACAGACAGACAGACAGACACAAACATGCATACCGACACAGACAGGCAGACAGACAAGCATGCACACAGACAGACAGATGCACAGATAAGAACAAAGAGACATACAAAAGCAGACACTACGAGACTGAGAGACATATAACTAGACAAGGAAGGACACCGAAGCAGACAAGAAGGCAGACAAACGGTCAACAGACAGGACAAGGACAACAATGCAGAGGCAGTGGCAAATGCAGACAGACTAGGACCCAGCAACTCAGAAACAAAGAGACAGAGACAGATTGGCAGGCAGAGAGATGGAAACAGAGGGATAGAGAGACAGACAAACAGACAGAGAGACAGATAGACAGAGAGGGGCAGTCGCAAAAAGTGAAACAAAAGTCAACAGAAACAGACACAGACACATATAGGCGGAGGCAGACAGACTGACAGACAGCCACACACAGGAAGGCAGGCAGACAGACACAGACAGACAGACAGACAGACGGCCAGTCACCTAGACTCAACTGGAGATGCTCTTGTCATCAGAGGCGCGCAAGCAAACACAACGCTTCCTTCCGGTCAAGTTGTTGACCATATCCGGTGAAGACCGGAAACGAACGAGCGACGACTCATTAAGCACACGAAACAAGAACAGCGCCAGCGGTGTCACGTGTCACGTGTGTGTCGACCGGATATCCGGGTCAGATGATTAAAGTCTACTTCCGCTAAGCTGCTGCTGCTGCAGTAGTCAGAATTTAATCGACAACAAAATAGTTTTAGAAATCGGTTTTCTGAACTTTTTTGCGACAAGGAAGCGTTGAGAGTATCTTTTCCACATGGATAGTGATTGGATATCCTTCGGAAAAAGATGACAGCAAGAAGTCAGTTAGGCCTCTTTGATACCTCCATGATCCATCCACCCAGCCCCCATGCATAATCCGTCCACCCGTCCGTCCGTCCGTCCGTCCGTCCGTCCGTCCGTCCGTCCGTCCGTCCGTCCGTCCGTCCGTCCGTCCGTCCGTCCGTCCGTCCGTCCGTCCGTCCGTCCGTCCGTCCGTCCGTCCGTCCGTCCGTCCGTCCGTCCGTCCGTCCGTCCGTCCGTCCGTCCGTCCGTCCGTCCGTCCGTCCATCCATCCATACATACATACATACATACATACATACATACATCCATCCATACTTCTACATGCCTGCGCACATACCTATACCTACCCATATACATTTGTCCGTGTGCTTCTATGCTTCCGTGACCCTTCCCGTTCCTTTCGGTCCTTTCCTTCGACCACTGATCACAGAGAGAAATCTTCTTTCTGGTTGGGTGTGATGTTTAGAGGGGGCGATGTCGGCCAACCGTCTCCGACGAACCGAGAGTAGGACCCGCCGCCGCCGCTTCATCCTCCCCGTCAGCGGTGCCTTCACCGACCGGCGACGGGGAAACGACCTGACGACAGGGCGACCCAAGGGACGCCGATCAGGGATGCAGAGCGAGCGAAGGCAGGCAGGGCAGGTGCCCGATGAGTGTGAAATTGCAGTGACAACGCCCGGACTCAATGCTTCCTCGGATGGTCACGGAAACCTTATGAATACTGGATGCCGGAAAAGAAGGTGGAGAAGGAGATGGGGAAGGAGATTGAGAAGAAGATGGAGAAGAAGATGGAGAAAGAGCCGGAGAAGAAAATGGAGAAGGAGGTGGATAGAGGAGAGGAGGAGGAGAAGCAACGGGTTACAACTTACAACGCGATTGCAAAGAGATTGTGGCTTACGCATGCTCGCACGTATACCCACTTACATATAATTATATGCGTACAATTTACATACATTCAAAACATACATGTACAGTTGTTAGGCTAATGTCATTCGAAATTTCTTCTTGTTACATGTTGATTTGATTCTGATAGAAGTTTCCTCTTGCAATAAACTTGGCGACAATTTGACGACAGTCTAAGCTATAGCCACCCTCACACAGAGAGAAGATGCATGGGGTTATTTCCGTACCCAGAAAATGGACACTTATTGTTTGACTGCTATATTTTGGTTTGTAAAAATTTCTTTGCTTAAAGCTCTAATAGTACCAGTGATATACAACGTGAAATTAAAACATTTACATTTAGAACCTCTATAAAAAATACTCAATTTCTTAATTTCCTTCTTTGAATAGACAGACCACAATGGAATTTGAATAAAGACATATCATGGTCATTATCGTAAATTACATAATAATTTTATAGGCCTATATACGGTCAGGTTTTTAATTTGAAAGTTTCATGCAGTGTTCAATGCATATGACAGCAAACTAGCATACTTACTTTCGTGTCTTAAAGTTTCTGTCCCACCATCCGCATATCGTGAATGCTCTTGCGTTGTGCCAGTGTAGTAGTCTGCTGCAACACCCGAGCCGACTACGTGTATTCTCAAGCAATAACATTTGATGGTATGTTATTTACCCAAGAATACCCGTGAGTTACCCAGTCACGTCGTGGTTGGCTTCATCTGATTGGCGGAGAAGACGGGCCAATCATTGCTGAGGATCTAATCCGTCGCCATCCTATTGGTCAAATGTGTGGTGGCTCTATAGTCTATATGCTAAAATTTCATTGGTTAATCGTTGAGCCTTTCATTAGTAAAGCTAATAAAAGATGGCAAGTTAAACTGAGTAGGCCTAAGCTTAGTGTTCTCACGAATTCATACTGTTGTTTTCCTTTTGGTTGTAAGGCCGTGGATTGCAACGATAATAGCCATTAGGAATAGGCTACTCTGTCTCAATTAACTATAGCCAAGAATGTCAGTCGTCTTGCGATTGGTGCAAATAAAATTAGCAATATGTATTCAGCAATGAGTCGATCCTGCTCTCATTTATTTTATTTATTCGTTATCTAAATTCTACACACGATGATCCTTCATGCTTAGTATGATTGTTTTGAATTAGCCAGCCAATTGCGAGCTCTTACTATTGAGTGCAGCTTGTGATTGGTGCACTACAGAAAACCTTCTATTGATTGACCGAGGTAGCATTTTTCTGTAGATGTCATTGGTCGTTGGTAAGTAAGCCACGCCTTCGTGACCTGATTTGTTCAAGCGCATCGTCGTTGAGTGATCCCCATTGGCTCGACTTGAGACCTCAACTGTTCTGCTTTACTGATTGGTCAGGAAATTTTAGTCGTTGTTGTTGTAGTTGAGTCTCACTGTGACCTATAAAAGAAATTCAAAAGTCACTCTCTGATTGGCTAAATCTTAAATAAATAAAATGTTAAAATCGTTTTGGTTCTGAATGATAAATGATACAACAAGAAGAAATTACCAGCACAAACAATATCCACCACGTCGTCTGCTCGGATTGACCCAATGACCCTCCCAGATTCTTACCCGGCACGGAAACGCTCCATGCAGACAATCCGGACTCCTGTGGACTTGAATTTATTTAATACCCGTGGATCAGCGTATTTAAATTGGTCCTCCAATGGCGCTGCAAATTTCCGAAGATTTGCATTTACATAACACAGTATCGTTTCACAATGCTTTACCAGATGCAAGACTGCATTGGCAGCCGAAAGGCAAAAGTCGCGTCCCCTCGATTTGCATGATCGCGTCTCGATTACGAAAATTAGACCGGACGGCCGCACGGTTTCAGTAGGACGAACTGCGTATAAGATTACAAGACTAAAGCCTCATCATCATCATCTACATGTACATGTAGTGCGTCCAGAGATTGTTCCCTGCAGTCGGCAAGAAGTGCCCTGAGAATCCCAGCTGGATGCCAGTTACTGCATGTGGAATGGAGGAGACTCGAGGAGAGGTGTATCAGAACGACATTGCCGGTGACTAAGTGGCATGTCGCCCGCATACAATTATGGTAATTGCGAATGAAACAATTCCACTACACTACAGTCCACAAGCAACGGGCAATCACTTGGACCCGTGGGGAAAAGCGAAACTTAAGTATTCCGGGCATCGTTTCCATTTTCTTCCGCTCGGAATAACATCATCTCGGCGCTGCTATCCGATGACCCACCGCATTAATTGCGTTAATGAACATGGATAGCATCACGAAACAGGAATAGCATCATGAAACAGGAATAGCATCATGAAGCAGGAATAGCATCACGAAACAGGAATAGCATCACCACACAGGAATAGCATCACCACACATGAATAGCATCACCACACATGAATAGCATCACCACACAGAAATAGCATCTCCACACAGGAATAGCATCACCACACAGAAATAGCATCTCCACACAGGAATAGCATCACCACACATGCAGGAATAGCATCACCACACAGGAATAGCATCACCACACATGAATAGCATCACCACACAGAAATAGCATCTCCACACAGGAATAGCATCACCACACAGAAATAGCATCTCCACACAGGAATAGCATCTCCACACAGGAATAGCATCACCACACAGGAATAGCATCACCACACATGAATAGCATCACCACACAGAAATAGCATCTCCACACAGGAATAGCATCACCACACAGGAATAGCATCACCACACATGCAGGAATAGCATCACCACACAGGAATAGCATCACCACACATGAATAGCATCACCACACAGAAATAGCATCTCCACACAGGAATAGCATCACCACACAGAAATAGCATCTCCACACAGGAATAGCATCTCCACACAGGAATAGCATCACCACACAGGAATAGCATCACCACACATAAATAGCATCTCCACACAGGAATAGCATCACCACACAGGAATATAGCATCACCACACAGGAATAGCATCACCACACATGCGTGAATAGCATCACCACACAGGAATAGCATCACCACACAGGAATAGCATCACCACACATGCAGGAATAGCATCACCACACATGCATGAATAGCATCACCACACAGGAATAGCATCACCACACAGAAATAGCATCACCACACAGGAATAGCATCACCACACAGAAATAGCATCTCCACACAGGAATAGCATCACCACACAGGAATAGCATCACCACACATGCAGGAATAGCATCACCACACAGGAATAGCATCTCCACACAGGAATAGCATCACCACACATGCATGAATAGCATCACCACACAGGAATAGCATCTCCACACAGGAATAGCATCACCACACATGAATAATTATAATCATGTTTTACGACGACTCATTTTAGTTTGCCTATACTTGAGTTGTTTGTCAACATTATAGGCTACTTCCCATTTTGACTACATCCTTCATTCTGCATTATAGGCTACTTCCCATACTTTTCGAACATCTCTTATTTTGTCAACTTCTCTATTCGCCTTCTTCCCTTTTTAACCCATCTGTTCCCAAATTGTCAATTTCTTTCATTCGTCTTCTCTGAAGAAAGGATGGATGGATCCGATTTGACCAGGGTCTATGACAACAGAGGCCGTTACCCTGGACAGAAATTTGCTCGGCATATTACAGCAGTTATGAGCAAGGTGCTAGACCAGTTTTTTTACTCTGAAGAAAGGAAATTGAGCGCAATATATTTATATATACCCTGCATATCATAGGCTATATTTCGACATGAGGCCAATTAAAAAAGGTGTTGATACGGCAACGATTATTAGGATAACGACGACGACGACAACGACGACGATAACGACGCCGACGATGATGATGATAATAAAATAATAATAATCTTTATGGTGATGATGATGATGATGATGATGATAATAATAATAATAATAATAATAATAATAATAATAATAATAATAATAATAATAATAAACAACAACAACAACACCATTTAATGTAACATATATATAATGCGATGTGTGGTAATGTGAGACTTGTGCGTGTAGGTCTACATGCGATTGAAGTCAGAGATTCAAGCTGCGACAAATCATAGACACAGCGTGAGATAGAGAGACAGAAACAGAAAGATAGAGCGACAAATTGTTAAAATAAGAAAGATGGAAAAGATGGAGACAAAATCACAATGTCACAGACACAGACAAGCAGACAGACACGAAGACAAACAAGAAGACAGACTTATCAGCAGCCGGATAGAAACGGACTTCACGCACATACAGAAAACGACATGGAAAGCATACATTGCTCAATGCTCATCCGTAATTTATGCGAAAAGAATTAATAAACTATTATAGGCTATAATCATGTAGAAAGTTAATTTATTTGAAATCATGTGGTCTAACATATACAAGTGATATATATATATATAATATTTATATATAATACACATTATATACATACCATGTATACATGCTTAATTATATTAAATTAATCTATTTGAGGTAATGTAATGTAGGCCTATATACAATTATACATGTACCTATAATAATAATATTATATTGTATAGCACTATAGCGTAACGACATGTAACGCAAAATGATGGATACGATTTTGGGGTGTATGAAGCCCGATTGTAGATGAAGGGGGGGAAATACATCTCTTTATGCGCAGCACATATCCATTGGGCAGAAAGCTTCCACATTTCCAAGCTCTTGCAGATCTTACTATGGATGCATTCATTACCTTTGGCTTCACACAGAGCAAAGAATTCACTTTAAAGCTGTTTTACAGTTGACGATGTATTTCGTAGAGCAATCAAACGAAACCGATTGGATTCTCGATCACGTTTGAAGCCGACAAATATTGCACTCGTTCAAAAGATGACCCCATGCTGACCGGTTGATGTGACTGGGATACGACGGTAGAAGATGGGGGGAGGGATTGTGAGGGGGTTCTTCCTTGGACGACCTAAGGTGGTTGAAAGACTTGGAATATTCAATGCCTAGTCGCTGCTCTTTGTGCATGCATGCATGCATGCATATATGTATGGATGTATGTATGGATGTATGTATGTATGTATGTATGTATGTATGTATGTATGTATGTATGTATGTATGTATGTATGTATGTATGTATGTATGTATGTATGTATGTATGTATGTATGTATGTATGTATGTATGTATGTATGTATGTATGTATGTATGTATGTATGTATGTATGTATGTATGTATGTATGTATGTATGTATGTATGTATGGATGTATGTATGTATGTATGTATGTATGTATGTATGTATGTATGTATGTATGTATGTATGTATGTATGTATGTATGTATGCTTGCATGTATTGTATGTATGTAGCCTATCTATGTAGCTTACAATAGCCTTACATACTTGTTAGTAAAGGAATACTTATTGTTTAAGGCTGCATGAAATCTAACAACTTCACCCTATTGCTGTAGCCTTTAGCATACTATCAAGTAAGTATGAAAATGAGGAGGAGATTGGTAACTACTGCAGGTGGGTCAAAGACATGAACATTGAACTCCGTCAACTGTTCATACTCTGGAAGTGTCAGACCCAAGCCTAGATAAATTAGGAGGGCGATGCTAATGATCTTTGTTATCGCACAGTGTCGTTAAAGTGAAGTTGATCGGTGAAATAGCAATAATAATAATAATTGCGTTTGAATTGATCGAAGTGCATTCGCAAAACTGTGAGATGAAAATTATTCTCTTTCACTCAAGTAACTTGATAAAGCTGCATGTGAGATTGTCGTTTTAATTCTTGCTTTGGTAGTTGTTTGGGGCGGCTCATTATTATCAGTGCTAAAAGTTTTTTTAAAAGGTGCCAGGACGCCCCTTACCTTTCCAAAATAAGTGCCAGGACGCCCCTTACATTTTCAGGTGTGCTGGCCAAATAAGCGACAGGACGGCATAGAGATTTGAAAATAAGTGACAGGTCGCCGTCCACGACCATCCTGCCACACTTTAAGCCCTGCTCATTATAATATATTATGCAGTCTTTCGATCTTTCCTCCAACCACCTCTCTCTCCTCTCCATCCTAGCGCACAAAGATGTAACACCGTGTCTTTTCTGTGATTGCATTGAGCACGTGCATGCAATAATCTTTCAGGTCTAAATGTTCTTTTAAATATGGGTTTCGTGTACACCTTTTTCTAGTATGTGAAAACTGTTATTTATAGCCGAAATTGGGCTCTCGCGTATCTCATACAAGCGATTTAAAATCATCTAATATTTATAAGTCTGCTCATGGGTTGTGAATTAATTCGTAGGCCTATAATTCAGCGTTGCCACTCTTTGGTTTTTTTCTCACAAGATCTGTTTTTTTTTAAATCCGAACTTGGGAAATGGTTTTTCTCGGAAAGAACTTGAGTTTTTTGCTTGCTTTTTCTCTTTCCACTAACCCCCCCCCCCAAACCCCGTCACCGGGAAATTGTGGACATTTTCAAAGATTTTGACCGAATTAGGCCTACTAAAAAGTCATCAGATTTTTCGGACGGGAAATTGTGGACATTTTCGAAAGATTTGAAAATTTGAGCCAAATCACTTTTTAAAAAAGTCATCAGAATTTCGGACGGGAAATTGCGGACATTTTAGAAAGATTTGGGCAACTTGCATTTTCTTGGGTTTTTCGACCCTTTAACTTTGTTTTTTTTCATTTTTTAGAGTGGCAACGCTGCCTATATTGGAGGCAGGGGGCGGATTCAGGGGCAGTCCGGCCATGCCCCATTTAAAATTGCATGAGACTTGCCCCCCCCCCCCCATTCGGGTATGAAGAAGGTTTTTAGGAAATGGAGTGGGACAAGACAAGAGAGAAAATTAGCAACGCGATTAGAGGTGTCATGGTAAATTCGGCCGGATGACTAAAAATGTCTTCAACTTTTTGGGCGGATGAAAAGGTACTTTTTTCTCCTCGGCCAGATGACAAATGACTAAAAATTTGTCGACCAATGACGAAATTTTCCCCTGAAATTCTTGGCCACCCCCCTTCGAAAGTTTCTGTATCCGCCACTGATTAGAGTTAACACCGTGCGCATGAGACTATTTAGTATTTTGGACCTTGATTAAAGTCATTAAACCGTTACGGAACGCTAATTCTTACTGATGAATTTACAAATATTGATGAATATTAATCTACGTTTCCGCATATTAGGCTACACCACCGATAGATATCTATGGACTATATCAATTAAGGCAGTCCGTAAAAGAAGACCGCAATCTAAAAACTGGGACTGCCGAAAAATCTACGACTCTGATCAGCTTAAAATAGCCTTAAATAGGCCTATTTCCATTAGCGCCAGCATAGGAGCAAGGTCCCTACGCGGCGACATGAGGTGGATTCGAAACTGAATTCTCCGGCTACACAACTGCGCCCCAATGTTCGTTGCCTTGCAGCCGGAGGGTTGCAGGATCGAATCCACCTCGTCTCCGCGTAGTCACCTTGGGCAAGTCCTTCACTCGCAATTGCTCAGCCGCTCAGCGCTTCGGCGTGTAACTCCGATTCAGTGTGTGCCCTGTCGTCGAGGCGCTTTTGAGTAGAATTTAAGAGGCGCTATAACAAGTGCGCATACATAGGCCTACACATTAATGATACTAACGATAGTATAGGTCACACAGAGTAAAACTGAGAAATGTAGGCCTACATTCAGAAACCTCCACGAAAAATTTCCATGTTCTTAATTTAGTCATATACATTTACTGCTTTGAGTTTTTAAAGTTCTTTATATTTAGAAGTTTGTCAATTTGATCGCGACCAACGTGCCACGCTTCTCGTGTTAAAATATCTGACGCCGAAAATAATAGCGCTAGATAATCAGCGTTAATTCATACGAGACGACTTACCGATGACTTCTAAAGCGCCCATTGGGATCTTCATCATCAGGATGAAGCTGGAGAGACCGTCTTGGATCGAGGAAGTTTGGAGGACTGAGGTGGAAGAGGAAGAGGAGGAAGACACTGTTGATGGATGAACTACGAAACTTTGGCTGCGGCGCCAGGGACTCATCCCGAAGATGATGACGACGACGACGACGACGACAACGACGACAACGACGACGACGACGACGACGACGACACTCTCTCACTGTCCTTCAGTTGCATCGATCCACTCTCACATATGCTGCGCTTCCGTTGACGACTCAGGCTAAACAATAATGCTGCGTTCCACCGAGGCTTTGAGACGCGATGGCCGATTGGGGTAAATTAAGACCTTCTCTTTAGACCCTCGTAAACCTCTGCCCTGTGATCACTGATCATGGAAACATTATAGGCCTATAATATAAATATGAGATGTGAATCATGCGATATTATGACAAATGAATTTCTGTCTATGGTGACGGTTTCCGTTGTCGTAAGCTGTGATTTGCAATTTACACGCTGTGGTTGCACAAAATAAATGATTGATTGATTGATTGATCAATCCATGCATTCAATCACCCAGTCCAGTCGGTTAGAATGAAAGAGAAAAGAATCGAAAAAGAGAACAGCATGGATCAACAGAGAAGTCAAGAAATTTAGCATAACTAGAATGAGAAATTATTGCGTTCTCCTCTGTTTTGTTTCGTTGCTTTGCATTCTACAATATAACGAAATCTATCATTCAGTGTTATACATATTATGTATAACAGTATATACAATAACACTGAATAATATAATAATATGTATAACACTGAGCGAATGATTTCGTTTGGCCAATGATGCAGCAGTTGTCGGGTCAGTGGAATGCAGCAGTTTTGAAGCAAAGACGGTTTGGTGTAAGTGCTTCCCAGTGGATGAGAGGGTAACGCGTTGACAAGCAAAGAGCGACGCAGAGAGAGAGAGAGAGAGAGAGAGAGAGAGAGAGAGAGAGAGAGAGAGAGAGAGAGAGAGAGAGAGAGAGAGAGAGAGAGAGAAAGGCACACACACAGACAGACAGACAGACATACAGACAAGCACACAGACAGACAGACATACAGACAGCAAGACAGACAGTGACAGAGACAGAGACAGAGAGAGGGACACAGGCAGATACAGATAGAGACAAATATAGAGATAAGGAATTGAAAGAAAAAGAGGGAATCTGTATGCATATATAAATATATATCTATATAAATAAAAATGAAACTTTCCAATAGTGCGGTCACAATAACGCCGAAACTTACGCACCGATTGTTGTGAAAATTTACCAAAACCTTCCATTCCAATAGCACAGTGTCAGAACATTTCTTTTTCCGAAAAAAACCCAATCGTTTCCACAAAAAGTGAACTTTGCAATCCGTTCGACCGCCATTTACAAATTCAACAAAACAGCAGGGCTGCCAGATTTCAGACACAGCAGACGAAACATGAATGAGGTCGCGTGCTGTGACGTCATAAGCGAGTCGCAAATTAATTTTCGAAAGCGGCCTTTCATCCGATGTCAGGAATGGACGGCGTGACGGAGGAAAGGAGCGGAGAAAGCGGGACGAAGAGGGAGGGGGAGGGGAGGGGAGGCGGAGGCGGAGGGGAGGGGGAGGTCTTTTCTGCCACAGCAACGCGTGGCTGGGTACAGCTAGTCTATCTATATATATAAAAATGAAACTTTCCAATAGTTTGTGTAAAGTGTTCTCGAAACGTACCGCACAGATTGTTTTGAAAATTTCACAAAACCTTCCATTCCGATCTGAGAGTTTCCAACTTTTTTTTCTCCGAATAAACGCAATATTTTCCACAAAAAGTGAACTTTGCATTCCGCTCGACCGCCATTTGCAATTTCAAAACCGCACGTTGCCAGATTCACAAACGCCTTGACACAATAGTCCGGTCAATTAAGTCTTAAACCCGGACATTTACTATGGCAGGCAAATTTTTGCACGAAAAGTTTCAAAATAGACTAAAGAATATGTGGTAGAAATCCGAAGAAAAAGCGATATGGGGAAATATTTAAAATTTGAAATTTATTTGTGAGCAGCAATGACGCCACTGCTGGGTTTTTTCCACTAGATTCGCTTTTTTGGCCGTCTGGGTTTCTGGGTTTATCTAGGCAAAATCTGGAGTTTTCATAAGGAAATCTGGGCTTATTTTTGAAACCTCAGTGGCAACTCTGATAAGCAGACGACCAACTCTATTTATATCCCATATAGGCCACGCCCATAAACAAAACAGCTTCGGAACGGCCAAAATAAGCTGGTGATAAGCGTCATAATCTTTACCAATTTAAACATATTTCCCCATGTTTGAATTCATTCGGATTTTTACTGTAGGTTAAGAAGGTGTTTCCGTACAATATTCTACCAAAAAAGGTCTGCCATAATAAATGTCCGGGTTCATGATGAATTTGCCGTATTTTTGACTGGCCTACAAAGCCGTATATACGGATTTGCCTTGACAGTGACTGCGACCATGCAGACGAAACATGAATGAGGTTGCGTCCCGTGACGTCATAAGCGATTCGCATAATTATGTTGCGGCCTTCTTGGTTCAGGGAAGAAAGGAGCGGAGGGAGTGGGACGGAGGGGGAGGGGAGGGAGGCGGCGGGGGAGGGGCAGGGGAGGGGCAGGGGAAGGGGAGGGGAGGGGGAGGGGGAGGGGAGGGGAGGGGAGGGGGAGGGGGAGGGGGAGGGGAGGGGGGGGGGGAGGGGGAGGGGGAGGGGGAGGGGGAGGGGAAGAGGGGAGGAGGGGAGAGTCTTTTCTGCCACAGCAACGCGTGGCCGGGTACAGCTAGTATATAATAAAACTATGTACGCGTCATGCAGAGACAGACATAGAGACAGAAAGACGCAGACAAAAAACTCGGATACAGAGAAAGAAGAATGAGATATGGAGAAAGTCATGTAATGGGACGGAGAAAGACATACACCACCGAGTCAGACAGAGAGGCAGATAGACAAACATAAAAACAAAGAGACAGACAGACACACAGAGCCAGACATGCAGACAGATACACACAGAGCGAGCGAGAGAGACAAAGAGAGAGACAGGATTACACGGCGGCCAAGCAGTCTCCGCTCCACAAGTGCCGTCGTCGTCGTCATCATCATCACCATCATCGTCGTCGGCGTCTACTGTCACAGTGTACAGTGTGTACGTGCGTCGAAATATGAATGGTTCTGAGAGAAGGCGCCGTTTAAGTTGCTCTTCATGGAGCGCCGCCGAGGAGGCCAGCACCACCGCCGCCGCCACGCAGTCGAAGACGGAGGAAGAGTGGCAACTGCGAGAGTAATCCGCCTTCGTCGCCCAGCACAAGCCACCGCAGCCACCGCAGCCACCATCACCGTCTTCGAGGACCCATCGAGTCGGGACGGTCGACTGAGGCGGGCGCCCTGTCTGGTTTCTCAGACGTCCGTCGGGTGCGAATGAGGGGCTGGCGGCGGATGGGGGCGATCGATAATTTCTTACGGGTATCGAACCAGATGACTGTGCTGAGGTTGTTAGTGAGTTGTTCTAAGTTTCTATTTGTGGTTGTTTGTTTCGTTTGTGCAGCGGATGACAACGATTGTGGAAGCAGAGACAACAGGGGCATGGGCGTCCGCAGCGGGGCGCAAGGAGGCGCAAGTGCGCCCCTCTGGATTTTTCGCATAGTTGCACATAAATTTAGATTATTTGGTTGTGATTGTTACAACGCAATTTTCAATGTGATTATAGTTGCGATCTACAAGTTGAACCTACATATATATCTCTCTTTGGGCGCATAACGTATAGGTAGGCTATAGGATGCTCTCGTGGTATAATGGAAATTCATACTGTCACCCATTAAATTTAGACCATGTGACAATTATTTAAAAGTTTGCGCCCCCTAGAAAAATTCCTGCGGATGCCCATGAACAGGGGACAACAGTATAAGGCAACGAAATTGAATTTAAATACGGTGATGAATATTCTAATGCGGAATATTCTGATGATGTTGTTGTTGATGATGATGATAGCAGCAGCAACGACAAAACAACAACAGCAGCAGCGGTAGTAGTAGTAGTAGTAGTAGTAGTAGTAGTAGTAGTAGTAGCAGTAGTAGTAGTAGTAGTAATAGTAGTAGTAGCAGTAGCAGTAGTAGTAGCAGCAGCCGCAGTAGTAGTAGTAATAATTATTATAATATTAATAATATAATTATACAGTACTGAAACTTGAATTTAATACCTGCTATAATACATGTAATGCAGTCAAAAAGCAATTCTAATAATGACGTGTAATCTGTGTAATCTGTGAGCTGCTCTGTATTCACGACTGGAGCGCCGCCTAACGTCACCGGACGTCACGAGATGTCAGTGCGCATGTCACTGACCAGTGTTTACAGTCGGAGATCGGGTGACGACCAACGGGTCTGGTCAGTTCAGGTCCACTCCGTCGAAGTGCATGGCAAACTGACCGCAATCATCCATCTAAAGGGGACACACGAATGGGGGGGGGGGGGGTCTAGAGAGGGGGAGCGGCTGATCGGCTGACTACATCCTGCCAGCGTGGGGGGATGGGTGTATGCGATAGCGCTAAGTGACTTGGACTCTGGGGTTAAAAGGTCACCTGGTCATCAGGGCTGTGACCTTCAATTTATTCCGGAGTGTAATTGCTGAATTCTGGATTGGTAATCGAAACCGTTTGAGTTTAGACAGGAAGAAGATTACTACTGCTACAACTACTGCTGCTGCTACTGCTGCTACTGCTGCTACTGCTGCTACTACTACTACTACCATTATCATCTTCTTCTTCTTCTTCATCATCATCATCATCATCATCATCATCATCATCACCATCACCATCATCATCATCATCATCATCATCATCATCATCATCATCATCATCATCATCATCATCATCGTCATCAACGTCGTGGCCGTCATAATCCTTTTTAGTGTTTATGCAGGGACAAGCATTCAAGCAACAAGACATTATGTAATAATTTGTAAGTGCCATAAAATTAATAAGTTAATATTGCTTCCAAGTTCCAATAGTAGCCTATAATGAACGCCCCCGGAAATATATTTTAAGAAGCAAAATGAATATTGATGAAAGCGATATTTTGGCTTAAGCATTAGAACCAATAAAAAATGGTTGTTTAACTTAAAATCAACACGAATTCCATTCGCGAGATGTCGCTTTCATGCACGATACAAATATTACCAGTCTATTCGCCAGGTGGACAACTATGTTTGATGCTTGCTCATTTTCGGTCAACAAACTCAATATTAACTGTTCGGCGTGACTTTACCTCTCTGCTTAGCCATAGCGGTTCATGTCAGCTGGAATTTGGCGAGAATTTTTATTTGCACCGCGGTACACTAATCAAAATTTAATAACAGTGAAAGAGAGAGACGTACATACATGCATAATCCATGCATAATATTATGATACGCACAATACATGTACGAGCATACATGCATGCATGTAGGCCTACCGTACACAACAGCTTATAATTGAGAGATCCCATAGCAACCGTCTATCATGCAGTGAATAAAATTAATGACAACCCTGGATCATGGTTTTTGCAGACATTGAAAACCTCGGAAATTTCTGGTTTAGTCATCAACCATCGAAACCACAAGAAATTCATCGGCTTACTTTGATGACGCCTGCCCGTGTAGGCCTACTTAGTAACCAAGTGGTATACTTGTAAAACATCAATCAGCCAAAGCCACCAAGTGAAGGGGCACTGAAGGCTGCTCGTGTTATAAATGCATGTATGAATGGAGGGATGGCTGAATAAATGCATGCGTGAATGAGTAAATGAATGCATGCGTGAATGAGTGAATGAATGAGTGAGTGAATGAGTGAGTGAATGAATGCGTGAATGAATGAGTGAATGAATGAGTGAATGAATGAATGAATGAGTGAATAATGAGTGGATGATTGAATGAATGAATGAATGAATGAATGAGTGAGTGAACGAGGGAATGAATGAATGAGGGAGCGAATGAATAAACGAGTGGATGAGTGAATGAATGAATGAATGAATGAATGAATGAATGAGTAAGATCGACTAAATAATTATATAAAACTGGTAAAAAGCAACGGCAAATAGATTGGCGCACCGCATACATTGATTGAAATCTTAAATTCAGTGCTAAGCCTATGTGAAATATCTGCAACATCGCAGAGGCGTTCGTTCTCTGTGGTTGGTCCAACAACCTGGAATGGACTTTCCTTGACGATGCGACATCTCCCAAGCTGTTCTCAATTTCACAAACTGTTGAAGACTGTTTTTATTCGTTTGATCTCGGCCGGAAGCGCCTCTGAGTAGGTACCTTGAAGAGGAGCTATATAAATTTTGATTACTAGGCCTAATTACCAATCATGTGAATTTATGTACAAATCGCTGCACAATATCCTGCCAAATGAATACACTAACCTGTTTAAGTCAAGCTTTGACTTTCATTCATATGAAACAAGAAGTTCTCTTTCTTTGAGAACGGAATTTGCTAGAACAAACTCCCGTAAATTCTCCATAAAATGTAGCGGTCCACTCTTATGGAATAGTCTGCCACAAAACCTAAAGGCCTCTCCTAACATTAATTTATTTGAAATAAACCTACGAAAATGGCTAATAGTTAGTTTACGATAAACTGATATTAAATTTAGTTATCAAATTATTACAAATGTTCGCCTTCTTCAAGGCTCCTGCATAGTGGGTTGGTTTGTTTAGTGTGTCTTAATTGTTTCATCTGCTGTTGCTTTTGGTTCATTCTTTTTTTTTACCTTCTGCATTGTGTATTTGTTTCCTGTGCCTGCGCAATGCTTTAATGTCACAGTTGTGTCCTGGTGAACAATCTTCAGGTCTCCTGCATTGTGTGTTGGTTTGTTTAGTGTGTCTTAATTATTGTTTCATCTGCTATTGCTTTTGGTTCATTTTTTCTTCAAATTATGGTGTGTAGGCTCATTGTTTCGTCATCATATAATGTGGATAACCTCGGAAAATCCTCTTTCGATGTCCACTTCATAGTCTTCATAGCTACATGGGGGCCCTACTTAGCGGGATTCTCTTCCTTCTGGGTCTCCACTTGTGTCCTAATTCTGTACTTTAGAGTTATCTTTAAACACCGGTATAACTCTATCCTATAATTAATCAATGGGTTTAAATAATCTCTTCTTATATATTCCTGGGGATATTCCCAATCTAGGCCCAAGGGTTATATGGCTTGCGTTAACTAATTAATGTAACTAAACTACTAAAGGGAAACTTTTGTCGTCATAGCTGAACGATAAGCTTGAACACGGTAGTCCAAAACTGTGAAACTAGCGGAGTTTCCTGATAGAAAAACCAGACAATGGGCTTGATTAATTATTACTGTGGATTAGTGGACGCTTCATCGTTATCGTAATCGTAATCAAATTTCTAAAACGCTACTCGAAAGTCAAGCGCGGGGCACCAGCTTATTCACGAGCGCTGCGCGGACGACTAGGTGGATGGATGGATAGACTGCGGAACGATGAATGGAAAGGAAGGAGGAGAAACGTATATTAAAAGCGGGAAGGAAAGAAGGAGGAATGGGTGCATGGTAATGGAAATGATGGCTGGATAAACTGAATGAATTAATGAATGAAGGAAAGAATGGGTAGGAAGGTGGGAAGGAAGGATGGCAAAAAGGAAGAAGGGATGGAAGGAGGGATCATGGATGGATGGATGGAAGGAAGGAAGGAAGGAAGGAAGAAGGGATGGAAGGAGGGATCATGGATGGATGGATGGAAGGAAGGAATGCTAGGTAATTGTAATTGTAATTGTAACATTTATATAGCGCTACTTCAAGAGAACTCCTCTATGGATGATGAATTGATGATCTAATAATTATGTGGATGGGTGATTGGATAAATTGACGAGGACTCTGACAAAGACAATGGCAGTGAATAGGTCACAATGAATAGATGACAATGAGTAGATGACAATGAATAGATGACAATGTATAAATGACAATGAATAGATGACAATGATTGGATGACAATGAAAACTCGACAAAGAATAGATGACAATGAATGACTGTCAGTGAATAGATGACAATGAATAGATGACAATGAATAGACGACAATTAATGACTGACAATAAACAGATGACAATGAATAGATGACAATGAACGGATGACAATGAAAACTCGACAAAGAATAGATGACAATGAATGACTGTCAGTGAATAGATGACAATGAATAGATGACAATGAATAGACGACAATTAATGACTGACAATGAACAGATGACAATGAATAGATGACAATGAACGGATGACAATGAATAGATGACAATGAATAGATGACAATGAATAGATGACAATGCATTTATGCAGGCGCTTATCACATTAGACCAGCCACACTGCCTACGTCACTTGCTCATGGTCTAACAAAACTTCAGACCCATCGTATGAACTATGAACTGAGTTACGGATACGTTTACGATAACTACCGGGTTTGAAAAAGTTCGTTGGGTGTCTGGAAGTGACACTTCCGGCGTTTCTCGGCCGGGATTTTTCGTCAACATAAAACGTGGATAACCTCGGGAAATCCTCTTTTGACGTCCACTTAAGTGCAGAGACAAATCACTAGGGCCAACATGTATATAAGGAGGACTCGCTTCAACATACAGTTGTTTTGCGAAACGTATGAGACAGTAGTACTAGCCTACATGTATATAAAGAGGACTGGCTGCACCAAGCAGTTGTTTTGCGAAACGTATGAGACAATAGTAGTAGCCTAGTGGACTACTACAAACCTGCGGGTCTAAAGGACACAGACAGGTTCGAAGCCGTTTAATAGAAACAACAACGCAAGCTTGTAGTAGGGCTACTAGGTGACAAGTCGGATAACTTGAAATCAGCGAAATGAGTATCGCCGACTAGAAACATCGAGAAGAACATGAGAAGAACGTGAGAAAACATCGAGAAGAACATGAGAAGAACGTGGAGAAAAGGAACACGATTCAAAGAGTCGAATCCGCACGGAACGCATTCTCGGAAATCAATCATCAAAGTGAGTACAACAGTGGATTGAGATAATAAGCCAATGCCTGTTGTCCTTTTTTAGGATTTACTAAATAAGATTTATTATTAAAATTAATTAGGACTTTATTATGACTTCTGTGTTGTATTGCCACGCACAGCGGCAGAAATGGATCAACTTCTCTGGAGAAGTTTGCTGGCTGGTCTCAGGTTACTTTGGTACGCAAATCTTCAGGCATGTATGAAAAAGAAACAAAAACTAAGATTTTTTCTCTCATCTCAACTAATTGTTATCAAATAGTCTTGATATTGCCAGATGATCATTATTATTACTATTTACAAAAGAAACAGGATACCAGCGTAGCTGCGCGCCACTGAGAAGTCACTTAGCAATTAAGATGACAATTTGGTAGATAAGGAATCTGTCAGATTAATCAACAGGTCCATCAAGAACTTTGCACAGAGACTCAAAAGAAGTGTTGGCACTGGTGGTGGGCACATTGAACACAAGTTGGGAAGCACTACCAAGTTCATTTGACAACAGTTATTTAAGATGATACTTAATACAAATCGTGTTTTTGTTACTTTTTGTTGCGTTTCGTTTATAATTTGTCAAAAAACGGTGGGTGGCCTCAATAAAAGTGGTGTAACTTTTGTGTGTCAAATATTTTGATGAAATCTGGCCATTATTTGCAGATATGAATTGTTTTTAAGCCTGTAAAATTTTATTTCGAAATTCTTACTTGTGGCCATGATATTGGCAAGAAACCTAATTTTTGTTGCGTTTCGTTTTTGAATCTTCAAAAAACCGAGGGTGACCACCCTAAAAGTAGCATAACCTTTGTTCTGTTTGAGATATTTTGATGAAATCTGGCCATCATGTGTAAATATGAATTGTATTTAAGACTGTAAAATTTTATTTCGAAATGATTACTTTTGGCTAAGATATTGGCAAAAAATCTATGGGGTCTCTTTTGGCGCACCTGCATGTTTGTATGTGTGCACGCACAACCACCACCACCGCCACCGCCACCACCACCGCCGCCACCACCGCCGCCACCACCGCCGCCACCACCCCCGCCGCCACCGCCGCCGCCGCCGCCGCCGCCGCCACCGCCACCACCATTCCTAACACATGTAAATTGATTGCTGTGGTAAGAATGAAAGTGTTGTCACTATTAGCAAACCCCGACGCTATTCAATATATTTAGGCCTACCAAATAATTATAACATGTAGACTTAGATCCCTTCTGTATATCGACGTTGTTTTGTTTCTCCTCATAGATTTGCCTGTACGTCCAACAACAACGACAACGACAACCAACAACGACGACAACAACAACCAACAACAACGTGAATAATGGTTGCCGAAGACAATCGACGGCAGAGGAAGCCGCAGATCACGGAACACAATAATCAGCAACAATGACTTTCAAGCAACATCATCAAACGTTCTGAACTTTTGTTGCGTGACGTAAGCTTACAACATAGCAAATGAACAATTACGATAGAAATATTACTAGCAGTAGACCTAATCTTACATACATACAAATAATTATAGTTGGAGTAAAATCGATTTTTATAATTATTTTCTCGCCTAGAACGAAAAATTTCTCAGGGAATGATAATATTAAGAAAATTTAAAGTATTTAAGTAAAATACCATCTGTTAAAAGTAAATATTTTCATGCAGTGTTACTAATCAAATTGATGGAGAAATTGACTTGAGAGCAAAATGTACATGCGTAATTTGTCATTTCTATAAGCTTATTAAAGGAAAAGAAAAACTGTGATACGGAATAAACGCGTAGAACCATGATAAATTGATAATTGAGTGATGCATTCTACTTGATAAATCGCGCACTTGCCAAGAATATATACATACAGGGTGGGCCAATAGGAATGCAACAACTTTTACGCCTTATAACTTGGGGAATTTTTATCCGAACATCGTGATCAATATACCAAATTGAAGGTAATTATCCATTCTACCACTGTGTCAAATCTTGCGCAGATATACGGCACCATTTAAATAAAAATGTCGGTGCGGCGCACACCTCTCAATTTTGAATGTAAATAATGAACATCATGGCGCCGCTCACGGAAGAGGATAGAATTTTAATCAGAATCTTAAGAGTAGAAAAAGAATACAATGCACATCAGATGTTGATAGAATTCCCTTCTAGAAAATGGAATAAATATGCTCTACATCGATTGATTAAACAAATTGATGCCACGGGAACGTCTAACAGCCGCAACTGTGGTCGCAAACGTTCTCCCGCCGGCGCATCGTTCACGTCATACGGTTGCCTATCTCAACGCTAACGTACCAGAGTTTATTGAACCGGAGAACTGGCCACCGAACAATCCGGATTTAAACCCGGTTGACTATTCGATCTGGGGGTGTCTTCAGCAACTTGTCTATCGTGAACCGATACGTGACGTTGAACATTTGAAAAAATTGATTGTTTACTGCTGGGCTGAAATCACCCGAGCACTGGTGGCCTCAGCCATTAGTGGTCGTCTCGTGTCTATGTTGTCATTAAAGCACGTGGTGGACATAATTTTTTATTGAATATTTGTTTGACTTATGACAAATTCACTCAAGATATGAATTGTTATTTATTGTTAGAACTAGTGATTGTTTGGAATTGAGTCATTGACATATTCAGTTTAAGACTTTTGGTTTTTTCTTGCAGTTTCATGGCAAAAAAGGGACATCGAACATTAATAGCATTATCTCAAAAAGTCGTAATAGTATCTCTTAGATATTTTGCCGAATGATAGAATGGATAAATGTGTTCAATCTGATATATAGGCCAAGATTCTCAGATACAAATTGTTCAAGTTATAAGGCGTCAAAGTTGTTGCATTCCTATTGGCCCACCCTGTATAGATGGCAAGATATGTGTAGCTGCAGGTTAATGTAATGTAACTGGTTTATTTACTATAAATCATTGGCTTAGAAACAACAGAAATCTCAGGTAAACCTAGAAATACAACACAGACTAAAAGTTCGAGACAATAATATTTATTAACTCATTCATTTATTCAAGAATTTATATAGCGCTTCTTCAAGGGGGGACTATTCATAAGCGCTCCCGACTCTAGCACGACAAAAAGAGAAAGTTTTGAGTTTAATATAAAAAATGTTTCAGTGATAAACCCAGAAAGTAGACGTAGGCCTAACTCCTGTGGGAGTCCATACCAGACAACTGGGCCGATCACAGAATAGGCTTTATTCTGCATCGTTGCAGTTCATGCAAATGGGACCAAGAGCAATTCCTTTTGTGCAGAACGGAGGGGCGGTGGCCTTGGGTGGACATTGCCTAACTAAAGCAGCGATCCTAAGTTCAATGCGCTGCCGAGTAGGAAACCAGCGTAATGTCTCCAGCATATAGCTGGACACATGATAAAATTTAGGGATTTGTCAAATTACATATTCTGCAGAGCGCAAGACTCGGTTTAAGCACATTATTCGATTGTATGGGAGGCCAGAGTAGAGTGACGATCAATAGTCAAGACGGGAAGTAATGAAGGAATGGTCTTCGTGAACCCTAAAGGATAAGAACAGACGATAATACAGAGCTGTCCGTTTTTCATTTATGTATTTACAGATGATTAACAATTCGTTACGATTATTATAAACATCAATCTGATTATAAATGTATATAAGTCTAACTAGCATTGTCTGAACTGAACCATAGTCACAGAGTTCTTATTATAACACTGGGAGTAATTTGAACCCCCCCGACTCTTCCAAGACTTCCATCCACAGTCCACCACGCTAACCAATATAGTCCTTCACCTACCAAATAAATATTGACGATTTCGACCTGAATGCAATCGAATATAATAATTATATGCTAACTGGTACTCTCTCCCATAATCCCATTCAGGGACGTCATTTCAGTTTTTTTCAGGGGGGGGCAAAAACATTTTCTCGGGCAAAACTCCACAAGCTTTTTAAGTTCTGCATTTAGCCAACAGGTGCAAAACTGCGGTTAAATTAGATGTTTTATTCATGCTCTTATTTATTTCTTACTTTAGGCCTATTTAATTGTGTATGGTATATTTTAAATACCTACTACTTTAAATAGACTATGGGGTATATTTTAAATGCCTACTAGCCTACTTTAAATATACTAAGTGCTTTGCACCTGTTATTATTTACCGTGATATTATTTACCATTATATGGTTATAATAATGTTATTATTTATTATCGTATATGATAGTATCATATTAAAAGAGTAGGATTTATTGCTAATATTGTGTACAAATACTATTTTGTACAATTAAAATGACAGAAATAACCTTCACCCACAGAGAAAATTGACAAAATGATAATGATTATATAAATAAAATGATAATTGCTATTGTTCTAGTTTACATTATTGTATTACATGGAATTGCATTACATAGCCTAGGTTGGACCCTTATAAACTACCATGATTTTATTTATTATTATATAATCATTTTGATGTTATTTGCTCTAATAATATATGACATTATCATGAAATAGAGAATAATTTACTGTCAATATTTGTAAAAATACAATTTTTACCATTAAATGTCTTATCTCCACTCTCCAGTGTAATCTTTCAAATTTCAAACTGTCAAATTGTTTTGTCCCTTTAAACACTTTGTAAAACAACATCATTATTACATAGGCCTAGTATGCTTTCCACTTTTGGTAGTTTGGTAAATCTTGCTTACTTGGTCTTGGTATGCTAGTTTAACCATTTCTGCCAATTGTGTCCTGGTCTGCAGCATATTGAGGACTGTCTTGAATAATCTTAACTTGGAAAATATACGACTCAAATAAATTTTTAATATCCACGACTTTATGTACATGTAAAGTAGGCTATAAGAAGTAAAACTGCCTAACCATTGCACTAACAAACCTAGTCAGTTTGTGTAAATTCCAGTTCAATTGGATGTCACATAATATTAGGCCTACCGTTGATCCCTGTGTGTGCTTTATGGTAGATCGACGAGATTTATAAATACCCAAAAACGACCAGTTTCGGTTCTCAAGAAAGCCCACTCATCAGCTCTGCTGACCGCCATTGGAAACTGACACTCATTAAACTCCCCCTCAACTGCTGCAGTCAGCCCCTTGTAACATACATGTACATCTGGTGGGTCACATCTTTCTGCAGTCTCCTTTCAGGATTTCCCGCTCATTCGTCCTATGCGGGCAACTTACCCTATAGACAAGATCATTCCACTCACAGGTCGGCCCAATAGGCGGGTTATGAATATGCGTGAATCGGAGTGGGGTGCTGTGACGTTGTCGGACCACAGGACCAGCACTGTGGCTGTGGCTGTCAGGCACAGCGTTAGCTGACATCTGCTTGTAGTATAGCAGTCCAGATTACTCCACTGGAATGATCTTGATAGCAGTCAACTGACTGTCATACAATTATTAGCACACCTAATTATAGGCTTAACATTTATTTTACAGTAAACTTATCATTTGTGTGTTTTATATTATTATATTCACTATAAATAATACTGGTATAATGTCTATTAGGCTACTTGATATTTGCTCCATTATTTCTTTATTTGTTTAATTTAACCATTAGGCCTATGTTTCATTACAACTGCAGGGCCATCTGCAAATATGCAAGTAGTGTTATTAGACCCCTCCAAGTGTCAAAAAGTTAGATTAGAGAGCAGCAACTAGGCTCTTTACTCTGTCAATCACAATCAGAAAAGACAATGAACATTTTACATACAATGAGAAATGACAATGTGCAGAGACACATGTAGTCTGTAGACCAGATTTAAACTGTCATGAATGTTTATAGAAACGGAAGGTCTACTTAGCATTTTACTACTATTGTGGTCTATTGAGTGACCTTCTTCATCTTTTTGGCAACGAATCGTTTTGTTTTGGCCTTTTGCCTGTTCTCAATTTTTCTGCCTCTTCTGACCGTTGCTACTGTCCTACATTTGCTGCTCTCCCATTCACTACAATACCATTTGCTGATATCCTATTCACTACAATCCCATTTGCTGATATATCCTATTCAGTATACAATCCAATTTGCTGCTAGATATCCTATTCACTACAATCCCATTTGCTGATATATCCTATTCACTACAATCCCATTTGCTGATATCCTATTCACTGCCATCCTATTCACAGATTTCCTAGTTATGCCAACTTAGTGTCACTGTTGTCCTATAGTATCACTGCCATCCTAGTGTCACTGTTGTCCTATAGCATCACTGCCATCCTAGTGTCACTGTTGTCCTATAGCATCACTGCCATCCTAGTGTCACTGTTGTCCTATAGCATGACTGCCATGCTATAGTGTCAATGTTGTCCTATAGCATCACTGCCAACCTAGTGTCACTGTTGTTCTATAGCATCACTGCCATCCTAGTGTCACTGCTATCCTATAGCATCACTGCCATCCTAGTGTCACTGCTATCTACAACACAACACTTAAGTGACTTTGTTGTTGTTGTATTCGGGCTTAACGACACTGTTTCATATCGAAGATGATTAGTGTCGGAGGCAGAGTACAACCTCACACTCCACGTTTATATTGCGACCGAGTCACCCGCAGTAAAGATCCGAGAAATTAATCTCCTGGACCGGGAGTTGAACCCGGGCCACCGGCGCGGCGAGCGGGCTACAACCCACTCGACCAAGACCAAGACTTTGAACCTCAAGACCAAGACCAAGACCAAGACTTTGGCCCTCAAGACCAAGACCAAGACCAAGACTTTTATTCTCAAGACCAAGACCAAGACCAAGCCTTTTAAAACGGAACTCGAGCGCACTCGAGACCAACACTTTGGTTTCGAGGACAACAAGTCTGGGTAAAGTCGCACCCAGCTTTCGCCTTATTACACTATATATGGAAAGTTGTGCTACATGTGTAGTGATATATGACAGTCATAAACCATCCCACGTGTGAACAGCGAAAAACAGCAACTTAAACAGAACCATATTATATAGCGATAGAAGACAGTTCTGAACTGTAATATTTATAGAAATCTCAATTCACTAATCATAGCAACCAGTACAAACAAAACCGGAAAGAAACAAGAAAAAAACCAAACAGAATGATCTAACAAAAAGTGCAAATAACATGCGAAAACAGCACTTGGAGCATTACGGACAAACATGCATTTAATAACAGACTTGTTTTTCACTTTGAGCAGTTATACACTCAACACCAATATATATGACAGAACTTTGCAAACTGTAATAATTGCATAAATCTTTATTCACCAAGCATGTATGCAAACACCAAAAAAATGATTTTGATATCTTGGTAAACATTTTTTTGTTTTCGAGCAGTATCAAGACTTGTGCAATCCCTAGTCTCGCCACACATTATAATAAAACAATACAATACAGATATTGTGGCATCTACCAAGCAGCCAGCATGCTCAGTATTAAAGTTCATTGATCAGCAGCCTTGCAGTAACTGGTTTAAGCATAATCACCAAAAGCATACACTCAAAATTCCCGAGATCAAGAAATTCTAATTTTGAATTTTTCTGTCATTGCAAAGGCAGTCAGCAAACTAAGAGCAGCTTTGAGTTTTGACTTAGAACAGCAAAAGCAGGACACAGAAAAGAATATGAGGATCTGGAGAGAGATATATGACAATATAGGCCTCCAGCAATAATGTAAAGCATTTATACAAGAAGAGAAAATCCAGGCAGTAGGGCAGAAATATAACTTTTACAAGACAGAGAGAAAGTAAGTAATATGGGAAGAAAGATGAAATTGACAGAGCTTAAAAGATGGCAGCAGCACATGGCTAGGCAAAAAGTTTCCTGGATACAGAACAAAGTAAAACAAGGCTGCAGATGTGAAGAAACAGAGAACAGTTAAAGTTCAGTTGGCACAAAGCATGGACAGATTTGGTGGCAACGACTTAGCAGATCAAAACCCTTGCAAACTAATGTAAAAATAAATAAAAAATTAAACAAATGACCACAAGTTGTAGATGAATGAACTACCCAAAATTGACTTGCACACAAAAGGAGAAAAGGCCATTACCTTTCTCACACAAGCATACAAAATATAGAGAAGCAGATAAAATTGTGTTGATGTAAGCATGGATGAAGTGGATACTGAAGAGGTTCAGGGTGGGACTTCTGCCAGAATGGAATGGAGGATCTTATTTGCTGTAGTGTAGTCCTTTGGATGTCAGAAAATGGTTTGCTGATTGTGTCATTCAATTCAAGTGGAGGGATTAATTGATTATTCATTCCAGGTATGCTTGAAGACCACCTGTTGATTTGGAGGGCTTTTGTCCCCAATCCCCATCCCAATCAAATGTGGATTTGTCAATGAAAATATTGCCAAAAAAGATGCCTCTTCTTTCTTTCTTGTGAAGATCAGAGCTGATGTGTTGTAAAACATCATATTTGCCATGAATGAGGTGAATGTGTATTATGGTTGATGCCGATGGCAATGGAAATGCTGTGCAATTGATGGAAGGGTAACTTGTTGATAATATCAGGAACATGGTCTAGCTTGGCTGAACCAGAATGAACCATAAGTTGCCAGCCTTGTGGTAGGTATTTCAATTAAGCCAAGCAGTCAGCTAGGAATAGATGGCCTGTAGAGGTGTGTATGTAGACTTCCCAAGAACGACCTTGCTGTTTAAGAATTATGTGCGCTTGTTAAAATTTCCTTGATACCTGTGCAAATCTGAGATGGTGAAGTAAGCTACCTTGGATTGAGGAGCTGTCTGAGAGCAAGTTTTCTGGATGTTCCCTTGGTTGGTTCTTTATTAATCTGTGGTTTATATTGGTGAGATGATTCAAGTAGGATGCAAGAGGGAGGATGGAGTGTTCTTTTTCTTTCTTTCTTTCTGCCAAGGCAGGGCTTTTTGTGATTTGGTGATAATGTATGTTGAGGGGGCGAAAAATTATCGATAATCCGTGGTGGAAATTAAAGGGTCAGGGAGTCGAACTCCCTCCTGGAAATTGTAGGGAGTGAAGTCATTTCCGTGGTTGATCTCGTTAGTAGATTTCACTATTAAATAATGAAAATGTGGCAGGACAAACTTTGTCGCTTGATGAAAGTACTGTTGAATTCTGTTTCTTATAGCCATTCCGGTTTGTGTCAATATCTGTTCAATGTCTTGCTTGAGAGATTCATTTGATTCTCGGGGTGTAAAGATCCAAGTCTGTCAAGGCTCTGTTGAATAGACTGGGGAAGAGTTCTCCAATCTTCTAAATGACACCTGGTCTTCACTGCTTTATATAATCCCTTAGAAATCTGAAAGAAGTCTGGATTGGTGGATTTGGTGGGTTGATCAGGAGGTTTAGAAGACAGTGGCCTGGTTCGACGTGAAGAAACAAAACCCGGGGAAAGTAAGGGGATAATCCAGGATGACTGGGGGCTAATTTTCATGGAAGATTTCCGAATGTTGAAACGAAACGGTGGAGCGATGATCGCGATATGAGCTATCATCCATCTTGGAGCGGTTAGTCTATAATATCACACAACCAAAAACCATGGATACCAGGATACAACTCAAAAGCGGTTACGTAAATAAGCTACAAGGTCTTAAATCGTGAATAAATTAGTCCCAGATTTAAGTGAAAATATGACATTTTGCTAGGTTTTCGGATTGACCCTATAGAACCTTCTTAACACATTGCAAAAATATCACTTTGTTCTGAATTAGGTACAGCTTGTAAATTATGATTTTGATTCTAGCCTACTAATGCGATCGCTTTCGCATCCGTCCAATTGTAAGCTTAGCCTAGTCGAGTGCAGCCGTTGCCTGTAGGCTATGTGCGATGCCAGCATGCATTGTGTCTGTTATAAGTATTCTCGCTATCATCGCCTTCATTCCACGAACTGACATCAATGCCGCCGGGAAATGATCTCAGCTCATGATATGCGAGAAAGTTGTGTAGCCTAAACCAAAATCATTTCTCGATGACAAACCTTTTTTCCCGTGTCACTTTCTGACAGAAAATGCAGCAGGTCCAATCCGAAGAATTACCGCTTGGCACTCCATTTATTGAATGTGCTAAGTTAGGTATAGTATGATAATGTCTTGCCAACTTACCGGAACCACCCAATATTTCCGTAAAATAATCAATTAAAAGAAATATAATTTTTTTAGCAGACCAATAACGTCGAAAATACCGGAAATTACCAACCGAAAGTCTCCAAAATCAGCACAAAACATTTGAGTTGTCGATACGCAGCCCAGTAAATAGCCCAAATTGGCATAATAAACGTTACCAAAATATGATCAAATTTCTTTTTTCTCGAATACATTTCAAGATGTGAACACGTTTAGTTCGCTTGGTAAAAGCATAAATAATTAATAGAAAAATATTCATGCTTGTAGGTGGTCAATGACTTTAACAGAACGCACTATAACAGTTATGTTTGTCGTCACTTTAGTCACTTTACCCCTCTACTTAGCACCGTTACCGGTTCATGTCAGCCGGAGTTTCGCGAGAATTTTTATTTGCACCGCGGTACACTAATTGAATTTTAATAACAGTGCATCTATTATTGAGACATTAGTTGTGACCTACAAATAACTTAACACTAACACACCTCCATTCCTCCTTTCGCCTCTAGCTTCTTACATTTCTCCTAGCTGTATAGGCCTATAGGCCTATGCGATTATCAAGTAGGCTACGAGTCTATTTTAGCCGAGTTCCGATGCGGTAGTTATGGCTATCGTGTATGCCACGCCACAGCTCCCAAAGAGATGGATTAATTATTATATCATATTACAGATTAATCATTAACGGATGGATAGATAGACAGAGAGATGGATGAATGGATTTTTGGATGGATGAATGGATCCATAGATAGACAGGGGACAGACAGACAGACAGACAGACAGACAGACAGACAGACAGACAGACAGACAGACAGACAGACAGACAGACAGACAGACAGACAGACAGACAGACAGACAGACAGACAGACAGACAGACAGACGGACGGACGGACAGACAGACAGACAGACAGACAAACAGATAGATACAGAGATACAGGGAGAGATAGAAGTACATACATGCATAATCCATGCATAATATTATGATACGCACATACAGGTACGAGCATACATGAATGTAGGCCTACCGTACACAACAGCTTATTATGGAGAGATCCCATAGCAACCGTCTATCATGCAGTGAATATCTGACAACCCTGGATCATGGCTTTTGCTGCTATTGAAAACCTCGGAAATTTTCTCGTTTAGTCATCAAGTTTCGAAACCAGAAGAAATTCCTCGGCTTATTTTGGTGACGCCAGGCCTGCCGTGTAGGACTGGTGTCGACCGTGTCGTTGTCTTGGCGCCGCATGTGGCTGCCTTTAAAGAGTTCGTCAATCGCTTGTCTCTGAATGTGTGTTCGTCGTTGTTAAGGCGCCCTTGTAGCAGCATGGCTGCGTTACGGCGCCATATAAATTGTCATTATTATTATTATTATTACTGCGTAACCTATTACAGTGGTCACTACCTGTAATTCAGCGAAAACCATCTGATTCAGGTGAAGGCTGCTCATGTTATAAATGCATGCATGAATGGAGGGATGGCTGAATGAATGAATGAATGAATGAATGAACAAGTAAGTTCGACTAAATATATAAAACGGGTAAAAATCAACGGAAATGGATTGGCGCACTGCATACATTGATTGAAATCTTAAATTGAGTGCTATGTGAAATATCTGCGACAATGCAGAGGCGTTCGTGGATGGATGGATGGATGAACTGCGGGACGAAGAACCATCGACTCTGACAATGAATGGATGCCAATCTTATCTAATCTGACCATTTATAAAGCGCTTCTCGCAGCAAGAGCGTGAGGAGCCTTTCAGAAGCGCTCCCAGTGAATAGATTACAATGAATAGATGACAATGAATAGATGAGAATGCATTTATGCAGGCGCTTATCACATTAGACCACATAGAAACGCTTCACTTCTTCCAGGCTGTTCCAGCCACATTGCCTAGGCTACGTCACTTGCTCATGCAGGTCTTTAAAAAACTTCAGACCCATCGTACGAACTGAGTTACGGCTACCTTTACGATTACCGAGTTTGAAAAGGGCCTATGACAACAGAGGCCGTTGCCCTGGACAGAAATTTGTTTGTTTGTCTTAATACAGCTCTTAAATTTCGTTTGGTGCCTGGAAGTTACTCGTCCGGCGAAAAGAAAATCCTACGTTTCTCGGCGGGGATTTTTAGTCATCAGAAAACGTGGATAACCTCGGGAAATCCCCTTTCGACGTCCACATACGTGCAGAGACAAATCACTAGGGGCCTACATGTATATAAGAAGGACTCGCTTCTACAAGCAGTTATTTCTACTAGGTAAAAGTTGTAGTAGTAACCTAGCTACTACAAGCGTGCGGGTCTACAGGACACGGACAGGTTCGAGGCCGTTTAATAGAAACAACAACGCAAGCTTGTAGTAGGCCTACTAGGTGACAAGTCGCAGAACTTGAAAACAGCGAAATGAGTATCGCCGACTAGAAACATCGAGAAGAACATGAGAAGAACGTGGAGAAAAGGAACACGATTCAAAGAGTCGAATCCGCACGGAACACATTCTCAGGAATCAATTATCAAAGTGAGTACAAGAGTGGATTGAGATTATAAGACAACATCTCTTGTCCTTTTATTAGGATTTACTAAGATTTATTATTAAAATTAATTAGGATTTTATTATTATCTGTGTTTTGTTGTCACGCACAGCGGCAGAAATGGATCAACTGCCCTGGAGAAGTTTGTTGGCTGGTCTCAGGTTACTTTGGTACGCAAATCTTCTGGCATGTATGCCTGCACAAGTATGTATGCATCATGCATGTGTGTATGTATGTATGTTTTTTGTATGTACATGTATGCATGCACAACCACCACAACCACCATCGCAACCACCACTACCACCACTACCACCACCGCAACCGCCGCCACTACCACCTCCACCGCCGCCACCACCAGCGCCTACACCGCCACTCCTTACACAAGTAAATTGATTGCTGTGGTATTGGTAAGAATGAAAGATCTCCAGTGTTGTCACTAATAGCCAAATCCAACGCTATTCAATATATTTACCAAATATAACATGTAGACTTAGATCCCTTCTGTATATCGACGTTGTTTTGTTTCCCCTCATAGATTTGCCTGTACGTCCAACAACAACGACGACAACAACAGCCACCAACAACAACGTGCCGATGACATTTATCAACGGCAGAGGAAGCAGCGGATCACGGAACACATAGCCTAATCATCAAACAACAACTTTCGAACAGCATCATCAAATGAGAATGCGTCTCTGAACTTTTGTTACGTGACGTACAATGTAGCAAATGAACAATTGCGATAAAAATATTAGGCTACTAACAGGAATCTTACATACATACAAACATAGTTGCGAGAAAATGCGTATTGAATAAGAAAAATCGATTTTTGTAATTATTTTCTCGCCTAGAACGAAAGATTTCTCAGGAAATGATATTAAGAAAATTTAAAGTATTATTTTAAGTCAAATACCATCTGTTAAAAGTAAATATTTTCAAGCAGATTTACTAATCAAATTTTACGAGAAATTGACTTGAGAGTAAATGCGTCTTAGGTGAAAAACAAAATTGTCAAAATATTTTCTTCCCTAAAAGCATGACAATAGAAACATTTCTCAGGAAATGATGTTCAGACACTTTAAAGTCATTAATGGAAAGTGCCAATTCGTTATTAAAGAAAGTATCTTCATGCAGGCTCAATTTCGAACTCAATTTCCAGAAGAAATTGAATTGAGAGTCATGCGTGATTTGTCATTTCTGTATTTAAAAAAAACTGTGATACGGAATAAACACATAAAACCATGATAGTTGAGTGATGCATTACACTTTATATATCGCAGTTAAATTGTACTTGGCAAGGATTATACGGCAAGTTAATGTGTAACTGCAGCCTGCAGGTTAATGTAATTTAACTGGTTTATTTACTATCAATCAGCCATTGACATTGTCTCCACGACATTGTTGTGTAGATGTCGTCAACAGAACAACTCTAAAGGATAAGAAAGTGGGCTAATACAATAGAGCTGTCCCTTTTCATTCATGTAGTTACAGATGGCTAACAATTCGTCATGATGAACGTGATTATAAACATCAATCTGATTTTAAACGAAAATAAGAAAAACATTGTCTGGACTAAACCATAGTCTCATAGGCCTATTAGCTCGTAATAAAACAGTGGCATGGATTTGAACCCCTGGCCTTTCCATCGACAGTCCAGCACGCAATCCACAATACAATATCAAACACATACATTTACCTACAAAATAAATATCCACGCTTTCGACCTGAGTGCAATAGGTCTGCTGACGGGTACCTCTCCTTTTGAAGATGAAAGCTCATTTGATGAATACATCTCGGATCTAGTTTAGTTCTTCCACTAAGTGTTTTCACTTTTCAGCCATTCAGTGTTCATCAGTTATTGGGCAGTTGAAGAGGTGCTATATAAATTCTCAGAATGAATGAATGAATGAATGGATTCCGAACCCAAATGCACGACCAGGTCAGCCGAGAAGGAGAGCAAGGAGGCAAATTCATAGGGGACCCGACGACTTTTATGAGCTCGATCAATCAATCAATCAATCAATCAATCAATCAATCAATCAATCAATCAATCAATCAATCAATCAATCAATCAATCAATCAATCAATCAATCAATCAATCAATCAATCAATCAATTCGTATATTAGAAGTACTAAGCTGACACATACATGTACACAACCTTAAAAAGACAAATATTGTTTATGGCGTTCGGAGGCGGTCTCAACGCAAAGACAAACAATTATGTTAGTAGATGTGTTTAAAACTTTAAAGACCAGCGGACATGATTAAGATCACTGCGTCCCATGCGTGCTAGCCCGAGATATCTAATTCTCTGAATGTCAACTCCCAGCCCGGGGCTTGAACCGCAGTCCGTTGTATCCAACAGAAGAATGCCGCTCTCGCTTACCGGTGAAGCTAACTAGGATGTACTAGAATAGTTGAAACGTTAAAATTATAGCAGATGCATTTGGAAGTTTGGCGCGCATTTGCATGTTTATCTGGAGCTACATAAGAACCGTGGCAATGCAATTGCAAAGAAACTTTAACAAGTGAAACAAACAAAATAACAAACGTATTTATTATCTTCGATAGACGATGTCGAAAACATACAATGCCAAAATGTCTTGTAAAAAGAACAGTTTCTAAAAAGCCTGCGCTATTTTCATACAAAAAAGAATCCGTAAAAGCGGTTAAGAAAAATGCCGACAAAACAGAGTTATGGACCGTCTATGATCCTATTATCCCTTCAAATCTTCGTCCTCGTTAGGACTTCGGTTGACCTGAGGCAGAAGAGCGGACGTACTTCTGGGTAGATAAGCCCTGGCTTCTACAATACAGTAACAGAAAGAAACCTGACCATTAATTTATCGGTTCAAAAGTATACAAACTAACATGGCCTCCTATTGCCTCTCGTATCAGATTCAAGGTACTTGTAACTCTTAAGAACTATTTAAGAACTACTTAGAAGTACTTGGAAGTCTTAGAGACTACTTCGAAGTACCCATAACTCTTAGGAACTGCTTAGAAGCACATACAACTCTTAAGAACTACTTAGAAGCACATACAACTCTTAAGAACTACTTAGAAGCACATACAACTCTTAAGAACTACTTAGAAGCACATACAACTCTTAAGAACTACTTAGAAGTACTTGAAACTATTAGGAACTACTTAGAAGTAACTCTTAAGAACTCACAATGGACAAGAGCATAAAAACATACATACATACATACATACATACATACATACATACATACATACATACATACATACATACATACATAGGCTAGATACATAGGATACATATACATATTACATACATACATACATACATACATACATACATACATACATACATACATACATACATACATACATACATACATACATACATACATACACACACACACATACATACAAGCACACAGACATACATTCCCGCATGCTATAGATACAAACATCATTATGATACGCAGAGACTGACCTCCTTCTTCGCCACAGCAGTCGTCGGTGACTCTGAGATTGAACGGCATCGAATTGGTCGTCATAAGTATCTTATGCTGTGCGAAGTCGATCGCCTTCTTCACCAAACAATCAGCGACGACATCCATCGTGCTCCCATCCACCTGTGGAACGGACAGGAAGCTGCTTCCACTTGAGTCCAACCCTTCCTTGTCTGGAGCAGTACCCCAGGATGATTCATCAGGTGTGGAACGGAGGCTGGCGGCATCAAGGTTATCAGGAATATTTCCAGACGAAAGTGTCTGGACGCCTGCAACATCGTGAGCTGGATTTTGATCGTTGTCTGGAACATTCTCAACGGAAATCCTCTGCAGCTTCGCGTCATCTGCAGCAACAGATCTCAATCCACGAAGGACGTCGCTGACTAAGTCCAAGTGGGACACAGGGGTTCTTGGAACACAGAACGTGTCCGTGAAATCCTTTGACGAACAGCAGGACGCAAAGTTCGACGACTCCAGTCCCTCTGAGTGCACGAAGTCGGGACTGTCGCAGGAACACGGATCCATCGCAACGTCATCGAGGAACGGACTGAAAACCGGAGTGAGGTACACGGAGTCCATCGAGGCATCATCCGCTCGAAGAATCCCCTGCTGATCCATTTCTGGTGGGAGAACACCGGGAAGGAAGACATTGTCGGAGGTCAGCTCCTTCTCGTTTTCTGTTGGGTCCCGGACGAGTGGCACCTGCTTGATTTGACGAGCAACCGTGCAGTTTCCAGCGAGTGCCTGCTGGTAATACTTCTCCAGAGCGATGGTCGTTTTGCGGATGAAGTCCTCGCATGCCGTGGAACCCTGTGTGAACTGCTCCTCGAATCTGCTGGGACCGGTGTCCGTGAACCAGTCGTCTGCAAACGGAGATGGAGGTCGATTCATGAAGTAGAGTGGATCCTGGAAGCGCTCATCGTACTGTCCGCTGTCCTGTTCCTTCTCCAGCAGCTTAACCTCTTCCTTTGTTCTCTCTTTGTTCTTTTCCATTGCCATCTGCTCTTCCACCTTCGGCTTTTCCTCTTTGCTTTTGTCTGTCTCCACTGGTGGTGGTGGTGGTGGTGGAGAAGATGGTGGTGGTGGTAGAGTCATGAAATAAAGTGGATTTTTGATTTGTTCAACGCCTTGTCCGCTGTTCTCTTCCTTCTCCTCCTTATCTTCCTCTTTCAATCCTTCCTCGTTCGTCTCTTCCATTACCATCTCATTCTCGTCTTCTGTCGACTCTTCCTCAAATGCGTCATCCTCAAGCACGAAATCCATGCTCTGATAGGGTGAGCAGACGAAAGAAGTCTTGCCGTCGAGGATCCTCTGAAAATCTGGATCCCTCGCAAGAATCTCCTTGAGACGTTTCTGCTTCTTATCATCCATCTCGTCATGCTCAAAATCGAGATACCAATCGTCTTCGAAGGGAAGCGACGAGTCCCTTCCCACGAGGCAATTGAAGCCTGACCTGCCACCAACTTCAAGGTTCAGTTTCCTACGATCATTCCATTCAGGTGGAGTCGATTCAAGCACACTCTTCTCACAGTAACTCGATGGCGTATCACATCCCTCATCCTTGGTTCTGTCATCGCTCGTCAAACCCACCTTCGACTCATCGTCAAGGTCGATAAGCGGCCTGCAGGCCTCTGCGAGACCTGCAGTCTCAGTCGCAACGTTGCCTGTGAAGCTGTCGCAACCTTCGACGTAGGCAGACGGGATAAAGCTTGCTCCTTGTGGGACACACTTTTCTCCGGAGTCAGAGTCCGTCAGGGAATAGTTTCCGCATCCTTCGTTGATGGAAGACTCCGATGCATCCGCCTCCGGTCCGGAATACGATCCGGATGACTTGACCGGAGATTTGCACCTGTCGGCGCACTGAATCGTGAAGCCAGCCGTCCCGTAACGCGTCACCTGTTCAGCGAAATCGACGGCGGCGTTTCCTTCGGCAATCTTCGGTCTCGTGCCTTCGGATATGTTCGCCAGCAGACCGGTCGATTCCTCTTCCGTCTGAGCCTCCGACTCGATCATGAACGAGTTCGGCTTCCCGTTTCTCGCCGTCTCGCTACAGAACCAAGCTTCCAGGCAAGGATGTAGGATGCTCTCCGGTCCAGGTAGCTGGAGACTTTCCGCCTCTGTTGGGTGGGTAGATTGACATGTCGAGACACACCCAGCATCCGAGAGATTGAATCTGTTCATGGGTAGGACGCGGGGTAAGGCATTACGCTGATGGCATCGTCCTGCAAGTCCACCGGAACACTCAGCACTGCGGGAACTCAGTGGGGTCGCAGTGTTGAGACCAGCCAGATCTCCACAGCAGCTGCCTTTGTTTTTCTGAGTACAGCCATGACACGTTTCGGCAAAAGAAACGGTTGAAAGATAGCGAATGGAACTCTGATTCGTTACGTCGAGTGAACAATTATTTCCGCAGGTATTTCTTGCACAGCACGAAATATCACCATCTGAAATATTTTCGTTGTTCGCGCAGCATTCGCAATAGCTATCCTTTGGCAATGTTGTCACGCGCGGAAGCTTCGGTTCAGAGCTAATACCATCAGCAGCTGGTTTAGTCACTTCGTCCACTGCTGTCACCACGTCGTCGTAATCATTCTCGTAGTTTACGATTCCCTTCAGCACACACTTTGGAACGCGAAACACTTTCAGTCCGGGGTGACTGTCCTCCTCCGTAGAGATGTCCGTGGATTCTTGGTCTCCAGTTGCTGGGAAACTCTGATCACATTCAAAATCTGTGAGATTACAATGATTTCGATCTCTGTTAATGCTATAAAAATCATCGTTGTCCACTCCAAAGGCGGCAGTAAGACTACCTCTCCGTGCTTCATTCCAGTCCACTCTTGGTAAGTTAGATGTCAACTGTGGTCGGAACACTGCGTTGGAGTCATCATCTCCAAAAACCTTCAGCGAGTCCTCCGCTGTCCGCGCAAAATCCTTAAGATCCCGGATCAACCGTTTGCCTTCGCTGTCTTCAGTTTCTTCTTCCATTCTGTTCAGCGAGAGGTTCTGGTCTGCGGAAGACGAAGGTTTGTCTTCCTTGAGGCACTCTGAATCAGTTGGTGGTACTGACTGAATCTCGCCAGATTCCCCAGATCCCTCGCTGACTTTCCATTTCTCTTCGAAAGGTTTTACCTGCCGATGCGAATGTACAGTCGTCCAGTCCATAGATTGCTGGACCTGGTAGTCACCTTCCGAATGAATAACAAACACCTTCAATGAATCTCTAAGTACATCGGAATTCTCAGAAAGTGGATTTTTATCCACGCATTTCTCATGCAAACTGCTCGATCCTTTCTCTTCTGACCATCTAGAAGCGACATCTCCCCCATTGTCAGCTGGTAACTCCCCATTGTCAGCTGGTAACTCTCCATTGTCAGCTGGTAGCTCCCCATTGTCAGCTGGTAACTCGCTTGGGTTACTAGTAACAGCATCATCTCGGCAATTTTTGGTCGATTCCGATTCATCCAGAAAACAACACTCCCCGGAAATGGTGTAGAAGGTCTTTGGCGGAGCAGGGGATTCGCACAGGGTGGGGTACGTTTGCGTCGTTGCAAAGTCGGAGCAGTTGGGAAGGTAGGGACGAAAGATTTTCAAATTATTTTCTTCGCATTTCTCCTCTTCATATTTGATTGGAATGGCGTCGACATCATCTTGTGCATCTTCGTATGATTCATATTCTTCACTGCTGTCTTCCTTTTCCTCTGCCATGTCAGCTGCTTCAGCCAACATCTTGCCAGTATCTTCTTTCTGTTTAACTGATTCAGTCATCGTCAAATCATCTCCTCTCTGTGATGAGTAGTGGACATCCCCGAAATGAACTGGACTTCGTTTGGTACTGCGGAACATCCCTCTTTCGGAACGTTCACTATAAGTCTGACGAAATGCCGGTGGTTCCCTGAACGTTTCGGCCTCAACCTCAACATCATCAGACGCAGACGAATATTCAAATAGAGCGATGCCATCCCACTGCTCCTCCGAACCATCGTTGGGTAGATCCTCCTCTGGTATAGCAGGCAGCTCCTGCGAATGATGTTCGTCGTTCGATACCCCTGACCTGTTCCTCTCCCTCTTACCACTAAGAACAATCGACTGCGAGTAGTGCTCCAACTGACTCCGGGTCACTCCTCGTACTTCCGGAGGATCGTCAAAGTCCAGAGTTTCGTTGTTGGTGTTCAGGTTTTCGGCTGGCATTTCCGGCATCGGGGATTCGGTGACTTCGTCCACCTCGAAGTAAGGAATGAGATCGTTGAGTGACTTCCTGTCGACGGGATAGCGCGGACAGTCTTGCGTTCTTCTGATCTGATTCACGAAATACTGATACGCCTTGTAGTGGCGCTCCTCACACGGGTACAACTCCATAACGGCAACGTTCGAGGCTTTCTTTTCATCCGAACCAACAACGTTCTGAGAATCTGATTCTGCGTATGATGAAGACGTATCATGTATCATCGGACTTGTATCGTTCACAGAATGTTCAGTCATATCCCCTGCGGCGCCCTGGTTCATCGGAGCTCCGTCATGAACAGAATAAGCAGTTGGCTTCATGCTTTTGACTTCTGATGAAGCAACAATGTTCTGGCTATTGGAGAAATCGTCGAGACTTATCAGATTTGAGTCATTCCTTGAAAGATCCGATTGATTTCCATTGTCGAGTTCAGCAGTCAGATTCAAGTTATCAATTAAATGAGTAATTAAATCAACGCCTTTTATTTCTGCCGACGACATAACGTTCTGAGTATCGGGTACTGCAAACCTGGAGTACTCATCCGTCTGACTGGTCTCATTCCGCCCAGACTCAGTAACCTGGCTGGAACGAGTAGCCAACCCTCCATCCTTAGTTTGTGCTGAAGTTAGAATGTTCTGAGCATCAGCAATTGGGTACAACGAGCACTCATCGAAATTTATCAAGCTGCTATCATTGACCAAACGACCTGCTGGTTTCTTAGCGGCGTCTCGAACAGCCTTAGTTGTCTCGTAAACTGACCTAGCAAATGAACTCCTGATTCTGATTTCTGTGGGAGTCACAATGTTCCGAGTATCGGTTGATGCGCTTGCCGAATACTGATCCAGATTCGTGAGACTCGTGCCGTTCACAGAAAGATCGAAAAGACCATCAATCGAATATTGATTGATGGGACTTGTGTTATCGATTGAACAAGCAGCATCCAGATTTCTGCCTTTCCTTTCTTCCGAGGTCACAGTGATGTGACTATCGGCTGATGCGTACGTGGAACATTCATCCAGAGTCCTGTTGGTTATCAGGCTTCTTTTCTTGACTGGATGGTCGGCCACATTTTCAGGAATGTTCCGAGAAATGAGACTTGTGTTGTTAAAGGAATGTCCGAACGTGTGCAGAGTCATGAGACTTGAGTGAGCCATTGGACTTCCAAAAACAGCTGACGAAGTCATTGAGTCGTTTGTCGGATGGTCAACAGGATTACCAACGGCGGCACCCCAACTTATCAGGCATTCGTCATCACCGGCTGGACTTCCGACAGTGTGGGTTCCTGCTTCCTTTTTAAACCAACCGAGATCCGGATCACCAACCACAGCTGTGGAGTTATACTGCGCGTCACCCTCATTGCTTGCACCTGAGTTGCCTGCACCTGTATTGCTTGCACCTGTATTGCTTGCACCTGTATTTCTTGCACCTGCATTTCTTGTACCTGTATTGCTAATCCCTGTATTGCTCACACCTGTATTGCTAACACCTGTATTCCTTGCACCTGTATTGCTAACACCTGTATTCCTTGCACCTGTGTTGCTAACACCTGTATTCCTTGCACCTGTATTTCTAACACCTGTATTGCTTACACCTGTAGCTTCAAAATCGTAAAGCAGATCGGCGACATCAACGCCAACAATCGGCGAAGAGACATCTTCCTTTTCAGCAACATCAAGCACCGGAAGTACGTCATTGACATCAGCAGGCGGAAACACCGAGAAAAGATCCACCTGGAAACAATCAGAAACCTTCCCAAACTGTTCTTCGACGACATCTCTATTCGGGCTTGGCTCGTCAGCACCTGATTTACCTTCGAAGGTCTTCCAAACAGTAGTCTCAGGAGAAGCACTTCTGTCAACACACATTTCTGAGGCTAATACGTTCTTTATAAAGAACGTCCTGTCAGAGCCCTCGCAAATGGCAAACGTCTGGGTAAGCTGGATAAGCTTACCCTTTCCAGAATCATCACCTTGAGCGTTGCCCGTTCCAGTATCACCTCGAGCGTTGCACTCCTGATTCTTGGTTTCAGTCAGGTGACAGCAACCATCCGGATCATCAGAAAGACTTAAGTTCGCCAAGTGATCAGTTTCGGAGGAAGGCGGAGGCTTCGATTCTGATTCCTGGTCGCGAAGTTTTCGTGGAGATTCCGTTTCCTTGACAATCTCGGCCACGGACGAATCAATGGCGTGTTCGGAGACAAGCCATTCTTCATCAGAGTCGGAAGATGGAAGAAGGGCTGCTTCAAAGCTCAAGTCTCTAAATGCTTCCGCCGCGTTTGGATTCAGAGTTCCACGCTGATCAGATGCGTCGATGTTATCGTAATGTTTCTTGTCCTCATCACCACCGCAAACGCTGAATTTAGCCTTTGACGTTGCTATTCCGAAGTTCCTGACCTTTCTGCTTTCGTCGACAAGGTCAAAGGTCTTCAAGGTCGCCGAGTCATCTCTGCTTGATTTCTTTTGTGGCAATTTTTCATCCCCAGAATGGCAAATTGCATCTGACGCCTGTGTAACCTTTCCGCGGTTGCCATTACTAAACTGGTCATTCTGTGAATGCAGCTCTCCTCCGTTTGCCTCAGCACTCTTCTCTACAGACTCCGATATGTCTTTGCACAAACGGGCGAGCGTGTTTGGGTTCGAGACTTTCTCTTGCTTTGCGTAAGGATTGACATTCAACAAAGTCTTCCTGTCATAGGTCCTTGACTTTTCCACATTTAAGTCCAAAGCATATCCGAATGGAATGACACCTGTTGCTTTGGACGCTGGAGTAGGCCTATCCCGATCCGTGGCGTCTACCACCATTCCTGGAATAATACCTCTTACATTTCGATCATCCACCTTCGACGACGGGAATCTGGGGTGTCCCGGGACGTGGCCACCAAATCCGGAAAGCTCTCTCTTGAGGGAAAACTGTTCCAGCTCTCGTCCAAGGTCCTTCTGGTCACAGGACGTGCAGAAAACAATTTCCACCTCGTCCTGAACCTCACCTGCCGCTTCGACGGTCAGAAGACTGGTGGCGGAAGCTGACTTACCAGGGTCGCCGCCGGTCGTCTCGTGGGTCCTGCTGCCCAGAAACTTCTGCCACATGCTGACTGGGTTCGACTCCCCGTGACGACGAGGAAGCTGAGCGTGCTGCATCAGTTTTGAATCGAACAGCATCACCTTGTCAAGGGCAATAACTGCAACAGAAATGCGCAATAGAAGTCAAAACAAGAAGCAAAGTCCACACTTTTTTCAGAGCGCCACTCGAAAGACAAACCCTGGCTACCAGTCTATTCACGAGTCAGAGGGCTGTCCGTAAGAGTAGCTCAACGGAGGTCCGAGTCCGGTTACCAGAAGGTTAGAGGCACAGATCGAGTATTCGTGAATTGAGGTTTTAATATAATTATTAAATATTCGTGAATATTAAGATTTTTAATATTCTTAAATATTCGTTAACGAATGAAAGCGAACAAGTCTACTGAAACCGCAAGGTTATCCGGTAAAGTAATTTAAGTTTCTATAATTTTTATGTCTCCATGACATTCACTCGCATTCAGAGACCTTGAAGTTTTAACAAGGAACCTACTAAAGCTACTGAAATATGCTTCTGAATTGTGTACAATTCATTCAGTAAAACGTTAAACGTTTCTATAAATAACAAAATGAGAATCAAGAATTTAAAGAATTTAAAGAGTGAACGTAATATTTTACGGATATAATATTCGTTGGTAGTTTTAATATTCTTTAATAATTAATATTCATGAATATTTGCAAATCTTATTCGTAATATTGGAATACTCGACTTGTGGTCAGAGGAAAAGAGTAGCTGTTAAGCTGGGTGTCATTTAGGTCAAGATTTGAGAGACGGAGAATCAGATGAATTCCTGAGGAGGTGCAAATTGACTTTTGAGTAGAACCCTCTATTCTGTCCACCCTCTCAAGACTTCTAATACGTCTTGTTGTCTTTTACCATGCAATTTGCTGAGCGGCTGTGAACGCAGTTACTTATTCAGACATATCAACAGCTCAACAGCTCCGCCTCGCCCCTCCTGTGGTCATGAATTCCGTCCTCGGGCTCATGACTTCTCTTTTCCGGAAAAAGATACCTGTAACTTTATCTCTAGAGTACTATTAAACAACATTTTTTAACCTAGCAAACCTAGATCCATTTTTAACCTAACAAACATAGATCAATTAATATTCATTCAAGCAATTTAATATTTATTTAAGTTGCATATAATTATAAACTGAACTTATACATAAAACCTTTGTAAAATTAGTTATATGTAACATGCTGCGTTCTGCCAGCCTGAAGTGTTGATTAAACGAAAATTGTTTGATTGATTGATGGACTGTAAACATCAGCGTGATTCACAGTTGTGTGTAGCCCCATATGCATAGACACAAAATGAATGCATGAGGAAAGTGTTCACTATAATGTATGGACAAATATTCCCAGATTTTCAAGGTTACCCGTGTATTTTAGGTCGTAGACGCCCCATTCGGAGAAGAGAACGAAGAGTGCGTTGTACATCGGTTGTCCAAGCACTTTGTTCATGAAGGGCAGAGGTTCCCAGACGACAATCGTGCAGTTCAGATTGTCATCATCGATCGTAGCCACCATCTTGAACTCGGTTCTTTCTCTCGCATTCGCGTCCACCCAGGTCCAGTAGAGTCCTGAAATGTAGAAATGATAAACAAATAAAATAAAATAAATACAAATAACCCGTGAACAACGAACAAATTAATCCACAATACTTTTCTTTTTAAAACCACTCACCCACCCATCCATCCACCCACCCACACATCCATCCATCCATCCGCCCATCCACCCACCCACCCACTCACCCACTACCATCCATCCATCCATCTTTAAAAGGAATTAATGTACCGTCTTTTCAAGACAACTACTCAGAGTCGCTCTCGACCCAGGCACGTCCAAAGAGAAAAGTCTTAAGTAGCTCATAAAAAGAGTTCTAAGACAATTACCGCGGAAGGAAACGCAGGCCGAAGGGGACGCATTTCAAACAGACTGCATGTTGTGGGGTGATGTTTCAAGAAGTCACCTGTCCCTCCATAGTCTAAGATATACAAAAAACTACACATGTGACAGTCATCGCTAATTACCAGAGTTTTCCGGAAATTGACATCCATCGGTCAGCCTCGGATTCACCCTCCATCCGTTGACTGATGAACGAACGCAGAAGTGAGTCGATGGTGGAAACTTCTTAGTCGGGTATTTCCCGACAAACAGATGCCTCGGTTCAGTGGCATCTGGAAAACAATCCACAGAAAAACGAAGTAATCTCCAAGCAGGATCAAACTGAATATTCATTCACTTAATATAATAGAATAGAACATTATTTTATATATTAAATCGGTCAATTATTATTACAAACCGCATTTCGGCTTACACAAAAGTTTTCAAAACATGCTGATTTTCTGCCAGAAAAGTACAAGTTGTCAAAGGAGTTGTTGAATTAGATAATAAATTATGCACAACGATTAAATTCAACCACAATGTTTCAGATTGGATGTTCACCATACGAACTGAAGCCCATCATCTAAATGTTAGATCTTCCAGCTATTTTTCTACAAATCTCATACCGCAGTAGGCTCTGTAGAAGCCTCTGTGGAGGCTTCCTGAAGTACAGCGGCGCTATATAAATTTTGGGAGCGAATGAGTAAAAGTGACCTGTATCAAGCGTAACAAACTGCAGGATACTCAGACCCGCCGTTCCCTTCGATTAATTATCTGCACATGGCGAACTACTTGTCCTATACGCACGCAAATTCTACCAGGTACCGACGCGCTTTCTCTGGAACTTGCTCTATGTCTGGAATGGACCACCTCTAATATACCTGCGCCTACTGCCATGACAAGTTCTATCGCAATCTTAAAAACTATCCTCCTTAGCCGAGGTTGGAGCGGGGGCGCTCATGAGTAGTATAGCCTTCAAGGGGTGCTAAAAATTCCTCTATATAAATAAAGAAAATAAATAAATAACTGAAATTATGAGAATGTGCAGCGGTCGATATACGCACTCGTATGCATGAGCGTCTGAGTCTGTTGGTCCCACTCAATGAAGACAATCGTCCAAGGTCTGGAGATGATCATCTTTCGTTCATGTCTTTCCAAGACGGTGATGCTCTCCACCTGGGCGTCCCCAGCCTCCACACCACGCTCAGCAGCCCTGCTCTGCTGCTGCTGCTGCTGATGCAGAGCTGACATCCGGATCGTTGCCCATCTTTGAAGACGAATGTAGAAGGGCGAAGATGGGATCACGGTCAGTCGAAAGGCGAACAGACCGAACTCTAAGCGAAGCAAACGGTTATGGTTACATGTCGTTTTTGAAACAGGAGGAAGGAGGAAAAGTGGATGAGAACGAAATGGGAAGCAAGAAACGACTGGTCACCAATTTGTGGTCAAAGTTATATCAGAGTATATTTACAGCACTCAGATGTAAATAAAGGCTAATTAATACGTTAGTAATTAGCCTTTATTTACATCTGACAAGCATATATACACTACATTGCATAAAACGATTACATAACCTACATGGATGCAAGAACTGTTAGTTATTAATCTGCCTGATAATTTGGCGCTTGCAGGAACTGATACTCGCTTAAGAAATACTACACGGTGAATGGAAAAAACCGAACCTCTCTTATTGCTACGATAATTTGTGTAATGACTCATATATTTTAATAAAATTTGGAGAAAATTCAGCTTAAAGGACAAGAATCAGATAACTATCATTTGTTAGTTATAATGTGTGTTCAAAATATCCTCCATCGACCTCAAAACACGCACATAGACGCGCTCGGCACTGACTTGTTGCTGAATCAATTACAGCTTGATCAGATTCGCCCCGTGCCTATATCATACGCTGACCCAGTTCTCCGACATCACGTAGCCTACCTATTCTTGTAAACTTTTTCTTTCATCACATACCAGATTTTATAGTCCACGGGTCTAGGTTATTTGAAATGAATCAAGTTTGCAGGATAGCGCATCAACAACTGCCTTGATCGCTCAAGCCATTCCTGTTTGTTGACCTCCGTTAGTTCAGTCGCTATACGCGCCTTGAAACATTTTAAATGACTTCAAGTTTTAGCTGGAATAGCGTATAATTATAGAAACTAGTTAAGTTTATATAGAAGGGAATAAAATAGTTCTATTCTCAATAATATTTTTACATGTTTGGTGTTAATTTCTTTATTTATTGTAGAGGTTCGGTTTTTTTTCCGTTCACCGTGTATATAGCAACATTTATGCAAGGCTAGGCATAAATACACAAACTAATATAGCATATACAATTATACATTATACAGTCATAGTTCAGTTTGCTTACCTGGATTTTTTGTGACTGAAAGACCATTAACGATTTCGTTGTTTGCTGGGCAGGCAAAGTGAGCGTGAAGACAGATCTGCTCGTTGCGAGAGAACCGAGGAATATGGCCAATTATGATGATTGGCAAAGACTTATCTTCGAAGGATTCAGAGGCTCCGACGGAATCCATCATTCTATCATAAAATATATAAAGAATACGTTTCGGATCCCGTGCAGAATATAGGTCTACTTCCAGCAATATGGTTGCAAAAGTCAAGGCGACCACTCAGAGGCGCTCCCGGCTGTAGTTTTCAGCAAAAAGTACAGCTTTGAGTTGAAAAATGCTTTGGTAAGAGTCCCAGTTTACAAGCAGATTTTGGAGTCCCATTCAATACCACCGGGCCCGCTAAGGAAAAAGTTAGATTTCACATAGTTGCAGTTCGTGCGTATGAATAGAACCAAGGATACCCTGTAGACCCCTTTTGTGCAGTGAGGAGATGGCGGTGGCCTTGGATACCCTGGGAGCAACAAAGCTTTCACAGGTCGTCTGCAGCCACACTCAGCTGACAGTGATGATGAAGATGATGACGATGACGATGATAATTTACAGTAGCAACCGATAACATAATAATTAAAATAATAATATTTTGTTCTTTAATGAAACGCCTGCAAACGCACTGTGCTGACAACGACAACAACAACACTTATTACCATTGTTGTCATTGGGTTTATAAAAATAACATTAAATTTATTAGTCTATAATAAGTTTGTCGGTTTTATGAAGAAAGGAATTTGACCCATAATAATTATGCCATCATCAGTATTAGTTGCAGTATTATTACATTTTATTACCTTTATTGACATTTAATTTAGTGATTCATTAGCATCATTTTCGGTAAATTATTACTACTCTTACGTTAATTAATAATTTTTTATGACACGAATATTTATTAATTGACTAAATATTGCGAGTACTATACTGTACTGTACAATATTATCCTATATTATAAATACTGTACTATACTATATAGGATTTATAAAGCGCCTATCGCAATACAAGCTAATCAGAGGCGCTCCCAATGCGAAGAACCCCTCGAAAAAGAGAAATCTTAAGACAACGGGCCTCGAGATAAATTTTTTAGCACGAGTTATATAAGACCATGTATTGTACAGCAAAGGGCCAACACAGGCACAAATGCGGTTCTGGGCTGTGGCAGTCCGAGACCGTGGTACAAGAAGGTCATGAAGACCATCTATATAAGTCTTACTCCCCGCTAAAGAGGGGAGAGCAGATGGGGAAAATCGACGAGACACCATTGAATATACAGTGTACACGCAAAATGAAGCGTTAGATATACACGTGGGCGACATGTAATCAGTTCAGTACGAGCAATTCTTTGTGTGGCTTCAAACCAAAATCCAATCAGCACCGAGAAAGGTCAAAGCTTAATCTGTGTCGAGAAAATGTCAAAGCTTAATTTGTGTCGAGAAAGGTCTGGTAAGGAAAGATAGTGTTTATTACCGGCAGTATCTGCACGCCCACGTATCATGCAAGAAACAACTAAGCACCTACCCTTGCATTTACTGACGGTTGAAATCAACAATTTTCCGATAATTTAATTTAATCCTAATACAAAATCACGCCGACGATATAACGCTGTGGACGAGAATTATCCGAAATTTATTGAGATTAAATTCAAAACTTCGCCTTAATTTCTTTCGATATAAAAAGTTGATGACATGTAAACTTATGACGTTACCATGACGTCATAGGCTTAGGTCAAGAACACAGGATAGGAAACTCAGCGTATTAAGTTGTGTCCTGGTTTTTGGACGATAATTGGGGTGCGGAATTTTCAAATTTTGTTTGCACGAAAAAAGCATTAAATTCATTACATTTACGAAGACAGATTGGCGAATAGTTATGTTTGGACAGCAAAAAACTGCAGTAGGATATTTGAAGCATAATCTTTAGTATAAAAACGGGATTCGAAGTGGAGCGACATCTATGGTTGAAAGTGAAATAGACGTACACAAAATTTTTGCGACTAACTAATTAATTCTAATTCAACAGAGAGTCCTTGAACCCGCTTGAAACCAGAGCTGTATTAGTTTTTATAAGGCCGTTGGCTGCTTTAAATATAAATATCGATGGCTTGAGCCTTTGCTTGAACCGAGGTATTTCCAACGACGAAATTGAATATACAGCAAGAGACACTTTGTACTCACTACTCAGGGACGTAAGTATAGCAGCTTTCCATTTGAATCAACGATTTGAATGTCTGGAAGTTGGAAAGTTGGCAAGTGAGTGAGCGAGTAAGCAAGCAGGTAGGTAAGTGAGCAAGTAACTAAGTAAGTATATTCATAATCTGCGTCTACACTGCACTTTGCCTTAAGCCTATAATAATTGTTACATTAAAATAAGACGAGTTAAAATAAATAGAATAAAAATATTTATGTGTAAATCGGCTAGACCAAAAATTGTCGTTTAAACAAATCTTTCTCTGACCATAACAAGAAATTCGTAAGAACTCAGCAGTACAAGAGCTGCCTACACCCTGTAGTGGTAATGGTAATCGTAAATTTATATAGCGCAACTACTACAACTAAATAACTTACTGTTTCTCCCTTCTTGTCTTTCGTTAGTTACCACCATGAAATCAGACTTGCACATGCAGCGACTTTCCTTGACAACGACCAAGTTGTGATGTCTTAAGCAAAAAGTGTCGCAATTAAAAATCCTAGTTTATTATTATTTTTAACGAGTGTTTATGGGCTATGGCCTGTAGCGCATCTTCAAGATAAACTACTCAGAGGCCATTTTCGCTGCTAAAATAACCGGTGACTTTTAGGCTTTTCTGTTTTACAAAAATTTAAAAAAAATTTGACACGTGGTCCATGTAGACCTATGCATGTGCGCAACTGCGCAAGGCAGGTCGGTTTTCTGGAGGAGGGATTTTTACACATTCAATTTCTCTGAGGGGATGGTACGTATTCACATGTAACATGTTTACAACACCTCTACTTAGATTCGATTTTTCCGGAATGGGGGTTTAAGAAAAATTATTCTGAGGGGAACTTCCCCCAGAGACATAAAGATTAACACTGGTCTTAACCTTTCATGGATGTAACATGTTGACTCGTTTAGTGATTCAATCGAAATAAGCCAATAGCTCGAAATATATCGACCAGCAAGAAGAGGATTTTTATTTTTGTCCAAAATAAATCCGTTTAGATCAAAATTCTCTATTTACATGTAATTGTTAGGTCACATTTGCCGAATATAGACCAACACGAATTAGAGTATTAATATATAAGACTAGCTGGGGTACCCGGCGTTTCCCGGGAAATTTAGGATTCGACCCGCTCCGGCAACAACCCAATCACACCACACCTCCACCCCACCTCCACCTCAAACCCCCACCCCACCCTGTACACCCACCCCTCCATCCCCCACGGCTTCACCCCTCCACCCCTCCAAGCTACCTCCACCCCATCCTCACCACACCCCCACCTCCACTTCACCTCCATCCCCAAACCCCCACCCCCACCCCGTACACCCCACCCCTCCACCCGCCCCAGCTTCACACATCCACCTTCCACCCCACTTCCACCCCCACCATCACCCCACCCCACCTCCACCCCAAAACCTCCACCTCCACCTCCACCCCCAAACCCCCACCCCATCCCCACCCAGCTCCCACTCCACACCCTCCACCAACACACCAACCCCCACCCCATCCCCGCCCCCAAAAACCCACAACACTCCGACCTTCAATGGTACGCCATCGGTGAAATTTTGGTTTTCGGGAAAATTTTCCCTCCCACCCCACCCCACCCCAAACTCACCCACCCGACAACACCCCACCACACTCCGACCTCTCCACCGGTGCGCCACCCGTGAAATTTGGGTTTTCGGGGGGAAATTTCCCACCCCCCACGACCCCACCCCACCCCAACCCCACAACACGCCAACACTAACTCCGACCTCCACCGGTAGGCCTACGCGTAAATCTATATAAATAAAAATCTAACGGCGTTCGCAGCAAATTGAAAATGATAGGATCTACCAAAGTAACGCACCGATTTCTTTCAAAATCTCACCAAAACGTTCCATTCGAATACGCCAGTGTTCTTTGAATGGTTTTTTCCCAAAAAATGCAATCTTTAACAACAATCTATATAAATAAAAATGAAACTTTCCAATAGTTTATCACGCAATCACGCCGAAACTCACGCTCCGATTTTTGTGAAAATTTACCAAAACCTTCCATTCTAATAGCACCGTGTCTTAGGATTTCTTTTCCACGAAAAAACGCAACCTTTTCCACAAAAAGTGAACTTTGCAATCCGTTCGTCCGCCATTTGTAAATTCAACCAAACCACGCGCTTGCAAAAATTCAGAATTCTCTTCACCCGTAAAACACAGTGACGATACATCAATGAGGTTGCGTTCCGTGACGTCATAAGCGAGTCGAATATTACGAAAGCGGCCTTCGAGTCGAATATTACGAAAGCAGCCTTCTAACATTTTAAGCGGCCTTCTAACATTCTTGGGCTATATCCGCTGTCAGCAAAGGACGGTGTGAGGGAGGGGGAGGGGAGGGAGGTCTTTTCTGCCACAGCAACGCGTGGCTGGGTACAGCTAGTATTTGATAAAATTCGTCCACTATTTGACCCATACGATTTTAAACGTCGCAGACGAACCATAGAATGAGGTCGAGTGCGTGACGTCATAAGCGACTTGCAAAATAATTTCCCTTCATTCAAAAACCAAAGTGGCCGGCCGCTGTCAGGAAGGGACTGTGTACGAAACATAGAATGAGGTCGAGTGCCGTGACGTCATAAGCGAGTTGCAAAATAATTTCCCTTCATTCAAAAACCAAAGCGGCCGGCCGCTGTCAGGAAGGGACTGTGTGAGGGAGGAAAAAACCGGAGGGAGCGGCACGAAGAGGGTGGGGAGGGAGCGGAGGGGAGCGATGGACGTGGGAGGGGAGGGGGAGAAGTAGGGGGTTGGGAGGGATTGGAGGAGGGGTTGGAGAGGGAGCGGAGGGAGGGGAGGGGAAGGGGAGGGGAGGGGAGGGGAGGGGAGGAGATGGGAAGGGCAGGCGAAGGGGGAGGGTTGGCAGAGGGAAGGGGAGGGGTGGGTGAGGGGGTTGGAAAGGGGGAGGTAGGGAGGGATGGTTGAATGCTCTTTTCAGCCACAGCAACGCGTGGCCGGGTTCAGCTAGTTGACTATAATTATAGTAAGACTTTACAGCAAAGCGGATTGGAAGATCATTTACATCAGCTGCGTTTATATAATGACCATGCAAGCGTTTAAAAAGGTGTTTAATAAACTTAGGGTTTTCGCCCCCACCGTGGCCCCCATGGTGGGGGAGATTCGCCAACAACTCCACTGGGTGGTTCCGATGGCCCTCTGTCTAGGTGCCAAGTTTGAAATCAATAGCTGCGTTTTATTGAAAAAAATTGGGGGGTTTCGCCCCCCCCCCACCCTGGCCCCCATGGTTATAGAGAATCGCCAACCCCTCCACTGGGTGTCCGACGCCGAGACGGAGAGAGTAGTGAAGGTTTGGAGTGAAAAGGTCAAAAACTGTCGAAATGCATTCCGGTCAAACACACACACAGACAGACAGACAGACACACAGACAGACAGACAGACAGACAGACAGACAGAATCCTCTCTTTATTAATATAGATTATATTAGATTACAACTGATTAGATCACATTAAATCATGTCATATCTACTAATTCATTTCAAGTTTCAATGTCTGAGTTTGATGTCCAGTCAATCGAAATTTATATAGAGCCTCCTCAATGTCTCTACTTAGATTCAAGTGATTGCGTAATGTAAGTTGTAACTAGCTTCGCGTCATTGGCACGGTTACCAGTTATCCTACGCATGCAAGTTATTCGCTCTTATAGCGCCTTTATAACACCTCATATAAATCCCAGGTTAAATATTCTAGACATGGAAAGACGAACAACTTAAAAAATTGGCTACGCATAAATCTGGGTCAAGTCAAACTCTGCGCCATGATTGGTTGCTTTCAAGGTCAAATTGTACGCATCATTAAAAAAGGCAAGGTGAAGGTGACAGCAGTGCGTTTGCAGGCGGTTCATTAAAGTATATACTTACTTACTTACTTTACAATCAATATGGGAAACATCATGCAATGATGCAACGTAGTACGCCTTGACACAGTTTTTTGCCTTTCGATTGGATGATCCATTTTCGCTATTCTAACACCGAAATTAATGAAGTTATGCCTTGACCTAGTTACGTCTCTTTCAATTGGATGATCCAGTTTCTTTAAATCAATTTTTCTAGTCAAATCCTAAATTCGTAAACAATCTTCTAGCAATCAAGAGTTGTTTCTGGGTAAGATGTTCGGCCAATATTATTGTTCCAAGAAGGGTAAAAACTAGACCTGAGAGTCGCCGCCGTTAAGTCGACTAAGTCGACTTGATATAGGTCAAGTCAAGTCAAGTCATATTTAATCCAAGTCGCCGCCAATTTTTTCTCTCCAAACCGCCGCCATATTATTCCTGCATAGTCGACTCGATCACTCAAAATTATTCTGAGGCCTACTTACTTATTTGATTTATAAGACGCCTGATGGCCGATGCCTATAAACAAGAAACTAGCGGAAATTCGGGTAATTTCCAATGTTTCATAGTTTCTTAAAGTGATGGACTGTGATATAGACGCGTTTGAAAGTTTGTAGTACATTGAATCGAGAACGAGTTTATCTGTTTTGGGTCTATTAACTGTAATTATGCAGAAAATAGTACCGCAGCGTAAGCCAGCGTCAGGGTCCTCGGACCTTAAGAATAAGAACGTTAGTTCGTCTGCGCTTAGTAGAAGTGAACGGGCCGCATTAGCTGAACTTCGTGTTATTACTGGCGTTGGTCGTAAAGGCAGCTGCAGCAGCCGTCCTCGTAGTGAGGTATGGAAATACTACGGATACTTGCATGTCGCAAAAGATGATGCCGGACCAAGTACTAGTACCGGCTCAGTATCGTATGAACCCTTAAACGACGAAAGGATCTACTGCAAGTGAGTGCTGTTAACTTGTTTTAGAAACCCACACTGTAGGCCCAATCTCCTTCATCAAGGCTTCATGTAACTTTTTGGGGAGTTTGGGAGGGTGTTGCCCCAATGATCCAATCAGACCCATCCCCACATTTTTTAGACTGTTCAATCTGATAGACGGTATTTTTAAATTGAATCTGAAGTGTATAAACTATGCGACAACATGTGATATTGATTATTATTGATGCAAATGTGGTGTCCTTCATTCATGACAATTACAGGCAATTCTTTCCACTATCCTATCACGAGTCAACTGAGTAGTCAACTGTTTGACTGTTTACACTCAAGAACTTCTAAGCTGTAACTTAGTTAAGTCTGACGCTCGAACTGCAACATGAGTAGTGTTGTCACGTATAGGCCTACAAGTGGCAATATGTTAAATGTTAATACTAACTGCTGCTAATTAAATAATAAGTATTATAAGAATTAAGAAACATGAACAATGTGTGCAGCATTTAGCTTACGTTACTGTATTTGGCTCCATTGTTGGAGCTGGAATGCTGGACAATGTGTTTTGTGCAACTCTAGGCTATACAGTTTCTAGCTAGAGCCCAGCGCCTTCAGTGTTATAGATTGACTCACTTATTTTTGGTATGACCGAATGTAGGTCAGCAATTTGATATCGTTTTACAAACTGGTGGACATTTTTTCATTTGATTTGATTCAACTTGATGTGTGTGGTTTGTGTAATACAGGGTCACCAGGTCCGCACTACTTGGTATGGGACAGTTACTAATATAGGGCGGGGTGAAACTGAAAATACATCAGAAAATAAGGTCACAGCTTCAAAAAATAATGTTAGGTCTATATAGGCATGCAGTTCCCAGCTGCCAATGCACTTATTAAATGAAACTAGACAGAAGTCGTGACTCCAAGTCACGAAAGTTGGGAGTCAAGTCAAGTCACGAAGGTGGAGTCAAGTCACTTTCAAGTCATGTAGTTCTCCGAGTCAAGTCATAATTCCAAAGTGAAGTGACTCTCAGGTCTAGTAAAAACCTCTAAGTAAATAACTCATCATTAGAGTCAACTTAAGTAGAATGCAGTTCTTAACGTCATATCACATAAGTCCCAACCCAACACGATTCAGCAAAAGTCAGCCGCACAAAAATAAGTCCAGGTAGGCCATCAATCAAAACCCGACATTTAACATAATCACGTGACCTAATCGCCAGATTACCAGCAACCTTGGCAGTCGTATGGCATTATATTTAAATGAACATCGTCGCTGAAAAGGACGTTTAGCCTAAATCCGCGCGCAGGAATACACACGCAGGGTGGCACTATTTTCTGCTTCCGCGTTAAAGCTCCCTCTGGCGTTCGCTTTCCCATCCATCAATCGCAACGTCATAACTCCGTCAGCTGAACGGAAATCTCGCGAATCGTCTGCAGGTCACGGTGATTGTTCCCGACCGCGTCCGCCATCTTGGTGTGGTTCCGACTTCCGGTGACGTCACCGACGACGTCCGTCTGCTGCTGGGCGTTGTTGTTCGTCCGCGTTTCGTCGCCAGGGTGCGTCGGGTGGTGGAACCGACCGACCGGGGGACGGGGGACGGTGTGCGACCCGGATGGGCAGTGCGTCCCCCTGGCCCCGCCGCAGGTTGAGGCACCGCCGCCGGCGTGGACGCCCGATGATAGATTGGCCGTGATGGAGAGATCGTGCGGGTCTTCGAGAGTCAGAGTCTGAGTCTGGAATATTATAGACAGACATACAGACGGTTATAGTTGTCATAATTTTATGTGGTGTTTAACTATGTATTGTATATGGTTGTCATGGTGACAATGTCGCCCTCCTCTTCATCCAGGCTTGGGACTGGCATTGCTAGAGTACGAGCTGTGAGGAAGGGAGGGACAAAGTGATAGACAGGGAGGGAGAAAGGGGGTGGGGGGGGGGGGGTAAGAGAGAGAGAAAGAGAGACAGACAGACAGACAGAGACAGAGTTATAGACAGAGAGAGAAACAGAGAGATACAGAGAGACAGACAGACACTGAGAGACATGGAAAGGGCAGGAGGGAGGGAGACAGAGATAGGAAAAGAGAGACGGACAGAGAGAAAGAGATACAGACAGACAGACAGACAGACAGACAAAAAGAGAGACAGAGTGAGTGAGAGAGAGAGAGAGAAAGGGAGGCAGACGAATCGTTGAGAGCGACTTTAAGGCGAACAATTGAATGCGATAGAAATTTTTGTCGCATTATACCATTAAGCATCACATTCAATCTCATAACATTACCTCCCATCAATCACTAAACATTATAAACAAATCATCATGAACATTTGGCATCCATTTTACATCGTAAGCATCACCATCCTTCCCTCACTCCCCTGCTGTATATTATTCCCATCCTCGCTGGCCTTCACAATCTTCGTGAGAATCGTATAAAGGGCGGTCATTATACGTGGAGCACACTCGGCAGGTACGAACCCGCAGTCGATGGAGGACAGTCAGGGATCGCTACGGAATGTGCTGCCCTCTAACTGACCTTGTATTTGCTGCGCTTCCTCGTGGGACAACAACAACACCAGCTGCGTTGCTGGTCGGTTGAGAGGACGGAGGGAGAAGGGGTCCGTGGGGCAATGACGGTCAACTGACGGATGTTGCCGATGTTGCCGTATAGACTGCTCTCGGCGTCAACCAACTCACGATCCTATTATACAAGACACACACACTTCACTCATATTAATCGAATATATATATATAGCCCATATATATATATATATATATATATATATATATATATATATATATATAGCACAAACAGTATATACATTTTATATAGGCTAGTAGGCCTATATAATTATAGTCTATAGTATCTCTATACGGTCAGTATTTATTAAATATAATTATATACATAAGTTATGGTGTGATTAGAAGAGCCAATGTGGAAAAAGTTAGGAAGAGGCGGAGAAAGGGAATACAGGGAGAGAACGTGGAAGAGTGGGAATTGCAGAGAAAAATAGAATTGGACTGGAGGCGGTAAAATAGAAGCGAAGGAAGATAAAAAGAAAAAATGGAAGAAAATGAAATAGAAGTGAATGAAAGGAAGAGACTGGAAGGGAAGGGGAAAAGGGAAGAAAGAGATGGGAAGAAATAGAAGGTAAAGAAGGAGAGAGTAAAGGAAAGAAGGAGACTGGAAGAGAAGGGGATAGGAAAGGAAAGAGAATGGAAGAGAAGGAGAAAGGAAAGGAAAGAGAATGGAAGAGAAGGGGAAAGGAAAGAGAATGGAAGAGAAGGGGAAAGGAAAGAGAATGGAAGAGAAGGGGAAAGGAAAGGAAAGAGAATGAAAGAGAAGGGGAAAGGAAAAATTAGGCAATGTAAGGCAACTAGAGAAAAAAGCATCAATTGTAGTGAAGTTAGATAGGCGTTAAAATAATATTATTAGACACTGATATACTAGTCGAGGAGCAGTGTTTTAATCTTGCCCCCCCTCCTCTGGTAAATCAAGTTTTCTGAGAGGGACTAACGAGCGTCCGGCGGACAATCATCGAGGCGCCCTCCCTATCAGAATTTTTTGGATTCCACATTGCATTTTAAGCTATCACCTTAAGAAAATTGATCTACCAAGCCTATTACAGTGCTGATAAGAGTGGTCGAATACTTCAACATAATTATTCATGACCTTGTATTTATCAAAGTAGTATTATCTCAGTTCGTCATACAAAAATGCAGACAGCAATTAAAAACATTATCATTTTGCTGAAAATTTACTGGGGGAAGTGGTTTATGGAGTGGTGGACTGTGCCACTCCCCACCCCAAACCACAACAGATTAGATGCCCAGATTAAACGCTGGTCGATAAGATATTATCAGACAAGTCGCAAAAGGTCTCGCCTTCAAAGAAGGCATCTAACCGCAACAGTACTCTCCTCGTCCCTAAAACGGACAAACACCACCCCACCACCCCCAAAGGAATGTGAATGTTCATGCACCTCGCACACCCACCGGCGTCGATCGAAGCTATCGACCGGCAGCGTGCGACGGGCTTTATCGACGTAGGACTTTGTCATCGCCGATAAATCCAAGGACCGTCCGTCGTATTTTGGCAGCACAGAAACACCGACGACGGCGCTTTGATGCCCCGACGCTACGGGGCGCCACATTCTTCATGTGCGGTTATTATTCCGCTCTCCTCTCAAACAACCGAGCGATAGGTAAATAATGCATAGATATGCCTAATTAAGCCGCCGCTAATCGGATTCCTTCATGGTCATGCATATTCATGATATGCAGATTGCGTGAAGTCGTCGGCGGCGGCGCATGGCTGTGTGGGAAAAGATATGGCTGACGGTTAACGTCAAGACGCAGGAAGTAATTATTTGAGACGGGTTTAATTACGTCACGGATAGACTCCGTTTGTTATCTATCGTCTGACCCGATCCTGTAATTATTGACTGTGGCAACAGTAATTATTGCTGGACGATAATTACGACAATAACAGTGCCAATTAAAATAACAACAATAATAACAATAGAACCAATGTCAACATCAATAACAATGCAGTAAGAGTACCCAACTACTGCTACAATGAATATGAACTGATGACAACACTAATAACAGTAATAATGCTGATGCCTTTACCAATGACAATCTCAATAGTGATAAAAAAAACACCATATAGGCCAATCTGTCGCAATAATGTTAACAATGCCAGTCTCAATGACAATATCAATGTGAAGAATAGAAACTCTAGCAACGATAATAATTGTAATAATCATTATGACGATAAAAATGATTAAAAAAACAATCGATAACAGCAATAAGAATTTATAACGATTACGATAAAGAGAAGATTCTGTTTCGAATAAAAAGAATCCAGAAACAATATAAACAAGAGACAATATAAAGAAGAGACAATAGAAACAAGAGACAATAGAAACAGGAGACAATAGAAACAGGAGACAGTAGAAACAGGAGACAACAGGAACAGAGGACAAAACTCTGCATCTCACCAAAGTTTTCAGAACGCATCACCCACAGTATTTCGCTAACGAGCGCCTCTGACTAGGTTTCTCGAAGAGGCGGCATGTAAATTCTCGAAATGAATGAATGAATGAATTTTCTGTGATTCCCAAATTCCTCTGTAATAACCGGCCCTTACATCATAGAACTCATGAGTTTGATATTACGTAAATATGGATAAATTTTTATGCTCAACCTTCCATTTGGCAAATTGAGTAGCAAAACGTGTTGAACACCTTGCATGGCTGCGGTTAGTTAAATTCTACTTTTGTAGTAACTTATGATCATCCTTCCACACAAAGAATTGCTTCCACACAAAGAATTGTAATCATACTGCGTTGTAGCAGTTTGAAATTATTCAGCGAAGATAGTCATCATTATTGAAAGTTTTATTATAGCCTAATAAAATAAAGTCCAAACCAGTTGCCTAATTCGTCAGACTCGGAGTAGCGTTATGCTTATTATAACTCACTACCCTCGACCCATGCATACGGCAATGACCCACTATTCCCCGCATAGGCCGCATTTAAGGCAGGCGTAATAATTATACCCACTCATGCATGTGGCCCCATGCAGTATAATATTTATAGTCTAATAACCTTATTAATTTTAGAACCAGCATCTCCTAGTCTGCGGACTTTCAAATAACGTGTTTTTGTGGGTCATATGCGATAGAGCCATCCATCATATTGTGACTTCCGTTAATATTAATATCCGATTCCTACATCAATACCGAAACACCACCCACCGTCATCTGCCTCAGACTCCCCCACTTATCACACCCTCAGGGATTGAAACCCGCCATATCAGGAGTTCCTACCAAAATCCACCCAATCTTTAATTCCTACCTTAATCCACCAATCTTTTATTCCTACCCTAATCCACCCAATCTTTAATTCCTCCCTTATCCACCCAATCTTTAATTCCTACCCTAATCCACCCAATCTTTAATTCCTACCCTAATCCACCCAATGTGCAAAAACTTTGATCAGAGGCAACGCTCGCCAATAATAATATTAATGCCCTGCATTTAATATAATGTTGTATTCAGTCATTTATTTATAGCTTTGCAGTAATAGCTTTTAAGATTAAGATATCTGAAGCTTAAAATAAAATACGATTATGTTTTGCGATTATAATAATATGATATTTCCGATCTATCCTCTTTATTTGCTCACCTCTCCTTACCCCTCTGCCTACACCGTCTGAAATATATACCTATACTTACCTATCTAGTCCAACGCTTACAGGTGTGCCACTCCACCTATTCACCGTATATCACACGCAGACTGTGATCCACGGTATACCCACGTATACCTGTTCCCTCAGCCAGGTATAATCCAGCCTCTGCAACCACCGCCGACATATTAATATCGATGCACCTGAAAAATACCTGCGTTGCAATTTCCTGTGCCTATACCTGACCAACGGAGGCTAATCGTTTCTCGCCATGGCTTGGTGGCGGCGGTGATAAAATTATACGTAATAATTTACTTGACTGGTTTTGTACGAAAACATTGAGTCATTGGCGGAATGATAATTACAGAAAATGAGCTACGTATTATAACATAATTGTAGAGTTAAATAGCGTCTCATATTTCGATTGTGATTACAAGACTGCGTGCATGCCAACATTATATGTTTTACAGCAGCGCAATGAGCGCATGCATGTTTACATAGTGTGTTACACTGTTTAATGTGTTTATATTATTATAAATAATAGCATCTGGTGGAATTCATCCAGATACAGTACCAGAGAACTCATGCATGGTTGCCTTCGAACCTTATTATTTTCCTTTGTCAGAGAAGATGCAACGACAATAAACTGATGATGATATTAGAACAGCAACAACGACGACGACGACGACGACGACGACGAAACAAATATCAGCAGCATAATCATGCTCAGTCGTAGTATTTGTAGCTGTAGAATTGCAGGCGTGGTATATATCATAGATGTGGTTGTAGTCGTGACTGTAGTCGTTGTCGAAGTCGTTGTAGAGCGGTTAGTCGTTGCAGAAGTTGTCTCAGTAATAAAGTTGTAGTTGTAGTAATCGTATGTATCAGTCGTAATTAAGAAGGATTATTAAGATATATTCAGCATATAAAATCGATAATGAGGTGTAAGCCTACAATTATTATAGATACAATCATGTAAATGCCACATAAATCGGTGCTTAATACACACACACATTTCCACCAAAACACATACACGCACCTACACAAACACACACACACCTACACAAACACAAACACACGCACACGCGCACACACACACACGCAGGCACGCACACACGCATTATAAATGACTCCTATCTGACACATCTGGTGGTGATGAACTTAAACTTTAGCTGAGTCGAAATAAAAACGTCGAATAGCCTACGATGATATCAGTTTATGCTCGTCACTTTTCTGCAGCTGTGAGTTTTTTCCTGTCACACTGCGTATTTGTCAATTTCATGACAGTCTGTTTATGATACTAAAACTAGACGATGGCTAGAATTATTTCGTAAGCCGTAAACATCAACATAATCTATAATAGAGTAGACCCACATACATAATATATAAATAGACATATATATTTTTATATACAAATTTATTTCCACACGTAGGCCTATTTATTTATATCAATACATTTTTTAGTGTTCATTTAATTATTGTGTAGAGTATGCGGTCACACAACTGCAACATATTGACTATTGATCACTGTAATGTTGATTTCTTGTTTGTGGACTATATGCTCACATACAGTAATATGAGTTGTGCTGATTTAGGTATTGTACTAGATTAAAACAGCTTGCTGTAATGTAACTTCCTATTACGTAACTTACGTTGATCAAAATTTGAGAAATTCATGAATCATGAATCGAGATATATATCGATTTATTATCAAATTTCTAATTCTAATTGCTACCGATTAGCAATTCCAGCTAAGTCATAACCACAGTTCTAATCGATTTGAAATTCTAGTTCATTCTGATACTAACCCATTGGCAATTCTAGCTAAGTCATGATTACAGTTCTAATCGGTTTGTAATTCTAGTTCATTCTGATTCTAACCGATAGGCAATTCCAGCTAAGTCATGATTATTGTTCTAATCGATTTGTAATTCTAGTTCATTCTGATTCTAACCGATAGGCAATTCCAGCTAAGTCATGATTATTGTTCTAATCAATTTGTAATTCTAATTCATTCTGATACTAACCCATTGGCAATTCTAGCTAAGTCATGATTACAGTTCTAATCGATTTGTAATTCTAGTTCATTCTGATACTAACCCATTGGCAATTCTAGCTAAGTCATGATTACAGTTCTAATCGATTTGAAATTCTAGTTCATTCTGATTCTAATCGATTGACAATTCTAGCTGATCGTATGCTACCCATCTCTGCTGCAGCTATTTGCCGGTGTGAATGTTCTAATCGCATAAATGGTTGTTTGTCTTCATGCATGTGTAAGAATATGTGTAGGCCTATTTGTGACTCTGTGTGCATCAGTGTGTATAGGCCTACTTATATAGCTTATGTGAGTGTGCATGTTTAGTAAACCCAGTGAAAGCGGAGTGAGAGAGAGAGAGAGAGAGACTCGCGAAAAAGCTAAAAACGGTTTGAATCGATTGGCTTCCAACATTCTGGATTATACGGCTGAGAACTTCGTCAATGATTTCCGCGATACACATCTGGAAAATTTGGCTTTCTCTTCATCGCCGTCAAAACGTCCCAATTGGCACAACAATCCATTTCCCAATAATATTACTCACAACCAGATGGAACAGCTTTTCCGTTTACAACATCCTCCATCCGAAACTGGACCGAACATCTGCGACGCATTTATAAAGGAAAATGCGCTACACAATAATATAAACGAACGTTGAAATGGAATAAATATTCTTCTTCATGATTTGTAACCGTTTAGATTGTAAGTATTGACAGCGCTGATAAAACGAGACACAACAATCCGGACAGACATTGTTATGCCTCCATGGCAAGCACCAGACAAATAATCGATCTAAAAAAGGCACTAACGTCATGCAGCATGTGTTTGAGAACGACAGGAAGAACAGACAGACAGACAGACGGACGGACGGACGGACGGACGGACGGACAGACAGACAGACAGACAGACAGACAGACGGACGGAAGGATGGACGGACGGACGGACGGACGGACAGACAGACAGACAGACAGTCAGACGTTCAAGTGGTTACTTCTTCATCTCTATGATATTGGGCCTACTGCCATACTGCATGCATTTGCATATGCAGTGACTGCTTAGGCAGTGGCAGCTATAGGAGCCGTAGTAGTCGTAGTAGCAATAGTAGCAGCAGTAGCAGTAGTTGTAGTAGTAGAAGTGAAATACATGTAGTAGAAGCAATAGTTTTCGCAGCAGTAGCATAGTAGTAGCAGTAGCAGTAGTTGTAGTAGTAGAAGTGAAATAGTAGAAGCAATAGTTTTCGCAGCAGTAGCATAGTAGTAGCAGTAGCAGTAGTTGTAGTAGTAGAAGTGAAACTGATCAGCAGTAGTTTTCGCAGCAGTAGCAAAGCAGTAACCGTTGCAGCAGCAGTAGTAGTAGTGACAACATCAGCAACACTAGTAATATTATTATTATTGGCAAATGGATGAGTTGACGCATGAACGTGTCCGACAGTGTACATGTAGTTCCGCATAATAACAATATTATTCCTTCGGTAGAATAATATTCGTGTGAGCAAGAAGAAGAAGAAGAAGCTGCTGTGCCGATGCTGCGTTGACTAATGATGATCAATGGTGGCAATGTCATCGTCAGATTTTCATTCTATCGTCTACTACATGTTGAGTCTTCTTCTTCTTCGCCGTTGAATAAGATTCGCGATTCCTAGCACGATCGCCCTACGAGGCCGGAGGAGGATTTCGAACGCTGATATAGACGATGCCTTAATATTGGATACGATAAATGGCCTGGCAAGAAGAGAGAGAGAAGGAGGGAGAGAGAGAGACAGCCGGAGAGAAGAGAGAAAAGAGAGAGAATGTGGATAGGCAGACAGATAGACAGAGATGTAGAGATGCAAAGAGAGGCAGATTGAGCATATCTGCAATCCTTTCATTACTAAACTTTCCTTTTCCCATCCATTTCATCTTTCCTTCTTTCTTTTTTCTCCATTCCATCCTTCATTCCTTTTTTCATCTTTCATTCATTCTTCCATCTACTATTCTTCCCCATTTCTTCCATTCATCCACCAGTTTATCCTCACTCCAAGTATCCAACCCTTCTTTCATTCATTCTTCCATTCTGCCTAAACTTAATTTCTTCTATCCATTTCCCCAACTCCATCCCTTCCTTCATCCACCATTTTTCATTCTTTCCTTCCTTTCACCCACCTCACCTTCACACGTTCTTCCTTCATCCTTCCCATCCTCTATCCATCTCCCTCCATTCCCTCCTCGACTCATCCCACCATCTCTCCATCCCTTCTCCCATCCCTCACTTCTCCCGAGACGTCATAACACCACCGACTTCCAATGCAGCATTCACCCGACGCCTGGCACCGACCGTCGTCTCAGACATTCGTCAATGCCTCGATATTCTTCGCTCGCACAATCACCGAATCTTTTTCACCGCCCCATCAACGGACTGCATAATGAACAGTTTCTTACGTAACCAGTTAGCCATTGTCATGCAAATTCGCCTCTCTATCTGGCCGTAGATAAATTGCGCAAGCCGTTTTGAGCATACATCTTGTTTTTTTGTGAGACACGGAAGTAGCAGAGTGGTTTGTTACACGGGTTCGAATCTCACTTCACGAAGGTTACTGTTCAGGAAAGTTGAGTAAGTCTTTCATTCACATCTGTT
>OX243811.1:3174816-3458913 GCA_945859605.1 Lumbricus rubellus | reverse complement strand
TCATCTTGCTAAGTGACTTCTCAGTGGCGTTTTTTAATAAGGAATCTGTCAGATTAATCAACAGGTCGTCGCCTCAGAATTATCTTGTTGTATGTCCATTTTTGTCAAAATCGAGTTTAGACTTGTTTTGTAGCAAAAATTGTTTATCTTTCTTCACTGTTAACCGTTAGGAGATACGACAAGTCGTTTTAAAGATATTCAACGAAAACTACTTGTTGTATGTCCATGATACAGGACTGCCTTGTCGTATCTCCAATTTATTAAGTAAGTTTTTGTTGTATCTCCAGTACCGCATTCACGGTTTAAAAGTGCATTGTCGTATGTCCAGAGAAAGCTCGTCGCTGATTGGACGATAAGGAGATACGACATTAATACACTGCACACTTCCTGGTATCATAGTGTCGTATGTCCAGAGAATAAAAAACATTCTTTTATTTAAAAATGGTACTAAACTTGCGAAAATTGAAACGAACAAAGTCGCAATTGATTGTGTACTGCTTTCTTTTTTATTTCATATTTTAAAAAAATCTCACGTCAGGATGACTTGCAATTGATTTAAATCCATTTTTATACAACATTTTCCAAAATTTCACAAAAACCATTCTAAGTTTCAGTTTAATTTTTGTGCAACATTTATTAATGTCGATGCTTTAATTAATATGACGTCTTTCCTTGAAGTTTTATTGCACTGGATATTTTATTTTTTGCGTCCACAGTTGCGAAACTTAAAACTCGTTTCTCTCGGAATTCACAAAAGTGGACATACGACAAGGCAATTCTGAGGCGACGAGGTCCATCAAGAACTTTGCAAAGAGACTCAAAAGAAGTTTTGGCACTGGTGGTGGGCACATTGAACACAAGTTGCGAAGCACCACCAAGTTAATTCGACAACAGTTATTTAAGATGATACTTAATAAAAAAAATCGTGTTTTTTGTTACTATTTGTTGCGTTTCGTTTTTGAATTATCAAAAAACGGTGGGTGGCCTCACTAAAATTGGTGTAACTTTTGTGTGTCAAATATTTTGATGAAATCTGGCCATTATGTGCAGATATGAATTGTCTTTAAGCCTGTAAACTTTTATTTCGAAATTCTTACTTCTGGCCATGATCAGTGACGTAACTAGCGTTGGGCTTGGGGGGGCTTAAGCCCCCCAAACGAAGCTGAAGCCCCCCCCCCCAAATGAAATCAAGCCATTGTATGCTTACGGGTAATTTAAATAGACTACCGCATGGACGGCGTACATGCAGTTACGGACGACCGGCCATGACTGCCTAAAAATGGCTCCATTTGAGGTCGACACAGCCAAAAATGCGCTGGTCGCAGACCCCGATGGGGAGCTTACGGTAAAGACAAAACCTTTCTCTTTTACAGTAGCAGTTTTATTTTTATTGTTACCCTGGTAGCTTGAGCCTTGCGACACTGAAAAACGACTTATTCTTACAATTTTCGCAACTTTTCCGTTCACAAATAGCTGGCAAACAAGAGCCTTAAAATGGTTCCATTTGAGGTCGACACAGCCAAAAAATGCGCTGGTCGCTGGGGCTCTGCCCCAGACCCCGCTGGGGAGCTTACGGTAAATACAAAACCCTTCTCTTTTACAGTAGCAGTTTTAGTTTTATTGTTATCCTGGTAGCTTGAACTTTGCGACACTGAAAAACGACTTATTCTTAAAGTTTTCGCGACTTTTCCGTTCACAAATAGCTGGCAAACAAGAGCCTGAAAATGGCTCCATTTGAGGTCGACACAGCCAAAAATGCGCTGGTCGCAGACCCCGATGGGGAGCTTACGGTAAAGACAAAACCTTTCTCTTTTACAGTAGCAGTTTTATTTTTATTGTTACCCTGGTAGCTTGAGCCTTGCGACACTGAAAAACGACTTATTCTTACAATTTTCGCAACTTTTCCGTTCACAAATAGCTGGCAAACAAGAGCCTTAAAATGGTTCCATTTGAGGTCGACACAGCCAAAAAATGCGCTGGTCGCTGGGGCTCTGCCCCAGACCCCGCTGGGGAGCTTACGGTAAATACAAAACCCTTCTCTTTTACAGTAGCAGTTTTAGTTTTATTGTTATCCTGGTAGCTTGAACTTTGCGACACTGAAAAACGACTTATTCTTAAAGTTTTCGCGACTTTTCCGTTCACAAATAGCTGGCAAACAAGAGCCTGAAAATGGCTCCATTTGAGGTCGACACAGCCAAAAATGCGCTGGTCGCTGGGGCTCCGCCCCAGACCCCGCTGGGGAGCTTACGACGCTCCCCCAGACCCCCTAATCGGGACAGGCTTCGTGCCTTCGGCACTCGCAACTTCGCGCCTTCGGCGCCGCCACTCACGACCAATTGACCTGGATGCTATTGCCCAGGAAATCCCTCAGTTTACCTTCTCTTCCTCTGTCCGGGACCTTGGTGTCACTTTGGACCAAGAGCTTACTTTCACGCGGCATATCAATCTGCTATGCCGCAGCTGCTACTACCAATTGCGTCAGCTTAGAGTGGTGCTTCGCTCCTTAACCTTCAACGCTGCCTTAACGCTTATCCACTCTTTCGTTGTCTCACGTTTAGACTATTGCAGCGCCCTCTATGTGGGTCTTCCGGTGACTCGGGTTGGGTGCTTGGACCGGGTCTTGCGCTCTGCGGCACGCCTTGTCGGTCGCATCCCAAAATTCGGCCATGTCACTGACTATATGCGGGATGTCTTGCACTGGCTCCCTTTCTCACAAAGGGTCACTTACCGAGTATCTTCCTTGGTTTGGCGCTGTCTTGCGGGTGTGGCCCCTGTCTATTTACAGGAGCTCTGTTGCTCCACCCTGAGCGTCCAGCGCCGTGGCTCTCTTCGCTCTTCTAAGCAGGCTGAGCTTCTTGTCCCCCGGTCGCGCACTTCTATTGCGCAGCGCCGTGCCTTTTCTGTTGCTGGCCCTGCAACCTGGAATGGGCTCCCTGTGGAACTACGTCTAATGCCTCGAGCCTTTGAGACTACGTTCTACTCTGCTCTTAAGACTGTTCTCTTTAGCCGTGGTTGGGTCGGGAGCGCTTCTGAGTAGATATTCTTGAAGAGGCGCTATATAAGTGCCTGAAATGAATGAATGAATGAATGAATGAATTACAATACACCGTCCTGGCACTTCTTCTTTTACACTTTAAGCATTGGTCATACTCATACTTAAGGCTTAAGCCCCCCCCCCCCCCCAAACGAAAAATCCTAGTTACGTCCCTGGCCATGATATTGGTAAGAAACCTAATTTTTGTTGCGTTTCGTTTTTGAATCGTCAAAAAACGGAGGGTGACCACCCTAAAAGTAGCATAACCTTTGTTCTGTTTGAAATATTGATAAAATCTGGCCATCATGTGTAAATATAAATTGTATTTAAGACTGTAAAATTTCATTTCGAAATTCTTACTTTTGGCTAAGATATTGGGAAAAAAACCTAAGGGTCTTTTTGGCGCACCTGTATGTTTGTATGTATGCACGCACAACCACCACCGCCGCCGCCACCGCCACCACCATTCCTAACACATGTAAATTGATTGCTGTGGTAAGAATGAAAGTGTTGTCACTATTAGCAAAATCCAACGCTATTCAATATATTTAGGCCTACCAAATATAACATGTAGACTTAGATCCCTTCTGTATATCGACGCTGTTTTGTTTCCCCTCATAGATTTCCCTGTACGTCCAGCAGCAACAACGACGACAACAACAACAACAACAACTAACAACAATGTGCCGAAGACAATGAACGGCATAGGAAGCATCGGATCACGGAGCACAATAATCAGCAACAACGACTTTCGAACAACATCATCAAATGAGAATGCGTTCTGAACTTTTGTTATGTGACGTACAACGTAGCAAATGAACAATTACGATAGAAATAAAAATTATTACTAACATGAATCTTAAATAAATACAAATAATAGGCCTATAGATGCGAGTAAATGCGTCTTGAATAAGAAAAATCGATTTTTATAATTATTTTATCGCCCAGAACGAAATTTTTTTCAGGAAATGATATTAAGAAGATGAAGATTTAAAGTATTTAAGTCAAATAAACGTCTGTTAAAAGTAGCCAAAATATTTTCATGCAGTGTTACTATAATCAAATTCCAGGAGAAATTGACTTGAGAGCTATGCGTAATTTGTCATTTCTATGAAAAGAAAAACTGTGATTCGGAATAAACGCGTAAAACCATGATAATTGAGTGATGCATTTTACTTGATATCGCGCAGATACTTGCCAAGAATATATAGATGGCAAGATAATTATGTGTAGCTGCAGGTTAATGTAATGTAACTGGTTTATTTACTAGAAATCAGCCAGTTATTGACTTAGAAACAACAGAAATCTCAGGTAAACCTAGAAATATAACACAAACAAAACGTTCGAGACGTTAATATTCAATCATTCATTCATTCATTCATTCATTCATTCATTCAAGAATTTATATAGCGCTTCTTTAGGGGAATACTTAGAAACGTTCCCGACTGTAGCACGGCAAAAAGGGACAATTTTGAGCTGAATAAAAGTGTTTCAGTAATAACCTCAGAAAGTAGACGTAGCTCCTGTGGGAACCCATTGCAGACAACTGGGCCGATCACAGAAAAGGCTATATTCTGCATCTTTGCAGTTCGTGCGGATGGAACCAAGAGCAATCCCTTCTGTCCACGGTGGTCTTGGGTACTCGTGGAGCAACAAAGCTCTCGCAAGTAGTCATAAGCAATTCCGAGCTGACATTGCCTAACAGTCCTAACTAGTGCAGCGATCCTAAATTCAATGCGCTGCCGAGTAGGAAGCCAGTGTAATGTCTCCAGCATAATAGCTGGACACATGGTCAAATTTAGAGATTTGTCCAATCAAACGATCTGCTGAGCGTAAGACTTGGTTTAAGCAAATTATTCGATTGGATGGGAGGCCAGAGTAGAGTGACGAGCAATAGTCAAGACGGGGAGTAATGTTCTCCATACTAGGCTATGGAGATGTCGTGAACCCTAAAGGATAAGAACAGCTGATAATACAGAGCCGTTCGTTTTTCATTTATGTATTTACAGATCACTAACAATTCGTTACGATTACAAACATCAATTTGATTATAAATGTAAATAAGTCTAACTTGTCTGGACCAAACCATATAGTCACATAGCTCTTATTATAACAGTCGCAGGGATTTGAACCCCCGACTCTTCCATTGACAGTCCACCACACTAACCAAGATAGCACATCAAACACCTACTGTACACTAGGGTGGAGTGAAATTAATGAAATTGATATGTCAGAATCGGCTGGGTGTGCAAAAGTTGTGTACTGGGTACAGTAGTTTGGGTGTAAAATATTATTGGATTTGGTTGGGTTCTTGACGTGCCCCAACGCCCCCAAAATTTACGAAATGGCTCAATTTCGCATTTTCGTCTTGATTTTATTTATGTTTTACAATATTTTATTTGTTGCTATTGTAATTTTCTTATGGTCATATCTTTAGCTAGTGCTTTAAATATTGAATGGATAACTCCAATAATGGCAGCCAAAAAGTCGAAAACAAGACGAACCAGTAGGCATCCAGTCTTTGAGATTCCTACGGAATTGCCTCAAACTGTGTTTCTACACGCGCTGACATGATGAAGTTCTCCCTGTTCACTCATGATGACAAGAAATGATAGAAATCCGTAAGGGATCCCGCAGTGACTGTTTTTGCAGTACTGGTGACACATTTCATTGAAGGAGGGTGGATTATAGCCTACTGTAGAACGTCCATCCCAACAATGTCTCACAAGCGAGTATGTGAAACTGTTTTGGCTGTTTCACGCCAAGTGGCTGTTTCACGCCAAGTACAGAAATCTTCTTTATCCATAAGGACAGATGGCACCAATAAATGTTAATGCTGGTAATGTAGGAGGTGTTATTTGCTTGCTTGAAATATAAGTAAGGGATTCCACTACAGTGGTTATTTTGTTTGTTGCCTGCAAACAAATTGCCCTTGAGATATCGGCTACAGAAACTCAATGGTGTAAGAGCACGGTCATTGAGAGATTTCTGGTCCATTCCGTAAAGCAATCCAGGTATGAGAAAATATGCCCATAGTTCCCTTTTGGCTTTACATCAGTTGCAATTAACAACTATCCATGTGTTGATAATGGCACTCTAAGCACGGATCAGAAGTATTTGTTCGATACATGTCATACTATGCTAGCCTAGGAATGACCTGTACAAGTTCCTATAATCGAAACCCAGGTTCAGCAATTCATTCAAGGTGACCCACAACTGCTCAAAGAATTCTATGCTTCTAACTAGCATCATTGGAACCAAAGGATACTATGGCTTCACGGAATCGAAGTATAGGCAAAAATAGAAAGAAAAAAGTTTCGTTGAATGCTTCTAAAAAAATGTTCTTCAATTGCCGAACCTCAATTACTCAATGTGTTCTTTACAATAATAATTGAAATAGTTTATTCTGCTCATATCATCGACGTTACCGTTTGCGTGTTTCCAAAAGCGTGTATGGCCCAACGCATACGATTTCCTATTGGGTAGTAATACTGGAAGAGGCGATTTCCGTAGGGGAGGAGGTTGTCGAGTACAATTTCTGACAATCCCTTTGTAGACAGTAGCATACTGTCAACAACACGTGCGACACGCAGGCTCTCACGATTTTTGACGAATTGCAATGTAAAACGTTTAAAATTTCTTACAAATGACCCTACGTATGGAGGAACATTTTGCACAGGTAATCTTTAGCGCTCTTTATCGTTAAATTTAAGCATGGTTATAACATAGAAGACCTAGGTGTTTTTCGCGTATAGGGTAAGGTTTCGCGTCGTGAGGGTCGGTTAGGACTAGTGTTAGGGTTAGTGTCGTCATTAGATTAGATTCTTATGATTTTTGCGTCGTGAGGGTCGGTTAGGGTTAGTGTTAGGGTTAGTGTCGTCATTAGATTCTTGATTTTTGCGTTGGTTGTTTAGCAGTTCTTGGTCAAGCTAATAGCCAACACTACAGCTTCACCAACAACTGCTAACATCAACTACCTTCTCCCCCTACGGTCTTCGCCTCTTCCAGTATTACTACCCAATAGGAAATCGTATGCGTTGGGCCATACACGCTTTTGGAAACACGCTTACCGTTTAGGTCTATAATAGACGATTGAACTCATCCAAGAAGATCTGAATTTTTTTGTTACATTGAAATCGGTTTTGAGAGTTGGGGCACATCCAGACATTATACTAGAGGCACGATATTTTATCCTGTCGCTACTACCATCTATGCACAAGTTATGCACCCTCCTGCAAATTACGGATTATTCAAAACATATTTTGCCCATAGCTTTCACTCCACCCTAGTCAGCATGTCGGCTGGTGTGGAAACACAGTTTGAAACATTTCCGTCGGAATCTCAAAGACTCCATGGATGCCTACTGGTTCTTCTTGTTTTTGACTTTTTGGCTGCCATTCTTGGAGTTATCCCTTCATTATGTAGATTACCATCTAAAGATATCACCATAATAAAATCACAGTGGCAAAAAATAAAATAATGTTAATATAAACAAAATTTAAGATGAAAATACGAAATTGAACCATTTCGTAATTTTTGGGGGGCGTTGGGGCACTTCAAGAACCCAACCAAATCCAATAATATTTTACACCCAAACTACTGTGCCCAGTACACAACTTTTGCACACCCAGCCGATTCTGAAATATCAATTTCATTTTTTTCACTCCAGCCTACTGTACACCCTCACCTACAAAATAAATATTGACGCTTTCGACATGAATGCAATCGGATATATTATAATTATCCGGACTGGTACTCTCTCCCATAATGATAATCCCATAGTAGATGAATTTAAGCTACACGGCCTTACAGAATCTATACTATAAGGCGAAGTCGAATTCTGAATTCTGTGGCGATGTCCCGTTGTGCGCAAAGTTCCCCCGGTCAAAGGCTTTTAAGCCAAACCGATGTCAACGACGAAATAATATTTTTCTTTTTCTTATGCGAATCTGGAAGTCATCGTGACTATTGGCAGCTCCTAATTCGCTTTAAAACCAAAGTTATAGACATTTTAAATTTCGATGTGGTAGTTAGCGTCTTATACAGATATTTAAGAAGCGATTTAAGCTTGCGCCGCCATTACTGGCAAACGGCTGCATGACGTCATTATTGACGCTCACAGTATTAATCAAGTTATTAATAGGCGCTCTTAGTGCATATAGCATAGGCTAGAGAAAGGAGAATGTTAATGTGGGTGGGTGGGTGGGTGTAGGTGTGTGCGTTTGTCCATAATTATACGCCTACAGTTTCACAGCTATTGATCACCAGAACGACCCAGTGAAAGGGTTGGTGAATGAATTTAGCTGACCACGGAGACCTGCGCGGGGACAGTATTCGCGCAGTCACGGTCACTCACGGAGCTTTATACCTCAAACCCTTGCAACTACAGATAGACTGCGACCAGGAACGTCACGCCCACAGTCAGCATACACACCCCGCCTCGCAGGGGCGAGTGGGTTGGGTTGTGGAAGGGGGTTAGCAAAAAGTGTGCAAGGGCTAAACAAAATGTTTCGGACAACGCCTGTTACATCAATGGGTTGGAGTCTTGGTGGGGCCGGGTTAGAGTGCGGAGAGGGCGTAGCAGTTGGGGGCAGTGGCGGATCCAGAAGGTTTAAATGGGGGGGGGGGGCCAAATGAGGACCCGAGGACGAGCGGCCAAAGGCCGATCGCCGAGGCGCGTAGCGCCGAGAGGGTGGGGGAAAGGGGGAGGGGCTTGAAGAGGGGGTTGTACCCCCTCCCCAACCAGAATTTTTTTAAATTCCCGCACTAAAATGGCAGCATTTTAAGCTGTCATCTTAATGAAATTGCTATGCTACTCAAATGCTGACAAACCAAGCAAGAACTACCAAATCATCAGAATTGGGAAGCCATTTAGTAGTGATGTTGTTTCACTAATAAAGAGACCTGGCCCGCGACTAATGATCTGTTAAGTATTATCAGCGATATTCGGGTGTCTAAGAGCAACATTTTGATTCCAGTATTATCAACGATTTTCGGGTATTCAAGGACATAATTTTGATTCCAGTATTATCAACGATTTTCAGGTGTCTAAAACATCATTTTGATTTTAGTATTATCAATGATTTTCTGGTGTCTAAGAACATCGTATTAATTCCAATAATATCAGCGATATTCGGGTGTCTAAGAACATTATTTTGATTTTAGTATAATCAGCGATTTTCGGGTGTTTAAGAACATCATTTTGATTTTAGTATTATCAGCGATATTCGGGTGTCTACGGACATCATTTTGATTCTAGTATTTTCAACGATTTTCGGTTGTCTAAAACATCATTTTGATTTTAGTATTATCAAAGATTTTCGGGTTTCTAGGGACATCGTATTGATTCCAATATTATAAGCGATATTCGGGTGTCTAAGGACATCATTTTGATTCTAGTAGTATCAATGATTTTTGGGTGTCTAAGGACATCGTATTGATTCCAATATTATCAGCGATATTCGAGTGTCTAAGGACATCGTAATGATTCCAATAATATCTGCGATTTTCGGGTGTCTAAGAACATCATTTTAATTTTAGTATAATCAGCAATTTTCGGGTGTTTCAGAACATCATTTTGATTTCAGTATTATCAGCGATATTCGGGTGTCTAAGGACATCATTTTGATTCCAGTATTATCAACGATTTTCGGGTGTCTAAAAACATCATTTTGATTTTAGTATTATCAATGATTTTCGGGTGTCGAGGGACATCGTATTGATTCCATTATTATCAGCGATATTCGGGTGTCTAAGGACATCATTTTGATTTTAGTATTATCAATGATTTTCGGGTGTCTAAGGACATCGTATTTATTTCAATATTATCAGCAATATTCGAGGGTCTAAGGACATAATTTTGATTCCAGTATAATCAACGATTTTCGGGTGTCTAAAACATCGTTTTGATTTTTTTATTATCAATGATTTTCGGGTGTCTAAGGACATAATTTTGATTCAAGTATTATTAACGATTTTCGGGTGTCTAAAAACATCATTTTGATTTTAGTATTATCAATGATTTTCGGGTGTCTAAGGACATTGTATTGATTCCAATATTATCAGCGATATTCGGGTGTCTAAGGACATCATTTTGATTCTAGTATTATCAACGAGTTTCGGGTATTTAACGACATAATTTTGATTCCAGTATTATCAACGATTTTCGGGTATTCAAGGACATAATTTTGATTTCAGTTTTATCAACGATTTTCGGGTGTCTAAAACATTTATTTGATTTTAGTAATATCAACGATTTTCTGGTGTCTAAGACATCTATTTGATTCCATTACTATATCAACGATTTTCGGGTGTCATTTCGGGACGTCATCTTTTTTTTAGTTGTATAAACGATTTTCTGGGGTGTAAAGACATCATTTTGATTCCAGTATAATCAACAATTTTTTCGGGTGTCTAAGGACATCATTTTGAATCCAGTGTTATCAACGACCTGCTGTCTTGTAGTTGATTAGACTATTTTAGAGATCCGCGGGACATTGGAATTCAAGCAGGTTAAAGACTTTTATGACAGCATAGACAAAAATTGGTATACCTATAATAGTCGTCGTTGTTTATCTATTTGGTTATTGTTTAGCGAAACTCTGCACATTCCCATCTCGGCGCTTCGCGTTTTCGCGCTTTCGCGCTTATGCATCTTACTATGGATATATCATATATGCATGTGCAGCATACATTGCATGCCATGCATGATAGTCGGATAATGCTGAAAGATTGTTTCTTTTCTTTGCGTCATATTAAGACTATGTAATTGTGTGAGATGTAATTAACTACTAGACTATAGTCTATTTTCATTTATATAATGCTAATTCTCCTTGCCATTACTGACCCCTGCAAAAAATTCTTCGGGCGCCATGGATGGGGGGGGGGGGCCACGTCCCATGGAGATTTGAAATGGGGGGGGCATGGCCGGATTGCCCCTCCCCCTGGATCCGCCCCTGGTTGGGGGTGGGTGGGATGGGCCGTGGGTGATGCAGGGTGATGCGGGTAGGAGCGGTGAGCGGTGTATGAATGTGGAAGGGGTGGGACGAGGACTGGGGTGGGAGCGGTGAGCAGGGTGGGAGTGGTGAGCACGGTGGGAGCGGGGTGGCGTGCAGGAAGGGAGGCGAAGTCCTAAATTCCTCGGGCAACGCCGGGTTTCACATCTAGTTAATAATAATTAAATCAACACGAATTCCATTCGTGAGATGTCGCATTCATGCACGATACAGATATTACCAATCTATTCGCAAGGTGGTCAACTGCTCTCTTTCATGCATTGCTCATTTTCGGTCAACAGACTCAACAACCCCTTTGCTTAGCGGTTCATGTCAGCTGGAATTTGGCGAGAATTTTTATTTGCACCGCGGTACACTATAATTAAAATTTAATAACAGTGCACTTAGGCCCTATTATTGAGACAGTAGTTGTTGTAGTGGTGGTAATGATATGGTGTTGGTGTTGGCGGTGATGCTGCTGCTGGTGATGGTGGTAGTGATGGTGGTGTGGTGTTGGTGGTGGAGGTGGATGTGATGGTGCTAGTCCTTTTTCTCTGGTAAATTACATGTATATTGTTTTCTAATTCCTGAAATAACGTGGACTCGCTAAGAGAGTGTTTCTCATTTTGTTTGTTTCTACATGCTGTGTTATATTTATATAAAAGTAATAATATTTATTCTCCATTATAACACTGCTCTGCACTTATCGTTTAGTCCTGACTGATGATGCTTCTACATGTGAGTTTTTGTTTCACCTTATCGCGAACTCTAACGGACTTTATATAAAGGACAGGTGACGATCATTAATTTTGAGGGTGTATGACAAAACATTTCATCTGAATCACTTCTAAAATACCTTCGCATGGTCCATCGAAATTCTATGCAGTCGGGACCATAATATGCGGTTTTTTCTTACCTGCTGTGATCTAAAAGGGGTACTTGTTTTTTTAATTCACCCCCAATCATGCTTTCCATGTTCGTTCTATGTGTTGAGTATGGGCACCTGTCAGAATGACTGCACTAACCCTAAAACTAACCCTAATCAACCCTCACGACGCCTAACCTGAGCCCTAACCGACCCTCACGCGATAAATCCAGTCAACTTAGAACCTGGGGTGAATTAAAAAACAAGAACCCTAAAAGGTTCACTTGGATTGAGTGCAACAATAAAATGAAATAAAAAACAGAATGATTGTATTGTATTGTATCTATAAATTTCTAAAGCGCCTATCACAGTGCACACCAATCAGAGGCGCTACCAGTACGTTAGACCAAGAGAGAAAAATAGTCTTGAGACACCGAAAAGAGGCATTTAGCCCACCAGTTAATATGGAGGAACGCGTTGAAGGAGGAAGCTGGTTCCACAATGCCGGGCCAATTAGAGCAAAGGCACGCATTTTAGCCAAGGCAGTCCTAGCTCGCGGGACGAAGAGATCATGCCGATCAAAGGAGCGTAGCGGGCGAAGAGAAGTGGCCGAGGTCGGCAGATGGATGAGGTCACAAAGGTACTTGGGAGCTCGGCCAGTACAGGACCGGCAAATTAATGTCAGAACCTTGAGTTGTAGGCTATCCGAGCAGTAAGGGGAAGCCAATGAAGATGGTCAAACATAAAAGCAGAGAATGATGTTCAAAATGCGTCACAATAAAAACCCTCGTGGCATTGGAGAAGTAGTGACTTGAGGCTTGTAACGATGCATAGAATGTTAATCGCTGACATGGATACGAATGAAACTCTTACACACGAGACTCAAGACTTTTCTAGCGTTGATGGCTTAATTAAGTTGGCTTGTGTGACCTAAAAATCCCGTAACACCAACACGCCTCTCTTCCTCCCTTCCTTCTCTCGCTTGGAGCTCCTTACATTCCACCCACAATCGTCTGCGATCATCAAAATAATAAGTCTTTTTTAGCTGAATCCCGATGCAGAACAGTTTATGGACTCTTGTGTATGCCACGCCACTGCTCATAGAGTCATGGATATAAAGATTAATAGATGGATGGATGGATAGATTCATGTAGATGGATGACTAGATAGATAGATAGATAAATAGACAGATAGATGGATAGATGAATGGATGGATGGATAGATGGCTGGCTGGATAGATAGATAGACAGACAGACAGACAGACAGACAGACAGACAGACAAACAGATAGATAGATAGAGACCGAGATACAGGGAGAGAGAGAGGCGTACATACATGCATAATCCATGAATAATTATATGATACGCACGTACGAGGATACACACATGTACACAACAGCCCACTATAGATCTATAGCAGAAATCTAGCAAGCAGTTAACATAATAATTATTATCTGACAGCCCTGGATCGTGACTTTTGCAGACATTGAAAACCTCGGAAATTTTCTGGTTTAGTCATCAACCATCGAAACGACAAGAAATTCCTCGGCTTATTTTTGGAATTCATATTACGCAGTAACGTCATAGTGTCCTATTACATTAACTATTCAGAGCCATAACCAGCAGGTGAAAGCTGCTTATAGTTATTGTGAATGTATGAATGAATGAATGTATGAATGAAGAATAAATGAATGAATGAATGAATGAATGAATCAGTCAATCAACGAATCAATGAATCAATGAATCAATTAATAAATCAATGATTGAATGAAAGAATGAATAAGGTCGACCAAAATCTAAGACGGGTAAAAAGCATCAGCAAATTGGGTGGTGTACTGCACGACTCGATTGAAATCTTCGACTCAGTGCTATAAGTGAACTTTCTTGTAGATGGCCTATCTCACGCATAGTACAAGGCGAGAAATGGTGAAAGTTGGAAATGGGGCTACCACCAAAATGAAGATGGGTCAACGGGCAGGGCTTAACGTGTGACTGGACGGTCATGGACGGCGTCCAGACACTTATGTTCAAATCTCAACGTCGTCCAGCAACTTATTTGGACAGCAGAGCCTGGAGAAGTGATGAACGTCCAGGCACTTTTTTTTCTACAATTCAAGCACTGTCAACGGGTGACGATTACAACGACGATGATAATGACTAGATGCAGGCTTTTGCAACATCAGGCTTACACTAAAATTGTAATATTACTTCCAAGCTTTGATGGACTGCTCCTCGGCCTCTTCCCTCGGCGCCTCTTCAGGAAACAGGTAAAATCACTATTTTTAATAATAATTATTAAAAAGAACAGCTGCACCAACCCACTGTTTGCATTCTGACAGTGCCTGTCCCAAGTCTGGATGAAGGAGGAGGGTGACGCGGATGATTTTTTTTTAATCGCATCAAAACGATCAACCTGAAACTTGGTCTACTACTGCTACTAATCTAAGAAATTTTTATCAGAGGTGTTTAAAAAATTGCAAAAAATTGTAGTCATGTGTTGCATTTAGAGACATCAGATGATTCATTTTGAGGCATCAGATGATTCATTTAGAAACATCAGATGATTCATTTTGAGGCATCAGATGATTCAGATGACAGCAGCTGCCATCGTAATCGTCGTAATCGTAATCTCCAAACTTCTAAAGCGCCACTCGAAAGTCAAGCGCGGGGCAAAAGCTTATTCACGAGCGCTGCGTTGAGTCAAAAGGGTTGTCCGTAAGAATAGTCCATGGTGGTCCGGGGTCTATAAACTTGTTGCCGTTTAACGACACTGTGTCACAACAAGGGGATGATGAATGTCGCCCTCCTCCTTTATCCAGGCTTCGGACTGGCACTGCAAAGCACGTCGAACTATGGCTGAGTTTTTAAGCCTCTGTAGCAAATGCAGTCGCAGCTGCTGCTGCTGCGAGTTACGAAGGGAAAATTTTGTCGTCATGGTGAACGATAAACACGGAAGTTCCGAACTGTGAAACTAGCGGAGTTTACTAGAGAAAATTACCAGACGAAGCCGGATGCAGTCATCAGTTCAATTACCGTAGTATACCCTACCCGCATTCATCCACTTTGCCTTACTCCCACGCCGTTTTAACTCAAAAACATAATCCAACGTAGGCTAAATCCGTCTAACCATAGCTGCACTCGATTCCTATTGTGGTTGTGCATGGATGAGTGTACGTCTAGGTGGATGGATGTATGGATGGATGGATAGATGAATGGATGTATGGATGGATGAATGGATGGATGGATGGAATGTATGGATGGATGAATGGATGGATGTATGGATGAATGGATGTATGGATGGATGAATTGACGAGGACTCTGACAAAAAATTTCTACAGCGCTCACAAAAGCCAAGACAATGGATGACAATGAATAGATGACAATGAATAGATGACAATGAACAGATGACAATGAATAGATGACAATGCATTGATGCAGGCGCTTATTACACAAGACCACATAAAAACACTTCAGTCCTTCCAGCCATTCTATACCACCGTCACTTGCTCAAGATCTAAGTTCCAACGCTTAAAGTGCGATTGGACTGTCATAGACGGCGTCCATGCACTAATTTTCAACTTCAAACGCCGTCCTGCCACTTAGGCTTATTCGACCAGCACAGCCTGTATAGGCAATGAAGACTTTACTACAGGGGTCTCAAACACGCGGCCCGCGGGCCGCATGCGGCCCGCGGACCCGATTAATGCGGCCCGCGAAAGACATCTGGTTTGAGTTTTTTAAAAGAGAGAAATCGGTTAAAAGAAGATTTTGTAGTTCTTTCGTGAAGTGAACCAAGGTTAAAACTGCTTTCTACTACCGTACTTTTTGCTGTGGACATTGAATCTGCAACAGCAGATACAGAATTATGGCGTTATTTATTTGTCCTTCGATGCGATACCATGCTGAAGCAGAAAGTTGTGCTTCCAGCATTCTACACCCCTCGACCACGTACAAGCCAAATTTTAATTAATTCCCAAAGCTGCACATGACTGCAACACGCATAATGGCGTGTTTGGTAGTAACGATATCGATACCTACATAGCCTACATTGTAATTGTGAGCAGTTTTTGTCATTATTAAAGAATAATAAGTCTCAAAGAAGGTCACGACTTTGAGTTAATGGTGAAATTTTTTAAGCTGTAGGCCTACGATATCATTGATAGCATCTCAGAAGACAAAAGCAAACATTGATGCTCTTATAATTGGGAAATGTTGTCAGATTAATAGCGCTAACCATAGGCTACTTAAGCATTGCCTCTCAGACAACTCACGATAAAATACCTTAAAGTTTAGAGCTGCTACAAGTTTACTTTTAGGCATTACTAAACGCGTTATTGATGTATGCCTATTTCATATTATTGTGGCTCAATTTTTCTATATGGCACCATAATTATAGTTAGGCTATAGACTACTGAAAATCTAATATCATGTAAATTTGACAGGGTTGTATTGTATCAACTTGTATGCCTATCATTATTACAGCATTGTATGCTATGCTACAATGATTAATTATGGCACCATAATTATAGTTAGGCTATAGACTACTGAAAATCTAATATCATGTAAATTTGACAGGGTTGTATTGTATCAACTTGTATGCCTATCATTATTACAGCATTGTATGCTATGCTACAATGATTAATTTCACGTCGCGAATTATAGGCCTATAATTATTTTCATGTTGCGGCCCGCGAGCTCCTGTAAAATTCCAAATGTGGCCCACGTGCTGACTTGAGTTTGAGACCCCTGCTTTACTATGTGATCCTGAGAAAGACTGGGAGTTGAACCCCCACGCCCCCACCGGCAATACACACCGTGATTTGGAATAAACTTTCGCTCCCACGGCAAATATCTGACCCACGATCATACGAACTGGCCAATGATCCACCTCTCTTTCTCATTCTTCTTATGAATGCAAGCCTTTAGAAACAAATTGCTCCCTGTCTCTCCACAGCTGGACTTTCCTCGACACTGAGAACATAGCTTTTCCACGGATCATTAAATCCAGATTCCTCCACTTCCCCAACCTACCATGTCGTTTCAACTCTAAACATCATCCACCAGAGTCGTCTGACTAACTGCCTTCCTGACTCACCGGATCTTATGCTTATCGATTTTGTTTTGAATGAGCGCCTGTCAATAAGCTGGTTCCCGCGGCTGCACTTATGTGGGCGCTGCAGAAATCTCTTTACGACTTCGAAAACTGCTATCATGCACCTTAGCGCCTGCCTGACCCTGGCCATCGATTCTGTTTTGACTAAGCGCCTATGTATGGCCAATGGTTTTCGTCGTTTGTGCGATGTAGAGATTTCTAAATTACGACTACGTGTACTGTTATAATCATGGTTTGAAAAATTTAGTCTGGGTGCTTAGAACTGATGTAACTCTGCCAGCGACGAGAAAAATCCTACGCTTGAGGGTGGAATTTTTCGTCATCACGAAACGTGGATAACCTTGGGAAATCCCTCTCGACGTCCGCATCAGTGCATGGACAGGATCGCTACATAAGGACGATTCGCTTCAGCATGCTTATGGTAGTGTCGAGAGTCAGCGGTCATTTATTTTTCCCTGGTTTTAGTAGTAGCTTGGTGCTACTGTCTGCGGGTCTACAGACGAAACAACAGCGTGAATTCGAAGCACTAGGTGACAAGTTGCAGAACTTGAAACGAGCGAAATGTGTATCGCCGATTAAAACATCGAGAAGAACGTGGAGAAAAGGAACACGATTCAAAGAACTGCTTCCGGACGGAACGCATTCTCAGGAAAAGATCACAGTGAGTACAAGAGTGGAGAGAGATCAAAAAGAACATCCTTTATCTTGTTGGGATTTACTAAGATTTATTAATAGGATTAATTAGGACTTTATTAGAACCTATGTATTGGTTGAGTGTATTCATGCATGCATGCATGCATGTATGTATGTATCTATGTATGTATGCGTGTATGTATGTATGTATGTATGTATGTATGTATGTATGTATGTATGTACATGTATGTATGTATGTATGTATGTATGTATGTATGTATGTATGTATGCATTTATGTATGTATGTATGTATGTATGTATGTATGTATGTATGTATGTATGTATGTATGTATGTACATGGATGTATGTATGTATGTATGTATGTATGTATGTATGTATGTATGTATGTATGTATGTATGTATGCATTTATGTATGTATCTATGTATGTATGCATTTATGTATGTATGTATGTATGCATTTATGTATGTATGTATGTATGTATGTATGTATGTATGTATGTATGTATGTATGTATGTATGTATGTATGTATGTATGTACATGTATGTATGTATGTATGTATGTATGTATGTATGTATGTACATGTATGTATGTATGTACATGTATGTATGTATGTATGTATGTATGTATGTATGTATGTATGTATGTATGTATGTATGTATGTATGCATTTATGTATGTATGTATGTATGTATGTATGCATTTATGTATGTATGTATGTATGTATGTATGTATGTGTGTATGCATTTATGTATGTATGTATGTATGTATGTATGTATGTATGTATGTATGTATGCATGCATGCATGCATGCATGCATGCATGCATGCATGCATGTATGTATGTATGTATGTATGTATGTATGTATGTATGTATGCATGTATTTATGTATGTATGTATGTATGTATGTATGTATGTATTTATGTATGCAATTATGCATGTATGTATGTTTCTATGCACATACATGTACATTGTACATATGCAATGCATGTACCTTATGTTTGTGTCTGGAAACTTAGAAATAGCCCAGAATCAACTTTAAACTATTTGGCGAAAAAAAATTAAATATGCGATAAGATAATCAGGCGACAAATTCTATTTAGTTATTTTCATACTCTTTATCACCATCAAGACCACTGCCACTAGGCCTACAACCACAGCCGCCGCCACCACCACCACCACCACCACCACCACCACCACCACCACCACCACCACCACCACCACCACCACCACCACCACCACCACCTCCACCTCCACCACCACCACCACCACCACCACCACCACCTCCACCACCACCACCACCACCACCACCACCACCACCACCACCACCACCACCACCACCTCCTCCACCACCACCACCACCACAATTAAGTTTGTTGCATGCGGCACGAATGAACGACCTCCAGTGTGGTAACTGCTAGCCAAATCTAACTGTTTTTTATTTACCTAACATAACCTGTAGGCCTAGTCTTAGATCCCTACTGTATATCGATGTTGTCTTATTTCCCGCTTAGATTTGCCTGTACGATCAACAACAACAACACAAACAACAACAACAACGTGAATAACGGGTGACGAAGACAATCAAGGGCAGAGGAAGCAGCGGATCAACGAAACACAATTAAGTAGTGACGTCGGTATTGAAATGATACCACCTCCAAAACGCCGTGCATTATTTTTATACAATACCAAACAGGAGCCGGATCAACAGACGCACACGGTTTGCTAGGCTAAGCAGCTATTAAGCCTACCGCGTCGGTGGCCAGAGCGCTAGCAGGCACACGAAAGTAACAAACACTTACGAACCGTGAATCATAGTGGCGCGACCCGTCAGAATGCACAATTAAACACGGGCAGACTCCAAATAAATACAATGGCTGGCTTTCGCTTTGCATTAATACTACTGGTCATACTGACCGCAGAAGGTAGAAGGATTTCGAATGTAATTACTGTCAACCCCTCACCATTTAACGGGTGCGACCATATCAAACTGATGAGATATTCAAGCATTGAAGATTCCATTACTATGACTCCACTGTATCCTGATGATGCAAATAAAACTATCCTATGGAATACTTATGCCATCATGGGTGTTTCATGTTCGACCTTGCTAGGATTAACTGCCAACATCCAAGATAGTCCAGAGACGCCCCAAAATATCCAATATAATTGTATATGCCGAGGTACAGCGGTCGAACTTACTCCAGATATACGCGACTGCATTATGTATGTATGGCGGTGTAAAAAGTAGATTCCTCTGAGACTTTAAAAAAGTTTTTTTCGTTCTCTAAAAGGCTCAGATGTAGGGGGGAGGAGCAGACGGCGTTATAGGAATGGGCTCATCCCTGCTGCAGACGCAGTTTATGGTGATGGAGACTTGGAGGCGCCGGCGAGATTTTTCATGAGCGAAGCAAGGGCATCCTCGCGCCCCTGCTTGAGCAGCTCGTTTTTTGCCTGCTCATCGATTTTAGAAATCGATCCAATGTGCTTGCGCCGGGTTTCTTCTTTAAGCTTGCGATACTTTTCCACTTCATCGTCGATCAATTTGTACTCTTCGTTGCTAACGAAGTTGTCTTCCATAGCCTTCAAAACATGTTCCTTAATCGTGTCAAGTTTCGATAGGGCCAGTGTTTGAATAGTAGAGTGCTTCGTGGCTTTAGCCGAACATTTGCGGGAAACGAAGATGCTGACTATCTCGAGCATGTCACGAGTTGCCCTTGTAAATATCATTGGGCCCATCGTTGTAGACCTATGCATTATATACCTATATTGTGTTATATCGTATATAATAGTATTATGTGCTTAAATGACAGTTTGACAATAGGCCTATACTTATAATAATCTAGCTGATATAATATATCGATGGTCGTCGATGGTCGTTGGGTCCAAAAGGTGTGTCGGGGGTAAAGGTCGTCTGTCTGGAAGGCGGATAGGCCTATATAAGCAAGAGGACGAACTGTCTGGGTCAGTCGTCGGGAGTCAGTCATCAGTCGTCGGAAGCTGTCGTCGAGGAGTCATCAGTCGTCGGTCGGAGATGCGAAGTGGACAAGTGGGCATGCACGCTGAACTTTACTGAAGGAGGTTCGAGCGTATGACAACGCACAACGGTGCAAGAAGGTGAATACTGGGCACAACGGTGCTACCAGGCGAATTCGGAGCACAACGGTGCTACTACAAGACGAGGAAGGAGCGGACGCTTTCCCGCCATTTCTCCGTCGCTTTCCGCCACTTCTTCGCAACTTCTCGTGACCACGTCTATGCTAGACGTGGGCGGTTTCTGTGAGAGCGGAATCTTCTCCGCTACTTCTACGTCAGAGGTGGGCGGTGCCGGAAGGTCCTGGCACTCCTCTACAAGACGCGACCAGCGGTCGTAGCTGGAACGCCAGCAGGACTGGAACTCTCGACGCTGGGGTCATCTTCCACCCTAAGACGAGAACGGACCAACGGACGACTTCAGAACAAACCAGACCAGTGAGCCGACAGAAGCCCTTCGCTGCGTAACAGGACTTCTTCACACCTGCAGAAACTGTCTCCATGCGAACGGAAACGTGAGTGGGGGCGAAGTTTTGTTGGGAGGGTCTGGGGGAGGGCACGACCATCGATTAGGGCGCTATAGGCGTAGCCTATTAACGATACTGTTTTTGCTCTATATGTATATGTCTTTTAGTTTAATTTCAGTTGTCTTTTTATCTGAATAATTTTCTAAACGAGTTCATGCTTTGTTTTCTAGTATTTCGATGACAATATTCTAGACACCCTTTCCTTAATAGGCTAGGGCTAACTCGCCATTAAAGATAACTCGTGACAGAGCACACCAAAAACTATACCTACGCTTGCGAGCGTGGCACCCGGGATAACTCCAAAGCCAGTGATCATCAAGCTAATTCCGCCACCGCCCATTCCCATACAGGTGGTGGAAAGGCCGCCCATCAAGTAGTCAAACACTTTGGCCGCTCTGCGATACTTTTTGTGGAGGCGGTCGCGACTCTCGATTTCAGAACGAAGGAAAGCCTCGAGCTCATTAATCTTTTGCAGGCGGGCGTCATGCGAGTTGTGCTTTGTCGCCTCTTCGGAATTCTTTGTCGCCTCCTTTAGGAGGGCTGCGACTGGTTGGTATAGCGTCATTATTATAATCGTTCTATAACGAGTGTGAGATTTATGTCTAAATTAGCCCCACTAGATTGCGTCGGTGAAATAAGGATCTTCAGCATAGTTTCACTCGTGCACACTCTTACAGTTGTAAAATCGAATTCCTGATCCCATACTGAGACGGAGTGCTGCCGGATGCCAGGGGTGATGGCAACCGTGAATTTCGCACCACCAGTACGCGTGCCAACAACGAGTAACTTATATATTCCAGGCTGCAGCAAGACAGCTCCATCGTCGTTTTTTCTTGTAAAGCTAGGTTTGCGTTCAGGTGTAAGTATTAACTCTGAAGGATGAAGCGACTTAACCAACATAGAACCTTTATAGATGTCGTGCACATGTCTCTGTACAGTTGACGCGCGTTTGCGGACGTAACCTGGACCCCAAAGACTCATTGATGCTTATTGCGGGCCACTTCGAGTGTGACAGAGAACGGCTGTGTGAATGCAGATATGTCACAGTTGTTTGCGTCTAATATGCGAACAGATAATTCTTGAATACTATCACCACGAAGCCGACGGAATTGGGGCTTCTCGAAAGTGACCGTGCGCGACGCACCATACGATTCGCTCGATGTAGGAATTACGCGGAGAAGTGTAGTCTGACGTCCATTCAGAAAACTACCAGTAGTGTTGATCTGGTCGAGATGGACGAAAAGGTTACGGTTGTTGAAGAAGCCTGGCGGAGAGGAAGCAATATACACACCGACCCCTTTCCACTGATCAATGGGATCCCCGTATCCAATTTCCATACGGAAACCCCATATCGCCGCGGTTGATGCCAGGTTCAGCTGATAGCTGGCGTCCGTTAGAGTTAGAGTAAATCTCCCCGTCGCGTCATTTACGTTCGCACTGAACCCGGGTACCGACGCCGAGACAACAGCCTCGAGAGTTTCGGCATCATAGTACCCATCCGGAACTGTAACAATTGTCGCTGCGGCATCGCTAGTGGGACGAATGAAAAAGACATTATTGCCGAGCGCGGCCGAGATGTTGAACCAACCCGTGACATACGTGATTTCACAAAGGCCGACTCGCTTCTGACCGCTCATATTGTCGATGGGACTCTGGAGCGCAACCGCGCCGCCTGCTAAACCGGTCAACACATGAAACTCCGACATTGTATATTCTTGTACTACAGTAACCCTCGCCTTCAATTAAGCGCGAGATCGCTCTTTAATCCACACACCCACGGCAACAACAAGCGCTACGACGAGAGCCCACAGATGCTCGGCCAGCCACGCAGCGACGCCGCCTGCTGTTTTTAGGAGCCAGGACACGGCGGCGCCAATAATACCGGGTAAGGCGGCAGCAGCTTTTCCAGCAAGGGCCTTCAGCCATTCACCAAGCTTCTGGAGCTGATTTTTAATCCACTCTTTTGCGCCACTCGGTTCGGGAGTTGGGGGTTTAGGTTCTGGTTTAGGTTCAGGCTTCGGGTCAGGCTTCGGGTCAGGTTTAGGTGTAGGCTTAGGCGTAGGCTTAGGAGTACCACCAAGAAAATTAGTAATGGAAAGGACGATCGTCGAAATGATAAATCCGAGTGCAGTTAGAAGACTTGCAATCGTGACACCCTGCTCGCGAAACAAAGTCTTAATCCGCTCGGCGAGTGTTGTATCCGAGTTGAGAACGTGGTCGATAGTCTCGCGTATGCTGCGGATCTGATCCCGCTGTTCCCCGTTGAGGGTGACCAGGATCTCACGCTGACCAGCAAGCTGATTTCGATACTCTTGTAGATTCTTTTGCTCAACTTCTCGCGTAGCCTCATCGAGATCCTCCCTTGCCAGTTTTCTTTCTGTGTTCGCAACGTGATCTTCCAGCTCCACTATCTTTGCCTGTGTATCAGCCTTCGCCCCCCACAATCGTTGCAACGATTTGTCGAGGCCTGCAAACTCACGCATTGGCAGCCCATCCGTGTTGGTCCCTACAGATTGAAAAAACTCCCTAATCGCAGTGTCTGCGGTACTAGCCGCTTGTTCTATGACTTCCATCTCGATGTTGTCTGGACGTAACAATGGAATGCGTTCTTTTACAGCCGCTAGCCGCTGTTTTTGCTCTGCGGAAAGTTTTTGTTTTGCCTCGCACAGTCCTAGCTTCACCTGCAGATCTCGTGCATAGTTCGATGGTGCATAGAACTTTGTCTTATCAGAGAGTTGGGTTAAACGTACCCACCTATTTCGGTACTGCACCTCGAGTTCCTTTGTTCTAGTATTGTAGCGAAAGTTAAGGTCTTTGGCGGGCTCCCTTAAAAGCTTTCCAGTTTTTTGCATATACGCTTTGAACCTCTCGACGCCTAATCGAGTATTTTTGCCACCAGATCCTTCAATTGTCTCAGTCGTCCAACCTGTCGGAATTTCATCAATGTCGGTCACCGGAACCTCAGGCATAGCATAGTCAACATCAGCGCCTCCGAAATTGGCCTCGTCAAACGTATCTTCAACCGGGTGGTCATATCCACCCATCTCGTATCCTTCCATCATTATACTGGATGTGCAGTATATTGAAGAAATGACTCGATGTCTTCATATAACAATATGGAATCGTATGGAAAACTACTGGACCCTTATCGCTCAGAGCGCAAGCAGCTGGCTACGAAGGGCATCCGGACATCGGTAACTCTCACGAACACACCATCAACAGTTGATCAAACTCAACCCTTGTATATAAATTTCCCGAATCTCGCAGAAGGCGAACTGATCATACCCGGCACAGTTTATGTGGCCTTCAATCTGAAATTGGATGGAACTGCAAACGCCGGCGATGGCACTGGCACTGCAGACCCAAATCGCACGATTGTAAACAACATAGGTCGTGCTATTGTGAAACAGATAGGTGTGAAGTTTGGTGGTAAGGATGTGGCATGTATCACCAACTATGATATCTACTACTGTTTTAAGGATCTCTGGCTAACAGCTAAAGAACGGTTGAATGGGGCCTATCAAGGTCTAGGGACTCCAAATCAGCTGGGAATTCGGGTCGGCGCTGCTAATGCTGACAAGAAAGTACAACCTGATGCGAGCATCGCTGCGGCCTTCGGTAATCGCTTCCGGATTCCGCTCGATTTCGAACTTCTCACAGAGCATATGCCATTCTACCAGTTCGGCCTGAACGACGGGCTCTCCATCGAGATAATATTCAATGACTACAAGCGCGTGATTGTATCCACGAACGTCCAAGCATCGTATTCGATTTCGGATGTGTCGTTGGAGTTTGAAAAGGTTGCGCATTCAAAACTCGCCAGTCTTATACACCAACAATATAAGTCCGGTTTGGTGATCAAGTATACGCGCGTCCTTAACCATATCATACCTAACCTAGACAAGAAGGATCCGTCGTGGCCCATACCTATAAAGGTGTCCTGTAACAGCCTACGTGGTATTCTACTACTATTTGAAGACCCCACGAATGCCGCGCCATACGGCCGAAACCCGGAGAGTTTCTACAACCCACTGATTACAGAGGTGGAGGTCACCGTGGATGGGGTGCAAAATCAGTTATTCAGCCGTTCGATGAAACCATACCAGCACTGGAACGAAATCAAAAAGCTGTTCTGCCGCGACTGGGCCATGAAAGACACAGAGCTATCAGATATCGACATGTCAACCTACTTCCAGAACCAGTACGGTTTCTACCTTGACTTCCGCACCTCGGAAGATAACACCCTCCATGGGTCCGGGCGCAAACTTCCTAACGGGTCTGACGGCATCATGCTCCAGATCAACAGGGCAGCGCAAGGTGAGGGGAGGTTGAACTGCAATGCGTATTTGCTGATGGATGCTCAGATAAACATCGTCGAGGGCGGCTATCATTCGAAAGCTTGCTGAAGTTAAGTTGAATATTGGCAATGGAATGTTGATATCGGTAACATGTCGTCGCCACCAATAACGTTACCATTAGACCCCCACTCGGCCATTATTTGCGGGCAAACGGGTTGCGGAAAAACCCAGTATATACTCGATGAGCTTCTCAACCCAGAGACCGGCTACTATCGCGGAGTGTTCGAGCATGTATTTTTCCTTTGCCCAACTTTGCCTTTTAATAGCACTTACCACGAGCGGTCGTGGCTCTGGCGCGGCCCCCATGCCGGCCGCTTCTTCTTTATAGACCCCGGAGAGCAGCTTCATGAATGGTTACGCGTTCTTTCTAAGCTGTTGGCGGGCTCGCCGACGTTGTACGTCCTGGACGATCTTGCTGCGAGTAAAGCCCTAACGAAAAAGAAGGACATGCTTTCTGAACTCGCTTTTTCCGGACGACACGCGAAACAGAGTGTGTGGGTGCTGACACAAAAATACAATTCAGTCGGGAAGGATCTGCGGGAGCAGACGAAGTGGGTCTGCCTGTTCCATTGCAAAGATCGTTTCTCATTTGCAGATGCACTTGATGAGAACAATGTTGTGCCTCAAGAGCTTCGCACGTCGCTTAGCACCCATTTAGCAGCAACTAAGCATGCTAAGCTTTTGTTAAAGACAGACCAACCAGTTGAATACCATATCTGCTGAGTGAGATGGAGACAACTATTCTATATCTGATCGTTGGTCTACAAATTTTTACGCTAGGATGTGTGATATATGGGATGTATATCTATATTAGAGCCAGGCGCGTTATGCGTATACTAGCTACAAAGATGGACTGTGACGATCTTTTGGAACAACTTCTACAGGATGAACCTTCGGTTGAGCGAGTGTCCACACCGACGGCTGCTGCCGCTGGTCAAAACTCGGATGAGGTGGCTAAAAAACGCGCACGGCTGGCCGCTTTAGCCGCTGGAGGGCAGTTAAAAATGATTTTCAAGGGAGGTCCCCTGAGCGCCGAACGGGTCGACCAGATGACGAACGAAGAAATTAATGAGGCACATGCTCGATATGAAGCGCGTCTTGGCACAGCAATGTCAAAGTCTTTGGGTAGTAGCCTTCTCCGTCTTTATGCCTCCGCAGCCGCAATGATGTTACCTCTACCGGCCGAGCGCCAACCAACACTCGTAGCCGACCTTGAAGAGGATCCGTTCGTATCAGCGGCTTTAAGCAGTGCTTGTTGTGAGCTATACTACCGCTATGGTATGTACTTGGCACCGCTAACCGCTGCCATAACAACTGCAAAGCATTGTGATTGGTCTATTAAAGACGCGCCACGGGCTGCATATACAGATGGAGAAGCAGGACGAGAGCGCGATTGTAGTCGACTCGACGACGCCAACCTTAATGGAGAAGCCCCCTAAAACGAAGGACCCTAAAAAGCAAGAAGCCGGCCGTTTGGGCGCCGCGGCACGCAAGGCAAAGGAGAAACGCGTGCTGGAAGAACTAACCATAGTAAAAGAGAGATTGCAAAGCGAGGCTGATGTTTCATCACCTGCGCCGCAGCCAAGCACCGCCCTGCAGTCAAACGTAGACCCGCCGTCACACCCGAAGCAGAAACTTGGCACAAATGATTGGGTGGCAGCTATTGGTCTGGCCATACATCTTGCTGGGGTTTTATGGTTTAAGCCTTATGCTAAAACTCCACCAGCTCGTACGTCTCAATTAGTGCCGCCACCCGTCAGCACGAGCACAAACAGTGTCTTCGACATGGAGTAACCTTCTATTAGAGATAGTCACCTTTTAGCAATAATGGTACTTGGCTTCGCTGCTGCTGTTGCAACAAACGTGGTTGGTAATCAAATATACGACAACATGACAACTCCTCCATCTCCTTATGTAAAAGACTATGGTAACCTTGCTTACCATGCAGCCGTTGTTGGCGGCCTCACCTTGGGCTATAACATGATTCTGAAGAAGGTGTTGAAAATGAAACCGGCCGACCTTGGCAAACTCGACTTTGAGGATTCGGTTAAGATCGTTGGTACCGTCGCTCTGGCGATGTGGACGAAAGACATGCTAGTGAAGCAGGGCATGCCCGATGATATCATCAAGAGATAACGATTGTACAATTGTACAAATACTATAGATAAACTATAACAATGGCTGTGGCTATTGGAATGATGCTCGGTTCGGCCGTGGCCAATGCGGCGGCATTCATAGGCGGGAATGCAATATACGGCCTCTTTAATAAATCAGGGTCCTCGGAGGAGATGACTCGTCATAATAGAGCTACGGAGGACCTCCAGCGCGCCAGTGCGGAATGGTCACAAAAACGGCAAGCACGGCTCGAGTACCTCAATGATCAGTTGCGACAAGAAGCGCACGCCGATAAGGTCTACGCCGACGTAAATGAGGCGATGCGCCTATACTACGAGGTGACCGGTGGTGATGAACAGAAGCAGAAAAGCATTCCAGATGTTGGTGATGAGCCAACGCTCGATGAGTTTTATCAACCTAGCAAAGAACAAAAAAAATATGAGCTCATTTTCCTAGCTGGTGGTATTGGACTAAGTGGTTGGCTCGCTTTCAAGTATCTGTAGTATTCCTATTTGTATAGGAAGTAATACGCCAGTCCCACACCGATGGCTGCGACCGTGATCGCTGTTTTTGTGTTTTCATGGTCTTGCGTGTTGGATGTTCCGCTCGGAGGGTTGGTAGGAGGCGGGTTGAAGCCCGAGTCCTCTTTTTTTGTGGGTGGTGGATCAACCTTCCCCTTTTCTACCGGTGGCGCAGGTGGTGGCTTCACGGCGTTTATGTCGTTGTTTGTGCCGAGGTCCATGTCGTCCGTAGCAACCACAATCTCGTTGTTGTATCCCTCGATTGTGCCAATACGCAGATTCATGTTACTCGGGACCATATACAACCCACCCCCCAGTACGTAGTCGAGTTTTGACCTAGCGTACTGTAGAACATCTTGATACTCTTTTATGCTCTTGGGAAGGTCGTCCACAGCTGGGATCTTTGACTCCACGTTGGCCACGAACTGTTTCTGAGCGTCGAATGCAGGCCCAACGCCCAACACCGAGGTGCAGGTCTGTCCCTGCGCACCAAGGATTGCCCAAGAGTATGAGCGTATCGAGTCGTTGAGCCGTTCCACACCTGCGCGTGTAAACCCTTGGCTTTTGTCGAGCATGCTCCAAACAAAACCATTGCGTACGTCATCTCCTTGTGTTATATATTCTATGTGTATCTGCTGGTTGGTAGTTTTACCGTCGAATTTCATAGTAGCTGGATTCCAATCAACATTCCACATATTGTATCCGCTGTGCGTCTCGTATATGGTAGGATGTCCCAGGCCGTTTGACGGCGTTTGCGTGTTGCTGAGGTGGCACGCGGCCGCTGCCTGATTATAATCAACTCCAAATTCCCCGCATATAGCTTGATAAGCATGTCGATCGATTGCGTTGTCGAAGGCACTCCAGCTATCGCGTGAAGGAAGGGCGCACGACATCGCCTTCAAAATTCTTCTGGTTTGATAGTAGATGTGGAAGCGATAAATCGAACGCGCAAGTGGTGGTATTGTTTCGTTTAGCAGGTGATCTTTCACCGACACTCCGCATCCAGCCGTGGCACACCAAAGCGCGAACTGAAGCTGGTTCTGCCAAAACTGCATTGGATTGCTGTTCCAGGCATCCACGATGGCTTGAGTCGTAACGTATGGTAAAATATAGCTCTGCGGCAGATCAAACCAAATCACCTTGAAGGAGTCCTTTTCGCTCACATGCACATCCTGCGTCTGGAGCGCGGCTGCGACCTGGGCTCTCTCATCCTTTGTGTACTCGAAGACGGTGCCTAGGCGGTAGCTCACTGTTGCGTTGTACTTCAAGTGCTGTGGGATCGGCATTGTTATGAATACAAGTGCCAAATCTTTAATCTGAATGTATATAATGACGCTGCCTTCGGAAGAGCTAGTGAAGGAGGTTTGGGCTGGGTTGTGGGCCATACAATTTAACGCCAAACATGAAAAAATTCCGGGTCGCTGGGACTTTGGAGATATGGCTTCTCGCCATTTTGAATGTTGGTTTACATCGCCGGGTTCTTTGAAATCTTTTGCACGCGGGGTGCTTTCTAACCCTATAGATATCCGCGATTATGCTGCACTGCTTCCCGCCGGTACGGCTGACGCCTGTTGGAGATTTATTGCATTATTAGAAAGGGTTCGAGATGAATGACTCTAAGTTGTCAACTATTTATTACTCCCCTCGCGGGTACTGGCGTGGGTTGGCCGCTGTCAAGAAGCTGACCTTAGCTGCAAAGGTTTCCGAGGCCGATGCTCGCGCATGGTTAAAGAGGCAAGCTGTGTGGCAGATATACTTGCCGGCGCCGCGATATATTCCGCGACCGATGTTCGATGAAGATAGACCGAACGCTGTGCATCAGGCCGATCTATTGTTTTTACCGCATGATCGGGTTGGCCGAAAGAAGTACAAATACGCTTTGACTGTTGTTGATGTTGCCTCCCGATACAAGGAAGCCGAACCTTTGACAGACAAAAGTGCGGCTGAAGTTGCGGCAGCTCTGAGTCGTATATACAAGCGTGGACCTTTGACTTGGCCTCATCTCCTGCAAGTTGATGCTGGGCGGGAATTTATGGGCGCCGTGAATCAACTGCTGGCTAAACATAACGTTCGTGTACGACGAGGCGAGGTCGGTAATCATCGGCAGCAAGGAATAGTTGAGCGCTTTAACCGTACTTTGGCTGAGCGACTCTTCGGGACACAATATGCTCAAGAGTTACTGTTGGCTGCACGCGGTTCCTCGGAACGGTCGGCAGAGTGGGTGCGTGCTCTGCCTGAAGTTGTTGCAGCATTGAATGATGAGGAGACTCGACTGACGGGTAAGAAGCCAGCTGATGCGATAAAAGCTACTTCGGTTGCAGCCACACCATCTCTGCCGGCCCACCGTGTAGTAGGGCTTCGTGAACCTTTACTAACCTCTGACGCTCTCCTACGTTATTTGTACGCCCCAGGTGAGCTTGAGGGTGGCCGTCGGCGTGCGACTGACCCGGTGTGGTCGCTGACAATTCACACTGTCCGAAATGTTGTCCGGCAGACGGGTCAGCCTGCTCTTTACCACCTTGACGACGGGCCGGCTCGCGGCTTTGTGCGCGAAGAACTTCTTATCGTTCCTCCGGGGACTGAGCTGCCGCCTGATCGAGTTCTCAAACAGCGTTGAGTATGTACTCGATAGGTTCTGTGTGTATGCCATCGGGTAAGACTCGACGTTTGTCATAGTAAGCTGAAAGCCCTAGTTTTTCTTGATTATATGTCGTCATCCGTCCATTTCTCAATCTGAAACCTCGATTCGTGGCTCGGTCTTTTTTTCCTTCGAGGGCGGTTTTAAACCGCTGCCAGGTAAGCTGGTTTTGGACATGGGACATACCTTTGCTTGAGCATTTACTCGCCTTCTCACTCTCGACGAAATGACATTTGCTGCAAATGACAGTGTTTGGGTGTCCGCTTCCGCTTTTGCATTCACTCTCCATCTCGCGTTCGACGAAGTAACACTTACTGCAAAGGGCAATGGCTCGGTGCCCTTCAAACTCGAGCTTGAACAGCCCCGGTGTGCGGTTGCTAAAGGTGTCCCATGATAGCCAGTCTTTTTTACAGTTCGCGAACTCAGCGGCTAGCTCGGGCTTCACCGCCTCTTCTAGAGTGTCTGCGCTCAAGGCGAAGTACAGGCTATCTGTGTCCATCTGGATTAGCTCGAAATCTTTTCGATCGATGAAGCGGTCCAGGAAGTCGTAGTAGAATTCCAAAATTCTAAGTTTAGCCAGCTGGTAGACCGCAATGCCCACCTGGAAGGCGCGGTACATAGTCACACGGGGCTTGCGGCTCGTTATCTCATACGCCTCGCCTATTTCAGTGAGATCGTCAAACCAGGCTGATCGTAATGCTTGATCCACCGTTTTTTCATCTTTGGTGTAGCTGACGTTGGTGTGTCTTTCTAGAGCTTCGATCAGTTTGCCGTAAGCACTGTTGCCTAGAAGCTTGAAGATTTCCGCAAACAGGGCACTTTCTTTGTCAATATCGCCAGTGCGCCGCGCTTCTGTTACCTTTTCGACGAACCAGGTGAAGATTTTTTCTGGTCGGTAGGCTATCGTGGTATAGACCGCTTGCAGTTGCAACCCACGTTTGAGGAACCACAGTAACACCGGGGTATAAAGTAGGATTTCATCAGCCTCTAGGGCTCCTACGAGTTTCTTGTCGGATCCACGTTTTCGGCCTGTTTGTTTCAAGTAATCCTTCATCGCAATTGGCACGGCTTCTTCGGGGACCTCCTTATTCAGAAATAGTGGACACATCTCTTCGAATATGGGCCACAGATGTTTTGGTACGGCAACTTTACACTTTACAAAACCAAACAGCCTACCGGCTAGGATTGCATTTCTTACCCACGTTGCCGCTTTTACAGGATCTTTGAAGTCATGAACTTTCTCTTTTCCACAGGGCATGTCTTGTGCCATTGTGCTTAAGTAAAGCGCAGCAGCATCATAACCTAGTATACGCTTGCACAGTTTCGCTTCTGCGTATTTATGTGGCCGGATTCTCGTCACACACGCTTCGTGATACCGCGTAAAGACGATTGAGGGTCCTCCTGTTACCGCGGCCTTCAGATGTGTGTAAGCGGCTTTGCTTGGGGCATATAGTTTATTTTCAGTTGTCCCCCTTAGAAGGTATTGCAGTGACACCCCGGGCAAGCTTACACAATCTTTGCATATGTCTATACCATTCTCGCCGTAATAGGCTTTCATCTTCCCCAACGCTTCTATGAATGGGGATACATCTAGGTTGTTGTAGTGACGCAGCCAGTCGGCGAAAGTCCGCATTCCACTTTCCCGGAATAGTCGCTTGCAGGCTTTCCATTCCTCCAGAGTTAGTAAAAACCCTTCTTTAAGTTTTGAATACCAAGCTGGGTAATCAGGTAGTCCTGGGTAATCTAACTTATCTACACTATCGAACCACTCATAAGGTAACCAAGACTTGGTCTGCTTGCAACCGTAGGCCTTTACCCATTTGTCGTAGGAGGTGCCTGGGGCTATGTAATTTATGACATCCAGAAACTTGAATTCATCCGTTATGATGAATATCGTCTTCGAGCCATGTTTGGCTACTTTTACCTTTTTACAGGTGGCGGCAAGATGTTCGACGAAGAATTCTTTGATCAGATTAAGATCGTATTTTCCCGAGTTGAACCCCAGCACAGGCACTTGGGCACACCATTCGCGTATTTTCTTGTTCTGCCTTTCAGGGAGCATGTCGATGTCCGAAGGTATCCACCGACTTTCCGCATCCGCCCTCAGGACCGCGGCGCGTCTCTGTAGTTCGTTCACGAAAGCGGCACTCAAGGCCTTCGGGTCTCGAATACATAAGTGGGTAGGCTGGGTTTCTATATTATCTCCAATCGACACAGATATCGACACATGGGTGTTTTCGTAAGTGAGGTCCGCTGTCGCCTGGCTGCTTTTTGTCTTGTCCAGATAGGCTTCGAAGTCATAAACAATGGTGTGTGGATAGACCGCCGTTGTGGGCTTAAGGTTCAGATGTTTATACCCAGGGGCTTTACATTCCCAGGCAACTACCAAGTTATATCCAGCGTTCCGTATTTTAGCCTCTTGCTGCCGAGTTTTCTTCAGCAGCTCACGGGCGTCGTCGAGCTTACAGTGGGCAGGACAGCCGTGAAAGTGACAACCATGATATTGAAAGACTGTTTTGGTTGTTGGCTCATAACCATCCACCGGCGCTCCAGCAACCCAGCGCTCGCCGCCGTGTCCACAGATGGATGTGAAGCCCACGGCTTTCTGCCTCGTACTCCAACCAATCTACTGAGCCCTTGCTGGCATTCGATTTCGGGTAGAATGCTTTTTCATAGACCGATTGCGGACGCAGGATAGCTTCTCCCGGGCAGCAGACTTTCGTGACCCCTTTTGTGCACCGTTCTGCATGGCGATTAAGACTACAGGCCTGGGTGAATTGCTGGTTACAATGTCCGCAAGCGTACACGTTTGCCACCTTCTTGAGATCAGTTATTAGGAATGCGTGGTCGTTATAGAAGCCGATGGTCATTGGTGGAGTTCCGATTGCTTCATAGTGGGCCGGCTGTCTTATGAGGTGCCAGGTGCCGTCCTCTCTTGGTTCGTATACACGAATACCAAATTTGAACTTTTCTTCGAACTTCTTGAGTTGATCCAACGCAATTTTTGACCAGCCACCTTGTGGTTCCTCTGTGAGCGTGTAGTATGCCAGGGCCAACTGCTTTGCTTTTTCCGTGCAGCGATCGGCGCGTGCCCCCTGGTGGACTGCTATGCAGCGGAACAGACAAAGATTATCGATAAAGGTGTCCAAGGCATACATCCCCTTCTTTTGTCGCAGCCAGTCGGGTAGCTCCCCGGCTCCCAACAAAGGCTGGTCTATCCAGATTACTTTTACTTGGACCGCCTTCCAACCGTAGAAGACCCATTTCGTATCGGGCCGCGCAATTGGCTCTACCTCCAGACGCCGGTCGTCCTCGCTCTGTAGATACGCTCGCGCGGCAGCCAGATTAGTGACAAGTGGGCGACTACCCTTAGGCGTTGTAGCTTGATCTATTATTTGTTCAGTTTCAATGTGCCGGATAAAGTATGAGTAAGTATATCTAAGGTAAAACGCCGTTTCCAGCGGTGCAATTTTTTCCATGAATCTATCTACGGTTGAGTAGTTTAGACGACTGTTCAGCGTCCATATGATTATACGGCGGCCAACATCCTCTATTGGTTGGAGTACGTCTTCACCAAGCAATTCGGCACGAAGTTGGGGGCCTTCTCGCAGAATATCCTTTACTAACCTCGATCGGCGGCTCCTTTTTACTGCGAGGTTCGCCAGAGGCTCTTTTAGCCGCAGTTTCTTTTTCTCGACTCCTTTTGCGTATAGTGCTGCTGTGACCTCCGCACTAGATTGAAGATATTCTCGCCTGCGCCGCGCCGCCTTGTGAGGGTTGTTAGTATCCTCACGAAGGGCCCGAAACCGCCCGGTTATCTTGTTCCGCTGCTTGCGAATATCATTCTCTGCGGCACGGGCGGAAACAATTGCCTCAAACAGCTCAAACTTTCTGAGTCGCGAATATCCGCTCAACCCGTATCGCTTTGCTACAACCTTTAGCTCCGCTACAGTAGGCCTAGGCATATTGCTGTGCGTATATACAAGAGAACACATTTCTTCAATAGGAAAAATTAATTCTCGATATTCGGATGAATTATTCCTGCAATGATATAGCAGCCTCTTTTGCAGCCTCTTTTGCTGCAGCTCTAGCTTTTCGCATATATGCGGGGTGATATCCGCACCCTACACATAACTCGAGGCTGTTTTTGACACCCTTGCCGCACCCAGTACACGGCCTAGTACCTGGCCCATTTTTTAGCCGCATTCGATGGATCTTGCAATGCTCGAAGATACAATTCTCACCACATTGCTCCGTAGAGCCAATAACCAACCACTGGCATTTGTTTTGCCCCTTCATATTGTAATCACCTCCGGTATATCAAATATATCTTATGTGTCTAAAAGGAGAGCCCTGGGTCGGCGAGGGTGTGGGCCGTCCCTTCGGGCTCCTGCTCGGTTGCTCTTGGCTTGCTCCTGGCTTTCTATCGCTTGCCGATCGCTCGCGTTTTGGGGGGTGGTATCATTTCAATACCGACGTCACTACTAATTAACATCAGTGACAATGACTTTCGAACAAAGTCATCAAACGACAATGCGTTCTGAACTTTTGTTACGTGACGTTACTGACGTACACCGTAGCAAATGAACAATTGCGATAGAAATATTACTAACAGGAATCGTAAATACATACAAATGTACATGTAGATGCGAGTAAATGCGTCTTGAATAAAAAAAATCGATTTTTATAATATTATTTTCTCGCCTAGAACGAAAAATTTATCAGGAAATGATATTAAGAAAATTTAGAGTATTTAAGTGATATACCGTCTGGTAAAAGTAAATATTTTCATGCAAGCTTGCTAATAAAATATCGTGGAGAAATTGAATTGAGAGTAATGACTAAATTGTCATTTCTGCATTAAAGAAAAGATTAAAAAAACTGTGATATGGAATAAACACATGAAACCATGATAGTTGAGTGATGCATTCTACTTGATATTGCGCAGGGAGATATACATGTAGATGGAAAGATAACTTACGTGTAACTGCAGGTTAATGTAATGTAACTGGTTTATTTACTATCAATCAGCCATGCACTGAGAAAGTGCAGTAGGCCTACAATCAATCAATCAATCAATCAATCAATCAATCAATCAATCAGTCAATCAAACAATCAGTCAGTCAGTCAGCCAGCCAGCCAACAAGCCAACCATCCAACAATTCAATCACAGTCAGTCAATCAATCAACCAATCAATCAATCAATCAATCCGTTTTTAAAAGTACGGAACTGACACAGACGCAACTTAAAAGACAATATTGTACACAGCATTTACAGAGATGTCACAACCCACAACGCAAGGATAAAATATTACATTAGCAGATGTGTTAATTTGTGCTTTGTGCTTAGATAGAATACGCGAAAATGTATTTATGATGATCTTTAATAGGTAATGAGAAGTGATATAACTTAATGTTAAATTATAACTTCTCATTACCCATTAAAGTTCGTTATAATTTCATCTAACGCATTCTATCTAAGCATGTGGTCTAGCTCGAATGTTATATCCTTTGATGGCTTTAAAAAGTCTGTCATCAGACACTTCAGTCAATAATTGAGTAACACTTGACATAGACTCGGGCAAGAAACCACAGCGGGTCATTCGCTTGATGAAGCCATTGGCTACCAGAATAGTTGAAACGTTAAGTATTAGAGCAGATGCATTTGGGAGTTTGGCGCGCATTTGTATGTTTATAAGGAGCTACATAATGCAATTGTAAAGAAACTTTAAATTTAAGTGAAACAAACGAAATAACAAACGTGTTAATTATCTTCGATAGACGATGCCGAAAACATACAATGCCAAAATGTCTTGTAAAAAGAACAGTTTCTAAAAAGCCTGCACTATTTTCATACAAAAAAGAATCCGTAAAAGCGGTTTAAAAAATGCCGACAAAACAGAGTTATGGACAGTCTATGATCCTAATCATCCTATTATCCCTTCAAATCTTCGTCCTCGTTAGGACTTCGGTTGACCTGAGGCAGAAGAGCGGACGTACTTCTGGGTAGATAAGCCCTGGCTTCTATAGTACAGCAACAGAAAGAAACCTGACCTTTAATTTATCGGTTCAAAAGTATACAAAATAACATGGCCTCTTATTGCCTCTCGTATCAGATTCAAGGTACATGTAGCCTACTTGTAACTCTTATAGGGCTGCCAGGCGTCCGGTAATGAACCGGACAGTTTGGTATTTACATAAAGTGTCCGGCCAAAATTTAAGACAGATACCGAACATGGCTGTGTCCGGTAAATAATTATTGCTGGCAATAAATGTTGGATACTTGGAGTGTAGTATCTTAGGGCCTATTAACTGCATACGATTTTCCAACGTATAATAATGAACTGCCTTGTGAAACAGAGTCAAATAAATTATTATATGATGTGTGGATAGCTCATACTGTAGCGCCGTACTCACTCGCTAGGTGGCCGCCTACTCTTGTTCCTGATTCTTGCATTTTAGGAGTTTCGGACTGGACCACCCGCGAGAGGGCTATAACTGCTGGGGAAACGAGTACTTCGCCAGGTCCTCGGACAGGGGAAAGTTAACCCCAGGTTCCAGGGAAAGATGGCCCTCTTTTATGTCTCGATCAGTAACTGCTGTTCCTGCTTCTATTGGGAAATGGGTCTCGTTACTAGATTCTACACCAGGAGATGGACGAGTGGTGGCTGGACATGGTCGCACGGTCGTTTGGTGGACGACGACAGCCCCCCTTGAGGACTTATCTGGGTTCGGTTCCCAAGCAGCAGTTTTCTCAGACCCAATTTTCCTCAAAAGCAGTCCAGTTAGATTCTTCACCTCTTCTTGTACTTTCACCAATCTCTCCTGTCTATCACTAAATAGGGAAGTCAAGGTATCAAAGCGCCCAAAGATTTCCGACAGCCTCTGGGACATAACCTTAGCGGAAAGATCCCCACTGGTCCCTCCCAGCCGAATTGAATTAGAGTCATCTAAACCTTCTCCTTCTGACTCACTCTTCTCACTTTCTCCCTTCTTTTCCGTTTCACTTTCTGACATCATTATTTTATTATTATCAGTTACACAAAGAATACAAGTATTGTTCTTTTCAGATTTTTCTCCTTAATTATTTATTACAGTTATAATTATTATGACAATTGTTTTATCTTTCACAGAGACAGAGGAGGCCTAACGACGAACAAGTGAATGCCTTGTTTTCAATCACTAACGAATGAAACGAAAGGGGATCTCCTCGGGATCCAATTAATTAAATTTACAGTTCAACCTAAACAACTTGTCCTTGTTAATTTCAGTACAATCTAATTTGCATTCAGATTTCTTGAATAGGCCTAAAGATCAAATGAAATATCCGACTATCCTCGTCAGTAATTATTATAGAACGTTTGTAAAATGCACAATCAATAACATTCAATCAAAAATAATTATTGTAAGGTGACACTGATTACTTCCCTGTCAATCCAGAGAAATAATTGAAGAAATCTGTCAGTTTCTGTTCCCACAAAGAAATTGTTCCCACTGTCGATTTCTTTTACAGCGGCCGTTTCCGATCCAAATTTTGAGTTTCGAAGCGTTTAACACCTTTCCACGTCAGTCGCACACAGCGGATCCACCCCTTCTATTTTATCACACAGATAAATGTCGGTCACAGAGACCATTTTCGTCACAAAGACGCCTTTTTGTCACAAAGTCCTTCACTAGTTCCTTTCTCGTCAACAGCCCATCGCGAAAACTAACTATGACGCCGAAAACACACCCACGTGACGGGAGGGAAGCCTCCTGATTGGCCAAGATCGCGTCCCGAGCTATTATTAGCCATTACGTAATCGAACCGAGATTAAAAATAGCAGTTTTCTAGCGCATTTCGAAATTAAGCGAAATTAGATTAGGCCGGCCGCTGGAACAATCGTCACAATACCTTGTGCATAAAGTTGGGGGCTTGATAAAGAGTTCAAATTACAATTTTAAAGAATCATACCATATTACCATTCTTACCTGTTTTGGTATCTGACGACCTTTTTTAGTCGTTTGCCCAAAATTGTTAAACACGTGACACGGCAGAGACCCGGCACTAGCAGCCTGCTGGTCACAAAAATCAGAGCCGGGTCTCAGACCCCGACAGACATGGCTCACTCTCAACCAACCCTGGTGGTGGGGTAGAGTTGGATGTGGTGGCGCTAGTCCTCATTCTCTGGTAAGTGATGTTTTTCTAATTCTTGAAATAATGTGAACTCGCTCAGAAAATGTTTTTGATTTTGTTTGTTCCTGTGTAAGCTTACAGCAATGTTATGGAAACAATTTCTTTGCTATCATGCTGCTCTGCATTTATCGCTTAGTCCAATCATCCGGATGGTGCTTCTACAAGTGAGTTTAAGAGTTTCATTCTATCACGAATTCTAGGGGACTTTGAAAAGAGCTTGGTGGCAATCAGTTTGAGGGTGCGTGAATTTTTCTCTCTGAATCACTTTTAAAATAGCCTACCTTCGCAAGGTCCTTTGAAATTCTATGCAGTCGGCTCTTTTAGGGTTATTTTTAATCTGCTGTGGTCTATAAGGTTTACTTTGATTGAATGTAACAAATAACTAACAATTAAGTTAAATACAAGTCAGTTGCTCATTGCTCAAAATACGTCACAATAGAAACCCTCATGACATTGGAGAATTACTGATTTGAGGCTCTTTTATTTTGAGGCTAAACGAGGCAGGGTCGGTGAAACGAGTCAAACAATGCATTGAATGTTAATCGCTGGCACGTATACGCTACATGTATATGAATGAAGCTCTTACACACAAGACTCAAGAATAATATTATCTAGCGCTGACGGATGAATTAAATCAACTTGTTTGACCTAAAAATCCCTTAGCACCAACACGCCTTCCTTCCTCCCTTCCTTCTGTCGCTTCGAGCTGCTTACATTCCACCCACAATCGCCTGCGATCATCAAGTACAAATTTATTATTAGACTAGCTGTACCCGGCCACGCGTTGCTGTGGCAGAAAAGACTCTCCCCTCCCCTCCTCCTTCCCTCCCCTCCCCCTCCTCCCCTCCCCTCCCCCTCCCCCGCCGCCTCCCTTCCCCTCCCCCTCCGTCCCGCTCCCTCCGCTCCTTTCCTCCCTGAACCAAGAAGGCCGCAAAATAATTATGCGAATCGCTTATGACGTCACGGCGCGCAACCTCATTCATGTTTCGTCTGCATGGTCGCAGTCACTGTCAAGGCGTTTGTGAATCTGACAACGTGCGGTTTTGAATTTGCAAATGGCGGTCGAGCGGAATGCAAACTTCACTTTTTGTGGAAAATATTGCGTGTTTTTGGAAAAAAATAAAAATGGACACTCTCAGATAGGAATGGAAGGTTTTGTGAAATTTTCAAAACAATCTGTGCGGTACGTTTCGAGAACACTTTACACACACTATTGGAAAGTTTCATTTTTATATATATAGATGAGCCCCCGATTCAGAACAGTTATGGACTCTGTCACGCCACTGCTCCCAGAGTCATGTATGTATATACAAAGATTAATGGATGGATGGATGGATAGATGGATGGATAGATAGATGGCTGGCTGGATAGATAGAGGGATAGATAGATAGATAGATAGATAGACAGATAGATAGATAGATAAACCGACAGACAGACGGACATTACAGATAGAGACAGAGATGCAGGGAGAGAGAGACTGCATACATGCATAATCCTTACATGCAATATGATACGCACATACGAGCATACATAGGCTACATGCACAATTATTGTAGGGCTACATGTACACAGCAGCCCGATATAAGGATCTCTCTATAATAGCAGCCGTCTATTGCATGAAGTGAATAACTGACAACCCTTGATCATGGCTTTTGCAGCCATTGAAAACCTCGGAAATTTTCTGGTTTAGCATAGTCATCAACCATCGAAACCACAGGAAATTTATCGGATTATTTCTGGCGACGCAAATCCCGTGTAGGCTACTGCGTACCGGTATTGAACATTATAATAGTAACTTAACTGTACATTTTAAAGACATCAATCAACCTCAGCCACCAGGTGAACGCTGATTATGAACGATTGAATGATTGAATGAATGAATGAATGAATGAACAGATGATTGTATGAAAGAATGAATAGGTCTAAGGTCGATTAAATCTAAAACGGGTAGGCTATAATAAAGCAAGCCTAGCAAGGGAAAATTAATAGATTGGTGCACTGCAGAATATCTTGATTGAAATAATAAATTCGGTGCGTGTGGATCACCTATCCGACGCATAGTACAAGGCGAGACATGATAAAAGTTGGAAATAGGCTTTCCTATCACTAAAATTGAAGTCCTTTTTAAAGGAAAACTCACACCAACCATCCCACTATTTGCATTCTCGCAGTGCCAGCCCCTAACCTGGGTGAGGGAGGAGGTCGACGCTAATGATTTTTCTTCATCAAATTTTCGCAAAGCTGAAACTTGGCCTACTACAGTGAGACCAGAGGGGTTTGAGATTTGAGAGGAAGTTCGTAATCCTGTGGCAGTTAGAGGCATCAAATGACAGCAGCTGCCATAAGCTTGTTGCTGTTTAACGAAACTATGTCCTACATCAAGGGGATGATGAATGTCGGCCTCCTCCTTTCTCCAGGCTTGGGACTGGCACTGCCAAAGCACGTCGAGCAGCGGTGGAGTTTTTAAGCCGTTGATGTCGGCCTCAAAGACAGACTAATGGAACCCACAGACACAGTCAGACAGTCTATGGCTATGTAATGAAAGGGAAAATTTCGTTGTCGTAGCTGAAAGATAAACACGGTATTACCGAACTGTGAAACTAGTGGAATTTTCTGAAGGAAATTCCATACTCGATTCTTACTGTGTATGAGTGGATGCCTAGGTGGATGGATGGATAGATGGATGGATGAATGGATGTATGTATGGATAGATGTATGGATGGATAGATAGATGGATGAATGAATGCATGGATATATGTATAGATAAATGTTTGGACCAAAGGATGGATGACTGTATGGATGGATGGATGTATGTATGGACGTATAAAAGGATGGAAGGACAGATATCTGTATGGAAGACGGATGGATGACTTTTTGTGGATGGGTGGATAGATTGTGGGGCGGGTTAGTGGTGTACTCTAGTGGTTGCATCTGTGCCTTGGAGCCCGAGGGTTCCAGGTTCAAATTTACCTCAAGACGCCGCATAGGGACCTTGAGCAAGTCCTTAACTTGCAATTGCTCGTGAGCTTCGGCATGAAAGTCTTATGCAGTGTCCGCACTGCACAGTAGTCGGGAGCGCATCTGAGCAAGTCTAGAGAGCATGAAGAGGCGCTGTAGCAAATGCGAGAAATGGGGATAAAATAATATCGATGAAGAATCTGACAAAGACGATGGAATTGAATTGATTAACATGGGGGTCAGAGGTTGTTTTATGAGGAGTTCTGGTGTGCAATGAAGACTTTAGTATGGGATACGAAGACCCTAGGCCCTAGGGGTTGAACTCCAGCAACTCCCCCAAGGACAATTCTAACCCTGATACTCGACCGACGGCCTTCCTCCCTCCCTCCCTTCTTCCCTCCCTCACTCCACCTCCTCAATCCCTCTCTCTATCTCTGTCTGTATGTCTCTCTCTCTCTCTGTCTGTCTGTCTCTCCCCTCCTCTCTGCGTCTGTCTATCTGTGTTTGTCTCTGTGTGTATCTGGTGTGTCTGTCTGTCTCTCTGTGTCTGTCTGTGTGTCTGTCTGTCTGCCTCTCTTTCTCTCCGCATGTCGACTTTCACTCGAGGCTGAGAACATTGCTTTCCACAGATCCCATCCTGATCTCGCCACTTCCCCTACCTCCCACGTCGTTTCAACTCTAAACATTATCCACCAGGGCCGTCTGACAAACTGTCTTCCGGACTCTCCGGATTCTGACCTCTGCCCATCGGTTTTGCTTTGAATGAACGCCTGTGAATAAGCTGATTCCCGCGACTGCACTGATGTGGGCACTGTATAAATCTCTTTTTTTACGATTACGATTACTTAGGGTCTAATTTCAACGTTAGCGCCTGCTTGACCCTGACGATCTATTCTGTTTTGATTAAGCGCTTAACTTACATGCGCTGTAGAAAATTTTAAATTACGATTACGTTTACGATTACCATGGCTTGAAAAATTAAATTGGTGCCTGGAAGATATTCGCCCAGCGACGGGAAAATCCCACGTTTCACCGCGGGGATTTTTCATCTACATGAAACGTGGATAACCTCTGGAAATCCCCTCTCGACGTCAACATCAGTACTAACAGAGACAGGATCGCTATTATATAAGGATGACTCGTATCAACAAGAATTGATTTTCAAGAGTGGTAGTAGTAGCTTGGTGTTACGGCCCGATGTGTAGACGAAAGAAAGTTTCGAGGCTATTTTATTCCAAACAACAACTGGAATTCGTAGCACCAGGTGACAAGTTGCAGAACTTGAAAATCAGCGACATGTGTATCGCCAATTAAAACATCGAGAACATGAGAAGAACGTGGAGAAGAGGAACACGATTCAAAGGAACGCAGAAAACATCACAGTGAGTAAGACAGAGGAAAGAACTTTTAAGACAATGCCCTACATCTTATTCAAAATGCCTGCGTGTGTATGTAATGTATGTATGCACATAAGCGTGTACGTAGGTATAATTATGTGTGCATGTACTACTATGTGCATGAAGCATATGTATGTAGGCCTATGTATGTATGTATGTATGTATGTATGTATGTATGTATGTATGTATGTATGTATGTATGTATGTATGTATGTATGTATGTATGTATGTATGTATGTATGTATGTATGTATGTATGTATGTATGTATGTATGTATGTATGTATGTATGTATGTATGTATGTATGTATGTATGTATGTATGTATGTATGTATGTATGTATGTATGTATGTATGTATGTATGTATGTATGTATGTATGTATGTATGTATGTATGTATGTATGTATGTATGTATGTATGTATGTATGTATGTATGTATGTATGTATGTATGTATGTATGTATGTATGTATGTATGTATGTATGTATGTATGTATGTATGTATGTATGTATGTATGTATGTATGTATGTATGTATGTATGTATGTATGTATGTATGTATGTATGTATATATGTATGTATGTATGTATGTAATACTATGTATGTATGTATATTAGGGTGATCGTTAAAAATGAAAGTTGGAATCTACTGTTCTCCAAGTTTCCATTTGGTGCCATTCCATCCAGAAACATCACACAAAAAGTTGTGAGAGAAAATATTAATATTTAGGACTTGCACAACCCCATCAAAGTTTTATCAAGTATCAAAGAAACGAAAACTTTAATTTTAAGCATAATAAACCATGCATCCTCAAATCAGAATTCAATACAATGCGACAATTTTACAATGATTACACTGTTTAGTGATCAAGATTGCAATTATTATTATTGCTGCTGAGGTACTTAATCAATGTCAATGTGACCTTGAAGGCTCTGCGGCACTCTCCTTTGTTCGTGCGGAGAACGAGTTGCGATGTACTTCTACGACTTCTGATATAAATTGTTTTTGTTGCTCATTCCTTGTACTTGAGGCATTGAAATGCTGAATAAGGGTGTCACCTCGCTCAGCTAGATCACTGATAACCTTTATGGATCTCCACCTTGTCGAGCTCTTCATGCAGTCTTCATGCTTTATCTAACCACTTAATTGGATCGTGTTCCAGAAGTGCATCTAGTAGTTTAATTCAAGATGCAGAAAAGGTCATGGGTTGAATTTATCTAGAAATGATGTCGATCTATAGCCTTTTTGCGAATGGTTGGGAGAAGAGTTGTTGTATACATTTGGGGTTCTCAGAACCTTCTTTGTCCACTAGAATTGCCATGATCAACTTCTTCTCTTCCAATGACACGTCATTGTCAAAGAGACCCAATCCTGCCAACAGCTTGGATAAATACGAGAGATTTCGACCAAAGGGTGTCACAGCGGCATCAGCAATGACCTTCTGTGGATATAAAGAGAGATAACACAGCAGTACTAGATCGTTCCTAGGAACAGTGGTTGCTGATGGGGTTTGAAACTCATGGCGGCCATGTAGATGCATGTCCCAAACAGACTAATAAGCTTAATTAATTATTTCCGGATGCTCCAACACATGTTCGTCATAATATGATCGACTCTTTGACTACAATCGTTGCTGTGGCCTAGAAGATACTCGTCTTGAAATAGCAACATCTTCATGCAGTAAACTGCTCTCGTCATCCATTTAGGCTACTGTTATTGAGGGGTTTGCAGCAGATGCTAGCTTCTTTAAAACCTTGCCGGTCTGCAGCATCCAAATATGCTCACTGCTCAGTCTCCTGAGTTGGAACTTTGTCAAAGGTTTGTCTTTGACCGCAATGAGAATTAAGCTGCTTAGTAGTCTGAGTGATACTATCCCTGATGCCAAGTTTTTCACGCTTATTGTGATGGAACAGTACTTTGGGCAGTTCTCTGCTAGAACGTCTCTTCAAGATGGGGGTTGGAACCTTTGAAGCTCTCCTTTTCTCCCTAGCTTGCGATATTACCGCTAACGCTACTGTAATCGGCAACACCTTCTCAATATTAGATGCAGACATTTAAATACTATCCTTATAAATAATGCTGTAGGCCTATATGTTAATAATAAGTATGCATTGCGTTCTTGGAAACAGGTTGAGCAATGAACAAGCAAAGCATGTTCAAGTGGTGAAGATAAAAACATATGCCTGTAAGACTGTAAGCTGATGCAACAGGTTGAACAGGAAGGGAGAGCAAGAAATCGTTGTTTGGAACACAAACATTTACATGGAACCTTTGCATCATAACAGTGTACAATTATACATAATAAATTGTTTAATGCATGAGATACTATACAGCCTAAGATATAATAATAGGCCTAATGTATGTAAGACTATGTGTATTGCGTACGGTAGTGCATTGATGACTTGGATTGTAACTAATAAAAGATCATAACATTGGACAGAATAAATCCTTTTTCGCAGGAATCCCTCACTTGTCAATTACCACTAAAATGCTCATAAAAATAGATAATTAGCAATCACTGATGATAAGAGCATTGTAGAATATACCTTTCAGCTGTGCCTAAGTAAAAATCATTAAGTATTTCTGTCAGAAAAACCATAATTTTAAGACTTGGAAGTAAATAATACTTAAGCTCGAAATTACGACAAATATTTGTAAACTACTAAACTTCAACGGCGTTGTGCAAGTCCTAAATATTTTTCAATTCTGATAATTTTTGGGCTACATAGGTTTTAGACCAAGTGGCACGGAATGGCGGGTTGGAGAAATTTGACATCTTAAGTTGAAGATTTTCTATTAGAGATGCAACCACCCTAATGTATATATGTATTTATGTATGTATGTATGTATGTATGTATGTATGTATGTATGTATGTATGTATGTATGTATGTATGTATGTATGTATGTATGTATGTATGTATGTATGTATGTATGTATGTATGTACATGTACGTACGTACGTATGTATGTATGTAGGTATGTATGTATGTACATGTATGTATTATATGTATGTATGTATGCATGTATGTATGTGCACCGTCGGCTTATGAAGTTGAAAGATTCATATCGTTTTATCCGTTCAACTTTATCTCATGAAATTTTTGAATCATATTCTTGGTCCAATTCTCTAAATATTTGCAAAACTTTAGCTTGCTATGTCATCAGGTATTAGAGATATATGCAAAACAATTTGGCTTACTTTTTGAACCACGGTGTATGTATGTATGTATGTATGTATGTATGTATGTATGTATGTATGTATGTATGTATGTATGTATGTATGTATGTATGTATGTATGTATGTATGTATGTATGTATGTATGTATGTGTGTATGTGTGTATGCATGCATGCATGCATGCATGCATGCATGAATGGATGAATGCATGCATGCATGCATGCATGTATATGCGTCTATTTATGTACGTACGTAGGTATGCATAAAGACATTCATAATAGCCCCAATTCAACTTTCAAATACCTAAATAGGAGATTGGAGATAAGCCAAGATAATTCTTACGTGAAGAGTTCTGTTGAGTCATCGTATATCCTTTACACCACAAGCATGTTTGCATGCGGTACGAATTGAAACACTGTTAGCCAAATCCAGCGCTTTTCAGTATTCACCAAACATAACCTGATTGTAGTCTTAGATCTATGCTGTATATCGATGTTGTCTTACTTACTTCTTAGATTGCCTTTACGATCACCAAACAGCAACGTCAACAAAAAGCGAATAACGGCAGAGGAAGAAGCGGATCAGCGAAAGCATTTAACATCACCAGTAATGACTTTCGAACGACATCATCGTCAAACAAGAATGCGGTCATAAACTTATGTTAAGCAACGTGTACAACACATCAAAATGATCAAAAGAACAGTTGCGATAGAAATATCAATAACACGAAGTTTAAATGCATAAAAAATTTAACATAGATGCGTGTAAATGCGTCTTAGGCTAAATTTAAAAAAATGTAAAAATATTTTCTTCCCTAAAAAGCATGACAATAGAAACATTTATCAGGAAATTATGTTCAGACAATTTAAAGTAGCCTAATTAATGGAAAATGCCAACTGGCTATTAAAGAAAGTATCTTCATGCAGGCTCAATTTCGAACTCAATTTCCAGAAGAAATTGAATTGAGAGTCATGCGTGATTTGTCATTTCTGTATTAATAGAAAGATTAAAAAACTGTGATGCGGAATAAACACATAAAACCATGATAGTTGAGTGATGCATTCTATTTCATTATAACGTAGGGAGATATAGATGGAAAAATAACTTACGTGCAACTGCAGGTTAATGTAATGTAACTGGTTTATTTACTGGCAATCAGCCATGCATTGACTTAGCACCAAAAGAAATCTCAGGTAAACTTAGAAATGTAGAACAAAGAAGAAGTTTGAGACAATAATATTGTCTCCATATTGTGGAGATGTCGTCAACAGGACAACTCTAAAGGATAAGAAAGTGGGCTAATACAATAGAGCTGTCGCTTTTTCATTCATGTAGCCTAGTTACAGATGGCTAACAATTCGTTAGGCGTAAAAAAAATGTTGTGTTTCCGGTAACGCGACCGACCCATTTTTACGGCCGCGACCCAAATATTTTTGTAAAAAATTTTTATTAAAAAAAATATTTTTTTCCAAAAAAAAAAAATTTCAAAAAAATTTTTTAATTTTTTTCAAATTAAAAAAAACAACATTTGTATTGACATAACATAAGAGACGTCAACAAAATGAAATTAATAGGACTGTTTATAGAGCAGTTTTAGGTGCAGACAGTCGGGAAATAGGCAGTTTATACTTGCTTAGAACACGTACTTTGTTTCAGCGTGCAAAAAAGACTAGTGGGGTATACTTTTTCGGATAGTCACTGCATAAAAATATTTTACAAAATAAAAATATTTTCCGACCTACCTACCCAATTTTTTTAGCTCTGTTACCGGAAACACAACATTTTTTTTTAGGCCTTATGATCAACGTGATTATAAACATCAATCTGATTATAAACGAAAATATTAAGAAAAACATTGTCTGGACTAAACCATAGTCTCATAGGCATATTAGCTCTTAATAAAACAGTGGCATGGATTTGAACCTCTGACCTTCCATCGACAGTCCAGCACGCTATCCACAATACATTATCAAACACATACATTCAGCTACAAAATAAATATTCACACTTTCGACCTGAGTGCAATAGGTCTGCTGACGGATACCTCTCCCTTTGAAGATGAAAGCTCATTTGATGCATACATCTCGGATCTAGTTTAGTTCTTCCACTAAGTGTTTTCAACCATTCAGTGTTCATCAGTTATTGGGCAGTTGAAGAGGTGCTATATAAATTCTCAGAATGAATGAATGAATGAATGAATGTATGAATGAATGGGTTCTAATCCAAAATGCACGATCAGGCCCGCAGAGAAGGAGGGCAAGGAGTCAAGTTCACAGGGAACCCGACGACTTTTATGAGCTCGATCAATCAATCAATCAATCAATCAATCAATCAATCAATCAATCAATCAATCAATCAATCAATCAATCAATCAATCAATCAATCAATCAATCAATCAATCAACCAATCAACCAATCAGTCAATCAATCAATCAATCGATCAATCAATCAACCAACCAATCAATTAATCGCTTAATCAATCAATCAATCAACCAATCAGTCGATCAATCAATCGATCAATCAATCATTCGATCAATCAATCAACCAACCAATCAATCAATCACTTAATCAATCAAACAATAAATCAATCAATCAATCAATCGATCGATCAATCAATTCGTTAATTAGAAGTCCTAAGCCGACACACACACAATCATGTAGCCTAGGCCTACACAACCTTAAACAGACAAATATTGTTCATGGCGTTAACGTAGGTTGCCTCATCGCAAAGACAAACAATGATGTTAGTAGGGTGCTAGGACAAAATGTCCCCGGACAAAATGTCCCGGACAAAATGTCCCGGACAAAATGTCCCTGGACAAAAAGTCCCCGGACAAAATGTCCCTGGACAAAAAGTCCCCGGACAAAAAGTCCCAGGACAAAAAGTCCCCGGACAAAATGTCCCTGGACAAAAAGTCCCCGGACAAAATGTCCCAGGACAAAAAGTCCCCGGATAAAATGTCCTCGGACAAAAAGTTCCAGGACAAAATGTCCCCGGATAAAATGTCCCCGGACAAAAAGTCCCTGTACAAATAGTCTCTTTTAAGAAAATAAAATCGCACGTTCTTTCACGAGTTCCTCTGTATTTTGGCAGCAGTTATTTGCGCAAAAAATTTATTGTCAGCATTATTAACCGTATCTATAAAACTTTTATTTAGGCCCCATGCTTTTCTAAATGTTCTAATCTAATGCAGGCCTAATTCCGATCAAGCAAAATAAGCAAATGACATGATTGGAAATTATCAAAAATAGCGAATAGTCCTACATAATAAAAGACAATAAAATAATGTCAAAATATTTACAATATTTGATTAATTATGATTATTAAACCTACAAAATTAACCACTTTAATACAACCAAGCAAACATTTGTAGGCAACTGAAAAGAAGCGTAGTAAATCTTTGCGAAGTGTCAAAACTCCCATGGCTGTAAACACGGTAATCCTGGGTGCACAGTGTGGCTTACACGGCCCGCTACTTGTTCACTGTTCAGGGATAGGAATGGACGTCAGCCCACTGCTCCGTCTGAAGTCACCCGAATCACGGCCCTGTCTACAACAACGGTTGTTGGCCGTACCTAATCGCAGACCCTGTCTAGAAAAGTCCAGGGTCAATCGCTTCTGTAGGAGAGAAAACACTAGCGGACTCACTCTGCGTTGGAGTCAGACTCTGCCTCTTTCGTGGTGATCTAGTGGGCAGAGCGTGACAGGTCTACTCTTTCTGGGGATAAGGGAAAAGTGTGACAAGGCGCAGGGTGGTCGGATGTTGAGCAGCGGGCCAGCGGCAATGACGCCAGAGACTTGTTGGCGATCCAGCTCCAAATATCGGTTTAATGGCAGCAGAACCAAACCCCACGTAAGCTCCTGGGCGTCCGATGGGTCTGCACTTCTGCGGTCCATATGGGAAGAAAGGCTGTTGTTATTCTAGAATAAATTGATGTCATTGACTGGGTAGCAAAATGTCTATCCGGGGTCGTCATGTGTCGTTGGATCGGCAGTCGTGAACTGGTGATGGGCTCTCCACCATGGATTATGTACATGTAGCCTTCTCCGTATTCTAGTACTGAATGCTGCAGATGAGACTCTCCTGTTGTGCCGTGTGCTATGGGTATTTTATTCTGGGACATTTTGTCCGGGGACATTTTGTCCGGGGACATTTTGTCCGGGGACATTTTGTCCGGGGACATTTTGTCCGGGGACTTTTTGTCCTGGGACTTTTTGTCCGGGGACTTTTTGTCCGGGGACTTTTTGTCCTGGGACATTTTGTCCGGGACATTTTGTCCGGGACATTTTGTCCGGGGACATTTTGTCCGTCCACGTGTTAGTAGATGTGTTTGAATTACGACGATCTTTAATAGGTAACGAGAAATTATGTGGTCTTGCTCGAAGGTAATATCCGTTACTAAAAGAGGAGGAACTACTCCGATGTAGTAAAGACCGGAGGATATGATTAAGATCACTGCTAATCCAGAATTATAAGTTTGCGGGTGCTGCCGCCAAGATGGTAGGATATAGAATTATAAGAAAACATTTAAATACACTGGCGTTTTGACATCGTACCCCATTGTGCCCTTGGCCTTTGAAACTCTGGGTCCAATAAACCAAGCTGGTTTGACCACTATCCTCGGTTACCGGCCTAGCTGGTACAATATCAAGAGATAACAAAGAGACTACTTTTATTATTCAGCGCTTACCCAGACTTTCTAAGTTATGACTATTCAACGTTTCTATGCAGTCAACTTCTGCAAGCACCTTTCCTTTCGGAAAAAACCACTGCGAAGACTAGCCATTCTAAAACATCGTTCCCATAAGTTTTACCTTCCGAAGGGATCATAATAATGTCTCCTTCTTCGTGTTCTTCTTCATGTTCTCTGCCCTCAGGCAGGTTCGTACATTGTATGTCCAATGACGCCATTTTTCTCTGTCCTGCGCCTCTCTTTTCAGTCCACTGTATCCATCTTCTGTCAGCATCCAGTCCAGCAGCATTGTTCTAGGTCTACCTCGCATCCTTTTCCCTTCCATCCTTTTCCCTTCCATTCTGTCCTCAATAATGTACGCTGAGAAAATAATAATAATTATTATTATCATCATTTATTCCAATGACAAGATCGTTGTTAATGGCTTTAAAAGTCTGTCATCAGACATTTCGGTCAACTAAGTGCTTGACATAGACTCGGACAAGAAACCATAGCGGATCATTCGCTTGATGAAGTTAGGGCTGCTAGGCTGTACCGATGATGATGATGATGGTTCTCTGCCTGAAAGCAGGTTCATTGGCTTTTATGCCCTTGGGGATGAGATAAGTGAGGTGGTTTCCCGTTGCCATCCCCACAGACAATGATGGGTAAGCAACTTGCCAAAGGTCGATCCGCGGCAGCTTGCGCCACCGCGTCTCATGCGTGCTAGCCCGAGATATCTAAATCTCTGAATGCCAACTCCCATCCCGGGACTTGAACCGCAGTCCGTTGTATCCAACAGACGAATGCCGCTCTCGCTTACCGGTGTAGCTAACTAGGCTGTACTAGAACAGTTGAAACGTTAAAAGTATAGCGGATGCATTTAAGAGTTTGGCATGAATTTGTATGTTTATCTCGAGCTATAAGAAACGCGTCAATGCAATCGCAAAGAAACTTTAAAAGTCAAACAAACAAAATAACAAACGTATTTATTATATTCGATAGACGATGTCGAAAACATACAATGCCAAAATGTCTTGTAAAAAGAACAGTTTCTAAAAAGCCTGCACTATTTTCATACAAAAACGAATCCGTAAAAGCGGTTAAGAAAAATGCCGACAAAACAGAGTTATGGACAGTCTATGATCCTATTATCCCATCAAATCTTCGTCCTCGGTAGGACTTCGTTTGACCTGAGGCAGAAGAGCGGACGTACTTCTGGGTAGATTAGCTCTGGCTTCTGCAATACAGTAACAGAATAAAACCTGACCATTAATTTATCATTTCAAAAGTATGCAAGCTAACATGACCTCCTATTGCTTCTCGTATCTGATTCAAGGTACTTGTAACTCTTAAGAAACTACTTTGAAGTATTTGGAAGTCTTAGAGACTACTTCGAAGTACCCATAACTCTTAGGAACTGTTTAGAAGCACTTATAACTCTTGAGAACTACTTAGCATCACTTAGAACTCTTAAGAACTACTTAGAAGTATTTGAAACTATTAAGAACTATCCAGAAGTACTTGGAACTCTTAAGAACTACTTAGAAGTACTTAGAACTATGAAGAACTACCTAGAAATAACTCGTAAGGACTCAAAATGGACAAGATCATACATACCTAGTTAATACCTACCTACCTACCTACCTACCTACCTACATACATACATACACACATACATACATACATACATACATACATACATACATACATACATACATACATACTAGGGGTCTGCGGGTACAGCATTTTTGCTACCCGACCCGTACACAGGACCGCTACCCGTACCCGTACACGACCCGTCCTCCAAATTGCTACCCGACCCGACCCGTACCCGCGGGTATACCCGTACCCGTACCGTACCCGCCACGTCATTAGTCGGACTTCATAGGGTTCAAGTCTCTACCAGGCAAATATATTCTTGCAACTCGGCAGGTAGTTATGATAACAAATGCGCTAATGAAGCTAATGATGATGATGATGATGATGATGATGATGATGATGATGATGATGACGACGATGACGACGACGATGATGATGATGATGATGACTCCAGTAGCAGCAGAGTAGCAGCAATGGTGGTGGTGATAGCAGCAGTAACAACAGCGACAGAACAATGGGGAACATTTATTTGTGTCCACAGCCCTTCAAATGTCTGGTTAGAAACGGATGGTGGTCACGATGAAGATGATAATGATCTGTGAATGTATAAATGTACATGAGTATATTCAGTTCTTGTGTACGTGTGGCCTATGTTGAATATATTATTCGCAAGGTAACCAGAGTGGCTGTTCTGGCAGCTCACTAAAATAATTATGTAACCCTAATATTTCCGGTTGGGGCGGGTAAAACCGGGTATATCCGTACCCGTGAGACCCTACCCGCACCCGACCCGACCCGTGAAATGCGTACCCGAACCGTATCCGACCCGCGGGTACGGGTCGGGTACGGGTAAACCCGCGGGTACGGGTATACCCGCAGACCCCTAATACATACATACATACATACATACATACATACATACATACATACATACATACATACATACATGCATATATACATACATACATACATACATACATACATACATACATGCATAAATACATACATACATACATACATACATACATACATACATACACATACATGCATACATGCATACATACAATGTCATACATACATACAATACATGCATACAAACATACATACATACATAACATACATAGGCCTACATACAAACATACTATAGATATACAAACATCATTATTATACGCAGAGACTTACCTCCTTCTTCGCCACAGCAGCCGTCGGTGACTCTGAGATTGAACGGCATCGAGTTGGTCGTCATGAGTATCTTATGCTGTGCGAAGTCGATCGCCTTCTTCACCAAACAATCGGCGACGACATCCATCGTGCTGCCTTCCACCTGTGGAACGGACAGGAAGCTGCTTCCACTTGAGTCCAACCCTTCCTTGTCTGGAGCGGTACCCCACGATGATTCATCAGGTGTGGAATGTATGCTGGCGGCATCGTGGTTATCAGGAATATCCCCAGACGAAAGTGCCTTGATGTCTGGAACATCGTGAGCTGGATTTTGATCGTTGTCCCGAACATTCTCAGCGGAAACTCCCTGGAGCTTCGCGTCATCTGCAGCAACAGCTCTCAATCCACGAAGGACATCTCCGACTAAGTCCAAGTGGGAGACTGGGGTTCTTGGAACACAGAACGCGTCCGTGAAATCCTTTGACGAACAGCAGGACGCAAAGTTCGACGACTCCAGTCCCTCTGAGTCCACGAAGTCGGGACTGTCGCTGGGACAAGTCTCCATCGCAACATCGTCCAGGAACGGACTGAAAACCGGAGTGAGGTACACGGAATCCATCGAGGCATTGTCCGCTCGAAGAATCCCTTGCTGCTGATCCATTTCCGGTGGGAGATCGCCGGGCAGGAAGACATTGTCGGAGGTCAGCTCCTTCTCGTTTTCTGTTGGGTCCCGGCAGAGTGGTTCCTGCTTGATTTGACGAGCGACCGTGCAGTTTCCAGCGAGTGCCTGCTGGTAATACTTCTCCAGAGCGATGGTCGTTTTGCGGATGAAGTCCTCGCATGCTGTGGAGCCCTGTGTGAACTGCTCCTCGAATCTGCTAGGACCGGTGTCCGTGAACCAGTCGTCTGCAAACGGAGATGGCGGTCGATTCATGAAGTAGAGTGGATCCTGGAAGCGCTCATCATACTGCCCGCTGTCCGGCTCCTTCTCCAACAGCTTAACCTCTTCTTTTGACACTCCCTCTTTGTTCTTTTCCATTGCTATCTGGGCAGTTTCTTCTTCCACCTTCGGCTTTTCCTCTTTGCTTTTGTCTGTCTCCACTGGTGGTGGAGGAGGTAGAGTCATCAAATAAAGTGGATCCTTGAATTGCTCAACGCCATGCCCACTGTTCTCTTCCGTCTTCACCTTATCCTCCTCTTTTGATCCTTCCTCGTTCGTCTCTTCCATCAACATCTCATTCTCGTCTTCTGTTGACTCTTCCTCAAATGCGTCATCCTCAAGCACAAAATCCATGCTCTCGTAGGGTGAGCAGGCGAAAGAAGTTTTGCCCTCGAGGATCCTCTGAAAATCTGGATCCCTCGCAAGAATCTGCTTGAGACGTACCTGCTTCTTATCATCCATCTCGTCGTGCTCAAAGTCGAGATACCAATCGTCCTCGAAGGGCAGAGACGAGTCCCTTCCCACGAGACAATTGAAGCCTCCTGACCTGTCGCCAACATCAGGGTTCAATTTCCTACGATCATTCCATTCAGGTGGAGTCGATTCAAGCACACTCTTCCCACAGTAACTCGATGGCGTCTCACATCCCTCATCCTTGGTTCTGTCATCGCTCGTAAAACCCAACTTCGACTCATCGTTAAGGTCGATTAGCGGTCTGCAGGCCTCTGCGAGACCAGTCTCACTCGCAACGTTGCCGGTGAAGCTGTCGCAACCTTCAACGTAGGCAGACGGGATAAAGCTTGCTCCTTGTGGGACACACTTTTCTCCCGAGTCAGAGTCCGTCAGGGAATAGTTCCCGAATCCTTCGTTGATAGAAGACTCCGATGCATCTGCCTCTGGTCCGGAATACGATCCGGATGACTTGATCGGAGATTTGCACCTGTTGTCGGCGCACTGAATCGTGAAGCCAGCCGTTCCGTAGCGCGTCACCTGTTCAGCGAATTCGAGGGAGGCGTTTCCTTCAGCAATCTTCGGTCTCGTGCCTTCGGATATGTTCGCCAGCAGACCTGTAGATTCCTCTTCGGTCTGCGCCTCCGACTCGATCATGAACGAGTTCGGCTTCCCGTTTCTCGCCGTCTCGCTACAGAACCAAGCTTCCAGGCAGGGATGTAGAATGCTTTCCGGTCCAGGTAGCTGGAGACTTTCCGCCTCCGTTGGGTGAGGAGATTGACATGTCGGGCCACACCCAACATCCGAGAGATTGAATCTGTTCATGGGAAGGACGCGGGGTAAGGCATTACGCTGATGGCAGCGTCCTGCAAGTCCACCAGAACACTCAGCACTGCGGAAACTCAGTGGAGTCGCAGTGTTGAGACCGGCCGGATTTCCACAGCTGCCTTTGTTTTTCTGAGTACAGCCATGACACGTTTCGGCAAAAGAAACGGTAGAAAGATAGCGAATGGAACTCTGCTTCATTACGTCGGATGAACAATTATTTCCGCAGGTATTTCTTGCACAGCACGAAATATCACCATCTGAAATATTTTCGTTGTTCGTGCAGAATTTGCGGTGGCTATCCGTTGGCAATGTTGTCATGCCTGGAAGATTCTGTTCAGAGCGAGTACCTTCATCAGCTGGTTGAGTCATTTCGTCCACTGCTGTCACCACATCGTCGTCGTCGTAATCATTCTCGTAGTTTACGATTCCCTTCAGCACACACTTTGGAACGCGAAACACCTTCAATCCGGAATGACTGTCCTCCTCCGCAGAGATGTCCGAGGACTCTTGGTCTCCAGTTACTGAGATGCTCTGAGCAAATTCAAAATCTGTGAGATTGCAATGATTTCGATCTCTGTTAATGCTATAAAAACCATCGTTGTCTACGGCAAAAGTTGCAGTAAGACTACCTCTCCGTGCTTCATTCCAGTCCACTCTTGGCAAGTTAGAAGACAACTGTGGTCGGAAAACTGCGTTGGAGTCATCATCCCCTAAGACCTTCAGCGAGTTCTCCGCTGTCCTCGCAAAATCCGTAAGATCCCGGATCAACCTTTTACCTTCGCTGTCTTCAGTTTCTTCTTCCATTCTGTTCAGTGAGGGGTTCTGGTCTGCGGCAGAAGAAGGTTTGTCTTCCTTGAGGCACTCTGAATCAGTTGGTGGTACTGACTGACTCTCGCCAGATCCTCCGCTGACTTTCCATATCTCTTCGAAAGGTTTTACCTGCCGATGGGAAGACACAGTCGTCCAGTCCATAGATTGCTGGGCATGGTAGTCACCTTCCGAATGAATAACAAACACCTTCAATGAATCTCTAAGTACATCGGAATTCTCAGAAAGTGGATTCTTATCCACGCATTTCTCATGCAAACTGCTCGATGCAGTTTCTTCTGACCACGTAGCAGCCACATCTCCACCATGGTCTGTTGGTAACTCGCTTCGGTTACTAGTAACAGTCTCATCTCGGCAATTGTTCTTCGATTCCGATTCATCCAGAAAACAACATTCGCCGGAAATAGTGTAGAAGGTCTTTGGCGGAGCAGGGGATTCGCACAGGGTGGGGTACGTTTGCGTCGTTGCAAAGTCGGAGCAGTTGGGAAGGTAAGGACGAAAGATCTTCAAATTATTTTCATCGCATTTCTCTTCTTCATATTTTATTGGAATGGCGTCAACGTCATCTTGTGCGTCTTCGTATGATTCGTATTCTTCACTACTGCCTTCTTTTTCCTCTGCCACGTCACCTGTTTCAGCCAACATCTTGCCAGCATCTTCTTTCTGTTTAGCTGATTCAGTCAGCGTCCTATCGTCTCCTCTCTTTGATGAATAGTGGACATCCCCGAAATGAAATGGACTTTTGGTACTGCGGAACATCCCTCTTTCGGAACGTTCACTATAAGTCTGACGAAATGCCGGTGGTTCTCTGAACGTTTCCGTCTCAACCTCAACATCATCGGACGCAGATGAATATTCAAATAGAGCGATGCCATCCCACTGCTCCTCCGAACCATCGTTGGGTAGATCCTCCTCTGGTATAGCAGGCAGCTCCTGCGAATGGGGTTCGTCGTTCGATACTCCTGACCTGTTCCTCTCCCTCTTTCCACTAAGAACAATCGACTGCGAGTAGTGTTCCAACTGACTCCGAGTCACTCCTCGTATTTCCGGTTCCGGAGGATCGTCAAAGCCCAGAGTTTCGTTGTTGGTGTTCAGGTTTTCGTCGGGCATTTCCGGCAGCGGAGATTCGGTGGCTTCGTTCACCTCGAAGTAAGGAATGAGATCGTTGAGTGACTTCCTGTCACCGGGATAGGACGGACAGTCTTGCGTTCTTCGGATCTGATTCACGAAATACTGATACGCCTTGTAGTGGCGCTCCTCACACGGGTACAGCTCCATAACGGCAACGTTCGAGGCTTTCTTTTCATCCGAAGCAACAACGTTCTGAGAATCTGTTTCTGCGTATGATGATGAAGACGTATCACGTATCATCGGACTTGTATCGTTCACAGAATGTTCAGTCATATCCCCTGCGGCGCCCTGGTTCATCGGAGTTCCGTCATGAACAGAATAAGCAGTTGGCTTCATGCTTTTGACTTCTGGCGAAGCAACAATGTTCTGGGTATTGGAGAAATCGTCGAGACTTATCAGATTCCTTGAGAGATCCGATTGAGTTGCACTGTCAAGCTCAGTAGTCAGATTCACGTTATCAATTAAATGAGTAATTAAATCAACGCCTTTGATTTCTGCCGACGACATCACGTTCTGAGTATCGGGTACTGCAAACCTGGAGTACTCATCTGTCTGACTGGTCTCATTCCGTTCAGACTCAGTAACCAGGCTGGAACGAGTAGCCAACCCTCCGTCCTTGGTTTCTGCTGAATTTAGAATGTTCTGAGCATCAGCAATTGGGTACAACGAGCACTCATCGAAATTTATCAAGCTGCTATCATTGACCAAACGACCTGCTGGTTTCTTAGCGGCGTCTCGAACAGCCTTAGTTGTCTCGTAAACTGACCTTAGAAATGAACTCCTGATTCTGATTTCTGTGGGAGTCACAACGTTCCGAGTATCGGTTGATGCACTCGCCGAATACTGATCCAGATTCGTGAAACTGGTGCCGTTCAGAGAAAGATCGAAAAGGCCATCGATAGAATATTGATTGATGAGACTTGTGTTATCGATTGAACAAGCAGCATCCAGATTTCTTCCTTTGCTTTCTTCCGAGGTTACAGTGATGTGACTATCGGCTGATGCGTACGTGGAACATTCATCCAGAGCCGCAGTGGTTATCATACTTCTTTTTTTAACTGGATGGTCGGCCACATTTTCAGGAATGTCCCGAGAAATGAGACTTGTGTTGTTAAATGAATTTCCGAACGTATCCAGAGTCATCAGTCTTGAGTGAGCCATTGGACTTCCAAAAACAGCTGACGTCATTGAGTCGTTTACCGGATGGTCAACAGGATTCCCAGCGGCTCCCCAACTTATCAGGCATTCGTCATCACCGGTTGGACTTCCGACAGTGTGGGTTCCTGCTTCCTTTTTAAACCAACCGAGAACCTGACCGCTAACCACATCTGCAGAGTTGTACTGCGCGTCACCCTCATTGCTTGCACCTGAGTTGCTAACCCCTTTATTTCTAACACCTGTATTGCTAACACCTGTATTGCTTGCACCTGCATTGCTAACACCTGCATTGCTAACACCTGTATTGCTAACACCTATATTCCTTGCACCTGTATTACTTACACCTGTATTACTAACACCTGTAACTTCAAAATCGTAAAGCAAATCGGCGACATCAACGCCAACAATCGGCGAAGACACATCCTCCTTTTCAGCGACATCAAGAACCGGAAGTACGTCATTGACATCGGCAGGCGGAAACACCGAGAAAAGATCCACCTGGAAAGAATCAGAACCCTTCCCAAACTGTTCTTCGACGACATCGCAATTCGGGCTTAACTCCTCAGCACCTACCGCTTTACCATCGGTCTTCCAGGCAGTGGTCTCAGGAGAAGCACTTCTGTCAACACATACTTCTGACGCTAATACGTTCTTTATAAAGAACGTCCTATCAGAGCCTTCGCAAATGGCAAATGACTGGGTAAGCTGGATAAGCTTGCCCGTTCCCGAATCATCACCCTGAGCGTTGCCCTTTCCAGTAACACCTCGAGCGTTGCACTCCTGATTCTTGGTTTCAGTCAGGTGACAGCAACGATCCGGATCATCAGAAAGACTTAAGTTCGCCAAGTGATCAGTTTCGGAGGAAGGCGGAGGCTTAAAATCTGATTCCAGGTCGCGAAGCTTTCGTGGAGATTCCGTTTCCTTGACAATCTCCGCCACGGAAGAATCAATGGCGTGTTCAGAGACAAGCCATTCCTCGTCAGAGTCGGAAGATGGAAGAAGAGCTCCTCCAAAGCTCAAGTCTCTAAATGCTTCCGCCGCGTTTGGATTCAGAGTTCCACGATGATCAGATGCATCGATGTTATCGTATTGTTTCTTGTCCTCCGCACCACCGCAGACCCTGAATTTAGCCTTTGACGTTGCTATTCCGAAGTTCCTGACCTTTCTGCTTTCGTCGACAAGGTCAAAGGTCTTCAAGGTCGCCGTGTCATCTCTGCTTGACCTCTTTTGTGGCAATTTTTCATCCCCAGAATGGCAAGTTGCATCTGACGCCTGTGGAGACTTTACGCAATTGCCATCACTAAACTGGCCATTCTGTGAATGCAGCTCTCCTCCGTTTGCCTCAGCATTCTTCTCTACAGACTCCGATATGTCTTTGCACAAACGGGCGAGCGTGTCTGGGTTCGAGACTTTCTCTTGCTTTGCGTAGGGATTGACATGCAACAAAGTCTTCCTATCATACATCCTTGACCTTTCCACATTTAAGTCCAAAGCATATCCGAATGGAATGACACCGGTTGCTTTGGACGCTGGAGTATCCCGACACGTGGTTGCGTCTACCACCATCCCTGGAATAATGCCTCTTGCGTTTCGATTATCCACCTTTGACGACGGAAATCTCAGGTGTCCCGGGACGTGGCCAGACATTCCGGAAAGCTCTCTCTTTCGCGAAAATTGTTCCAGCTCTCGTCCAAGGTCCTTCTGGTCACAGGACGTGCAGAAAACAATTTCCACCTCGTCCTGAACCTCACCTACCGCTTCGACGGTCAGAAGGCTGGTGGCGGAAGCTGACTTACCAGGGTCGCCGCCGGTCGTCTCGTGGGTCCTGCTGCCCAGAAACTTCTGCCACATGCTGACTGGGTTGGACTCCCCGTGACGACGAGGAAGCTGAGCGTGCTGCATCAGTTTTGAATCGAACAGCATCACCTTGTCAAGGGCAATAACTGCAACAGAAATGCGCAATAGAAGTCGAAACAAGAAGCAAAGTCCACACTTTTTTCAGAGCGCCACTCGAAAGACAAACCCTGGCTACCAGTCTATTCACGAGTCAGAGGGCTGTCCGTAAGAGTAGCCCAATAGAGTTCCGAGTCCGGTTACCAGAAGGTTAGAGATACATACAGATCGAGTATTCGTGAATTGAGGTTTTAATATTAATAGTAAATATTCGTGAATATTAAGATTTTTAATATTCTTAAATATTCGTTAACGAATGATAGCGAACAAGTCTACTGAAACCGCAGGGTTATCCGGTCCATGACATTCACTCGCATTCAGAGACCTTGAAGTTTTAACAAGAAACCTACTAAAGCTACTGAAATATGCTTCTGAATTGTGTACAATTCATTCAGTAAAACTTTAAACGTTTCTATAAATAACAAAATGAGAATTAAGAATTTAAAGAATTTCTTGAGTGAACGTAATATTGTACGGATATAATATTCGTTGGCAGTTTTAATATTCGTTAATAATTAATATTCATGAATATTTGCAAATCTTATTCGTAATATTGGAATACTCGATTTGTGGTCAGAGGAAAAAGAGTAGCTGTTAAAGTGGGTGTCATTTAGGTCAAGCATTGAGAGATGAATTCCTGAGGAGGTGCAAATTGACTTTTGAGTAGAACCCTCTATTCTGTCCAACCTCTCAAGACTTCTAATACACCTTGTTGTCTTTTACCATGCAATTTGCTGAGCTGCTGTGAACGCAGTTACTTATTCAGACATATCAACATCTCAACAGCTCCGCCTCGCCCCTCCTGTGGTCATGAACTCCGTCCTCCGGCTCATGACTTCTCTTTTCCGGAAAAAGATACCTGTAACTTTATCTCTAGAGTACTATTAAACAACAGTTTTAAACCTAGCAAACCTATATCCATTTTTAACCTAACAAACATAGATCAATTAATATTCATTCAAGCAATTTAATATTTATTTATGTTGCATATAATTATAAACTGAACTTATACATAAAACCTTTGTAAAATTAGTTATATGTAACATGCTGCGTTCTGCCAGCCTGAAGTGTTGATTAAACGAAAATTGTTTAATTGATTGATGGACTGTAAACATCAGCGTGATTCACAGTTGTGTGGAGCCCCATAAGCATAGACACAAAATGAATGCATGAGGAAAGTGTTCACTATAATGTATGGACAAACATTCCGAGATTTTCAATATTACCCGTGTATTTTAGGTCGTAGACGCCCCATTCGGAGAAGAGAACGAAGAGCGCATTGTACATCGGCTGTCCAAGCACTTTGTTCATGAAGGGCAGAGGTTCCCAGACGACAATCGTACAGTTCAGATTGTTATCATCGATCGTAGCCACCATCTTGAACTCCGTTCTCTCTCTCGCATTCGCGTCTACCCAGGTCCAGTAGAGTCCTGAAGTGTAGAAAATGCTCGATTACTACATTATCTAAGGGTTTGATCTATTGTATTGTATTACATAATATGACCAATTGGTTATCTATAAAAGTGATTTTCTCAGCAAAAGTCTTTCAGAAGCGCTGCCAGTGCGATCGAACCCGAGAGAAAAAGCAGAATTTAGGACGAAAAACACTAAGGAAAGACAACCACCCACAAACCCAACCAAACACACCCATCCATCCATCCATCCATTCTATAAAATGAATTAATATACGGTCTCTTCGAGATAACTACTCAGAGCCGCTCCCGACCCAGGCACATCCAAAGAGGAAAGTCTTAAGTAGTTCATAAAAAGAGTTAGACAATTACCGCGGAAGGGAATGCAGGTCAAGTGGGAGTCATTGCAAACCGACTGCATGTTGTGGGGTGATGTTCCGAGAAAACACCTTTCTCTCTAAAGTTCTAAACTACATGTGATAGTCATCGCTAATTACCGGAGTTTTCCGGAAATTGGCATCCATCGGTCAGCCTCGGGTTCACCCTCCATCCGTTGACGGATGAACGAACGCAGAAGTGCGTCGATGGTGGGAATTTCTTAGTCGGGTATTTCCCGACAAACAAATGCCTCGGTTCAGTGGCATCTGGAAAACAGTCCACAGAAAAACGAAGTAATTTCCGTGCAGGCTCAAACCGAATATTTATTCATTCACTTAATGTAATAGAATAGAATATTATTCTAGGCTACATTCAATCGATCAATTATTACAAACCGCATTTCGCTGACGTATTTTTTTAAAATATGATAATTCCTCTGCCCGAAATGTACAAATTGCCCAATGATTTGTATTAGACATGTCCAACGTTTAAATTCAACCGCAACGGTTCAGATTGGATGTTCAACCATCCGAACTGAGACCCGTTATCTAAATGTCAGATCTTCCAGCTATTTTTCTACAATTCTCTTACACCAGGAGGCGCTGTAGAAGCCTCTGAGTAGGCTTCTTGAAGGAAAGCGGCGCCATATAAATTTCGGAAGCAATGAATGAAAGTGAACTGTATCAGGTCTAACACACTGCAGGATACTCAGACCCGCCGTTCCCCTCGCTTCTCTGCACAGGGCAAACTGCTTGTCACATAATTATGCACGTACTTCTACCAGGCAGCGACGAGCCCTCTCTGTTAGTGGCTCTGTGGTCTAGAATGGGCTACTCCCATACCTGCACCTACTGCCATGACAAGTTCTTTCGCAATCTTAAAACTATCCTCTTTAGTCGAGGTTGGGTCGGGACGCTACTGAGTCTCAGTAACCTTGCAGTGCGCTATATAAATCCTCGTTATAAATAAATGAACAAGTAAACAAACAAATAAATAAATGAAATTGTGATAATGTGCAACGATCTATACGCACTCGTATGCATGAGCGTCTGAGTCTGTTGGTCCCACTCAATGAAGACAATCGTCCAGGGTCTGGAGATGATCATCTTCCGTTCACGTCTTTCCAACACGGTGATGCTCTCCATCTGGGCGTCCCCAGCCTCCACACCACGCTCAGCAGCCCGGCTCTGCTGCTGCTGCTGATTCAGAGCAGACATCCGAATCGTTGCCCATCTCTGAAGGCGAACGTAGAAGGGCGACGATGGGACCACGGTCAGTCGAAAGGCGAACAGACCGAACTCTAAGCGAAGCAAACGGTTATGGTTACATGGCTCATTTTTGAAACAGAAGGAAGGAGGAAAAGTAGATGAGAAGGAAATGGGAAGCAAGAAATGACTGGTCACCACTTTTTGGTCAAAGTTATATCAGAGTATATTTACAGCACTCAGGTAAGTTATTAAGTTAGTAATTAGTCTTTATTTGCATCTGCTAAGCATTATTATACACTACATTGCATAAAACGATTATAGCCTACATGGATGCAAGAACTGTTAGTTATTAATCTGCCTGATACTTTGGCGCTTGCAGGAGCTGATATTCGCATAAGAAATAATAGGAACATTTTAGCAAGGCTAGGCATAAATACACAAAATAATATAGCATAATTATACATTATACAGTCATAGTTCAGTTTACTTACCTGGATTTTTTGTGACTGAAAGACCATTAACGATTTCGTTGTTTGCTGGGCAGGCAAAGTGAGCGTGAAGACAGATCTGTTCGTTGCGAGAGAACCGAGGAATATGGCCAATTATGATGATTGGCAAAGACTTATCTTCGAAGGATTCAGAGGCTCCGAAGGAATCCATTATTCTATCATAAAATATAAAGAATATGTTTGGGATCCCGTGCAGAATATAGGTCTACTTCCAGCAATATGATTGCAAAGTCAAGGCGACTACTTAGAGGCGCTCCCGGCTGTAGCTTGCAGCAAAAAGCACAGTTTTGAGTTGAAAAAATACTTCGGTAAGAGTAAGGCTTACCAGTAAGCGTTATATTATTATTTTCCTGGAGTACCATTCAAGACCACCGGGCCGGCCACGGAAAAGTTAGATTCTACATAGTTACAGTTCGTGCGAATGAATGGAACCAAGGATACCCTGTAGACCCCTTTTGTGCAGATAGGAGAGGGTAATGGTCTTGGATACCCGGGGAACAGCAAAGCTTTCATAGGTCGTCTGCGGCCACACCCAGCTGACAGCGGCGAACCAGATGATGACGACGATGATAAAAATTTACAGTAGCAACCGATAAATAATATAATAATAATAATAATTTCTCTTTAATGAAACGCCTGCAAGCGCACTGTGCTGACAACGACAACAACAACAACAACAACACTTATTGTCATTGTTGTCATTGGGTTTATAAAAATATCATTAATTTTATTAGTCTATAAAAAGTTTGTCGGTTTTATGAAGAAAGGAATTTGACCCATAATAATTATGCCATCATCATTATTAGTTGCAGTATTATTACATTTTATTACCTTTATTGACATTTAATTTAGTGATTCATTAGCATCATTTTCGGTAAATTATTACTACTCTTACGTTAATTAATTTATGACACGAAAATTTATTAATTGACTAAATGTTGCGAGTACTATATACTGTACTGTACAATATTATCCTATATTATACTGTACTATACTATATAGGATTTATAGAGTGCCTCTCGCAGTACAAGCTAATCAGAGGCGCTCCCAGTGCGAAGAACCCCTCGAAAAAGAGAAATCTTAAGACAACAGGCATCCAGCTAAAATGTGAGCACAAGTTATAGAAGGAAGACCACTGGGCCAACAGAGGCACAAATGTGGTGCTGGGCTGTGGCAGTCCGAGACCGTGCCATGGTACAAGAAGGTCATGAAGGCCATCTACTCTCCGCTAAAAAGCGGAGAGTAGATGGGGGCGGGGGGAATAAGTGAGACACCATTGAATATACACACAAAATGAAGCGCTAGATATACACGTGGGCGACACATAATCAGTTCAGTAAGAGAAATTCTTTGTGTGGCTTCAAACCCAAATCCAATCAGCACCGAGAAAGGTCAAAGTCTAATCTGTGTCGAGAAAATGTCAAAGCTTAATTATTTGTGTCGAGAAAGGTCTGGTAAGGAAAGATTGTGTTTATTACCGGCAGTATCTGCACGCCCACATATCATGCAAGAAACAACTAAGCACCTACCCTTGCATTTACTGACGGTTGAAATCAACAATTTTCCGATAATTTAATTTAATCCTAATACAAAATCACGCCGACGATATAACGCTGTGGACGAGAATTATCCGAAATTTATTGAGATTAAATTCAAAACTTCGCCTTAATTTCTTTCGATATAAAAAGTTGATGACATGTAAACTTATGACGTTACCATGACGTCATAAGCTTAGGTTAAGGACACAGGATAGGAAACTCACCGTATTAAGTTGTGTCCTGGTTTTTGGACGATAATTGGAGTGCGGAATTTTCAAATTTGCACGAAAAAAGCATTAAATTCATTACATTTACGAAGACAGATTGGCGAATAGTTATGTTTGCACAGCAAAAAATAAATTGCATTTGGATATTCGAAGCATAATCTTTAGTATAAAAACGGGATTCGAAGTGGAGCGACATCTGTGGTTGAAAGTGAAATAGACGTACACAAAATTTTCGCGTCTAACCAATTAATTCTAATTAAACAGAGAGTCCATGAACCCACTTGAAACCAGAGCTGTATATTTTTTATAAGGTCGTTGGCTTAAACCTTTGCAGCTTTGCTTGAACCGAGGTGTTTCCAACAACGAAATTGGATACACAGCAAGAGACACTTTGTATTCAGTGACGTAATAAGTAGCAGCTTTCCATTTGAATCAACGATTTGAATGTCTGAAAGTTGGAAAGTTGGTAAGTGAGTGAGCAAGCAAGTAGGTAGCCTAAGTGAGCAAGTAACTAAGTAAGTGTATTCTGTATTATGAAAACTGCGTTTATACTGCACTTTACATTAAGCCTATAATATTTGTTACATTAAAATAAGACGAGTTAAAATAAATTAAATTAAAATATTTATGTGTAAATCGACTAGACCAAAAATTGTCGTTTAAACAAATCTTTCTCTGACCATAACAACAAATTCATAAGAACTCAGCAGTACAAGAGCTGCATACACTCTGTAGTGGTAATGGTAATCGTAAATTTATATAGCGCAACTACCACAACTAAATAACTTACTGTTTCTCCCTTCTTGTCTTTCGTTAGTTACCACCATGAAATCAGACTTGCACAGCGACTTTCCTTGACAACGACCAAGTTGTGATGTGTCGCAATGAAAAATCCTAGTTTATTATTATTTCAAACGAGTGTTTATGGGCCTATAGCCTGTAGCGCATCTTCAAGATAAACTACTCAGAGGCCATTTTCGCTGCTAAAATAACCGGTGACTTTTAGGCTTTTCTGTTTTACAAAAATTTAACAAAAAATTAACGCGAGGTCCATGTAGACCTATGCATGTGCGCAACTGCGCAAGGCGGGTCGGTTTTCTGGGGGGGGGGGATTTTTACACATTCAATTTCTCTGAGGGGATGGTACGTATTCACATGTTTACAACACCTCTACTTAGATTCGATTTTTCCGGAATGGGGGTTTAAGAAAAATTATTCCGAGGGGAACTTCCCCCAGAGACATACATATACACTGTGTCCGGAAAAATTCCAAGGCTTTACGGTAAATATAAGAATAATTAGTAAACATTAATAGATTTTTAAAATTCCAGAAACAGTTTAATCCTGAAATATTATGGAACTATAACTTATGTTCGAAATGCCCGCCATTGGCTTCCACGCATGCTTCGAGACGTACACGCCACTGACTAACAGCAGCATCGACGACCAGTTGATCAAGTTCATCCCAAGCATTAACAATTCGCTCGCGGAGTTCTTCGATGTTTCTGACCTTTGTCTTGTAGGCCCCTATACTTTCTCCTGCATTACTCCCCAAATTTTATAATCTACAGGATTTAAGTCCGGACTGTTTGGTTTTAAAATTTTCTAATTGATTACTATCTAGTTTTTTCATTCATATATTATAGCCTTGGAATTTTTCCGGACATAGTGTAGATTAACACTGGTCTTAACCTTTCATGGATGTAACCTGTTGACTCGTTTAGTGATTCAATCGAAATAAGCCAATAGCTCGAAATAATTATATCGACCAGCAAGAAGAGGATTTTTATTTTTGTCCAAAATAAATCCGTTTAGATCAAAATTCTCTATTTAATTGTTAGGTCACATTTGCCGAATAAGATTAGATTAGATTACAACTGATTAGATCAAATTAAATCATGTCATATCTACTAATTCATTTCAAGTTTCAATGTCTGAGTTTGATGTCCAGTCAATCGAAATTTATATAGAGCCTCCACAATGTCTCTACTTAGATTCAAGTGATTGTGTAATGTAACTAGCTTCGCGTCATTGGCACGGTTACCAGTAATCCTACGCATGCAAGTTATTCGCTCTTATAGCGCCTTTAAAACACCTCATATAAATCCCAGGTTAAATATTCTAGACATGGAAAGACGAACAACTTAAAAAAATTGGCTACGCATAAATCTGGGTCAAGTGAAACTCTGCGCCATGATTGGTTGCTTTCAAGGTCAAATTGTACGCATCATTAAAAAAGGCAAGGTGAAGGTGACAGCAGTGCGTTTGCAGGCGGTTCATTAAAGTATATACTTACTTACTTACTTTACAATCAATATGGGAAACATCATGCAATAATGCAACGTAGTACGCCTTGACACAGTTTCTTGCCTTTCGATTGGATGATCCATTTTCGCTATTCTAACACCGAAATTAATGAAGTTATGCCGTTGACCTAGTTTCTACTATTTCAATTGGATGATCCAGTTTCTTTAAATCAGTTTTTCTAGTCAAATCCTAAATTCGTAAACAATCTTCTAGCAATCAAGAGTTGTTTCTGGGTAAGATGTTCGGCCAATATTATTGTTCCAAGAAGGGTAAAAACCTCTAAGTAAATAACTCATCATTAGAGTCAACTTAAGTAGAATGCAGTTCTCAACGTCATATCACATAAGTCCCAACCCAACACGATCCAGCAAAAGTCAGCCGCACAAAAATAAGTCCAGGTAGGCCATCAATCAAAACCCGACATTTAACATAATCACGTGACCTAATCGCCAGATTACCAGCAACCTTGGCAGTCGTATGGCATTATATTTAAATGAACATCGTCGCTGAAAAGGACGTTTAGCCTAAATCCGCGCGCAGGAATACACACGCAGGGTGGCACTATTTTCTGCTTCCGCGTTAAAGCTCCCTCTGGCGTTCGTTTTCCCATCCATCATTCGCAACGTCATAACTCCGTCAGCTGTACGGATATCTCGCGAATCGTCTGCAGGTCACGGTGATTGTTCCCGACCGCGTCCGCCATCTTGGTGTGGTTCCGACTTCCGGTGACGTCACCGACGACGTCCGTCTGCTGCTGGGCGTTGTTGTTCGTCCGCGTTTCGTCGCCAGGGTGCGTCGGGTGGTGGAACCGCCCGACCGGGGGACGAGGGACGGTGTGCGACCCGGACGGGCAGTGCGTCCCCCTGACCCCGCCGGTTGAGGCACCGCCGCCGGCGTGGACGCCCGATGATAGATTGGCCGTGATGGAGAGATCGTGCGGGTCTTCGAGAGTCAGAGTCTGAGTCTGGAATAATACAGACAGAATACAGACGGTTATGGTTGTCATAATTTTATGTGGTGTTTAACTATATATACCTTATATACCTTATGGTTGTCATGGTGATTACGGCGTCGTCCTCTTTATCTTTATCCAAGCTTGGGACTGGCATTGCTAGAATACGAGCTGGGAGGGAGGGAGGGACAAATAGACAGACAGGGAGGGAGAAAGGGAGAGAGATACAGAGAAAAAGAGAGACAGAGAGAAAGAGAGACAGACAGAGACAGACAGAGACAGAGAGAGACAGAGGGAGAGGGAGAGAGAAAGGGAGAGAGGGAGAGAGACACAGAGAGAGAGGGAGAGACACAGGGACAGAGACAGATACAGAAAGACATGGAAGGGCAGGAGGGGAGGATATAGAGAGAGGAAGAGAGAGAGAGACGGACCATGAGAAAGAGAGAGAAAGAGAGACACAGACATGCATACGAAAAGAGAGAGACAGAGTGAGTGAGAGAGAGAGGGAGGCAGACGAATCGTTGAGAGCGACTTTAAGGCGAACAACAATTGAATGCGATAGATTTAATCGCATTATACCAGTAAGCATCACGTTCAATCTAATAACATTACCTCCCATCAATCACTAAGCATTATAAACAAATCATCATGAACATGTGGCATCCATTGTACATCGTAAGCATCACCATCCTTTCCTCACTTCCCTGCTGTATATTATTCCCATCTTTTGTGGCCTTCACAATCTTCGTGAGAATCGTATAAAGGGCGGTCATTAAACGTGGAGCACACCCGGCAGGTACGAACCCGCAGTCGATGGATGAAAGTCAGGGGTCGTTACGGAATGTGCAGCTGTCCTCTAACTGACCTTGTATTTGCTGCGCTTCCTCGTGGGACAACAGCAACACGTCCAGCTGCGTTGCTGGTCGGTTGAGAGGATGGAGGGAGAAGGGGTCCGTGGGGCAATGACGGTCAACTGACGAATGTTGCCGATGTTGCCGTATAGACTGCTCTCGGCGTCAACCAACTCACGATCCTATTATTATACAAGACACACACACTTCACTCATATTAATCGAATATATATATATATAATATAATATTATATAGATTATAGAGCACAAACCGTATATATAAATTTTATATAGGCTAGTATATAATTATAATTATAGTCTATGCGGTCAGTAGGCCAATTTATTATATATAGAACTAGCTGTTCCCAGCCACGCTTTGCTGTGGCAGAAAAGACGTCCCCCGCCGCTTTCGAAAATTAATTTGCGACTCGCTTATGACGTCACAGTACGCGAGCTCATTGATGTTTCGTCTGCTGTGTCTGAAATCTGGCAGCCCTGCTGTTTTGTTGAATTTGCAAATGGCGGTCGAACGGATTGCAAAGTTCACTTTTTGTGGAAACGATTGGGTTTTTTTCGGAAAGAAAAACGTTCTGACCTTGTGCTAATGGAATGGAAGGTTTTGGTAAATTTTCACAACAATCGGTGCGTAAGTTTCGGCGTGATTGTGACCGCACTATTGGAAAGTTTCATTTTTATTTATATAGATTATATGCATAAGTTATGGTGTGATTAGAAGAGGCAAGGTGGGAAAAGTTAGGAAGGGGCGGAGAAAGGGAATGGGGGGGGGGGAGAGAATGTGGAAGAGTAGGAATAATTGCAGGGAAAATAGAATGTAATGGAAAGAAAAAAATGGAAGCGAATTAATATATAAAGAAATGGAAGAAATGAAATAGATGTGAATGAAAGGAAGAGACTGGAAGGGAAGGGAGAACAGGGAAGAAAAGGGATGGGAAGAAATAGAAGGTAAAGAAGGAGAGAGTAAAGGAAAGAAGGAGAATGGAAATATAATGGAAAGGAAAAAGAGGCAATGTAATGAAACGAGAGGAAAAATATCAATTGTAGTTGAGTTGGGGAGGCATCCAACTTAGACAATGATATCCTACTACTCGAGGAGCAATGTTTAATTTTGTCCCCCTCCTCTGGGGAATAAAGTTTTCTGGGAGGGACAAACGAGCGTCCGGCGGACAATCATCGAGGCGACCTCCCTATCAGAAATTTTTGGATTCCACATTGCATTTTAAGCTATCACCTTGAGAAAATTGATCTACCAAGCCTATTACAGTGCTGATAAGAGTAGTGGAATACTTTAACCTATTCATCTTGTGGTAACATCAAAATATATTATACAGTTCGTGTAATACAATAATGCATACATCAATTAAAAACATTATAATTTTGCTGAAAATTTTCTGGGGAAGTGGTTTATGGAGTGGTGGACTGTGCCACTCCCCCCCCCAAGCCACAACAGATTAGATGCCCAGATTAAACGTTGGTCGATAAGATATTATCAGACAAGTCGCAAAAGGTCTCGCCTTCAAAGACGGCGTCTAACCGCAGTTAGTAACTCTCTTCGTCCCTAAAACGGACAAACAAACATCCCCCTTTCACCCAATAAGAATGTTCATGCACCTCGCACACCCACCGGCGTCGATCGAAGCTATCGACCGGCAGCGTGCGACGGGCTTTATCGACGTAGGACTTTGTCATCGCCGATAAATCCAAGGACCGTCGTATTTTGGCAGCACAGAAACACCGACGACGACGGCGCTTTGATGCCCCGACGCTACGGGGCGCCACATTCTTCATGTGCGGTTATTATTCCGCTCTCCTCTCAAACAACCGAGCGATAGGTAAATAATGCATAGATATGCCTAATTAAGCCGCCGCTAATCGGATTCCTTCATGGTCATGCATATTCATGATATGCAGATTGCGTGAAGTCGTCGTCGACGGGGCATGGCTGTGTGGGAAAAGATATGACTGACGGTTAACGTCAAGACGCAGGAAGTAATTATTTGAGACGGGTTTAATTACGTCACGGATAGACTCCGTTTGTTATCTATCGTCTGACCCGATCCTGTAATTATTGACTGTGGCAACAGTAATTATTGCTGGACGATAATTACGACAATAATAATACCAATTAAAATAATAACACTAATACCAATGTCAACATCAATAACAATGCAGTAAGAGTACCCGACTACTGCTACAATGAATATGAACTGATGACAACACCAATAACAGTAATAATACTGATGCCTTTACCAATGACAATCTCAATAGTGATAAAAAAACACTATATAGGCCAATCTGTCGCAATAATGATAACAATACCAGTCTCAACGACAATATCAATGTCAAGAATAGAAACTTTAGAAACGATAATAATAATAATTATTATTATGACGATAAAAATAATAAAAACAATTATTAACAACAATTATAGTTTATAACGATTACGATAAAGAGAAGATTGTGTTTCGAATAAAAGAATCCAGAAACAATATAAACAGGAGCAAAACTCTGCATCTCACCAAAGTTTTCAGAACGCATCACCCACAGTATTTCGCTAACGAGCGCCTCTGACTAGGTTTCTCGAAGAGGCGGCATGTAAATTCTCGAAATGAATGAATGAATGAATTTTCTGTCATTCTCAAATTCCTTTGTAATAACCGGCCCTTACATCATAGAACTCATGAGTTTGATATTACGTAAATATGGATACATTTTTATGCTCAACCTTCCGTTCGGCAAATTGAGCAGCAAAACGTGTTGAACACCTTGCATGGCTGCCGAAGTTAAATTCTACTTTTGTTGTAACTTATGATCATCCTTCCACACAAAGAATTGCTTCCATACAAAGAATTGTAATCATACTGCGTTCTAGCAGTTTGAAATTACTCAGCGAAGATAGTCATCATTATTGAATGTTTTATTAAAATAAAATAAAGTCCAAACCAGTTGCCTAATTCGTCAGACTAGGAGTAGTGTTATGTCTATTATAACTCACTACCCACGATCCATGCATACGGTAATAACCCACTATTCCCCGCATAGGCCGGATTTAAGCCAGGTGTAAGAATTATACCCGTTCATGCATGTGGCCCCAGTATAATAATATTATTTATAGTCTAATAACCTTATTAATTTTAGAACGAGTATCTCCTCGTCTGCGGACTTTCAAATAACGTGTTTTTGTGGGTCATATGCGATAGAGCCATCCATCATATTGTGACTTCCGTTAATATTAATATCCGATTCCTACATCAATACCGACACACCACCCACCGCCATCTGCCTCCGACTCCCCCACTTATCACACCCTCAGGGATTGAAGCCCGCCACATCAGGAATTCCTATCCTAATCCACCCAATCTTTAATTTGTACTCTAACCCACCCAATCTTTAATTCCTATACCCTAATCCACCCAATCTTTAATTCCTACCCTAATCCACCCAATCTTTAATTCCTACCATAATCTACCCAATCTTTAATTCCTACCCTAATCCACCCAATCTTTAATTCCTACCCTAATGATGGCCTAATCCACCCAATGTGCAAAAACTTTGCTCAACGCAATAATATAATCATCATCATCATCATCATCAATATCATTGAGCTCAATGCCCGTAAGAGTCAGGTCTGCTCCATACCATTAACATCTTGGAGCACCTAGACCACCTTGTCTGATTGAAGAGAATCGTGGGAAAGAGGCATGAAGGACAACATGGGTCAATGCCCGTATGTGTCCCACGCTCTCCCCAAACTCTCTCCACCGGTCTGTCCTGACCGGCCTGTGCAATGTGTGCATGTCTGCTCCACATCATGACACCTTGAAGCATCTGGGCCGCTCTGTCACTTGTGTCGTGGTTTTTGCGGATTTCAATCGTCTTGGTCTTTTCCTGCCACCCATCTGGCAAACCTTCCTCCTTTGTCCGGGCTTAGGACCGGCGCAGGGACTGTGTTAGTACCCTGTGGCGGAGGATGGATGCAGTTTAACGTCGTGCCCAGGACCGGCAATAATATGGGGCACTGCATTTAATATAATATTATTGTGTATTTCAGTCATTTATTTATAGCTTTGCAGTAATAGCTTTTAAGATTAAGATATCTGAAGCTTAAAATAATATACGGTTATGTTTTGCTATTATAATATGATATTTCCGATCTATCCTCTTTATTTGTTCACCACTCTTTACCACTCTGCCTACACCGTCTGAAATACATACCTAGTCCAACGCTTAGTCTACAGGTGTGCCACTCCACCTATTCACCGTATACATCATACGCAGGCTATGATCCACGGTATACCCACGTATACCTGTTCCCTCAGCCAGGTATAATTCAGCCTCTGCAACCATTAATATCGATGCACCTGAAAATACCTGCGTTGCAATTTCCTGTGCCTACCTGAGCAACGGCCTAATCGTTTCTCGCCATGGCTTGATGGCAGCGGCGATATAGGTAATAATTTACTTGACTGGTTTTGTACGAAAACATTGAGTCATTGGCGGAATGATAATTACAGAAAAAGAGCTACGTATAGCATAATTGTAGAGTTAATGCGTCTCATATTTTGATTGTGATTACAAGACTGCGTGCATGCCAACATTTATATGTTTTACCGCAACGCAATGAGCGCATGCATGTTTACATAGTGTGTTACACTGTTTAATGTGTTTATATAATTATAAATAATAGCATCTGGTGGAATCCATCCATGCAGGTACCAGAGAACTCATACGTGGTTGCCTTCGAACCTTATTCAGAGAAGATGCAACGACAATAAACTGATGATGATAAGAACAGCAACGACGACGACGACGACGACAAAATAAATATCAGTAGCATAATCATTCTTGGTCGTATATAGACTATAGTATTCGTATAGTTGTAGAATTGCAGGCGTGGTATCATAGATGTGGTTGTAGTCGTAGCTGTAGTCATTGTCGTAGTCGCTGTAGAGCAGTTAGTCGTTGTAGAAGTTATTGCAGTAATAAACTTGTAGTCGTAGTAATCGTATGTATCAGTCGTAATTAAGAAGGATTATTAATATTAAGATATATCCAGCATATATAATCGATAATGAGGTATAAGCTTACAATAATTGTAGATACAATCATGTATATGCCACACAAATCCGTGCTTAATACACACACATTTCCACCAACCCACACACACACACCTATACAAACACACACACACGTACATACACACACACACACACGAACACACACACACACACACATTATAAATGACTCCTATCTGGCACATCTGGTGGTGATGAACTTAAACTTTAGCTGAGTCGAAATAAAAACGTCGAAAACGATGATATCAGTTTATACTCGTCACTGTCTTGTCTGCAGCTGTGAGTTTACTTTTTTTCTGTCACACTTTTTATTTGTCAATTTCACGACAGTCTGTTTATGATACTAAAACTAGACGATGGCTAGAATTATTTCGTAAGCCGTAAACATCAACATAATCTATAATAGAGTAGACACACAAACATAATATATATAAATAGACCTATATATTTTTATATACAAATTTATTTCTACATGTATTTATGTATATCAATACTTTTTAGTGTTCATTTAATTATTTGTGTAGAGTAAGGCTTATGCGGTCACACAATGGTTGCGTATCAATAACTGCAACATAATTATTGACTATTGATCAATGTAATGTTTATTTCTTGTTTGTGGACTATATTCTCACATAGGCCTACAGTAATAGCAGTTGTGCTGATTTAGGTATTGAACTAAATGAAAACAGCTTGCTGTAGTTTAACTTTCTATGTTACGTAATTTACGTTGCCCAAAATTTGAGAAATTCATGAATCATGAATCGAATTATCCCACTGATTAATTATTTGATTCTAATTAAAATTAGTAAACGATTAGCAATTTTAGCTATTGAAGTCATATAATAGGTCTAATCGATTTGAAATTCTAGTTCATTCTAATTTTAACCGATTGGCAATTTTAGCTAATCGTATGCACCTATTTGCCGGTGTGATTAATGTTCTATTCGTATAGGCCTAAATGGTGGTTTGTCTTAATGCATGTGTAAGGGTATGCGTTGCGTAGGCCTATTTGTGCTTCTATTATATGCATCAGTGTGTATACAATACATTGTACAGCCTATGTGACTTGCATGGTTAGTAAGTCCAGTGAAAGCGGAGACAGAGACTGGCGAATAAGCTAAAAACGGTTCGAATCGATTGGCTTCTAACATTCTAGATTATACGGCTGAGAATTTCGTCAATGATTTTCCGCGAGACACATCTGGAAAATTTGGCTTTCTCTTCATCGCCGTCAAAACGTCCCAATTGGCACAACAATCCATTTCCCAATAATATTACCCACAACCAGATGGAACAGCTTTTCCGTTTACAACATCCTCCACCCAAAACTGGACCGAACATCTGCGACGCATTTATAAAGGAAAATGCGCTACACAATAATATAAACGAACGTTGAAATGGAATAAATATTCTTCTTCATGATTTGTAACCGTTTAGATTGTAAGTATATTGACAGCGCTGATAAAACGAGACACAACAATCCGGACAGACATTGTTATGCCTCCATGGCAAGCACCAGACAAATAATCGATCTAAAAAAGGCACTAACGTCATGCAGCATGTGTTTGAGAACGACAGGAAGAACAGACAGGCAGACAGACAGACAGACAGACAGACAGACAGACAGACAGACAGACAGACAGACAGACACGGACGGGCGGGCGGACGGACGGACAGACAGATAGACGGACGGACGGACGGACAGACAGACAGACAGACGTTCAAGTGGTCACTTCTTCATCTCTATGATATAAGGCCTACTGCCCTACTCCATGCATTTGCATATGCAGTGACTGCTTAGGCAGTGGCAGCTATAGGAGCCGTAGTAGTCGTAGTAGCAATAGTAGTAGCAGTAGTTGTAGTAGTAGAAGTGAAATAGTAGAAGCAATAGTTTTTGCAGCAGTAGCATAGTAGTAGCAGTAGCAGTAGTACTGTTGTATAGTAGTAGAATATTACAAGCAGTAGTTTTCACAGCAGTAGCAAAGCAGTAGCCGTTGCAGCAGCAGTAGCATTAGCGACAACAACATCAGCAACAGCACTATAATAGTAATATTATTATTATTATTATTATTGGCAAATGGATGATTTTGACGCAAAACGTGTCCGACAGTGTAGTTCCGCATAATAACAATAATATTATTCCTTTGGTAGAATAAAAATAATAATAATATTCGTGTGAGAAAGAAGAAGAAGACGCTGTGCCGATGCTGCGTTGGCTAATGATGATCAATGGTGGCAATGTCATCGTCAGATTTTCATTCTATCGTCTACTACATGTATGCTGAGTCGCCTTCTTCTTCGCCGTTGACTAAGATTCGCGATTCATAGCACGATCGCCATGCGAGACCGGAGGAGGATTTCGAACGCTGATATAGACGATGCCTTAATATTGGATACGATAAATGGCCTGGCAAGGAGAGAGAGATGGGAGGGGAGAAAGAGAGAGAGAGAGAGAAAGAGAGAAGAGAGATACAGACAGACAGAGAGAAGAGAGAGACAGACAGAGAGAAGAGAGAGAGAGAGAGAGAGAGAGAGAGAGAGAGAGAGAGAGAGAGAGAGAGAGAGAGAGAGAGAGAGAAAGAAAGAAAGAGAGAAAGAGAGACAGAGACAGACGGAGCCAAAGACAGAGACAAAGACAGAGACAGACAGACAGAATATTAAGAATAAGAGATAGATATGCAGACAGATGTGGAGAATGAGAAGGACAAGCACAAGGAGAAAGAGAAGGAGAAGTATAAAGAGAGAGATAGGAACATCATCATTTTCCTTCCATCTCTCTCCGCATATCTATCTGCCAATCCTTTCATTACTCAACTTTCCTTTTTCCATCCATTTCATCTTTCCCTCTATAATTATTTTTTCTCCACACCATCTTTCATTTATTCTTCCATCCTTCATTCCCTTCTTCCATCCATTCTTCCCTCGATTTCTTCCTTCATTCTTCCATTCATCCACCAGTTTCTCCTCACTCCAACCATTCTTTCATTCATCCTTCCATCCTGCCTAAACTTAATTTCTTCCATCCATTTTCCCTCCCTGTATACATATATTTCTTCATTCACCCGTCATTTTTCCTTCCTTCCTTCTACCCACCTCCCCTTCACATCTCCTCCTTTCATCCTTCCTCTTCTCTACCCATCTCCCTCCATTCCCTCCTCAACTCTTCCCACCATCTCTCCATCCCTTCTCCCATCCCTCACTTCTCGCGAGACGTCATAACACCACACACTTCCAATGCAGCATTCGCTCGACGCCTGGCACCGACCGTCGTCTCCGACATTCGTCAATGCCTCGATATTCTTCGTCCGTACAATCACCGAATCTTTTTTCACCGACCCATCAACGGACCGCATAATGAACAGCTTCTTACGTAACCAGTTAGCCATTGTCATGCAAATTCGCCTCTCTATCTGGCCGTAGATAAATTGCGCAAGCCGTTTTGAGCATACATCTTGCATTTTGTGAGACACGGAAGTAGCAGAGTGGTTTGTTACACGGGTTAGTATCTCACTTCGGGACGGTTACTGTTTAGGAAAGTTGAGTAAGTCTTTCATTCAAATCTGTTGTTTATTATTATAATATGGTGCCATCGATTTACGTCTGGTCTTTAGATAGTGGCGCTATATAAATGAGAAATAATACCATAACACTAATCCCTCCGTCCCTCCATCCCTTCCTCCGTCCCTCCGTCCCTCCTTCCCTGCCTGCCTGCCTGCCTGCCTGCCTGCCTGCCTGCCTTCCTGCCTGCCTGCCTGCCTGCCTGCCTGCCTGCCTGCCTGCCTCCCTCCCTCCCTCCCTCCCTCCCTCCCTCCCTCCCTCCCTCCCTCCCTCCCTCCCTCCCTCCCTCCCTCCCTCCCTCCCTCCCTCCCTCCCTCCCTCCCTCCCTCCCTCCCTCCCTCCCTCCCTCCCTCCCTCCCTCCCTCCCTCCCTCCCTCCCTCCCTCCCTCCCTCCCTCCCTCCCTCCCTCCCTCCCTCCCTCCCTCCCTCCCTCCCTCCCTCCCTCCCTCCCTCCCTCCCTCCCTCCCTCCCTCCCTCCCTCCCTCCTTGCAGCCTTTCTTTCTTCCTCTATTTTCGCCAATCTTTCCATCTTATCATCCTTCCATTGATTCCATTGACTGGTCTCTCATAAATTAGAAACAACAACAATAATAATCCTACCGTTGTCTTTTCGAGGCAGGTGAGCAGATGGTGATGCTGGAGTTGGAAGAGGTCGTCGCCATGGAGATCAGACTCCAGCTGCAGACCGTTCTGCAGCATCATCAACCGTTGTTCCACCTTCTTCTTATTGTTGATGAAAGCTGTGCGGGACGTGTTCTTCGTCATTCGGATGCGCGCCAATCGCAGCTTCTGCAATCAGATCATCACATCCATTGTTACAGCTCTAGCCGTTGTCATCATCGTCGTCATCGTCGTCGTCGTCGTCGTCATCGTCACCATCGTCGTTATCATCGTCGTCATCGTCATCAGCGTCGTCGTCATCGTCATCTTCATCTTCATTATCATCATCTTTACCGTCGTCGTTTTCGTCATCTTCATCTTCATCATCATCTTTACCGTCGTCGTTTTCGTCATCGTCATCAGCGTCGTCGTTGTTGTATTAATTGTCACATTGATGATCACTGATAGGCACTAGCTACTTAACTGGTTATTAAAACTACTTTCAGAAAACTACCACATAAGCAGGAACTACTTTACATACTACATGTAGAGTGAAACGAATGAAAGGAGGCAAGAGTGAGGAAGAAAGGGACGCAGGGAGGAAATGAGAGACGAGAGAATAAGAGAGGGAGGAAGGAAGGAAGGCAATGAATGGCCAGTTTGAATAGATGTGTTGTGAATCGGTGGTGAGTCTATGGTTCGATTCCTACGAGAAGTCGATCTCATTCGTCATCGTCATCAATCAATTTAGATTAATCAATCACCAGTGGAAAACTAAATTGGAAAAATGATGGATGGATGGCTGTGCGGATGGATGGGTGAATGAATGGATGGATGTATGGATGGATGGATGTATGGATGGATGGATGGATGTATGTATGGATGGCTGGCTGGCTGTACGGATGGATGGATGAATGACTGGGGTTGTAGGACATTATCCCCCCTGGACATTATCCCCCCCGGACACTATCCCCCCCGGACATTATCCCCCCCGGACATTATCCCCCCCCGAAGTAGGACATTATCTCCCCCAGTCTATTACCTAAAAATGATTGACGCTAATAAGTCTACGAAGTTCAAATCACGTTAACAAACCTTTGTGGGCCTACTGACTGTATACGATTCCTATTCGTTCATTCATCTAATGACGACACTAACCCTAACACTAACCCTAACCGACCCTCACGACGCTTACACTGACCCTAACCGACCCTCACGACACTTACACTGACCCTAACCGACCCTCACGACACTTACACTGACCCTAACCGACCCTCACACTGACCCTAACCGACCCTCACACTGACCCTAACCGACCTTCACGACGCTTACCCTGATTTGTACATGAAGGGGGGATAATGTCCGGGGGGATAATGTCCTACGAAAAACCGGGGGGGATAATGTCCGGGGGGGATAATGTCCGAAGGGGATAGTGTCCGGGGGGATAATGTCCGTTTACCAATGACTGGATACATGAATGGATACATATATGGATGTATGGGTTGATGGATAGATGTATGGATGGATGGATAAATGGATGGATGTATGTATGGATGGATGGATGGCTGTACGGATGGATGGATGGATAAATGAATGGATGGATGTATGGATGGATGTATGGGTTGATGGATAGATGTATGAATGGATGGGTAAATGGATGGATTGATAAATGGATGGATGGATAGTTGGAACACTATATGTTTCCGTCTTTCTCTGTCTGTCTCAGTGTGTCTTGGGTTTCTCTGTCACCCTCTGTCGCTGTCTCTGCATATATATATAATATATATATATATATATAAATATATAAAAATTTATATGTGCATACATATACATACACACATATATATATATATGCCTGTGAGTGAGTGTGTGTGTGTGTGTGTGCCTCGCTTACATTTATAAATATATTCATGATGGCGTCTGATTTACACGTGGTTAAACACCTCGTTCTCAATCATTTTGTATGTTGTATAAGCTTACTGTTGTCTACTCGACCGTTTGTCTGTTTACAGTTGAATCGTACATGTACATGTATGCATGGACGAACAAAATGTCTGCTGGTTTGGCTATACGAACATTTCTAATCACCTCATTAATACCTTCATTTTTAAAAATGTCTGTCTGTCTGCACTGTATGTATGTATGTATGAATGAATGAATGTCTCTCACGTTATTATAATACGTTCTGAATTATCTGGTAACTCAATTGATATCGGCGATGCAAGCGCGATTGTTGCATGTATAACTTGAAATGCATGTCTTTTTTATTATGTTGCACAATTAAACTTTTATCACATGAATTCATAGCCATAACTTCTTAGGTGTTACGGCGCCATATAAATTGCCTCTGACCTATTCAATTCGCAAAAGCCGTTAATGTCGAAATGATCTGGACCACAACTTCGAACATCGGAGGAATCCTTAAATTAAAACTTTGCACCATCTGTGTGTTAGAACAAGCATCTGTGTGTTAGAACAAGCATCTGTGTGTTAGAACAAGCATCTGTGTGTTAGAACAAGCATCTGTGTGTTAGAACAAGCGTATGTGTGTTAGAACAAGCATATGTGTGTTAGAACAAGCATCTGTGTGTTAGAACAAGCATCTGTGTGTTAGAACAAGCATCTGTGTGTTAGAACAAGCGTATGTGTGTTAGAACAAGCATATGTGTGTTAGAACAAGCGTATGTGTGTTAGAACAAGCATCTGTGTGTTAGAACAAGCGTATGTGTGTTAGAACAAGCATATGTGTGTTAGAACAAGCGTATGTGTGTTAGAACAAGCATATGTGTGTTAGAACAAGCGGGTCGTTGCACAGTAGACGCGTTTTTAGAACATCAAGTCTTATAGGCCTACATGTATAACCGAATCGAAGGAACGTCAAAGAGCTCCAGGCGAAAATAAAGCCCCGAGATGCGCAGACGTAGTTGCAACAAGCGGCGTCCATATGAGTCAATCACTAATACCACTCCTAAACAAAAAGCGCCATGCCACCAGTCCTGTGATCCAGAAGATAGAACAGCATTAAGCTCGACTCCATAAAAAGCCCCGAGATGACTGTACAGACGTTGATTTGGAACGCGTCCGTGGCTAATCCCAGCCTCGACGAAAAACACTGGACAGTCCCTCGTGGTAGTGCGAGAGTGGGGCGCTCCACAGGGAACGTCTTACCGAACCGAGGCGCGTCACTAAGTAACCGTATAAGTCGGTTGGAGAACCTACCTTCTGGGCTTTGCGCTTGTCGGCTCGTTGGCTCTGGTGGTAAATCCGACTGAAATTGGAGACGATGACGGGAACGGGAAGAGCGATGACGAGGACACCGCTGAGGGAACAGACGCCACCGACGATCTTTCCAACGATCGTTCCAGGAACCATGTCTCCGTATCTGGAAAAAGAAATTTTTATATGCAAATCAACAAGAAACTAATTAATTTATGCACGTCAACAAATTTATGCATACAAGTCAACAATTGGATAAAACAATTCAAGTCAAGAAATGAATTCGTTCATACAAGTCAACGACAAATTAATTAATTCAAGTCAACGACAAATTAATTAATTCAAGTCAATAAATGAATTAAATCAAGTCAACAAATAATTGATTCATAATTTTATACAAGTCAACAATTGGATAAATCAATTCAAGTCAACGACAAATGAATTCGTTCATACTTGTCATTCATTCATTCATTCATTCATTCATTCATTCATTTCGTGAAGTTATATAGCGCTTCTTCAAGAAATCTACTCAGAGGCGCTCCCAGTCCAGCCACAACTAAAATAATAGGTTTTGAGTGACTTATAAAAAGCAGGTGAATTTAGTCTAGGCATAAGTCGCAAGTTTAGTGGGAGGCCATTCCAGATAGCGGGATCCACAGTAGAATAGGCTCGGCGCTGTCTTGTAGAAGTGCGAGCTCGAGGCACCGAAAGCTCCCTCGTTGTCGCAGAGCGAAGAGCTCGACGGGCTGCAAGGTCGGAGACAGGTCGACAACGAACGAACCTATGACAATTACTCCAGCACGCATGAATGCTTAATTCCAAATGTGCAAAGTGCATGTATGGACTCATGTCTATATGTATATTCAAATGAGAATTGTGTACATATAAATGTAGGCCTACATCGGTAGGCATAGGCATAATTATTATGCATAGCAAACGTACATGAATAAAATATAATGATGCATACGTGTGTGTATGATTGAATGTATTATATTTATTTTATGTGTGTGCACTGCGTATAATTATATGGATGTATAAAAATACATATAATATAATATATACGATTGGATTGGGAAGTGGTGGTGGTGATGATGATGAATTGATGTCATTTGCACTGGCGGGAGGTGGGTTTCTGGCCGTGTTTTTCCGCTCATAATGAAAATGCCAGTTTAGATGTATGTGCGTATTGATTCACGGTCGTATGTCTGTCAGACCCTGGGCCACCGTCTCTGTACGTGTGGCTGTCTGTCTGTCTGTCTCTCTGTCTCTCTGTCTGCCTGTCTCTCTGTCTCTCTCCGCGAATGGACAGAAGGGTTTGAGCACAATACGAGACGTAAAACGTAAGCATAGATGGATAAATGGAGATAGATGAATGGATGGGTGGATGGATGAATGAACGAATGAATGAATGGATGTTGGATGGATAGATGGATGGGTGGATTCAGAGAGCCATACATACAGACAGACCAATAGATAGGTGACTGATAGAGAAATATTAGTACAGAAGAGTGAAGGACTCAATAAAATCGAATGAGAACGAGACAGACAGACAGACAGACAAACAGACAGACACATACATTCGCTCAAATAGTCAAATCACACACATGCAGGGAGACATCCAGACAGGCAGGCAAGCAAGGGCACAGATAGTCAGTACGGCAGTCAGGCAGACAAAAACAGTCAGACACACATGCAGGCAGAATGTCAGTTTAGCCACCAGACAGACGTCTGCCATTACAATCTGCGGTAAGCCTACCTGTAAGCCTACCTGTACGCCAATCAGTAAAACAGACAGACTGGCATAAAAATGGCATAAAAAACAATCACACGGAGGTGCAGAGAGACTGACAGACAGACAGACAGACAGACAGTCAATGAGACAGACGTAAAAAAGCAATCATACAGATAGGTAGGTAGGCACTGAATGCCTCCGTCGGCTTTCAACTGCGGGACCCGTGGCCCACTGATGATATAGCGCCAACTGAAATAATTAACATAGGCCGACGAGTCAGATCAATCGTTACCTAACAAAGCGTGATGACAATCATAGTCTGATTATATTCATGAAAGGAGACCATTGTGCAGCCGCTGAAAACAAACTCATCCCATCTATATATCGTCTGACCATGGCCAGGTATACCTGCTTGCCTACCTGTAAGCCTACCTGTAAGCCTACCTGTAAGCCTACCTGTAGGCCTACCTGTAAGCCTACCTGTATGCCAATCTGTAGTCCAACATGTAAGCCTATACCTGTAGATCAACCTGTAGGCCAACATGTAAATCTACCTGTAAGCCTACCTGTAAGCCTACCTGTAGGCCAACATGTAACCCTACATGTAAGCCAATCTGTAAGCCTACATGCATTCATTCATTCAAGAATTTATACAGCGCTTCTTCAAGGGAAATACTCAGAAACGCTCCCGACTCTAGCACGACAAAAGGGACAGTTTTGAGTTTGATAAAAATGTTTCAGTAATGACCCCAGAAAGTAGACGTAGCTCCTGTGGAAGCCCATTCCAGACAGCTGGGCCGATCACAGAAAAGGTTATAATAAGCTTATTCTGCATGGTTGCAGTCCGTGCAAATGGGACCAAGAGCAATTCCTTCTGTGCAGAATGGAGAGGGCGGTGACCTTGGGTACTCGTGCAGCAACAAAGCTCTCGCAAGTATAGTCTGGGGAAATTCCAAGCTGACATTGCCTAATTAGAGCAGCAGCCCTAAATTCAGAGAGCAGACTAGTAGGAAGCCAGTGTAATGTCTCCTGCATAATTATAACTGGATACATGATAAAATGTAGGGATCTGTCCAATTAAACGTGTAAGCCTACATGTAAACCAACCTGTAAGCCACTATGTAAGCATACCTACATGGGTGGAGTTTATCAGGGGTTAGGAGGGGCTAAGCCCCCAAGGCTCAGATTCAGCTCTTTTACGTGAAAATGGTATCTTTTCCAGGTCTTAGCCCCCCTCCCCAAGAAGGCCCAGCACATAAATCATATTTTTTCGGGGGAAAAAGCATGGCTCTTTTTCACGAACGAAACTTCAATCGAATGGCTAAAAAAGGTCATCAACTTTTTTTGTCCGGGAAAAATGGAATTTGTCATGAAATTTAAACTCGATGACTAAAAAAGTTATCAATTTTTTTGGTCCAGAAAATATTGTCGGCGCCGCTCGTTCTGGACCAAGTCTCCGCCCAAACAAAGCCCAAGTTTTTGAACCATTGAAGTAAAGACTTGCAAGCGTATAATAGTGAGCGTATATCGTGAAAATATCGGCTTGTTTCCGTTTGGGTTGTAATAGTGGCAATAGGCAATGTAGTAATAAATTACACTGTCCATACATGTACACACGCATATGTACATGTATACACAATGCCATACAGACTCACATATGCGCAATGCATGCAGATAAATTAATTATTAATGCCCAATTAGAGCAACCAATAAACAAGTCAGTCTCGTGTGTTTTAGAATTATTCGCGGAAAATGGAGAGCCGAGTAAAAGACAAAGGAACTGCAGACCACAAAGAGAAATGCATTTATGTAGCGCCTCTGTTATTAGCACTGCATACCGTTACAGAAAAGCTCCGTGGCAAGAAATGGGTCATTGAAATTGATAGTATTAGAAGGCTCTGGCTTGGATGATAGTGTTGTCTCGGTGGACACTGTAACGATTTTAAGTGGAAGCTCAGGACAATGAGCTACGAAGCGTTTCAGACGAATCTAGAATAGTTTTAACGCAGACTATAAATGTATCATGTACCGTATGCATTCTGAATTTGGGTTAACCGTTGGTCCAATGTAGGACCTCGGTTCTAATATTACTTGGCCTATAAGTATTTAAACCGAATTTGGGTAGATGTAGTCTATAGAGTAAAAATAACTAGACCGAGTGTTTGCGATGGGTCCATTGTTAAGCCCAAAATAGCAGCGATAAATAAGGCAAGACTTGGCATTATGTTCTGCGATGTGATGTGATCTAGGAAGACGTGAATCATGTCGCAGTGCACAGACCCCGCTTTATCATAATATTATATCATACTATTTATGGTTGGAGAGGAAAAAGATTTGGATCAAAGGGTGGAGAAGTATACAAAGGACAATTGATTGAGGGCAGGACGCTGGCGTAGAGGTCATAGGACGGAAGAATCGAGTTGGATGGAATGATGGACGCATAAGTTGACTGGAAAAAAGCTTCAGGAAGAGAGGGAGAACGCACAAATGGAAGAATGGATGGAAAGATGGATGGATGGGTGGATGGATGAGTGGATGGGTAGATGGATGGGTGGATGGGCGGATGAGTGGGTGGATGGGTGGGTGATGGTCTGGGCTTCAAATACTGTAACCATCGATTACACATAATAAAAAGCCTGAATGAAAGGGTGGATGGATGGATGATGGAAGATAGATGCATGCAGGGCTGGAAGTGATCAAAGGGAATGGAGAGTTGGAACCGATGATCAGAGGATGGAGGATGGATGAATGCGGAACGGATTCTGATTTTATACGTACATGCATGCAAGGTTGGGACAGACATACGACGGAGGATAACCCTTGATTTATGGCAACTCGGAAACCATGGAGACAAGTGAAGGTTGGAGGAGACAAGAGGAGACGAAAAAATGAAAGGAGACTAGAAGAAGCAGACGGTTACAAGAGGAGACAACAGGAGACAAGAGGGTGTAAAAGGATGCACCAGGAGACGATAGGAGACAGGAGGAGACAGGAGGAGACAAGGGAATACAAGAGGAAACAAAAAGAGACAACAGGAGACAACAGGAGACAGGAGGAGACGACAGGAAGACGACAGGATACAAGATATAAAATATGTAAGACAGGAGGAGATACGGAAGGCAACGACGAGATGAGGAGAGGCGATGAAAGAATATTTTGGGAGCAAATGGAATAGAGATTGGGAGACATGGAGGAAAATGGTGGAAGCGATACGAGACAGAGAAAGAAAAGAGACTTATTAAAGCACAAAGATGCACGAGGATGCCAGAGGAGAAGACGAGATATCGGTAAAGATAATTCAAGTGGAGACAGAAGTAGAGGAGATGAAACAATATGAGACGATATTATGTGACAAGAGAAGACAGGAGTATAGGAAACAATAGAAGACGAGATATGTGACAAGGGCTGACAAGAGGAGACAGAAGTAGAGGAGAGGAAACAATAGGCCTAAAAGACGAGATTATTTAGCAAGAGGAGTCAATAGGTGAGAAGAGCATAGAGCTCAGGAAACAATATATAGGAGCAGATATAATTACGTGGCAAGAGTAGACAATAAGAGACATGAGTAGAGAAGATGAAACAATAGGAAAGGAGATGTGTGACAAGAGGAGATATGAGCAGATGAGATAAAACAAATAAGAGACTAGATATAATATTATGTGACAAGAGGAGACAGGAGTAGACAAGAGGATACAGGATGGGACACACAGAAGAAGGGAGGAGACAGGAGGAGACAGAAGAAGACAGAAGAAGACAGGAGGAGACTGGAGGAGACTGGAGGAGACAGGAGACAGAAGAAGACACAATAAGACAGAAAGAGACAGGAGGAGACTGGAGGAGACTGGAGGAGACAGGAGACAGAAGAAGACACAATAAGACAGGAGGAGACAGGAGGAGACTGGAGGAGACAGGAGACAGAAGAAGACACAATAGGACAGGAGGAGACAGGAGGAGACTGGAGGAGACAGGAGACAGAAGAAAACACAAGAAGACAGGAGGAGACAGGAGGAGACAGGAGGAGACAGGAGGAGACAGGAGGAGACAAGAGACAGAAGAAGACACAAGAAGACAGGAGAAGACATGAGGAGAGAGGAGGATACTGGAGAAGACAGGAGACAGAAGAAGACACAAGAAGACAGGAGGAGACAGGAGGAGACAGGAGGAGACAAGAGGAGACTGGAGAAGACAGGAGATAGAAGAAGACACAAGAAGACAGATGGAGATAGGTGGAGACAGGAGGAGACAGGAGGAGACAGGATGAGACAGGAGGGGACTGGAGAAGACAGGAGACAGACGAAGACACAAGAAGACAGGAGGAGACAGGAGGAGACAGGAGGAGACAGGAGGAGACAAGAGGAGACTGGAGAAGACAGGAGACAGAAGAAGACTCAAGAAGACAGGAGGAGACAGGAGGAGACAGGAGGAGACAGGAGGAGACAGGAGACAGAAGAAGAAGACACAAGAAGACAGGAGGAGACAGGAGGAGACAGGAGGAGACAGGAGGAGACAGGAGGAGACAGGAGGAGACAGGAGGAGACAGGAGACAGAAGAAGACACAAGAAGACAAGAGGAGACAGGAGGAGACTTGAGAAGACAGGAGACAGAAGAAGACACAAGAAGACAGGAGGAGACAGGAGGAGACAGGAGGAGGCTGGAGAAGACAGGAGACACAAGTAGACACAAGAAGACAGGAGGAAACAGGATGAGACAGGAGGAGACAGAAGAAGACAGGAGGAGACAGTAGGAGACTGGAGAAGACAGCAGAAGACAGAAGAAGACAGGAGGAGACAGGAGGAGACAGAAGAAGACAGGAGGAGACAGGAGGAGACAGGAGGAGACTGGAGTAGACTGGAGACGATGGGAGGAATCATGAGAAGACGACAGGTAGCAGGAAGAGTACGCAGGGCAGGAACCTGGATGAGTTTTGAGAAAAGAGAGGTTGACAGGAGAGTAAATGTGATGAGAGAACAGTAGAGAACAGCACAGAGTAGGACAATTACACATACACCAAACGCAATAATCTATAAAAGTAATGCGACCGGTGAATAACCACAACTGGATAATATGGAAATGGATAGGACGTCAACACCACGTATGCCTATACGGAGTCAAAGTCTCCCTGGGACTTTATCTGGGTGAGTGTCACAGCGTGCGCCGCCGCCGGAGGGATGGAGGACGGAAGAGGGGGAATGTGGGGCGAGTTGGACGAAGCGGTTAGGGAGCGCGCCGCGGTGGGGGAGACCGGTGCAATGCAAACAGCGTGGGTTGTTGAATGAGCGGATTAACAGCGGACAAAACAATAACAGAGTGAAGGATATTTGCTCGCCGATTATTATGGCAATCGTATTTGCGCCGGCGATTAGAATGACGTCGACATGATAACAACAACGACGCCAGCAATGATGATAACAACGACGACGACGGCAGCAATGATGATGACGACGACGACGATTACGAAGGTGGTGACGAAGTTGACGACAACGAGGAGTACGATAGTGAGAATGAGAGATCCTCGTTTTATGATAATGGCGCATATAAATTGCTCAATTATTATCATCTGCATAGATTAGGCAGCTGTACCGCGCACAGACTGGAAAATTCGCAACGCAAATGCTGTATTATATCACAATAATATATTATTTATATTACAATCATCTCGTTACATTACAAGTCATTACGTCTTCCGAGGATCACATTGCATCGCATTACACGATTAGGGGGGGGGGACGGGGCAAGCAAGTGTCTCTAATAGCCTCTGCTACCCAAATGTCCAACCACGCCACCTTCTCGAGGTCCCCCCTGTTCGGAAACAAAGAGCGTGGTGGGCGACCGAGCAATCGCCGGTATATGCGATGCCCCCATGGGCGAAGAAACCGAAGGACGGACGACAGAGGATGTCGACGCTAGGAGATGGTGTCTCGGTAAAAACACCGGGAGGAAGGCAATGGGAAACCATCTCCCTAAAGTTCCCAAGACAAAATGTATGACGAACTCAAATAACACACAATTAGAGAAAGACAAAGAAGATGGATAGGGCACACACTCAGAGGAGACTCGATGCTAAGAACAATCATAGAGGGGAAATTGGAGGGGAAAAGAACGAGAGGAAGACCAAGACAAAGACTGTTGGACTGGATGATGAAAGACGGTTATCAGAAGCTGAAAAAGAATGCACAGAACAGGGAAGAATGGAAACGTCAAACATTCGAACCTGCCTAAGGGCAGAGAACAGAAAGAAGAAGACACGATGTCAAATAACGTTACACAGCATCACATCATAAATATTACATCGCGTCACACTATCACATGTCTCAGTAATCACAATACATTCCATTATGTCGCATTATATCACATCATTTCTCAACCTTTCACATCAAATCACATCGTGTCGCATCACATTAACCACATCAACACAAATCACATCACATCATATCGCATTGCATTAAATGACATGACATAATATTGCATCATGCTGCAACATTTTGCATCACGTAAAATCACATAACGTCATAATTATTAGATATTATCTCATCACATTAAGTCACATCACATCCAATCATACCGCATCACATTAAACCACATGGCATCAGGGCCTATATCGCATCACATTAGAATGATTAGATGAATAGACCATATTCATTCATTTGTTCATTCATTTACTCATTCATTCAGAACATTTATATTGCGACACTTTAAGAAGCTTATTACAGGTGCTCCGAGCCCAATAACGGCTAAAGAGAAAAGTCATAAGAAACTGGTAGAAAGCAGGCTGGTTATTCTAAGGTAGTCTAAGGGCTGCACATGCGGGAGTCCATTCCAAGTGAAGGGATCGATAGCGCATATAATCATATTGTATTGAATAACATCATATCGGATTACAATCATTACATAATAATTATTTCGCATCATATTAAATCACATCACATAATTTGGCATCGCTTCAAATCACATCATATCGCATCATATGAAATCACATCACATCCTATGGCATTATTTCAACTCACATAATATCACATCATAATAAATCACATAACATCATATGGCTTAACTTCAAATCACATCATATCGCATCATATTAAATCACATCACATTATTTGACATCACATCAAATCACATTATATCGCATCATATTAAATCACACCATAATGTATTGCATCACTTCACATCATGCTGCATCATAGGAAATCACATCACATCATATGGCATCACATGAAATCACTCATATGTGACATGTATCCCGTCAACAACCGCAACAACGTTGTACAAGACCTGGAGCCATCTCTGGCACAGCAGCACATACTATGCACACACACACCGACACACACCGACACACACACACACACCGACACACACACAGACCATCGAAGGGGGTGGGCACGCTCACAGCATCGCACCGCTGAAGCACTGAGCAATTTATGAGCCGCCAACCACCAGCCTGTTGTCGAGTACCGTTCAGGCTTTTATAGCGCCAGAATATTTATTCGACGGCATTCACGAACGACTCTATGGGTTGCCGTACGCGACGGAGTTCGTGTTTAGACTGCAGCTGCACATGTGCAATGTTGTGCATGCATAGAAAGAAGAAGTGGCTGACACGGGAAGGACACAAGAGAACAAGAGGAACAGGAATTCCTGTTCACATGACGTTAAATCCATCCATTCAGCCAATTATCCATCCATCCATCCGTCCATCCATCCGTCCGTCCGTCCATCCATCCATCCACCTATCTGTCCGTCCGTCCGTCCATCCATCCAGCCACCCATCTGTCCGTCCGTCCGTCCATCCATCCATCCGTTCATCCATCTGTCCATCATCCATCACCCATCCATTGATCATCCATCCATCACTCCATCCATATATCCCGTTGGAGTTATTGGTCAATCAGGCAAAGTTGTCGATGTTGTAGCTATCTTCCATTCCATTCCCCTCCCAGTTTTACCGATGTGCGAATCACTTTCACTCGGTTCTCTGCCAACATGCACTTCGCCGTAAGTTGCCAAGTCACCACACGTCCACAAGGATTGCTTGAGGCAAAGCCCGAGGCACAAATGGGTCACTCACAGTTCTTTGAATGTGTTTATATATTGGTTACTTTTTCCGAGTAGATCTACATGTATGTGTATGAAGAGATTTTTTCTGCCATTCTACTGTGTTATCAATGTCATTCATTGCAGTTAGAATCATTACTAAGTGAGATTTTGTCTCTACACATATTTATCATGAATTTCATTTGATAGTTTCTATGACTTCTTGGGTTCAATTATCAATAATATTATCGGGTCTTGTTCTAAATCCACTCCTCCCTCGTTCCTTCACATTTACAAATATATATAAATTTTGATTGATTGATTGATTGATTTATTTATTTGCTTGTTTCTCCATCTGGAACTCTCTCTCTCTCTCTCTCTTTACCTCCTCACATCGTAACTCTCTTACCGAGAATGTCAATCGCTTGTAACCGAAAACTCACTTTCTATGGCTCTGCATGATGGGCTTCAACTAAGTAGGCGTAATCTAAAATGGACTTTGTAAGAAGTTCATCACCATAATTATACAGTTGCATTGTATTGCATGAATATAGTTGTCGAAGCGGTAAGCTTATAATAGAAGTTCTTTCTTTCGAAGACCACCCATCGGTATATTCAGAAGACTTATTATCATCATCGAAATAACTAAATCCACCTAGCGTTGGGTAGAGGGACTAATATCACGGGACAACGAAGACACCTTGCGGCATTCAAAAGACCTATTATCGTCCAACAGTGAAAGCCACTAAACAGCGGTGGACATACATATAGGACCTATAACCATCAGCAGCTGATTCACCGCTACCAGCATCTCCAATCAATGTCGCTGATCGGTGCCAAAGTCTTCGACTGCTGCTGCTGCTGCTGCCGGTGGTAAAACTGGCACCGAACAAATCACCGCCGGCGATTTTTCTTTTCCAGGCAATTGCGTTTCCTTGAAATGCGCTGCTGTCCTTTCCAGCGGCAAAACGAAAGCCTCGGAATTTATTGCACAGCCGATCGCGAAGCAACCGCAAATTGATATGACGATGATGATGATGTTGATTATGACAACCACACGTCTTGATGATGGTGATGATGATGATGATGACGATGGTGATGATGGTGATGATGATTCCGATGATGGCGATGATGGTGATGGTGATGATGATGATGGTGATTATTGCAATGACGCTGATGATGATGATGGTGATGGTGATGAAGGTGATTATGGTGGTGGTGGTGATGGCGGTGATGATGTGATGTGACGGGGATGATGATGTTGATGGTGATGATAATGACAAAGTTGCTGATGCTCTTCTTGCAGTCTATCAACCATCCACCCAAACCTTCTCAACCCCCTCTTTTATGACCCAAACCCACACACCCCACCATCCACTCCCCAAATGAAACAGTTAGCCCATCATCAGCCATTATCCATCAGCCATCACTGAACCAATCAACGATCCAATTAATCGGCCAATCATCCAGCATCGACCATTCACTATTCCGCCAAACATCAATCATCCTTTAAACATGACAGCTCATCAATAGGGCAAACGCAGAACAAATCGCACATCACCAGCCGACCATAAAACTCTCGCACATCTCCGAATAAATAATCATGATAAAAATTAATATTCATGACAAAAGTTAATATTCATGTAATTCGCATATTGCCTAATGAATATTCATGATAAAAATTAATATTCAGGCAGTTCGCATAATATTGCCTAATGAATATTCATCTAGTGGGCGAAGCGATCATAGCACAGGCCTTACCCGAGCGTTGTCATGGTGACGATCGTGTACCAGAACGCTTCCGGGATACTCGTGAATCGCGTTTCGGGAACGTTCTTTTCCGCGTAGAACATAATCGTCGCGAATATAATAATGGCCATCGTCAACGAGAAGAGAAGGAAGCCGAGTTCTGACGCACAGCTCTTTAGGGTGTACCCGAGAATCCGAAGACCTTGAGAATGTCGCGAGAACTTGAAGATCCGAAAGACCCTGAAGACCCTGAGCGTGACGAATGCCCCGCTGAGGTCCTTGTTGTCCGTAATTCCGAGTCCGATGTAATAGGGAAGGATGGCCACGACGTCGATTACGCTCATTACGCTGCGTAAATGTTTACAGCGCTCCGGAGCGGCGTAAAGACGTAGCATGTACTCGGCCGTAAAGATCATTACGCAGGCGGTATCGAGGCAAAAGAGTTCGACCTCGTAGCGCTCACCACAGGAGGGATTTCGGTCCGTACCGGAAATGGTACCGCATGGAATGGTCTCGATGACGTTGACGATGACGGAGACGGCGATGAAGAACCCGGTGACGTAGTAGAAGACAAGGGCGGAAGTTCCGGTGTGCGGGTTCTCGAACGCCCTCCACATGCGCTCCCTCAGAGTGTTCGACGGATGTTGGTCCACCCCGTCCGGATCTACGTCCTCGAGCAGCCTCTCTGAGTTCTCCCGCTTCTTGTCGCGGTATTCCTCGTAGCAGCAGTCACCGATGATTTCCGGCATGATCCCGAAGAATGCCATCTCCTCTTCGAACGCCATGACGCACTCGTGCCGCGGGAAGTGCATCTTCCCCGATCGGTAGTAGGTGAGGATGTGTCGGAACAGGTCGGGATCGCGGTCGAAGAAGAATTCCTTGGCTTCCTCGTCGTAGAAGAAGTCCCGCTCGTTCGATCCGAGCAACGTATCCGGGAACTTCTCGAGGGTCTGACGCCACGTCTCGAAGATCTTTCCGCTCACGTTGATCCGGATCTTTTCGTCCGTCTGGACGTGCTCTGAGGTGATGGGCGCAGGAGGGACGGGGTTCTGAGCGATCGGGACCCAGCCGATCGCCGCCGCACGCACGAATGGAAGCCAGGCCGCCGCCGCCGCCATTGAGACCCACCTCCTCCTCCACCGACTCCTATTCCACTTCCTCTGACGATGACGATGGTGAAGAACCGACTAAGATGGTGGAATGGTGGTCGTGTTGGCAGTCAATGGATTAGGAGGAGATCCGTGGTTGTTGCTTCTGGTTGTATTTCTTCTTCATGGATATTGCTATGCGAAAGAAAAGATACAGTATAGGCTTGAGTCAAAGACCTGCTGAGTGCAGATTAAAAGTTTGATGATGGTGATGATTATGATGACTATGATGATGATGATTATGATGACTATGATGATGATGATTATGATGATTATGATGATGATGATGATGATGATGATGATGATTATGATGATGATGATGGCCATAAGGAGGAGATGGCCTTCTTCGGAATGATGATGATGATGATGATGGCTATAATTATGGTGGCGATGATGATGACGATAACGACAACGACGACGTTGATGATGAAGATGATGATGGTATTATTATGATCTTCTTCTCTTCTTTCCATTCATTATATCATTATGATCATGCTGGTGATATTATTATCGTTGTCGTTGTTGTTGTTGATGATGATGATGATGATTATGGCCATAACTCCTTTATTCCAATCATTTAATTTATTAAAGTTTCACCAATTAATAACTTTCCAGATTGGAGTCTTTATGTATCGGTTCACCCATGATCTTCTACCCCTTAACTTTACAGGGTACTTCCAACAAGGTTCTGATAATTATACACAATTATTCTACTAGAAACTCCTCTCACTATCGTACCATATCTGCTCGATTAAACTCAAGAAGATTCCATATTAAATACACTGGACCTGGTGTATAATGGAACTCGATTCCTAATCATATTCAGCAGGCATCAAGTTAAAGTTTACTAAGAGATAAGACACTGCTACGTGACTATTTAATTAATGACTGTGAAGATGTTTAACCTTGTAGGCATGTGCACTGTTTTTTGTTTGTTAAATTGTAAGTGTGTTGTTGTTTTTTAGTTAAGTTTTTTACATTACTTGTTATTTCATTCTGTTGTTTTGCCTACAGTAAACTATTCAATTCATGAGATCAACCGTTTAGCCATCAGTTAAAATTGCACATGTAAATAGGTGCCTCTGTTAGCGGGATTTTCATCCCTTAGGCTTAGGGCCTTCCTTGCTACCATCCGATCTTGTGAAGCATCTGTACTATGACAATTGTTTATGGTTGATGGTTACAATAAATGGATGGATGGATTCTGTTTTTTGTTGCTGTTGATGGCGTGGTCATGATGATAAGCATTAATGTGACTGTAAAAGTTAATACGACGACGAATCTAATGATGACAATGCTGCTCGCATGATGACAATGTAAGCCAACAGCAGCGTTGTACGTTGAAGATATAATATTATGTCATAATCGCAATGATAATAAATGACGATTACGAAAATAATTATTGTAAATAAGAGACAATGTTAGTTTAATGATACTCATCCAAGCAGCATTGCATATAAATAAAATAATGTCTCTGGAACTCCTATATTAGAAGAAATACATTTCTGGTATTTATGTATATATAATATAAATATAATATTATATATATTTATATACAATTATACAGGGTGCGGCAAAAAAAAGACCCCCCTAGGTTTTTTGGAAATATCTTGGCCAAAAGTAAGAATTTCCAGATGAAATTTTACAATCTTAAAGACAATTCATATTTACACGTGATGGGCAGATTTGATCAAAATATTTCAAACTGAACAAAAGTTATGCCACTTTTAGGGAGGTCACCCATCGTTTTTTGACGATTCAAAAACGAAGCGCGTCAAAAACTAGGTTTTTGGCCAATATCTTGGCGAAAAGTAAGAATTTCAAAATGAAATTTTACAGGCCTAAAGACAATTCATATTTACACATGATGGCCAGATTTAATCAAAATAGGTCATACACAACAAAAGTTATACCACTTTTAGTAAGACCACCCACCGTTTTTTGACGATTCAGAAACGAAACGCAACAAAAAGTAACAAAAACACGATTTTATTAAGTCTCACGATCTCATCTCAAATAACTGTTGTCAAATGAACTTGGTAGTGCTTCACAACTTGTGTGCAATGTGCCCACCACCAGTGCAAACACTTCTTTTGAGTCTCTTTGCAAAGTTCTTGATGGACGTGTTGATTAATCTGACAGATTCTTTATTTACCAATTTGATTGTCATCTTTCTAAGTGACTTCTCAGTGACGCGCAGCTACGCTGGTACCCTGTTTATTTTTTAAAATAGTAATTATAATGATTATCTGGGAACATTAAGGCTATTTGATAACAATATTATTTGAAATGAAAAAAAATCGTGTTTTTTGTTACTTTTTGTTGCATTTCGCCTTTGAATCGTCAGAAAACGGTGGGTGGCCTCCCTAAAAGTGGTATAACTTTTATTCTCTTTGAAATATTTTGATGAAATCTGACCATCATGTGCAGATATGAATTGTCTTTAAGGCAGTAAAATTTCATTTCGATATTCTTACTTTTGGCCAAGATATTGGCCAAAATAATTAGATTGTTTTATTTTTACTTTTTGTTGCGTCGCGTTTTTGAATCGTCAAAAAACGGTGGGTGACCTTACTATAAGTGGTGTAACTTTTGTTGTGTTCAAAATATTTTAATGAAATCTGGCCATCTGGTGTAACTATGAATTGTCTTTAAGACTGTAAAATTTCATTTCAAAATTCTCACTTTTGGTTAAGATATTGGCAAAAATCTTATGGGGGGGTCTTTTTTTTTGCCGCACCCTGTACATCATACATGTATGTTTGTGTGACTGTGTGTGGGTGTTTGTGTCTATACAACTCTACATGAATATATGAATATATATATATATATATATATATATATATATATATATATATATATATATATATTATACAGTCACCACAACAACTAAGGCAAAATCCATATACATGTATATATGGACATATATATATATATATATATATATATATATATATAATTATATATGCCACTGAGTCGTGTTATATGATTCCTCGCAATGACCACTGCATGATGGTCAAGATTGAACTGACCATACAGACTGGACAATAATATGGCGCCAACGTGACTGCTCATCGAAATTCAGAATGAAGACCGGAAGTGAGGAGGCACGAAGGGCAAACAGAGGTCAAACGGACTCGAGCGACGATGCGATGAAATCATTCATAAGGTCAACAATGGCGTTTCTTCATCAAACGGCGATAGTGGCGCCGCCAACGCACGCCAACACGAAAACATCTCAAGTAACTGTGTATATAAGAGAATTATGTATATTTAATATATATATGTATATTTAATATATATATATCAAATGTATATATATATATATTCTCTGCCGCTATTATTACCAATATATATATATATATACGCAATGTGCAATGCAAATATAGCCTAAGAAGAAGAGCACCCCATCAGGGGCGGATCCTGGGGGCCAATCCGGTCATGCCCCCTTAACAATTTTGCACAGGACGTACAACCCCCCCTCCATCAGGTTTCAAGAGGCTTTCAATCAATGCAGCAGGAAAAGGTGAGAGAAAAAAGGTTATGAGCTATTTTTGGCGGGAAGTTGGTACAATTATGTTCATGAGATTTCGACCAAACGACTTTTAAAAAGGTCATCAGAATTTTTGGTCAAACACCAACGAATTTTTTCACCGCCCCAAGCCCCAAAAGTTTAGCCCACCCTAGAAATAATTTCTGTGTGCGCCCCAGGTCCCCATAGATATATAGCCGCGAGTTAGTGATGGTCATGATGTTAGTAGCATTAGTAATAGTATTAGTAGTATTAGTAGTGGTATTGGTATTGGTAGTGTATTGGTATTGGTAGTGGTAGTGGTAGTAGTAGTAGTAGTAGTAGTAGCAGTAGTAGTAGTAGTAGTAGTAGTAGTAGTAGTAGTAGTAGTAGTAGTAGTAGTAGCAGCAGTAGCAATAATAATAGTACTAGCAATAATCAGCAACAACCAAACATAATAACACTAATATTAATAACGATAATAATCACGATCATAATAGCAATAATAATAATTTACCGTGATCAGTCACGCTGCGTGCAGTATCGATAAACAGAACGAGGTCAGAGGGGAAGAAGATGGGGAAGCACGCAGGCAATTGGCCACAGCAGCAGCAGCAGCAGCATCATCATCAGCAGCAGCAGCAGTGGCAGCAGCAGCAGCAGTCAGCGAGTTGTGACTTCATTGATCCATCGATTCATCGTCAATATTAGACATCGCCTGACATGCGCACTGCACAGCCAAATGGTTTACTGAAGGAAGGCCGAGGTCGCGTTTAACCTCACTGCAGAGCGTATTCATGCGCTCTGCTGCCGATGGAGATTGACAAGTGCCTCGACTCTATTATATGCATCGACCCCGCTGGCCTGAGGGCTTCTCATGCAATCGCAACATGTTTCCTATTATCTATTTTAATCCGATCCAATCTAATCTAATCTGTACTGTAGTGTATACGCTGATCCAATCGGTAAGTTATATTTGATCTGATCGTGTCTACTTTTTCTATAGTCTGCAGTAGACTCTAGCCTATTAATGGTCTAATCTGATTTTATCTGATCTAATCTGCTCTATAGTCTTATAGTCTAATCTAATCTTATATAATCTAATGATTCTAATCTCATACAATCCAATATTATTATAGTCTCATTGTACAATGTACATGTACATACTATTGGCCTCGTCCAACAATATCTGATATAATGTAATTTTACCTTTGTTTATACATTGTCACTATAAAGCATTCAACTCTGCTTGTCTCTATTTGACACCTTTTCTCGTCACTACAATCTTAAAGACACCCTCTCGTCAAACAATTGGCATGTATTCCTTCAATTCTGACCATAAGTCTAATTAAAGTATACCAGCAGCTCTTTTCTCTCACTTTTTCACCATATGGATTGGATGCATGCAGGTATCTCGTCAAACGGACTTTGTTCTGTACACGCCATCCCTATAGATACAACCCTTCCAACACCACGTAGCCCTCGTGAATAAGCCGGTGCCCTGCACTCAGCATTTCAAGTACCTTCTTAGCAATTTTCCGCATATGCAACTATGTACAAATTGTACATTGTATGTATACACGATCGGAATTTATCACAGATTTTCCCGCTTTTTTCGCTGCCAAGCCACTTCACCGCAACTGCCCTACTTAGCCGAGACATGATTGGCTGGACGAGAAAGCGTCACACTTAAGCTGTCACGTCATTGGCTGGAGCGCCCTCGAGCGACGAGATGAAAACTCGAGCGCACGTATAATCCTCTATTGGCGTCGATTACTAAGGCAACGGTGACGTAGCAACGAATGTCGTCTGCCGCTCTTAGAGCGCGGGAAGCGATATATATATATATATTTATATACATACATACATACAATCACACATATATAATTATATATAAATACATATAATTATATATATATATATATATATATATATATATATATATAATTATATATATAATTATATATATATATATACGCAGACGATGAGAATGATCAACACCATGCAGCAAGAGGATTAGAATGTAGACGAAATGTAATTTGATATCAAGAGCGTTTGCCATTTTTATATAATTATATGGTAAACACGAAAACATTTGCGTTGTCATAGCAACAGCTGATTATATATACATTCATACATAACTGCAGCATACACAGATCAACACAAGTCATGTACATGTATGCATGCACATGCTTACACATACAGTGTATAAAAGACTTATGTACATATTATATAAATCAATCAATCAATCAATCAATCAATCAATCAATCAATCAATCAGAATTTACATAGCGCACCTTCAAGGTATAGATACTCAGAGGCGTTTCCAGCCAAGATCAAGCGAAAAAACAATGTTCAACAGTTTGTGAAATTGAGAACAGTTTGGGAGGTGTCGCACAGTCAAGGGAAGTCCATTCCAGGATGTTGGAATGTTACACTAGACATAATCATATAGAGGACAGCCTAAATAAGCCTGCCCTGTAAGACTATTTCCGTAATGTCATTGCACATAATAATTATATTATTATTTATGGATATTCACATCATAAACACCATGTGGAAAAATAATCGTTGGCCTCTCTGTCGCTCAACACCTCAATTATAATTTATTCTATTATACGTCTGAAAGTTTGTTCCTCCGCATGCAGTGGCGTAGCAAGGTCTTGGGGGGCCCCTGTGCAGAGCTTAGGTGGTGGGCCCCTTAAATGTTTGAAACTCCCATTCGATTTCAAACAACAAAGCTGCGCAAAACGCCTAGTTCCTTTAAAAAAAGTCCATATTTCAGACCAAAGCTAAATGAAAACAAACTAGCCACTTTTTATTATTTTAACCAATTTATCTAATGAAACATACTCTTCTCCATATCAGCACAGAAAAATTTAACTAGAATACCAAACAGAAGTAGGCTAATCACCAAAATTTCTTCATCCTCTAATGTAGCCTAGGCCCCATTAATCGTCAATCACCCATAGGCCCTACTTAAACTCTCCAAGCTGTTGGGTTTGTTGAGTAAAAGAGCGGAAAATGTAACGAATTTGGCAAGTGTGAAATGACTCAATCAAGTCTACGGCTAACCTGCTACGGAGATCTAAATCCGAAATGCCAAAATGCTCGTTTTCGCGACTTCTCTTGTGCAAACAAAATAAATTTTAAACGCGGCTGCGTAGACTCTGAGTCTCTGACAATTATGTTTATACGTCAGCACAACTACTTCCGACCAAAGACTGCAAAGAGTATAAAGATATTTGTAATAAAGTAGCCTAATCATAGCACATCGCAAAGCAGTTGTTTCGACATTCCGGCTGAAACCCAAAAATTACTGGGTGAGTAGGCACGCTGTACAGTTAGGTTTGAATACATTCTGAATATCCTTAAATTAAAATTTTGACTCTGACCTCGGGGGGCCCCTTGACAGTCGGGGGCCCTCGTGCACTGCACAGGTTGCACGCCCTATTGCTACGCCACTGTCCGCATGTATGTTTGTGCGTAAGTTTGCTTGTTTGTACGCCAGTTTGTATGCATGTAAGGTTCCCCAGTAAAAAGGCTCTTAGACGTAACGCTCTATAGTGTCACGAAAACTTTTAAAAAATTCAACAACTTTTTACATTATTTAAGTGTGTGTGTGTGTGTGTGTGCGTATGTGGGCGTGCATGTGCCATTTTCATCACATTTGAATGCTATAATGTTACATCCATTCTTCGCAGCAGAAGCAATCTTCGATGGAAAAGAAAAGACGCTATAGAAATTCCATCCATCATCTCTTCACCGGCCGTGGTTCCCGCCTCTTCCTCATCGAGCGTCTGTTGACCAACCACCCGTCCACCCTTCCCACCCCCCCCAACCCCATCCCCACCCCCCGATCGACCGGTCCATCGAACGCCCACATCGTCCACTATGTCCACCGCATCTGTCCATCTATTTTGACAGCCGTGTCCAATTCGGTCCACTCAAGTCTTATTGTCTTTCGGCTCTTATTGACTCGCGTCCCGATTTGTCCTCTCCACGGAATTCCTTTGTCCGTTCCCTCTTTGAAATATACATACATAGATGCTTATTATATACATGCATGCACGCATACATATACATATATATATATACACATACGTAGATACACACACATACACACATACATACATACATACATACAATCCATACATACATACATACGTACGTACGTACATACATACATACATGCATACATACATACGTACGTACGTACGTACATACACACATACGTACATACATACATACATACATACATACATACATACATACATACATACATACATACATACATACATACATACATACATACATACATACATACGTACGTACATACATACATACATACATACGTACATACGTACATGCATACATGCATACATGCATACATACATACATACATACATACATACATACATACATACATACATACATACATACATACATACATACATGTACATACTACATACATACATACATCACCTTGTCACCTTGTGCTGTCAGTTCGTTGAACTCTAGCGATTGTCATGGCCAGCCTTCTATTATGTACATACATACATACATACACAAAATGTCATACATACATACACACACATAATTATTACAGTATACACAGGCACACACACATGCATACACACATTCATGTAACCTTGCCTGCAAAAAGTAGACCAAGAGTTTATCTGAACTTAAATTTGTATCAGAGTATTCTCACCTCATTGTATACATAACTCGGCGCTATCGAAGCCTCTAACAGCATAACAAAACATATCATAACATACATAACATAACAGCATAACATAAATAATAACATAGCATATCATATCATAACATACATGTAGCATAACACAACATATCATAACACAACATATCATAGCATAACATAACATAACATAGCATAGCATAACATAACATAGCATAACATAACATAACATAACATAACATAGCATAACATAACATAGCAAGATTAAAGCGTGATGGTGTCCAATGAGACAACATTGTCGTCCCTGCTATAAATCCCCGAGTCTACAATTCTTACACTGAAGAATAACTGCCATAACAATATTCCATTTGGCTTGTTTAATAATTCATACTTGTAACCTCGAGTTGCTTCATTTGGTGCCAATTCAAAAAACCTTTCTTACTTTATTGCTTCATTTCCAGTGGTAATATTGTTAGCAGCGATTAGATCTCCTCTGCTCCCTGGGTCGGTGTGGGGTCGGTGTGGGCCCTAACCAAAATGTATGAGTAAAGCATGAATTTTACGCTCTGTGATTCCACTCAGTTTTCACCCCCACGTTACAACCCGTTGATGAAAAAGACGGAGCATTTGCGCTCAACTTATTTATCATTAATACTTTGCTGGTACATTCAGACCTGTGGATAGAACATTCGATTTTGGAAAAATGTATCAAAATCTAAAATTGTGAAAAAACATAAGCTTAATAAGTGTTAGAGCACAGCTTCTGTGGAAATGGCTAGCGATCCTCCAGATCGTGGCTCCCCAGGAAACTGTCCTATCTTATCCTCCTTTCAAAGACCCTGAATACAGAGGACCGATTTCTTCTTAACCGCCTTGTACAAATTTTTGGACGATAATCGGAGTTTCGAAAAATTTAAGATCTTGTTTACAAAATAAAGACATTCAATTAATTTATGATCTATGAAAAATCAAATTGACGAATAATTATGTTTGCAAAATGAAAAATGCTTTGGAGATTCAAAACATGATCCTTGATTCCTTAGCGATATAGAAAAGGAATCTTAAGTGGGGCGTCATCTATGGCTGAGAGTGAAATGGATGACCAAAAAATATTCCCAAGTAACCAATTTCGTAAACTCCGCCACTGGTTGCACTCCGCAGTGCCAGTCTGAAGCCTGTTAAAAGAGGAGGGCGACACTAATCATCTTTGATATGGCAGTGGCCTTAAACATGTAACAAGGACCAGTCCTGTAATACAGAGTCATTGTCCTCCTTCTAATAATTAATTAATCAAAGCACAGACTATACATTACCGCTGGGGAGGAGGATACCTTGTCGTCATAGCTCAGCTTCACTCATCCACCAGGCGTCGCACCTCATTCAATCCGCACTCGTCAGGCGTTGAACCCTCAACCGTCATTCATTCCACCCGACTCCGTTCCACCATCACGATGCTGCAGAGTCGCTTTCATATCCGACGACGACGACGATGATGATGATTCCTGATCGTAAATCTCGTTTTTCCCGCTCGACGGCGACCACTTCCGTTTCCGGTTCGCGAGCGCCATCATACGGTGCGTTCCGTAATCAGAATTCCGTGTCGGTGCGTGTGTGGCTCTATGATCGCGCCTCTATTGCACGGTCCATCTCGTTGAGTTACGATCGTCAGGTGTTTTGATGCGGGATGGGTGAGTACAGGTACGCCGGTGCCATTTACAGTACCATCGTTATGCTGCAATGGATGACCTCCTCTTGCGTGTAATCGTAAACGTTGAGAATTTTCGTCATCGTAGATTTCTGCAGTGGCGCCACATAAAGAGCCCCAGCTTATTCACGAGCGCTGCGTCGAGTTTTAGGTTTGCCTATAGCGAGGTTTTCCTATATAGCGATATAATCAGACGCGATCCAAGTGCGATTGTTAGAGTGAGCAGAGAGCGAGATGTTGTTCGAACACGAAGAGAAGGTTATACGTCCCGGTTTATTCCAGTAGAATCTTTCGAGCGGTGAGGCTTTGAACCCTGGTCCGCGGGCTGCGAGTCCGGCTCATGCAGCCACTTCGTACCACTTACCCCGTTTCACCGTTCAGCCCTCTATCTCCCATCCGATGGCCAGAGAATCTCTCCCAAGCAGAGGCGTCATTGGATGGAGCAGCGTAACGCTAGCGGTCTTCTTCTCTTCGCTGTTCCTCGCAGTTCTCTTCCGGTGGTATATTCTCTGTAATTCCCCAGTGCAGCACGAGGGGGTAACGTATTCTAATTATCACGACTACTCATGAGCACGGCGTTGCATAGGGAGGCTGCTGCTCTCCACCGACGGACGGACTAGCGAGCGACCGGGCGGGCGGGCGGGCGGGCGTGCGACGGGCGATGGGCGATGGGCCTGCGCGTATTGATCAATGTCCTCTGCCTCCCTGCTTGCTTGTTCGACCACCGCCGTCCGTTCGTTAACGGGCCCAATGCGGCTGTCTTCACAGACGGACGGAGGGACGGGCGTTGACGGCTGAGGCAGGGTAGAGCAGGACAGAGACGGTGAGCGGCGGTGGCAGTAGACGGACGGATGGACTGACGGCGGTGTGAGGTTGGTTGGCGATGGCAGACTGTGTGACGACGACGACGATGTTGTCTGTGGCGCAGGTGGAGGTTTGAATGTTGGGTTTAGGTAGATGACGGCGAGAGAGAGAGGGAGAGAGAAAGACACGGAGAGGGAGAGAGAGACAGACAGACAGCTCAGACAGAGACAGAGACAGAGACAGACAGAGACAGAGACAGAGACAGATACAGATACAGAGACAGATACAGAGACAGAGACAGAGAGATAGAGAGAGGAAGAGGGAGAGGGAGAGGGAGAGGGAGAGGGAGAGGACGAGGGAGAGGGAGAGGGAGAGGGAGAGGGAGAGGGAGAGGGAGAGGGAGATGGAGAGGGAGAGGGAGAGGGAGAGGGAGAGGGAGAGGGATAGGGAGAGGGAGAGGGAGAGGGAGAGGGAGAGGGAGAGGGAGTGGGAGGGAGGGACACAGACGGTGACAGAGACAGAGATAGAGACAGTGACAAAGAAAAAGACAGACATAGACATAGATAAAGGCAGTGACAGAGACATAGATGGAGACGGAGACAAAGAGACAGAGACACACACAGAGAGACAAAGCAACGAACATACCCACTACACTACCGCGCCACACAATGTACTCATTATTCCGGATGAAAAAGGTACAGATCAGTCACCAGTGTGCTCTCTATTATTCGCAAGGTGACGCCTGTGTGGGCGACGAGCAAAGCTTCCAGTTCTACTCTTGTACCATGTGATGATCCTTTATAATTATGTGCAAAGTAATTACATACATTTCAACTCGCATTGCCTGAGCTTTTAAGTAGACGTGTGATGCAGGTCTGCTATTGTATCTTTTATCTTCCGTTCAACTTTGGTACATTGTACCTGAGCATTTCTGTAGCTTTCTTTGGAACCTCATACAGAATTGTCTGATACCTAGGCCTACACCAGGACTCTTTTAACGTGCAGTTGTACCCAAAATGTGCAGTTGTAGAAGCACTCCTGTACAGTTAAAATTAGCAAAAGGGTCATTTTCCTCCGATTTTAAGTAAATTATCATGGATCATGGTAAAGAAAAAAAGAATTGTGTAGTTCTAAAAATTCCTTAAAAACCTACATGTCCTCTTTTGCCCTGGCTTCTTATATTAGACCTAATGATGATCACAGTTTTTTTTATAGATTAGATTGATTCCATTCTTCGTTTTCGGATCGCATACGAACTTATTTACATATTTACTTTTTTGCACATAATTTAGCCTACCTATTATAATACATTCATGTACCAACATAATAATTCCTAAATTAGTTACCTATTTACATGTACTTCGTACCTGTTCGTTTTAAATTAATTACATACATGTTTGTCTACAATGTATTTGTATTGTACGTTTATCTTGTTTATCCACACGCTTAGGCTTAATTATTTGCATATTTCCGAAGCTACTTTCTGCATATTTAAATATTATACTTACTTACTTCTTTTTAACATCTATGAATTGAAATGTGCACAAAGGCGTTTCATATTGCGAGTTATTGTGTGTACGCCATACAGGTGTGATGACTGTTTACAGGCTGTAGGCCTACACTGCTCTGTACAGGTGCACGTGTGCGGCGTCGTACGCATGTCTTTGGCGAGCAGCAGTGCACCTGTTTAAAGATGGCGTTGAAGACTCGAAAGTCCGGCGGCGGCGGCGTCGGTCGTGTTGTTGACGTTCAGAATGGTTTGACACAGTCGTCGTCGATTCCATCGTTGGAAAAGCAGCTTTCCCTGTCCGATGATGTTTTCCTCGTCTGTCGGGTCTGCGAGTCGGACTTTCGCAGTCCGCGGCTGCTGCCATGCCTGCACAGCTTCTGCTCGGACTGCCTGGAGCAGAGCCTTGGCCGGAGCCAGATCGAGCCGGGCCAGGCCTTCCTCTGCCCGCTGTGCAGGACGCGGTGCGTCGTCCCCGGGCGTGGGATCAGGGACATGCCGACCAACTGCCTGGCCGGCGCCCTGGTGGAGTTCCTGCGGTCGAGGACGGCCCCTGAGGGTGTGGGTCGAGGGGGTGGAGGCGAGTGCGAGGGGTGTAGGAAGAGGGGAGTCGCTAGGAAGTGCGTTGAGTGCGGCGACTGGCTGTGCGAGCAATGCTGTGCTCTCCATGCAAAGGTCAGTCCGTACAATCATGTTCTCTTTATATTGTATGATGCAGTAATGCATGCACAGAATATGGTGCTATACTCTTGAAGGTTGAAAGTATTGTTATTATCCTTGAATTCGTGTCACCATTACAATACCATATTTATAAACAAACTGTCATTAAGCTAAAAGCAGCCATACAAAATCAAAGTTTGACCCCGATTTCCAGCATGCAGTTGCTTGCATTGATTGGCCTCATATGTTTTGATTTAAGCATAAAATTATTAATTAGTTGATTAAAGAGAGAATAAAAGTAGGCCCTATTTTAGCAAAATTGACCCATTTGTTCATTATAATATGTCCTGCAATTCAGAATATAGGTCAACATAAAGGATAACACGGGGAACCATAATAGTAAACAATGTTGTTGCTGAATATTAAAAACACCAATAAAAAATTAATATGAATGTCATTAATGGTGCTACATAATAGCAAACGTCTTGGCCTTTCTTTGCCTCTATTCCGATTGATCCTTGAACATTTCTGTTCATGAGTCGGCGGCGTCTCTGAGGAATCTCTCTGGAAGAGGCGCTATATAAATGTGTGGTACAATGAGATGTTGGTAACTAATCGATTAGGAAGTAGTTCATTCTAGTTCTAGAGTCGATTTTCTACGAGATTTTGATAATTCTAGTCGATTATCTAATTCGATTAGTTGTTATTCTAGTCGATTATCAAATGAGGTAATCGATTAGATAATTATTGTGTTTCTAGTCGATTATCTAATTCGATTAGCTTTAATTCTAGTCGATTATCTAATTCGATTAGTTGTTATTCTAGTCGATTATCAAATGAGGTAATCGATTAGATAATTATTGTGTTTCTAGTCGATTATCTAATTCGATTAGCTTTAATTCTAGTCGATTATCTAATTCGATTAGTTGTTATTCTAGTCGATTATCAAATGAGGTAATCGATTAGATAATTATTGTGTTTCTAGTCGATTATCTAATTCGATTAGCTTTAATTCTAGTCGATTATCTAATTCGATTAGTTGTTATTCTAGTCGATTATCAAATGAGGTAATCGATTAGATAATTATTGTGTTTCTAGTCGATTATCTAATTCGATTAGCTTTAATTCTAGTCGATTATCTAATTCGATTAGCTTTAATTCTAGTCGATTATCTAATTCGATTAGTTATAATTCTAGTCGATTATCTAATTCGATTAGTTATAATTCTAGTCGATTATCTAATTCGATTAGTTATAATTCTAGTCGATCATCTAATTCGATTAGCTTTAATTCTAGTCGATTATCTAATTCGATTAGTTATAATTCTAGTCGATTATCTAATTCGATTAGCTTTAATTCTAGTCGATTATCTAATTCGATTAGTTATAATTCTAGTCGATTATCTAATTCGATTAGCTTTAATTCTAGTCGATTATCTAATTCGATTAGCTTTAATTCTAGTCGACTATCTAATTCGATTAGTTATAATTCTAGTCGATTATCTAATTCGATTAGCTTTAATTCTAGTCGATTATCTAATTCGATTAGTTAGAATTCTAGTCGATTATCTAATTCGATTAGCTTTAATTCTAGTCGATTATCTAATTCGATTAGTTGTTATTCTAGTCGATTATCTAATTCGATTAGTTACAATTCTAGTCGATTATCTAATCGATTAGTTACAATTCTAGTCGATTATCAATTCATCTAATCAATTAGATAATTGTGATTCTAATCGATTAACCACGTGACTTTGCTCATTGTCATTCTAATATTCAATTCGATTCGTCTGTTGATTCCAAGTACCAATCATGTTATAGTTTGCAGCCTATGAATAATCTGTTCAAGTGTACAATTTACACTTTATGTTGTATTATAGTTGCTATGATAAGCCTAAGCGAGTACAAGACACGCCTGATGGAAATAACGATTATTCCGGCTAACTGGTGTGGCCTAAGTTCAAGGATCATATTGACAATTATAGGCTACTTGAGAACTAACAGATAAGATACAGTGGCGATTTAGCTTGGAAATTCTGTAAAATAATAATAATAATAATAATAATAATAATAATATATATATATATTATATCAATACTATATAATCCGACTGTTGCATAATAATAATAATAATAATAATAATAATAATAATATTAACAATGACAGTAATAATAATAGCAATAATAGTAATAGCAATAATAATGCTGGTAAAATAACAGTGAGTCAATTTTTATAGCGCCACAGTCCATCCGATATAGTGCCCATGTCTCTCATTACGATTACTTTGACAACAATTAATATTATTTTCATGCAGGTGAAGCTGACAAAGGACCACCATCTCGTGACGGGTGACGAGTTGGAAAGTGGAAAGTACGACGAAATGATCAAGGATGGTTTGGAGTCTTCTCTTCTCTGCGGCAAACACGGGGAACCACTGAGGTATTTCTGCGAGGAAGACACATGCCGGACCCCGATCTGCAACCTCTGCAAGATGACGGCCAGTCACGACGGTCACTCAACCGTGACGCTGACCGACCAGGCGGCCAGCGAAGCGAGACGGATCCGCGATCTCCTTCCCAATGTCGACCGCTGTATTCGTGCGACGGAAACGAGGCTCGAGAATCTCGCGCAGGACGAGAAGATGACGTCATTCGTGCGGAAGCGGATGCATCGAACGGTGATCGAGAGGACAGAGGCTGTGGTGGATGCCCTCGTCCGTGCGGTGCACGACTACGCAGAGAGCCTCCACCAGAGGATCGAGTCTGCCGTCCTCTCGCATCGGGAGGAGGTGTCCAGGGAGACGGCTGATTCGAGGAATCGTCTGGACGCAGCCAAGATGGCGAAGGTCTTTGCCGAGACCTTGGTCGGGTTCAACAGATCAGAGGAACTGCTGACGTTGAGCGATAGGGTCTGCTCGAGGCTCGCCGAGTTCCAGGCTCCGGTGGACACGGCTCCACCGGTCTGGGAGAAGCCGCGACTGGACACGGAGCAGGTGGAAGAGGTGAGCGAGGAGACGACGGAACTGCACTTTGGAAGTCTCGTCTTTGAACCGGATGTGGTGAAGAGTGTCATGTCAAGGACGTTTTCTGCTAGGCTCGACACGGATGAGAGAGCGTGTAAGTTGTGCGATGTTTCAACAGATCGTGACGGGAACGTTGTGGTCGCAGACCGTGACAACCAGACCGTTAAGATGTTCAGCGGTGACGGGGTCCTTCGGATGGTGACGTCGAAGAAGACGTTCAAGGCTCCGAATCGCGTTGCCGTGCTGTGCAAGAGTCGGCGGATCGTTGTCAAGGACGGGAGGTTCTTGCGGCTGGTCACCTTCAACGGGGAAGTGGTTGGGTCCCTCGGGGACCTGCTGAAGCAACCGGTTGCCATCGCGGAATCTGAAGAGGGTGAGGTGCTTGTGACGGAGTGGATGAGCGGGGAAGTGGTCGTGTTCGACAGCGGTGGTAAGAGGGTGCGTAGCTTTCCCTGCGCCTGCGAGGCCCCCGGATACGTGACGTGCTCCCCCAACGGAAACATCATCGTCACTGACTGGAAGCGGCACATGGTAAAGGCGTTTGACCGGAGAGGTAAGGCACGCTGGGAGTATGGAGAGCACGGAAGCGGGGAGGGGCAGATGGATCACCCCTACGGTGTCTGCACGGACCAGTGGAACAATGTCATTGTCTGCGATACTTGGAACAATCGGATCCACTTGTTGTCTCCAGATGGTGCTTACGTCAGAACCCTACTGACGAAAACGGATGGCATCGAGTGGCCACAAGCAATCGCAGTGGACAGCACCACTGGTCAGCTGGTCATCGCTGAACAGTATGGAACGGTCAAGTTCTTTCAGTATGATACTTGACATCAGAACAGTATGGTGCGGGAAAGAATTTTCATCATGTAAAGTGATATGGTAAAAGTATGCGTCAATCAGCTGATCATGTTATTCTGCTGATAGTATATTTGAGATACATGTATGAACAGTATGTGTCGAGAACTTTGAGCATCATGTTTGAGACATGAACAGTATGGCATCTTCATGTAGTGTGAGCATGGTATTTGAGGTATGAGCAGTATGGCATCTTCATGTAGTCTGAGCATGGTATTTGACGTATGAACAGTATGGCATCTTCATGTAGTCTGAGCATTGTATTTGACGTATGAACAGTATGGCATCTTCATGTAGTCTGAGCATGGTATTTGACGTATGAACAGTATGGCATCTTCATGTAGTCTGAGCATTGTATTTGACGTATGAACAGTATGGCATCTTCATGTAGTCTGAGCATGGTATTTGAGATATGAACAGTATGGAATCGTCAAGTACTTGTGAGTGTGTTAAATGAACAAATGACGATCAAATATGTTTTCAGTATGTGATGATAAGTCTAAGACACTTGGGAATGATCTTGTACTTTGAGATGTTAGATGATAATATTTAAATATGGAACGGCAATGTACGTACCTTCATAATAATGACGACGAATTTGGGCATTATGGTATGATGAAATACTTCAAACGTGCTTTGTGAGATCCGAAGTATGGTATTCTCAGTTCGTATACCACTTTGGATGTGTGACTTGACATGATAGAGTTCCACATGATTCAAAATGTAGTAGCGTATAACTGTATCTTATACAGCTGGATCGTTCATTGCAAAACATGGCAGCATTCTAACTCGTGTAGTTCCTGGACACTAGTCCACGAGAAGCATTTCGAACAATTTTTGTTTATCATGTTTTGTCTTTTTTCGTTGTGCTTCCATTGACTTTTAAAACAATTCTATTTTTCTATTGTGGATTTTTCTGTACGAAAGATAAGAAACGATCAAGTATGAGACGTTCTAATTACATCGATGACAATTGTCACGAACTGATAATCTGTCTTTGTTATTAATTTAACAAAAATCATTTAAGTAGGCTATTCTTAAGAAAGAACTCTCCACTTTAACATTGGCCAGTAGTCATGAATAGGGGCTTGCTATGCTAATTATCAGTCTGATCGAAATACTTCTATAAATAATGCTGTTTTCTTGCAGGCACTCCTTGAATTGAGCTTTGTATCGAGTCCTTTGTTTAGTTGCAGAGCACATTGTAAACGTTCCTGTACTAAACAAATTACAAGAACGGATGGCACAGCAGAGTTGTTTGTGAGGAGCCATTGCATACGGTATTTACGTATTGCGGCGCCATATAAATTGTAGTTATTATTTTTACTGTCATTATCATCATCATCATCATTATTATTATTTTGTTAACGCCCGAGGACCGAGGTATAGATGAAATCCCTCATGAGGCTCTAAGAAACTAAACAATATTGCTTTATCAAAGGGTTTATTCATTCATTCAGAAAGCAAAACTTATATAGCGCCTCTTCAAGAAGCCTACTCAGAGGCGCTCCCAGCCCAGCCACGGCTAAAAAGATTGGTCTTTAGCAACAGTTTAGTCTCCATCATGTTGGATAAAGGACCCCTCCAGAATGGACACTACTATGATAGCACTTCATCAAACTATCACTTAGAATAGCTCCCGACCCAACCCTGGCCAAAGAAAATAATCTTAGTTCTTATCGGTAGAGAAGAAAGTAGTATCGATGTCTCTAATATGATTTTTTCGTAAATTGCATTGATGACAAATTAACTGTTACTCCAATGAAGACTTGATTGACGAAAATGATTCATGCAAAGGCAGAAGTTGGATTGATGAAAATATTAACGATGCACTGCATGATTGAATATTTTCGAATGCTAAAACAGTAGATTGCCCATCATTTTATGTTCAATTACATATATTAGATGAACAATCCGTTGACTAAACGTACGTTGACGAATCGTCCGTTGACGAATCGTCCCTGACGAATCATTCTTGACGAATTGTACTTAAATAATTGTCCGTTGACGAATCGTCCGTTGACGAATCGTCCGCATACTAGAGAGAGACACCATACACACGAACTATACAAACGTAATCCATTTTCCAGTGCGCGGTCATCCTAGTTGCAGTAGTACTTTTCAACATGCGACGTACACTTCTGACACTCGACACTACAGCACCAGAAGAACTTGCAGTTACAATCCTCGACCTCTTCCTCAACGTAGGTACGGTACCCTCGTCCACAGCACATCAGCTGACACCCATCCAACCCATAGCTAGTTCGGTTGCATTGGCGCCCCACCGTGCCCAAGGACCCCACGTCCGGTCGATGGTCGCAGTAGTCCGGAGACTGTTCCAAGTAGACGAGGTCTCTCCGTGTGGGTCTCTTCTGTCGACGATCCATTGGTTTCAGCTTGACCTTGGCCGCTATGACCTTGACCCTGGTGGCGCCGTCGAACTTGTCCTTGAGGAGGTCACCGATCTCGCGGAAGGAGGCAACGGTTCGCCAGCAGATCTTCGCCGAACAGGATCCGGAAACGCCATGACATTTGCAGAGTAGCTTCATGCTTCCGCCGACAGCCTGTCAAGTGCAACAATCATTTGCAAATCATGGTTTGGCAGCAAGCATGCAGAACATAACAAAACTATACACAGATGTTTATTATTGTTGTGGGGGAAGGGCAGTGGTGTAGTGGTTGGTTCGGTTCTTTTGAGCCGGAGGGTTTAAGGTTCGAATCTACCTCAAGCCATTGCGTATACGAACATTGAGCAAGTCCTTCACTCGCAATAATAATTGCTCAGCGTTTCGGCGAGAAACTCCTATAAGCAGTGTCCACGCTGTAGTACGGAGAACCTCTGATTAACGACATTTCGTATAAATTAGCTTAAAACTCTCTCCTTAGTTTGTAAGTATTCAATGTATTTGGACTAATGGAGCTATATGAAATAATTTCGAAAGTCGCCCTTGAAGGATCAGGCTTCGATATTTCATCTTACCCCGACAGAGATTTAACGGAATCGAATAATTATGTTGGAGCAATATAAATTTAACTTCGAAATTCGTCCTTGACGAACCAGTCTCTCTCATCGACGTCTACTACCTTTCGTCCAGCTTCGTTGTTCCATCTGTTCATCAGTCTCTCCTCGATGTTCTCATCGCTCGACTCCCTTCCGTCGACGAACTCCTTCGAGAACTTTTCCCCAAACCGGACGTCGTGCGAACATCCGCCCCACAGGAAGTCCACTTCCTTTTCCCGGCTTCGGACGTTGAGGTCACAGGAACACATCTGAACCTCACCCTTGGCACAGGCCTTCGTGATGGAGTGCGTCACACCGGCGGATGATATGCCGTAGATGTAGGCCTTCTCTCGACTGTCTTCAAATAAAGAAAAGAATATGACAGAACAGACTAACATTTTAAAACCTTTTTGCTTAATTTTCCTCTGATATAATTAAATCACGTGGGATCCAACATCAGTTCAAGAAGAATAAGACGATGAAAAAATTAAAAGAAACAATGGAGTCAAATAGAATAGAAAAGAAAAGAATGAGGTAGAAAAGATAAGAATTCGGAATAGAGTACAATGCTATCGAGAAAAGAATGATAATGTAGACCAGCATAAAAGGATTAGAGCGAAATGGAACAATACTCAATGGAAGGGAATTATTTACAATGTAACAAAATGGAATAGAGTAGAACATAATAGTTGAACTCAAAAGAAGAGAATGGAAATAGAATTTATAGTTTAGGATGAAATCAAATGGAATGAGACTTAATAATATGGAATCGAGTGGAAAAGAAGTAAATGAATCAGCGTTGAACAGAGTAGAATGGAACGAGATGACGTCATTTGGATTTGATTTGATTGAAACCACTTGACTACGATGCATGGGCGGAATCTTAGGGGGGCAAGGGGGACGCTCCCTCAATATTTGTGGCGGGGAAACGATCCATGTTCATATCTTCCTAATGTTTAAGGAAAATATGTGTTGAAACATCAGCGTACGCAAATTTCTACAGTGCTAGAAGAGTTAGATGTTTTGGCTAATTCTTCTAGTAATATAATAGGCTATAAAAAGCAGGGACTAAAAAGGTCATCAGCTCTTTTATAGAAGCCTTTGAGCATTTATGAAATAATTTGACCAATACTTCTTGCATATTTTTTTATGAGACTTAGGCCCTATTTTAGGAAGACGACTGATTATTGTCTTTTAGATTTTAGCAGTTAGAATCTTTATAAGCAATGGAAAGGAGCTCAAAATAGTTATTCACGATGCAGCTGTCTGAATTAAGCGGAGCTGCACCCATGCGTAACGACAAGACCTGCACTCCCTACTAATATTAAATGTGTGTGCAACATGCATGGCTGTAGATCGGGCTAGCGTCAATTGCATCCAGCAGAACGCACATACTGAATACTGATACGTCTCTCTCTCTCTCTCTCTCTATCAAACTTATCACATGCAAGCATTTTATTGTATTGCAAACAGATTCTCTTGGGTGTCGGCCAACAGGATATTCAAGTGGTTAGCCCAGTTCTGTACTAACAGAAAACATTTGGCTATGGCAGCAGAATAGACAACAGGCATTGCATGCAGTTTAAGATACTTCACTGCACAACGAAAATCGACTAGTTACAACACGATCAGGTATTGGATCTTCTTTCGTAAATACATCTGTTCCAGAATTTTTTCCCAGATTTTCTTATCTGCATTCATTATGGACCAGGGTTTGCATGCCGTCTCCTGAGAATTACCATGCCGTAGGCCTAACATATTTTTTGGTGAAGCTGAGAAACGTTTTCCACTGTTTTATAGACCAACAGTAATATTCTAATCTGAATTGCTTGCAAATTAGTTATCTGTTTTGAAAAAGAAAAATGCTATTTCGACGAACAATAATATAAAAATATGGAACAAAAATTCAAAAATGACTGTTAGGCCTACAGCATAATAGTCTAATATCATAATTCAAACGGACAAAGACTATTTGAACACTGTAAGTTAAAAATCGCGTTCTGAAAATAATATTGCTCTCACACATTGCGATTAAGCCGTTGCTTTTACTTAGCATAGTCCCACGAAAGCCAATATTCATTCATTTATTCATTAGGACATTTATATAGCGCTCCTTCAAGTAAAAAAACTACTCAGAGGCGCTCCCGACTCCAGCGCGCCCGAAAAGAAGAGTTCTAAGTTTAGTAAGGAACGATCCTGGTAGAGTCCCAGGGTGTAGGCGCAGCTCAAAAGGAAGGCTATTCCAGACCACCGGACCAACCACAGAAAGGCTCGATTCTTCATGGTAGCAGTACGAGCAAAAGGAACCAAGGGGACTCCCTTATCAGCAGAGCGTAGCTGACGACGTCCTAATTAATGATGACCTAATTAATTTTACTATGGTCTTACGATGGAGCATTTAATGTTTCTGAAACATCTCGAAAACAGCCTTGGTATTGGATATATCTCCATACCAACTATGTTTATGAAATATGCATGCAGTTGATGGTTGGATCCGATTTGACCAGGGTCTGTGACATCAGAGGCCGTTACCCTGGACAGAAATTTGCTTGGCATATTACAGCACTTAATTATGCAGTATCATCGATTAAGCATTTAAATATTGCCCCATTTCTATCATAGGCGCAACCACCCTATGGGACCCACGGGACGCGTCCCCTCAACTTTTGAGTGGTCCGCTGGTCCCCTAACTTTATTATTATGGTCCCCCAACTTTTAGGACGTGATTCATTATGGCCCCCAACTTTTAGGACGTGATTGCACCTATGATTTCTATTAAGCTGAACGATGTCTAAACCTGTCAGATATTTTTGTCTAATGATAGAACATTTGATATGCTTCACTGAAGAAATTGCTATACTCAACAATAACAGTACCGTTATATGAGAGAATCATATTACAGCATTACTCACGAGGCATGATATTTGCATAATCATGCAGAATGTTATGTGCCCATGTCTGCTATGATATCTCTAGCAAACACATTGCTTCCAGTCGTCCAGAACTTCAGATCATTGGCAACGGATTTGACGACGGCAGGCTGATTTATTTTATTACGGCGAGTTGCAGTAGCCATTGTACTATGTCGAAAGTTAAGAGTAGCAGATGGTTTGAAATCAAAATTCCTTGGCAACATTTACGAGATTTCGAGTCTACTCATCACCGAACTTTGACCGCATCAACTTTCATTAAGGCAGGGGGCAGATCCAGAGAACCCCCCCTTCTCAAACCCATTCCGTCTCGACGCTGCGTGCCTCAGCGATCGACCTTCGGCCCCCTCGGAAACTTTTTGGGTATACATCATTGCCTTAAGGCTTAAGGTGACATAGTCTGCATGAGAATGACGACTGTTCGTATGCTGGATTTCTTCAGAGATAGCATGCATGGCTTGCGACAAACATGCACGGTGCACCAATTCAAAAGGGCGGCGGCTGTAAAAGTTATCATACGATCAGTTTACAAAGAAATTAACAGATTTGATGCGGTAGCCTATATAGCCATACATGTACAATACATGTATAAAAACCTGCGTAGGCCTATTTAGATTGAACACATGGAGGGCAGTTATAGCAATTTCTATCTTGAACGTTTGACTCCGCACTCATTTACATGTAGGCCCTATATCCTGCTCGTTTGCCGGTTATTGTGATAATGATGATACTTATGATGATGATGGCGATGATGATGATGTTGTTATCGATGATGATGATGATGATGGTTATGATAATGATAATGATAATGATGATGACGACGACGAAGGTGAAGATGACGAAAATGATGACGATGATAATGATAATGATGATGATGCTTTCGATTATTGTGTTGACGATGATGTTCATGATGATCATAATGATACATCAAAGGAGATAATTATGGTTCACATCTTAGATGGCGGACTATACGATGCGATCAACTGAAGAAATGGCATCCGAGTTCATCGTTAGCACATGTCAATTACATCCGAAGTCGTATTGCCATGTTTCCGATGTCATGCACAACCTAGCGACGTCACGAAAACCTACACCGTTAGGGTATGCGATAAGGTGTGGCAGTTCTGTGGAATTCTACATCGAACCGTGGATTTCATGCATCAGCGACTATGACGCCATGTTGTGCAGCGCCGATGAATTGACCTTTAGCGGCGGCTCTTCAATGTTTCCCATCGATATGAGTGGTCTAGCCGAGACGATCACTATGAGCTGCATGGAATCGTACGAAATGTATCCAGGTTTTGTCCGATTACAACGTGTGGGTGAAATGAAATATGACTGGACAACTAAAAACTACAATTTGTTTATCAGAGCAGAGTAGTATAGGGTTAACAAGCTGGCTGATTTTTAAACTGGCTGATTTATAAGCTGGCTGATTTTTAAACTGGCTGATTTATAAGCTGGCTGATTTTTAAACTGGCTGATTTATAAGCTGGCTGATTTTTAAACTGGCTGATTTATAAGCTGGCTGATTTTTAAACTGGCTGATTTATAAGCTGGCTGATTTTTAAACTGGCTGATTTATAAGCTGGCTGATTTTGGTTTTAAGAAAATTCTTAATAGAATTAACAACTTGACTTTTTTTGAAGAAGCCTGATATTGAAGATAAATTAAGTTAAAATGGCATGCTTAAACAAAGCCAGATTGGCCTCTTTAAGACTCAACACAGGCTTCTGGCATATTTCTATTTGAGCTGTAAGTCAGTTGTTAAAATTCTTAATATAATTAAGAGGCTAGCATATTTTCTATTTGAGATGTAAGTCAGTTAAAATGGCGTGCATAAGCAAAGGCCTCTAAGCCTAGGCGGTATAATAAGTCATTTACCTTCGGACACCGCTAAAAACAACTGACTCATAAGGTTATAGACTAGTGAAAGGACTATATTTTGTAATTAAGACCATAAATCAGTTAAATTCACAATGATATCAAGTCTTTATTATTAACCCATGAATTGAAAGAATCATCATACCCCAACCATTTCACCAAAGACCGATTTCCACGCTTTCTTATAATCGTTTCTATTTTAAATGTATCTTGCGTCGTCGATTGTAGCTCAGGCTCATAAAATGTCCCTTGTATTTGTTCTCCATTATAATCAGATATTTTATACGTTATTGGGTCTGTGTATTGGATTTGTGTTATTGTAAAAACCTCCTGTGTCCACCTTTGAGTAAAACCTTTCTCGAATGTCTTTTTCTTCTTAGAAATTCTTACTCTATCTCCGACTGAAAATTTAGGTTTTTCTGTTTCAGGTACAGCATCACCGTATAAATTCATCCACACAACCCATTCGTTTGCTTTGATACTCGCTTTAACAGGAGTCATTTTAATGGAAGAATGTCTTGTGTTGTTGTATAAATTAACCATATTATCTAAAACATCGATATATCTCTGAGTTGAATTTGCTGTAAAATACTTAAACATTTTTTCTTTCACTGTTCTATTAAATCTTTCTACGACACAAGATTTCTCTTCATTCTCAGTTGAGTACAACTGCATACCTAGTGATTTTACTTGTTTATTATAGAATTCTGTTCCCTTATCGACCCAAAGTTTTTCACCCCTTCTTTTGCTCGTATTAAATATTTTAACGAAAGCATCTGCCACAGATTCTCCGCGCTTATCTTTTAACGGCTGAATAAATGCATACTTGGAGAATATATCAATGACGCTTAACAAATATTTCACACCAGAATTAAATTTAGCATAAGCCTGCATGTCAATCAAGTCAGCCGCCCAAATTCTGTCAACTCCCTGAACATAAACAACTCGCTTCCTAAACTTCCTGACTATAGGTTTATGTAATTCGTCAGCAAGCTGATCTGTCCATCTCAGAGCTTTTTTTCAACCCCATTCCAAAATGGGTTTTCGTTGATAAAATTGGTTTAACTATAGATCTTTCAATTCGTTCGCGGAACGAAGGATTAGGTATATTATTTAATTCATCTATCATAGCTCTGTCAGCGACGTTTCTCCCTGCTGTGTCAGCATGTTTAGCATAAGCCATGTCGTGGCGATAGGCTGCTGCATCAACCCTATCTACTGGTTTACTCCAGTCTTTTGGCGTCCCATCACTATTCAATCTCAAATCCAATCGAGTTCCTGGACCTGTGAAAGAATGTCCTGGAAGATGCATTTCACCCGGGTACTTTGCCCATGGAAGTTTAATATTAGAAGTAGCAGAATTGAGAGCTGATACCAAATCACCACCTGTAGTAGACATTTTAGTAAACTGAGTTTTTCTAGCGCCACATTCAACGCATATACCTCTAATCATAGGTCTACCATTCTTACTAACGACTCGTTGAATATCTCTACACTCAGTTTTTCGTTTACATTTTACGCAATACGAGCTGTGCTCCATTTTAATATAATATAATTAAAATGGAAGTCCATGACCTGTCATGGAATGAAGATACATCTAAACGCTTAAACAGTCCTCTCCTACCAAGAAGCATCAGAGGTTTGATCGTAGGTAAGTCTCAATGTGGTAAAACGATTTTACTACTTAATTTATTACTGAGACCTGGTTGGTTAGATTACGATAACCTACAAATCTTCGGCAAAAGTCTTTTTCAAGCAGAATACAAGATCCTTAAGAAAGCATTCGAAGAGAAATTACCAAAGGAAGCAATTATAAGACTTTTTGATAATCGCGATGAGATAATGAAATTAAATGTATCACCGACCGCCGTAGTCGAGGAGATGTCTAAAAACATGGAAAAGAAATCCGATATTGACTGTAAATTCTTTGAAACCTCTGAAGATGTTCCAGATCCACGAGACCTAAGTCGCGATAAGAAGAATCTCATGATTTTTGATGATTTACAATTAGAGCGGCAAAGTAAGTGTGAATCGTATTATATAAGAGGTAGGCATAGTAATGTAGACTGCTTTTATCTAGCACAAAATTATTTCAAACTGCCTAGACAGACTATTAGAGAGAATGCGAACTTCATATGTTTGTTCCCGCAAGACCTCAAGAATATTAACCACATATACAGCGATCATATAGGTGTGGATGATATGACTATAGAAGAATTTCGAAAACTATGCAAAACTGCGTGGGATGAAACGCATGGTTTTGTGGTTATAGACCTTACTAGCAAAACAAATAAGGGCAGGTACAGATCTGGATTAGATACATTTTACATTAAATAAAAGCAATAATAAAATGATAACAAAATTTAAGATTTTATATTCTAGGTTTAAAAATAGCTATCTAAAATGGAAACCCTTCTTGACGAAATTTTATCTAATACTCAAACGATTGCACGCAACACAGAGGCTAAAGAATCCTTTTGCATTTTGTTGAGCGAAAGGAGCACACGAATTCGAACGAAATTTAATCCACTAATCGAACTGGATAAAAGTAAAAAATATGAAATGGCCCTTGTTAATCTTGAAACGTACTACAGTTTTCCTAATATAGACGAAACAAATAATAAATTCGTATATTCGTCAGATAACGGTGTAACGTGGAAAGATTTAGACATTCCAACCGGTTGCTATGAAATCGATGACTTAAACGAATACATACAGAGAATTTTAAAGGAAGAAGGTCATGGTCAATGTATAAAGTTGCGACCAAATAACAATACTTTGAAGGCTGTTTTGGAAATTGATGAGAACTATAAAATTGATTTTAGAGTACCAAATTCAATTAGCACCGTTCTAGGATTTCAGAGTCGTGTATACTCCGAAGGATATAACGAATCCGAGCACATAGTCGAAGTAAACAGCGTGAATAGTTTACGAGTTACGAGTGATATAATAGGATCATCGTATGCTAACGGAACTACGGAGAACATAATTTATTCTTTCTTTCCATCGGTCGGGCCTGGTTACAAGATAATCGAATCTCCTCACAATCTCGTATATCTTCCAATAACGCTATACTCTATTTCATCGATGGAAACAAAACTAATAGACCAAAATGGAAAACTAATTAATTTAAGAGGTGAGGAATTGTCGATACGATTTCACATAAGAGAGGTTTAATTTAAAGTTTATATTTAATATAAGATGAGCGCTTACGCTAAGGTCAAAGTTAATATTTCTGAAGGACAAAAAGAGAAGATTAAGCGAGCTGTTCAAGTCGGAACTGGGGTGAGTATAAGACTTTCTCATGGAGACATAACTGGTGAGCACGTATTAGCTCTAAACCAGAGACAAATTAACAAGATAACGAAAGCGTATCAGAATGGAACTGGAGTGACAATTAAAATGGGTAAAAAGCAATTAGAAGACAATGCGAGAGTCGAAGGCGGATTTATTGGCGCTATTCTACCGTTCTTAGCAACAGCCGGAAAGTTTCTACTGTCTAGTGTTCTTCCGAGTTTAGCCACAGGAGCCTTAACAGGATTGGGTTCTGCAGCTGGTTCCAAAATTGTCGATAAAATTAGTGGATCTTCAATCTCACACCCGGTAAGTGGATCAGGCGTGCTCTACGTAAAGAAAGGAGGAATATGCTGTAAGATAAGACCTGCTGGGGAAGGTCTTTTTCTATCTCCGTGGAAAAAGGGTAGTTCGATATCGGGTTCTGGTCTGTTTATGAAAAGAGGGGCAGGATATATCAGCGGTGAAGGTCTTATACTTGGTCCTAATTCACCATTTAAAAATATTCCTATTCTTGGAATGTTACTTTAAACAATCTCTTATATAAATGTCTGGATACGGTCACCCAATACACAAATTTATCACCAAACGGAAGCCTCGTGTGAGTCCGATAATTTGGTTGCCCAAAGTGGTCACTCACGCTCCTGCAAGACAACGAGCAGGCGACAGATATGAGATTTTTGCTCAGCAAGCGATAACGATTGAACCAAAGACAAATATTACAGTAGAAGTAGGCCTTGGAGTCCGAATGACCAGTGGAATGTGTCTAGTCTCTCTTAGACAGAAGTTGAAACAACTCAGACTGAGTCTTCAAGATGGTACTGTCCTAGAGGACGCAGAGGATATAATAATTACAATACAAAACAACTCCGATTCACCAGTTACTATAAACGAAAAAGACTCCATATGTTATGTTAATTACTACGATGCATAACGTGTACGTTTTACGTTTACGTTTTACGTTACGTTTTAAACATTATACTTATAATAAAAAATGTCACTACTGAAAATTAGCGATCCTGCTAAAAGAGATTTTATTATCGAAGAGTTTTTAAAAACGAAAAAAAATATTAAACAAAACTTTCTCTCAGAGAGAATAGATGATCTTGGACTTCAACGAGAATTAACGAAAATCTACAAACCAATAGTCGACTCTCAATCAGCAATTTCGAAAGAACAAAACGCTTTGCTGTCGACAATAAAGGATAATTCTGCAGCAACATCACTAGCTCTAAAAGCACTTCCAGATTCGTTGAAAACCATTCAATTTCCTCAGTATCCGTCTATAGAGGCATACGACGACGATGACCCAGTAGAAGACATTAGAAGGTTAGAATTAGGAAATATTGCAGTTGAATACCTTAAAAAATATGCTTCTGATAGAAGACTTGTGGACACAACATTCGGATTAAGATCAAGAGATGGAAAATTCTACATCGGTGACAGCGAAGCCTCAATCCAAGGAAATGATATTACAGTTGGAACCACAACTTATCAAGGAACTCCAGGATTATGGGAATTGTTAACGTTAGCTAATCCAAACAGTTCAATTTATGATAATCGTGATCTCGAAGAATACGCCGAGATTCTAACTAAAACGAATGCCATGAGTCAGCCAAATAAACCAAACAAACCTAAATCGTCTAGAAGTGTAAAATATGCAAAGATAATAAAACCCATATGGGACGATTACATAAAGTTAAGAGGTAAAACAGGAAGCGGAATAATTACCATTCCTTCAGATCCAAATGAATTAGTAAAACAATTAGAGTTGCGAATATATAGCTACAAAGCGGGAAATACGGGTGTAAGAAATGAAATTGTAGGTATGACGGATGAGTTACTAAGACAAGGAGTGATAACCAAAGATGAATATAAAGAATTGATGATCTAATTTAAAAATTGATGATATAGAAATGCTGGTCCTTGCGAGAAGAAGTTATAAAAAAGTACACGTTGTCGGTGGAGCAGGAATATTCGATTCCATTGCAGGATTTCTCAAGAGGCTACTGACATCGAATGCAGCCAAACAAATTGCGAGCACAGCCGTCAAAGAGATTGGGAGTGTTGCTAAGGATAAGGCGATCGACGTTGGAAAACGATTACTCAATAAGATACTCCCACCAACCACCGTTCAGCAGCCTATAACTCAGGAAACTAAAGTCATTCTAGCTAGATTACTAGGATCGAATCCGCAAATGACGGGAGGAGCTATTAGAATTCAAGATCTCGTAAAACGCTTAAACGGAGGTGGTTTGAAAATGGCTTAAAATAATTTTCTTATTTAAAAATATATGTATTATAAAATGCAATCCGATATTCTAAGATTCACAGAGCAACCATTGATCGATGAAGGTATCGAGCGATACGAATGGCACGAGTACGAACCTGTAGCGAGAACTAACCTTAACAGTTCTGGTGAAATAAGAATAAATATTGAATTACAAGACTTATACAGTCACCCAGCAGAATCATATCTGCAATTCGAAGGAAGACTAATTAAAGCCGATGACACCGCATACGTTAATGCCGATTTAGTTGCTCTCACGAATAATGGGCTTATGTATCTATTCAGTCAAATATCCTATCAGTTATCTAATCAAGAAATCGAAACGCTATTTCATCCGGGTCAAGCTACAACGATGCTCGGTTTACTTACGTATCCAAACGATTTTCAGCTGACTCAAGGCTTAAATCAGCTGTGGTATAAAGACACTGGAGCGACTGCTGTTATTGCGGACAACCCCGGATTTGCCACTAGGCAAAGCTTTCTCATTCGCAAACCAAACACTAAAGGAATGTTCAGCTTTATTGTTCCGTTGAAGCATATTTTCGGGTTTTGCGATGATTACGACAAGATTATTTACGGCTTCAAACAGACGCTGACTTTAGTTCGTAAAGCCGACGATGATGCAATATTCCGAGATAACGCTGCAGCTGCTGGAAAAGTTGCGATAAACAAAATTTCATGGTTTATTCCACACGTTATTCCTTCCGATATGGAACGAATGCAGTTGTATAAGACGATTGAATCGAAATTAACGTTGCCAGTTGCGTATAGAGCTCGTCAATGCGATACGATAACAGTTCCTCAGTCGACAAGTTTCAGTTGGAGATTAAGCGTTAAAACATCACCGGAGAAACCTAGATATATCATCGTAGGATTTCAGACGGACCGTAGCGGTAATCAGGAAAGTAATCCGTCGCTATTTAATCACTGCGATCTCAAGAACATTTATGTGATGATGAATCAAGAAAGATATCCAGCTGTCGATCATAACCTGTCGTTTCCTAATCAACAATTCTCCAGAGCGTACAGAGACGCGTCCTCCTTTAGTCAAAAATTCTATGGTATGGATAAGTTGATCACGCAAGGAAATATAACACCTGTAGATTATAAAGAATTATATCCGCTATTCGTGTTCGATGTAAGCAAACAATCCGAGCGTTTGAAATCGTCAGTCGTTGATATTCAGATTAAGGCTCTTTTCAATGCAGCAGTGCCAGCCGACACCGAAGCGTATGCTGTCGTAATTTCAGATAGGTTGCTGCAGTTCCAATCGGATGGGCAGAAAATGAGTGTAGTGTATGGAAAATTGATTTAAAGAATACTTATATATTATGAAGCTACCAGAGCTTAGAATGTTGGCCAAGCATAACAATGTTACAGGCACTTCACATCTCAACAAACCTCAAATGATAGCTGTATTGATTGAAAAGAATATTCTTCCGACGGACTACAAGTCTGTGTCATATCGACATGACACGTTGAGCAGTATCAGGAAACAACCGAGAAGAGTAGATATTATAGATCGAGAGACTGGCGTTGTTACCTCGTATCCATCGATGTATAAAGCTGCTAAGGCGTATGGTCAGAGTGCTGGCATAATAGCTTATCATAACGGAAATGTCTGGAGAGATAGATACGAAATTAAAGTGTATGAGAGATAGATACATGTATGAAATTGAAGTGTTCGAATATGGATATTAATATTTTTGCGTGGTAAAAATAAAATGCATTTAAAGAAAAGTAGTTTAAGAAACATGAACCATGTTGAACACTTGCTCGACTCGCCGGTTCCTGACATTAAGATTCCTACGCTTACACCCACACCTGGTAAGTACAAACCAGTAGCGCCTAAGAGAAAATACAAAAATAGGGTTAGAGCTAAAATAAATGATTTTGCGGATTGGTTACTTAGTTATGTGCCTGAACAAGACAATAAAGTCGTTAACGAAAAACTCGAATCGTTGAAGTCAACTGTTTCCAGGATATTTGATAATATTAAAATTCGAGAAACAGCGTCAGCTATTAAAGGATTTACCAAGCAATTTAGAATAGATGGAATTAATGGAATGGATGCCTCGTCGTTTCTTAATTTCGTCAGACCGCAGGTAGTAAATCTGTTGTCGAACAATCGCCAGACAAAGGTTAATTTAGTTCTTACTTGTACTATGGAACGAGTAGATATGAAATCTGGAATAGTAAATTCACAGGATATACCATTCGTTTCCAGGGCAGAAGTTATTTTAGAAGCAACCGACTTGAATGAAATATACAGCAGAAAAAAGGATAAAATCATGGAGTCCATGGCTAGTTTTCAGATGCAAGGAAGTAATTGGAGATTTAAAGCTGTTGTAAAATTAGATATCAATACGGTAGAATATAAACCCTTGAGAGGTAGTTCTTACATTCCACTTCCCAGCTTCTTAGCTAATAAAAAGGCTATTATAAATATGAAAAACGACGACGAAGAATGTTTCAAATGGTGTATCACTAGAGCTTTGAATCCGGTTGTGAAAAATTCGGAGATAATAACGAAAGTATTAAAAGAACAATCGAAAAAACTTAACTGGAGTGGTATTGAGTTTCCAGTTGCTGTTGATGCTAATGTGATAGGTAAATTCGAGAGAAATAACAATATTAATGTTAATGTATTCGGTTATGAAAAAGAAGTATACCCGCTTTATCTGTCTAAGTGTGAAAGTAGTATTGATCTATTGCTTATATCTGATGGAGAGAAAAAACATTATTGCTGGATCAAGAATTTTAACAGATTGATGACATCTGGGACTAATTCGAGGTACTATTGTAAAAGGTGTACGACTGGTTTCTCAACGACCAAAGCGCTTAACAACCATAATGAGTACTGCAAACACCATAACGCACAAAAAATAGAAATGCCAGAACCAGGAGCTATGTTAAGTTTTAAAAATTATAACAATTCTATGAGGGTACCGTTTATAGTGTACGCAGATTTCGAGTCTTTTGTGAAGTCAATAGACACTTGTCAACCAAATCCAGAGTTGTCGTACACTAATAAATATCAAAAGCATATTCCTAGCTCCTTTTGTTACTACATAAAATGTTTCGACGATAGTGTATATTCTCAAGATCCTGTGACGTTTACGGCTGAAAGCGAAGATGACGATGTTGGTCAAATATTTGTAGATAAACTCACAGAGAATATAAAACGAATATATAATCAATTCAAATTCCCTAAGAAGATGATATTTACAGAAGAGGACAAGAAGTGTTTTGATACAGCTACTACATGTCATATCTGTGAAAAAACGTTGGGCGAAGACCGAGTGAGAGATCACTGTCATCTTAGCGGTAAATTTAGAGGGGCTGCTCATAACAGTTGTAATTTAGACTATAAAGTCCCCAAGTTTTTCCCTGTAGTGTTTCATAATCTTTCCGGGTACGATTGTCATCTGTTCATTAAGAAACTGAGAGGTAATAATGGAGAGAAAATTAATTGCATACCTAATAACGAGGAAAAGTATATATCTTTTAGCAGAGAGGTCGTTGTTGATAAGTTTGTGAATAAAGAGGGAAAAGAGATTACCGTCAAGCGACAACTGCGTTTTATCGACAGTTTTAAATTTATGGCTTCTAGTCTTGATGCTTTATCGAGGAACCTAAGCAAAGACCAGTGTAAAAATGTTGGGAAACGATATACTGGGAAGAAGCTCGATCTTTTGCTGAGAAAAGGCATATACCCTTATGACTACGTCGATTCATTTACTACCTTTAATGAAACCGAACTACCACCAAAATCCGCTTTCTATTCTAAGCTAAATGACTCGAATATTAGCGATGAAGACTACGAGCATGCAAAAACAGTATGGAAAGAATTTGGATGCAAAACATTCAGAGAGTATCACGATTTGTACAACGTCTCGGATGTTCTGCTACTTGCCGATGTTTTCGAAAACTTTAGAGACGTGTGTATGAAGAACTATACGCTTGACCCTGCATGGTATTTTACATCTCCTGGCTTAGCTTGGGATGCCGCTTTAAAATTGACAGGCGTGAAATTGGAGTTATTGAGTGATTACGATATGATTCTGATGATTAAGCAAGGGATGAGAGGAGGAGTGAGCACAATATCAAATCGTTACGGGAAAGCGAATAATAAATATATGAGCGATTTCAATAGCAACGAAAATTCTACATTTATCACTTACCTTGATGCGAATAATCTATATGGATGGGCTATGATTAAACCTTTACCTACTCACGGGTTCAAATGGATGAGTGAAAATGAATTAACAAATTGGAGAAGTATTCCATGCATATTGGAAGTTGATTTGGAATACCCTAAAGAGTTACACGACCTGCATAACGATTTTCCGTTAGCCCCCGAAAGCATTGAGATTGGTAAAGTCAAAAAGTTAATTCCGAACTTAAACGATAAAAAGAAGTATGTGTTGCATTACGATAATCTGAAACTGTATGAGAGCTTGGGTTTGAAAATAACAAAGGTGCATAGAGGCATACTATTCGAGGAAAGTGATTGGTTGAAAAAGTATATCGATTTAAATACAGCTCTTAGAACGAAAGCTACTAATGACTTTGAGAAAGACTTTTTCAAGTTAATGAATAACAGTGTCTTTGGAAAAACTTGTGAGAACATTGAAAATCGTGTTGATGTAAGATTAGTGTGTCAAGAGCAGGAGGCTATTAAACTAGCCGCAAAACCTAATTACGAGAGTTGTACTATTTTCGATGAAAATCTAATAGCTATTCACATGAAAAGAACTAAATTGTACTATAATAAGCCTATCTATCTTGGTATGTGTATATTAGACTTGAGTAAAACGTTGATGTATGACTTTCATTACAATTACATCAAGACTAAATACGGAAATAGAGCTAAATTATTATTTACCGATACAGATTCTTTGACATACGAAATTAAAACTGAAGACTTTTACTCAGATATCGCAGACGATATTAAAGCTCGATTCGACACGAGTGAATACCCGAGAGATCATCCATCTGGCATTGTGACTGGAGTAAATAAAAAAAGTTATTGGAATGTTCAAGGATGAAACTAGTGGGAAACAGATAAAAGAATTTATCGGATTGCGAGCAAAGTTGTATTCTTATAAGATGGCTGCTGGAGATGAGCACAAGAAATGTAAAGGTATTAAGAAGAATGTTGTCCAGAAAACTATTACTCACGAAGATTATAGAAACTGCTTATTTACTAAAAAAGAACAACAACGAACGATGAATGTTATTAGATCTTATCATCACGATATTTATACGGAAGAAATTAATAAAGTTGCATTATCTGCAGACGACGATAAAAGGGTAATAATGGATGATGGTATTCATACTTTGGCATATGGTCACTACTCGTTGAAAACTATTTAAAGAATATATATATATATAGAATGGAAGTCTCTAAAGTGTGTTCCAAATGTAGGATGGAAAAAAACTTAAACGAATTTCATAAAGATAAATGTAATAAGAGCGGTTATTATACTAGTTGTAAAACGTGTAAAAATTCCAAAGTGAAGGAACTTAGGCAAAAATACTCGATACTAGAGACTAGGGAAATAAAAGATAAAAAAGTTTGCTGTCGATGTAGGAAAGAAAAGAACATTTTAGAATATGTAAAAAATAGATGTCGTAAAGATGGGAGAGATAATGAATGTAAGGAATGTAAATATAAATATAATCACTCGTATTCTGAAGCTCGAAAGCAATATGATCCTGAGTTTAAACTACTTAAAAATATGAGGAGTAGGCTTAGTGAATCATTAAGAGGTAAATCGAAATCACAAATGACGCGCCAACATATCGGTGTTGACTTTGAAATATTTACTAAATGGATTGAATTTCAGTTAGAAGAAGGAATGACTATGGAAAATTACGGTTCGGTTTGGCATCTCGATCATGTTTTGCCATTATCGTCGTTCAACTTGCTAGACGAAGAAGAACTTCTCAAAGCTATGAATTGGAAGAATATTCGTCCACTGCTACCGGTTAAAAATATGCAAAAAGCGAACAAAATAGATCGCTGGTTATATGTAATGCAGGAAGTAAAATCGAATTACTTTTTAAAACATTTAGATGAAATATAAAATGAGTTCTAAGATCTACAAAGACATAAATGTTGAGGGTGTAGTACTACCGAATATTGCTTTATCTAACGTGGATCTAATCGAAGCGGCTAAGAAGCTAAATATTCCGAATTTTAGGGGTGTGTTCTTACGAGACGAGCTACCGAAGAAACCTAGACGGAATGAATGTGGAATATTGAATCTAGATGGTTCTAATGGGGTGGGCTCGCACTGGTGCTCTTTCTTAAAGAGCGGTAACGAGAAAATATATTTCGATAGTTACGGCCTTCCTCCCCCTCTGGAACTGATAAAGTATTTACGCCGTCCAGTGTTATATAACAGCGAGCGAATACAACCCGATAACGAAGTGTTTTGTGGTCATTTGTGTCTGTATGTATTGAAGATGGTGGGTGATGGAATGAATTTCCAAGAAGTTATAAATGGCTTGCATTAAAAATTATTATTATATTTATTATTATTATATATATAATGCCCGTTGATAAATTTGGCCACACCGCTGTTGGAGGAACATCACGAAGAGTAATCGCTGGAGGTGTAACTCTTAGTCAAATAAATGCTAATTTTCTTCGATGTGATGGAGCAAATCTGGCGACTGGAAATTTAAAAATGAATGGACATGTGATAAAAGGTCTCCCAGTAACGAATATTTCGACAGCCGGAATGGATGAAGCTTTAAGTAGGGGGCAAGCCATTGATTTGATAACGAATCACAACGATTCTCCGTCCAACGATAATCATTTGACGAATAAGAAATACGTTGATGAACAAGTTACAAAGTACGTCGATAAATCTCTGAAAAAGTGCCATGTTGGATATATTCCTCCCTTGGAAGCTGATGTAAGTGTGACAGGATTCGTTGCTAATGCCAGTGAGTGTTTATCCGGAAGCAAAGCCTACCATGCTTTCACTAATCTCAAGGACGATGTTAACACAGCTTGGAATTCAGGTCAAGTAATGGCTTGGTTACAAATTAAATGTCCTGAGCCAGTTAAAATTTGGAGAATTGCGATGAAAACCGTATCTGTATCTTATTTCGATTTTGACGCTAGCAATGATGGAGTAGTGTTTGAAAAATTACCCATATTCCCTTCTTCAACGAATTCACCGGCTGTTCCGAGATTTTGTAATATTACTAGACCTACGGGTGCGTATCAATATTACAGAGTTACATCAACGCAAGTGGATGATTTTTCTCCACGAGGGATTCAGGTAATGCAATTATATGTATACGATGACTAATCTGCATTAAAAATTATTATTATATATAAAATGCCTGTCGATAAATTCGGTCACACCGATGTTGGTTCATCACAAAGAGTAATCGCTGGAGGTGTTACTCTTAGTCAAGTAAATGCTAGTTTTCTTCGATTGGATGGAGCAAACATCGCGACTGGAAATTTAAAAATGGGTGGTCACAAAATTAAAGGACTACCAACAACGAAACCTTTGACAGCAGCAATGGATGAGGCTTTAAGTTGGGGTCAAGCCATTGATTTGATAACAAATCACGACGATTCTCCGTCCAACGATAATCATTTGACGAATAAGAAATACGTTAATGAACAAGTTGCATCGAAGGTGGCTAAGACTGGTGATACAATGACTGGTGATCTATTCTTAAACGTTGGCTCCGATCGTCTGCGTTCAATGGGTTGTAAGGACTTGAGAGGAGAAAATAAAGAATTCACTATTTTCTTAGGTAGTATACGAAATAAACTACAATGTTCGTTAAACAATCCTATTACATTACAATCGATGGATGGATTTCGTTTTAGAATAAACAATGAAATCATGTTAGAGATGGTTAAGTCACTCGATGGCACTCCTCCGTCTAAAATAAATGTGTATAAGTCCATCTTTATGCATGATGCTTACATTACAGGACTACACGAACCCAACAACGCCAGCGATGCAGCTACGAAGCAGTATGTAGATTCTATCTCAATCGGTCCCGCGCTTAGCATTCATTCTTTAACTTGGCAATTCTTAATCGCTAAAACTCACACAAGAGTTACTTTCGATAGTGTAAGATTCAAAACCGATGGTGTTATAAGTGCGGGAATGACCCGTTTCACTCCCGGTAAAGCCGGATACTATTTCGTTTCGACGTACATAGAATTTGGTAACAGTAGTACCGCTCCTGGTAACGTCTACCTGTATAGAAATGGGGCGAATTACATGCAAATTGCGGGCGGAGGGGGAACGGGAGCTGCGTTTAACAATTCAACCGGTAGTTGCATAATTTTCGTAGCCAATACCGATTTTCTCGAGATATTCGTTTATTCGCACATCGCACTAAATATATTAGCTAGAGACTTTTCGACAGTATTCTTACGACCTTAGCGAGATAAAAATGAGGTAGGCTATACTCACCTGATTAGTCACTTTCTTCCTGTGCATTCTCAAATGCTTCTTTCAGATGGTTCAAATCTCTATTGATCAGCCCAAGATTCAACTCCTCCGTTTGCATGTCTCTATACATCTTTTTCATCCTGGCTCTCAGGTTTCTTATTTTGGCCATCGATCTCTTCCTTTCCTTGTATTTTCTTGCATACATGAGCTGAGCTTGAGTTTTAGAAACACTGTTTTCTCTAGCCAGTGTTTCTAGAAAACCACCTGTTGTCTCAGTCGGTACGTTGCCAGACATCTTCTGAACAAAGCAGCTGTCTTTCGCCGAACCTTAACAGCTATAATTATTATAATTAGTCTATCTGCGCTTGGGCACTGCACTGCACACACGACCGCTTGGGCGCTGCGCTCTAGAGACAGATTCAATGTCTCCATGCCAACCATATTATAATTAGTCTATCTGCGCTTGGGCACTGCACGCGCGACAATCACCTGCAGCAGTCACATCACTGCAAACTAGACCAAAATAACTCACAGAAATTCTTAAAAATAAATCGTGAGTTACAAAGAATGTGTGAGTTAATTTAACCTAGTTGTAGACGTCATCGCTATTTATAGCCAGACCCACTCCTACGTCTGGCGTCTGACTCAGATGCACCTGCAGCCAGACTCGCGATGGATAATCGATTTATAGGCGTGTATGTGGTTGTGTGTTTGTCGCGGGTGGCTGCAGGTGTTGTTGACAGCTCAAATAGAAAATATGCTAGCCGTCTGTGTTGAGTCATAGAGAGAGACCAATCTGGATTTCCTTATGCACGCCATTTTAACTGACTTACATCTCAAATAGAAAATATGCTAGCCTCTTAATTATATTAAGAATTTTAACAACTGACTTACAGCTCAAATAGAAATATGCCAGAAGCCTGTGTTGAGTCTTAAAGAGGCCAATCTGGCTTTGTTTAAGCATGCCATTTTAACTTAATTTATCTTCAATATCAGGCTTCTTCAAAAAAAGTCAAGTTGTTAATTCTATTAAGAATTTTCTTAAAACCAAAATCAGCCAGCTTATAAATCAGCCAGTTTAAAAATCAGCCAGCTTATAAATCAGCCAGTTTAAAAATCAGCCAGCTTATAAATCAGCCAGTTTAAAAATCAGCCAGCTTATAAATCAGCCAGTTTAAAAATCAGCCAGCTTATAAATCAGCCAGTTTAAAAATCAGCCAGCTTATAAATCAGCCAGTTTAAAAATCAGCCAGCTTGTTAACCCTATACTACTGAGCAGACCTTCTAGGTCAACACTTTTTGCTTGACAAGACCGCTCTTAATATTTCAGGTCTTGATCAGTGCCGTCGTGAATTGAGTAGAATGTCAGAGCCAAACATTAGTGGCCCAGCGATTAACTATCCTACAGCTTCAGGCGATGAATTGGGAAGTGATGCTGTCAAAAGTGTATTTTGCCCGCAATGGCCTGAAGAAGCCAAAAGTTGGCCTATTCGACCTAGAAAAAGCGGATGGCCGACGATTGATACAATCTCACAGGTTGTACAGAATGGTTGCCATGTTGTTCATGCCCAGCATCGTTCTTGCAGAGACGATGAACAGCAATGGAGATTGTCATTTTCACTCGCAGAGGTGATATTAATTCAGAGCTGGACTAAAACTCGGCAGATTGTCTATCATTTGCTGCGATTCTTTGCGAAAAGAGAATTGATAGAAAAGGATTGTCCGAAGGAGGATGAGGTTCTCTGTACTTATCATTTAAAAACGCTGATGTTATGGACTTGTGAAGAAATGTCACCCGAGTGGTGGGACTCCTTTTCTGTTATTGCACTCTGCTGTGAGTTGCTAACAAAACTTTTAAAATGGTTAAAAAGGAAATATTATCCGAACTATTTCATTCCTGAAGCAAATTTATTTCACCAGCCCTCAAGTTTTACAGTGCTTGATATGACTGAAAAACGACTGAATAAATTTCTCAATTCTAACATTCTTTCTCAATGGTTCGTTGAAAATTACATACTACCAAAAATTCGGTCTGTGTTTCAAGGTCTCAACGGAGTAGAACAGCATTTCATGAATTACATGCAGCCTATCCTAGATTGGAGGAAAGCGAGTGAAAAAGAATCTTTGAATGTATTTCTTGCTACATTATTCAGCGCATCTAGCAGGATATACCGTTGTGCAATTAAATACGGACTAACCGCAGGATTAGGCATGAGCGTACGACATGGACACACTATGACTAGTTATGATTCGACAATGTACCATGATTTGAAATATCTTCCAACAATAGAGAAGCTCCTGTGTTACAAGTACTACGCATCTCTATTGCATATTTTACGTAGTGCATATAGCTTGCGCTACGGAGAGATTACATGGGAAGACAGTCTCTTCGTTGAATTTGTACAAGCAATAACGATAAAGACTAAAATTATCAGGTCGAAGTATCATAACTTTCCAAAATCGCTTGAAAAAGGGAGTAGTCGTTTTCACTTCTTGCGTGCTCACAGTCTCATGGAAAATCTAACTGAATCTAAAGGCCATCCAGAATTTCAACTAACGCCAGTCCTATCAAAAGCATTTCTTGTAAATGCGTTAGAATGTGACGATTCGCAAATCAACAGCATCGCTCCTGCAGCTGTCACATATCTGGCTGCTCTCTGCTTCGCTACATCAGAATACCAGACAGCAATGCGCTTGTACTTAAAGATCATCAAAGATCAGACGTTTCAGAGGGATAAAGAAACACTGAATGCTGGTTGTCTGCTGTTTATTGACGATGTCGCAAGAATCGTAGGATTGTGTGTGCTTTATAAGAAGATTACTAGCAACAACCTAAACTACATTGACACACGGCTACCCGTATATCTTGATCTGCGCCTTTCACCAAAGGTGTTTGCTCATTACGTAGCTTTGTTATGTAGTGAAAGAATATCCAAACGATTGTACTTCTATGGTGGTTTACCAGAATTACCATTTCCGATGGACAGAAATGTGATGACTTTAATAAAGCAGAAATACTATGCTCAAATGCAGTCAAAAACTCATTTCAATGACACGAGACAGCTCGTATATCACAGAACAGACTCAATAACAGAAATCGAAACTGCACCTGCGAGTCCTTTGAAGGTTAAAGAACCAGTAATTGACGCTCTCGTGGAATTAGCTTTAGAGAATATGTCGTTATTCTACAATACGATTCGCACAGACTTTGGAATCCAATGCAACACAGCTGATTGTTATCGTGCTTTGTATCTTTACAGGTGTCATAAATACGACGAGATGTTGCATTTATGTGAAAAAGTTCTACAGGAATCTGATCTTGACAGCGATTTGAAGAGGTTTGCATTTGCAAATGTTGTGCTGATACCACCGTTTAGCTCTTTTTTCGATAGAGACATACAGTCGTTGCTTGGTTTTCATACACTCTTCTATTATTTATCACCTCAAAACGACGATCTACTGAAAGTAGATCTAACTGACAAATCGACGTTTGAAGAGATTTTTGCCCATCAAGTGTACTTGTACGGGAAACGCCAAGACACGTCGAGTTCGCTCTCTGCATCTCTCATCACTCTTTCCCCCTTTAACCGTCAGTATTTCCTTGGAAGGCATTTTCTGGCAAGATACCTGAAAGCCAGATGCTGTATCGACTTTAATCTTCTGAATGCTGAAGCACTGACTGAATTTGTATTGCAGAAATGTAATTTCCCGTTTGAACAAATCATTATCAATTTCTTCTACAAAAGTTAGTAGAATGCTATTAAAGCGCTAAATCGTATCATTGACCAAATATGAGGAGTGTGGAGCAAGCGTTTCGTGATTAAGTATTACATATGATGTTAAATATATTATTTTTTGATGTGGAATAATAATTATGACTCTGACAAAAATTATGATTCGGCCTAAACATCTTTTTTCCCAGAATAGGGCTAAATACGTTATGCATCTGTCGATGCCCAGGTTTAGCGGGATCACTCCCTTTCTGAGTGACCCTTTCTTAGTGATCTTTTACCTGATAGATGATAATAATTTGTTAGCTCCTTATTTCACTGCACACTCTTATTTTACATATTTTTTGCTGTTTTGATTTGTTGATCGCTATGAATAAACAAGATTTTGATTTGATTTTGATGAATGCGTTTTTACCTGATCTCCTCAGAGGAAAATCATAGCCTATAGGCGTATATGAAACTCATGTGGACTGAAATAAAAGAAGTCCGTAATACCTTTGGGATCGTTTTCGATGAACCCTGATGATAGTGATTAATGATCAAGGAAGGAATCGTTTCATCATCGCATTTTCTCAAGGAAAGCGACGATGCACAACTAGGCTGCCAACTTTTGACTTGGTCATTCCTGACGCCCGAAGTCACTCAATATACCATTATCAATCCACCCTCTTCATGTGCATGCAGTCAATCGATAGGCCTATAATGCAATGCAATGTAATCATTGGCGGAGACTTAGGGGAGACAGAGGGAATGGTCCCCTCCAAAGTTTGTGGTTAGGACGAAGATGCTTATACCTCCCAATATTTCTGAAAAATCCTTAGAAATTTCTACAATTTTATCCACTATTTATCCATAATGAGCAATTTTGTTAAGGTGACAGCTTAAAATGTTCCCATTAGGCCTACAGTTTGAAAATTGAAAACATACAAATGTCTCCTCCCATAGGGAGGAAACATTTATTGAAGTCTCAAACCATGCCTCTGAACACGGAAATCACGAATAATTTTGTGAAGATGACAGTTTAAAAAACTGCGGTTGCAGTGTGGAAATTAATTTTTTTCTAAACATAATATGGGATGCGACACTCTGAACTCTTAGTCGATGACTTTCAGCACTGAGCAATTTTTATTAAGATAACAGCTTAAATTTCTACAATCTCAATGTGGAAACTAATTTTTTTAAACAATGTGGACGGAATATGTCTTCACGTCTTTTCAGCGATGAAATTATGAGAATTTTTTGAGATCACAGCTTAAAATGTTTCCATTCTAGAGTGGAAATTTCAGAAATTTAAAACTTGTGGAGTCATAAACTAGGACAATTAGCTCTTAGGCTAAATGATGAGCAACTTTGTTAAAATGACTGCCTAAAATGCTACCATAAAATGCTACCATTGCAGTATGAAGATTCCAAATTTTTTTGACATGAGGGACCCTTTGATGTCTTAGACCAGGACTATAATAGCTCTGAAATGATTAGCAACTTCGTTAAAATGACATCCTAAAATGCTACCATTGCAGTGTGAAAATTCTAAATTTTTTGGACATGAGGGACCCTTTGAAGTCTTAGACCAGGACTATAATAGCTCTGAAATGATTAGCAACTTCGTTAAAATGACATCCTAAAATGCTACCATTGCAGTGTGAAAATTCTAAACTTTTCGACATTTGCCCAAACCATTCCCAATGCTCGGCGCTTTGTGCCTCGGCGATCGTCCTTCGGCCACTCGTCCGTCCCCCCCCCCCCAAGTTAGGACCAAGTCTTCGCCGATGGTACGATGCATTAGCCTATATAACAGCACCGCTGGAATTAAATGGTAGAAAGTAGAATCGCATAGTTTAATTTAAACTTCATCTCATTTCTTGAAGTTGAACAATTTAAGCATAAATCAAAAGATTATTGAATTAGTATCTGAAATTTTCTTTTTCAGCTTCACCTCAAATTCTTCCATTAAGCAATATCTCACTTTAAGAGTTGCGTTGCCCTCTCAGAAATGTCGTATAGTCGCTACTTCCAAGCACTTAATGGATAATACGGTCCTGTCAACGATGCTATTTGAGGGAGGGGCATATCAAGAGCGAAATTGAACAAAAAGCATTAGATGCAATGTCTCGTATCATCATTTTTACTAGGTATACGCGCATCATATTTTCGAAATGCGAAAATCTTTTTCTATTCATAAATTCTTGTGTTATAGGCCTAAGCTTACTCTGATTATTGCCGTGTTTTACCGCTTATGTACACTGTATCGGCTCTAATGTCGTTTATAACTTAGAATGCGGTATGCAACGGTGAATTCAAGTCGATACCAACTTTCTATCTTACTTCCTTTTCACACACATAAATACATACAACCATACGGACATTATGTGCAAGAGTTAATGACATCTGGGCCGTCTGGGGTGCCGAAGGGTCTCAACCTGCTCTGGCGAAAGTAATGCGGTAAGTAACGCCGTTGAAAGGTTGAATTAGGCCTACCAGCGAGAGAAGCTTGAAACATAATTATTATTAGAGCCACTTTCTCTCGTATAATATCACGTATTAAAGGGGATTGCGTTCTAAAACCGCAATGAAAGTTGAGACAAGTGCTATTAACGGGTAAAGAAATTTCAAGACAATACAGTCATGAACTCTGTGTTGCTGCTGTTTTTTCCCGACGAACATAACTTTATCCGTTTGGATAACAACATTTAATGGAGCGTTGTTGTTGTGAAATGGCGAGCCTTTTCGAATGGTTTTATTGGTGGAAAGCTGGTACAAACAGCGACATATAAATTATAGGCCATAATAAGCTTAATAATAAATAATAAGTTGGCACGAGGCTGGGCAGTTCCAGAATGTCGGTTAATCTTCTGACAGTTTCAAAGAACCTGAGGGATTATTATTGTACATCGGGTGAAAAAAATGATGACGATTTTGTTGTTTTTGTTATTGATGATGATGATGATGACAACGACGACGATGATAAGAGAACCTCTCTCTCGTCTGATGGAGCTCTCAATGCTGCCCTTAAGATGCGCTGCTCAGGTCTTCCACTTGGCATTTCTCGACAGCCGTCAAGCTAAGCATGATGCCATACACCTGATTTCATAACTCTCCTAGCTGTTTTAGTTTCTCCAATTCTCCGCCACACTACTCGCTGCTTTCCATGTATGGGAAACCCAATCCTGCTCCATTTCGACCTGCTAATGCGCACTGGTCTTATATAATAATGTACTCCTTTAATCTGCAGGCAATAACAGTTACTGATAGCAACTGAATTCAAGCCACTCTCGTTGTAGGCCCTAAACACCTTTAATCTGGCAATAACTAATAGCATTGTAGCAACAGGATTCAAGCCACTTTGCCTGTCAGGAATGGAGGTCTTGGAATACCTCGTGTGTCCTCACTAGCATTGCCCGCATTCATGGCTTCCGCCGCAGGCAGCACATCAATACAAGCATCCACTTTATCCAACTGCAACGTGCCCCAGGAATTCCTTTAGTAATGGACATAATGGTCAACTAAAAATGGGTAACTCAAATGGGTAGGCCTACTCTACTTCCTGAAGAATTTCGTGTAATCAGTATTTATGTTGTCGGTAATAATTACCAGTGTGCAAGAGGTGACGGCGCGTACTTACTGCGTGCAAGTATGTTTCCGAAGGTGACGGCGCGTACTTACTGCGTGCAAGTATGTTTCCGAAGGCTACGGCGCATACTTACTGCGTGCAAGTAAGTTTCCGAAGGCGACGGCGCATACTTACTGCGTGCAAGTATGTTTCCGAGGGTGACAGCGCGTACTTACTGTGTACAAGTATGTTTCCTTACGTGACCGTGCATGTACTTACTGCGTGCAAGTATGTTTCCGAATACTGTCGTCTGTCCTTCGAAGGTGGAACAGTTCCACCTTCGATTGCGGAACTGGAACTGACATTCCTCGATGGCCATTGATGCACCTCTGCTGATCACCGGAAGTACGTTCCTTGCCCTCGCACACATCTCCTTCTGGTGATCGGAGAGGACGTCCAGCTCTGAGCATTTGTCCTTGTAGCGGAAGTTCTTCGGACTGTTCTCAGTGCTCTGCTGGAATGATGAGCTCGACAGACCGAGATACCTGCACGAGAAAGACAATCATCTTTATGATTATATAGTTGTTGTTGTTGATGATGATGATGATTATGAAGATGATGATGATGTTGCGGATGAGGGTGCTTTGTAAGGCGCCCTTGTAAGTTGTAACGGTTAGGCTGTGTTACTGCGTCATATAAATTGTCTTAATTATTATTATTTTTAATATTGATGATGAAGATGATGATGAGATGATGATGATCATTATATTGATCACACAATGTAGTGTTGATTGCAGCTTAATTGCTCACACAATAATTAATAATATGGTATTATGATGTTTGCCGCTTGACTTCAGAGTGACACTTTAGAAATGAAGAGATTAGGATCACTATTACTACTATTACTACTATTACTACCATGCTGCTAATAATGATGATGAGCTCCATAAACGATTGGAATGTGGTTCATGGCTGAGCATGTGTTCAGCAGACGAACATAATTATTGACAAAAATTCGAAGAGCTTTTCTGCGTCATACACATGTGTATACATGTACATTGTACAGTATACTATATACAATACATGTGTATATATATAGGCTATATGTAAATTCCCGAATGAATGAATGAGCATATATATATATATATGTATATTAAATAGGCGGTTTATAATAGGACATGCGTCTAAATATTTGAGAGCCAACATTACTGAAGAGTGTAATATGAAGACAGAAGACCCTTCGGCAAGGGTATGACTTACACACTTCAGTGAAAACTTCCCCATGTACAAATATACCGCAGGCGTTAAACTTTGGTAATATAGTACTGTAGCCTAAAGGCATATATATATATATATATATATATATATATATATATATACCGTACTTCACAAATAAACATACTTAAATATTAATATATATATGCACGCAAGTAAGCGTGCACATTGCATATCTTCCTGAATATACACAATAGCATTTCAACATCTTATGAGTGATTATACATAGGCTATGCGTAAATATATATGCATAGGAAATACACATAAATACACAAACGCACACACAAACACACACTATATATATACACGGTGAACGGAAAAAAACCGAACCTCTCTTATTGCTACGATAATTTGTGTAATAGTTCGTATATTTTAATAAAATTTGGAGATAATTTAGCTTAAAAGACAAGAATCAGATAAGTATCATTTGTCAGTTATAATGTTGATTCAAAATATCCGCCTTCGGCCTCAAAGCACGCACATAGACGCGCTCGGCACTGACTAATTGCTGAATCGAATAGGCCTATAGCTTGATCAGATTCGCCCCGTGTTTATATCATACGCTGACGCAGTTCTCCGACATCACGTACCTTTTGTTGTAAACTTTTTATTGCATCACAGACCAGATTTAATAGTCCACGGGTCTAGGCTATTTGAAATGAATCAAGTTTGCAGGATAGCGCATCAACAACTGCCTTGATCGCTCAAGCCATGCCTACTTGTTGACTTCCGTTAGTTCAGTCGCTATACGCTCCTTGAAACATTGTAAATGACCTAAAGTTTCAGCTGAAATAGCCTATAATTATAAAAGCTAGTTAAATTTATAGTTGGAAATAAAATAGTTCTATTCTCAATAATAATTTATTTGTATATGTTTTATGTTAATTTCTTTATTAATTGTAGAGGTTCGGTTTTTTTCCGTTCACCGTGTATAGTCCACATCTTGGGCTTTAGAGTGTCGGGATTTCCGATGAAGTCTTGGATCGACACCTGACTTCCATTGGGGGAGCAGGGAGTGAGTGAGTAGAGCGTGTGCCTCTTCAGTCAACAGAACCTTGTTGACACAGCTTGTCTTCGCTCAGGCTAATTGTATTGACGCAGTTCACTTCTAAGGGGATCGGCCTCAAAAAGCGGGGTAGCCGCGAGGACCAAGTGTCTTCACTTGCCCTTTTGTTTGTTTGTTTTTGGTCCTGCCCCGGTTTTGTGGCCGACTCTGAGTCAGGACTCTGACGAAATTCACGTCCTGCTGTTAATCTAATCTGGATTGATGTGATGGTGTTTCATTTAAAACTGAGCTTGCCTAATCGTTTTCAATCAATTCTAATATTTTCTAATATTTTCCATTTCTATGATCATTTCCATTTTGCCTCCAAGGCTCCAATCTTTTCTAATCTTCGCTATTGTTTACGTTCGCTTCAACTCATTTGTAACATGTGCAACGCTTTCTAATATTTTCTAAACATAATTATTTGCTTAAATTTATGTCATTTCAATTATTCGGGTCTCATAGGCTAATTATAATCTGGCCTACATTTCCAACCGTCACCAGTTCAGCTTCTATAAACGCAAATGATTATTTTTATCAATCCAACAAACATTTTAACCATTGTTATTCCTTCCATCTATCTAAATCGATATTTGAACGAATCCAACTTCCATTTACGCAGCCAGAGAAAAAGGAAAACTATGATATAAAAAGAACGATAAACACAGGATGACATGTTCAGGAAAAATAATAAAATTAAGCTGAAATATAGTTTCCTCGACTGACTGAGAGGATTCAACCAATAGTATTGCTTGGTAGGTCTGTATACCTAGATGTCCGAAACCGATTTGCTAAAACCCTCTGAAAGAGTCCTTATTCCGTAGCCTGTGATTAAGATTTGAATTATACACGAAGAAAGGTCGAAAGGTCGTAGGCTAATGACACTGGAGAGAAGGAGAAGCAGAGGAGATCTAATTGAGACATCAGAAGATCATCATCACATTGAGAGACGTTTTTCACTTAGCACCAAACAAAGCAACTGGAGTGACAAGTTTAAACCGTTTAAGAAACATAAAGGAACATTAGGACAGAAATTCTTCAGCGCTAGAGTTGTAGACTTGTGGAACGGTTTCGATGACTTAAGCTGATCATGCACTAGAGGATTGACATGTATGATACAGAGTGCACTCTGCCTTTCTGTGCCACTGTACAATAATTAAAAGTTTTCGGTTTGGTTCTTAGGTCTCTATTTGGCCTTGCTCCGAAGTATCTTGTGAATCGTTGTGATCGCTCTGATCTCTGCGTCAGGACTGTCATGACTCAATCCAGATGTCTTACCTGCACAGTTCCCTCTCTATGGAATGGACTTCCACCATGCATCGGTTCGCTCCACCTTTCCCTCTGGAGACTCTGGTATAATAGTCTCTCGTCATCTATAATTATAATCTCTCTCGCCTCAAATCAACTGCCTTTTCTCTCGGTTAGAATCGCACTGAGAGCGCATAAGGAAGACTGTTGGGAAGATATGCGATTCATCATGTATACAATACAAAGCAATGCAATACATAGCAATACAATACAAAGCAATACAATACAAAGCAATACAATACAAAGCAATACAATACAAAGCAATACAATACAATATTGTAATCGTAATCGTGAACTCCTAATTTCTAAAGCACCTCTAGAAAGCCAAGCGCGGGGCAGACCGGCTTATTCACGAGCGCTGCGTTGAGTCAAAAGCGTTGTCCGTAAGAGTAGTCCATGTTGATCCGGGTCGAGTTTCCGTAGGATCAGAGGGGTGGAAACAGCTACTAAGGTGGGCGTAGTCTGAGCCAGGAATTGAAGAGTGGAGTATCATATGAGACAAGGTATACGAGTTAATAAGCTTAATGCAATAGGCCTGCAAGTCAACTGTAGGCTACACTCCAAACATTGTCAGCTGCTGCGATTACAAAGCCAAGCCAAGTCCACTGCACACCACAATACTCTAATTATACCATAGGCCTATACTTACCACCAGTTGGCCTGCGTCGTGTTGATTAGAAGTAGGATGACGATGAAAAGAAAGCGATTAGCGAATAACACAAAGATCCGTTCTCTCCGACACGAAAACGTCATTTCGCCAAAGTACTCCCACATCTTCTCTTCCTCATCTATCTCCACCTGAGATGTTCCAATGGCCGCGTCGCATCACGTCTTCTTCCACCGTTACTTATATCCAGTTATCCACGCCTCTCTTCCCGCAGCTAGACCACTTTCGGACGTCAGTGCCCCACCTCAAGGCATTGGTGAGAGGACCGCATGCAATTTGCGTAACATATAATCCGAAATGTAGTCGTAAACGTAATCGTAATAAAAAATTATTCAGCGTTCAGACAAACTAAGTAAGCTTACTCGAAACCGGTGTTGCTTTCAGAGTTCAGAAGTTCGGTGAGAAAGGAAACTGTAAAGATTCAGTTTCAAGTTTATATCCAAGACTCAAGCAGATAGTTACACGAGTCGGTTGTAACGTTGGATGGCTCCCTTCTAGCACGACCAATGTCTTTATAAACGAGACTCCTACTCCACGTTATAATGTAAGACTGATGAGATGTGGACTGCACTCGGATTAAGGATGAAAGGATGTTGGTGACTCATGGTGAAGCTTGCAATAAGAAATTGTATATTGACCATGGCAGGTTTGGTATAACGTTACAGTCCAAAATGGATGCAATTACAACGTTACGGCGTCATTGCTATAATACGGTGTCATTACAACGTTACGGTGTCATTACTATATTACGGCGTCATTACAACGTTACGGCGTCAGTGCTATATTACGGCGTCATTAAGATGCTACGACTTCTTTACAATGTTACGGTGCTATCACGATGTTACTGCAATGCCATCGCTATTCTACTCGGTGCTACATTGGAGTACTACAACGTCACTAGCTGCAGAAATTCCAAACTCTTCCCGACTCTCCTCTGACTTCCGCTGACGACCCATCAGCTCCTATTGGCTGTTGAATCCAACCAATAGCAGAGAAGTCATACGTCTGACTGATTGGCAGGGTAAACGGCAGCGATGTGAGGGTGGATGGTTTTTGCCCTTCGCGCAATGAACCTTCGCTTTATGAAGAGGCGGTGGCACTAGAAGTATCCGAAAGTATGTTTTTGCTATTTGGTGACTGTTAGTGTTAGGTATACAGTGTATACATGTAGACCATGATACAGGTAATAGACTGTACGCAAGACAATAATACCTAAACTCGTTGATTTTAATAGGATCCAATGGCAATGGATACCGTTAACGATGATAGAAATTACTAATATTTCACTGTTCCTATGTCGCAATGCAAGTCTTTGATCCATCAACCAATAAATCAATCAATGATCAACAGATCTATCAATCAATTAATCAGTCAGTCAGTCAATCATCGAATCAATCAATCCGCCATCCAACAAAACAATCAATCAATTGTGACCATCAACCATCAATCAAATAAGTTACAGTAGCATGACTCACAATGACATGGTAGTTGTAGCGAAAGCCCAACAGGATCATTGTGATTCTGCTGATAGGGACACCGATATTTGATAACATTAGTAAGTACTATTAACAACACCAAATGACACGTTCCTTCAACTAGCACAAATAGCAGATTATTGACAAATCGCATAGCGATGCTTAAACCAATTGGCAATCATTATCCACCCACATGAAGCCACGCATGAAAGAACGCCAGACACGCAGCTTCATACAGCTCAATATTAATAAGACAAATTCCGATATAAGCAACTAAGTTATTGGTCCCCATAGGTAGTACAGCAAACAAAGTAATTCCTGAACGATTTATAGCGAGTTTAACGAGCTTGTGGTATATTTGTTAAACTGCCAACCGTTTGCAATTCATTTTGAAATCTGCATAATATATTATGGAAGAACTACATTATCTTAACTAGGGCCTGCATGTATATGTAGCTATAGTCTCTCTATGCCCCGTGCATTGCTCATCACAAAGTCGATAGAAAGTGCACTCTATCAATGGACATTGCAACTCTACACACAGTGATCTGCACCCGAGAGGGTTTTATTGATTGCGTTGATGGCATTCTGGTCTAAACTTTGACTTCCTTCTTTCAGCTTGCTTATACACCATAGCTTGTCGTCTCTCGCTTCTCCGATCATGTGAATTTGAAGCTGCCTTCTCTACATAAAAGATGGCTTCTTTTATCGAAGATAAAACTGTAAGAAAGTTGTAGACCAAAGATATATTTTCAGTAACGCCCATCCAAATTCTAAAGCTTATGGACTCGTAACGAGTCACAACAGGCTTCAATGTCCATTGGTAGGCTATATATATAGTGCAACATATCGAGTGACTATGCACGCGGCCAGAATTGTCTCAGAAAAAATCAAAATCTGGCAGCACTGATCATAACAAAGATGATAAGCGTCACCTTCCTCCTTTCTCCTACCTTGGGAATGGCACTAAGACATGTAGGATCATGGGCAGAGTTTGGTTTCAGTTCTTGGAGGGGCTGAAATAACGTTGGCTTTGGGGCGAAGACTTGGTTCAGAACGAGCGGCGCCGACAATATTTTCATCGACCAAATTTCCGATTACCTTTTTTAGTCCTTGCCATGGGGATGCTTAGCCCCCCCCCCCCCCATAGCCCTGATAAACTCCGCACATGTGTAGGATAGAGGATGAGTGAACCCATTTACGTGGTTCAGATGCTATCAGAAAATAATAGAAACAGATCGCAAGCCCGTTCTTATTAACACTTTTGTTCTCCCGTTTTCACACTTGCATTTTTCGAGCACTGGGTAGGCCTACACGTCAGAATATTGCTACTATAGGCCTATAATTTAAAAAAACGTCTAGTTTAGTTTAGCGACTTGCACATAGTAATATGACCCTTCTTTCTTGGAGCTATAATAAAAGGGTTTCTATGGTACCTCTATTATAGTAACGACATCACAATGTCGTAAAGTGCAGTTGATTGTAGTTTCGCTGTCTCGAGTAGGAGAACATGAAAGCAATAATTTTCATGTCACCTTCTCTTTGTGATCGTCCGCTATCGAGTCGATTACTTTTCGCTTTGAAGGCTCAGTAGACTGATCCGAGTATCGGTTACTTGATCGCTGGCGACAAAGAGAGGGATCGGTGTGCTTACAGAGGTGGTGAGGACGTTTTCTATGCTTCCACCCTCGGGCTGTTTGCTTTTCATTACGGTCTCTGTAGATTCGAAGTCGTCGTGTCGATTAATCGCAGCAACGATTATTCGTTGAATCAAACGGTTATTCAAAGGATATTCGTCAACGAATTGAACGATTATTCAAAGGACGATCGTGAGTCTTTGACGGCACCGCGTGATATCCGTTGCTCCCTAAGCACGCCAAGTGTTAGGATCGTGTCAATGAAAAAGTCGGTAAACTTTATGGTGGTGTTGACTTAATTGGAGTTGGATTGAGTGTGAGTGCGTGTGTGCGCGCGCGCGCACGTGTGTATACAACTATACATGTATGTGTGTGTGCTTGCATTTCGGGATTATGGATTATGTAGATTGTTGGAATTTAAAGGAAGTGGCTTTTGCATGTTAGTGTCGCGGTTTGATTGCAGAAGAATTTAAAGTTCTGCTTTGGTTCTGCTATCCACTTAAAATGTGTTGTTAATCTAGCGTCTTTAACTACTTGTTATACCAGCATATCTCCCATAATCCGTTGCGTGTGTTGCTGTCCAGTATAGGTTTTGACGGTGTAGGGATATGTCACTCTGACTATAGCTCTACGATTCTATGTCTGTCAATCTTATGTTTTTTATTCATTGATATACACTGTTATACAGTCAACCAGTCACTCACTGAGTGAGTCAGCCTCTCAGAAACAATTCAGTGAGCAATCAGATAGTAATTAAGTCATTCAGTAATTTCAGTTAGGTAGAAAGTCAGTCAGGTAACGTATATAAAAAACACAAGTCAATCGGTTATTCAATAGATTGGTTAGTCACTCAGGCGGTCAGTCAATCAATCAGTCAATCAGTCAATCAGTCTATCAGTCAATCAGTCAATCAGTCAATCAGTCAATCAATCAATCAACCAGTCAATCAATCAATCAGTCAATCAATCAACCAGTCAATCAATCAGTCAATCAAGCAGTCAATCAATCAGTCAATCAATCAATCAGTCAGTTTGCGAGTCTTTAAGCTATTCAATCCTTCCCTCCTTTCGTCCTTCCCGCAGTAAGTAATTAAGTCAGTCAGTCAGTAAATCAGTTTGTCTATCCATGATATTCAATCCTTGCATCCTTGCTTCCTTCATTCATTCATTCATTCATTCATTCATTCATTCATTCATTCATTCATTCATTCATTCATTCATTCGTCCATCCATCCATCCATTCATTCGTTCATTCATTTGCTTATTTAGTCTGACCGTCTTTCAGTCACTACACGCATGTCTGTGTGTTTTCGTTTTATAATTAATATTTTGTATATGCCACCATTTTATTTTCCCTCTCATCAGTCCGTACACCCGACGTCCTTCTAACAGTTTTCGCAAAGCATGACCTGCCGCCGAATTGTCAGACTCGGTGCTTTGAGATTCAATCGTCCTATGAGGTGAAAGACTTAATTATACATGTCTGTCAAGTGTCAGCCTGTCAATCACTTCGCGCCTTGAAACCATATCATCAAGATTCCATTGGGATATTCATCGGATACGATTTCCATCGGGACAACCGTTGAGCTATGGCTGCTATCCTATATCCATTTGGCGTGTCGGTCACGTTTAAGTTGACGCTCATAACAGTATGGAACGTGTTAATATAATAATAATAATAATAATAATAATAATAATAATAATAATAATAATAATAATAATAATAATAATAATAACAATAATAATAGTAATAATAATAATAATAATAACAATAACAATAGTAATAATAATAATAATAATTTTGATTTTCTTTACATTGAATAACAGCTCCTATCATAATTTTTTGAAATCCAGAGGGATCTAGGTACCTCGGGTAAAAAAATAATAATAAGACTATTTGTCTAGCGCCATACTTCAGCCAAGGCCGAAGGAAAGGGTTCAAGAATCAATGACAATTAGGCCCGATAATTATGATTGTTCAAATATAGGCCTATAATGTCACGAGTTGTGATTCAATTTCGTCCAGATAGGCCTATGGTGTTTTGATTGCTATAGGCAGGTTTTAAATAAATTTTTGAATTGCATAACCAGCAATTTGAATCTGGCCTGCTCTTTGACGGAGAAGAAAATGTCCGATGAACTTGAAAAAAATGATGCATGTAGCCAGTGATAAAATATTATGACTTTTTTTAGTCATTTACAGTTTCACTGCACAAGATTGCTTCTACAATTGCACACATTCACTTACAACTGCACATTTCGTGTGCAATTGCACGTTAAAAAAGCCCTGCTGCTAGGCCTGGTTTTAGACTGAAATACTGTATGTTTAGTTTAATCTATTCTACAGGGCTGTTTTGAAGAAATTTTCAGAACTGCACAACCCCTTCTTTCCTTTCACGTCCTCCATGGTAAATTGATTCCAATCGGAGGACATGCAGTTACCTTTTTTGCTAGTTTTAACTGTACAGAAGAGTTGGCGATGGACAGTGGAGAATTGAGAAACTGCTTTACCCGATGTGAAGTCCTGCACTAGAAGGATTATAAGGTCTAAGGTCTACTCAGAATTTATGCAGATACAACCCTGAACCAACGACAACATTGAGATCCGATCATTTTACCCATTCAAATAAAATGATGATGAAGATGACATTCAGGATCATAATCCAAATCAACACATACAGACATATTCAGACACGCGTACACGTACACACATACATACACACGCATAGGCCTATGTAGGCCTAGAATTACAATAATTTATACATAATACTCTACGTAGGCCTACGTGCATATATACAATAAGATATATATATATATACATTTACAAAATAATATAACCTACTACATAAATACAAAACACGTGCATTAATAATTAATTATTGTACCATGACTGTACCAAAAAATTGTACCATAATTATTGTTACATCTATCGCAGCGCCTGCTTCCCTCTAGCGACTAACAATATGCTAATGAAGTCCGCATCCCTCTAGCGACTGACAATATGCTAATGAAGTCCGCATCCCTCTAGCGATTGATAATATGCTAATGAAGCCTGCATCCCTCTAGCGATTGACAATATGCTAATGAGTTCGGCGCTGCTAACAAAAGGTTGGCTACCATTGTATACGAAGCCACACCAAACGTCAACATCGACCAACCTCAAAGCCACAACTATCTAGGTCAACAAAACAGACATCTAGTACGGTTCGCTTGATTCGTTCTGCCTCCCTGGCTCCAACTGTGCGCTCTGTCACGCCGAGCGCGTACACACGATCACCTGTAATCACAGGTGTTGTTGCGCCCGATGTACAGCAGGATTTAAATAGACTGTGTGTTGGGTAAGGTGTACTGCGTACTGTCTTTATTATGTAATATGAAAACAGACTCGTGTCGTGCATTATTATTGTACAGAAGACCGACTGACAATGTAATGTAGGTGATAAATCGTTTTAATATTCGGAATTTTTCGCCATTGTTGCATGCGGTATTTTTGTTTCCATCGCTCAGACTTAGGCTATACTTTAACAGGAATCCTTTTAATCAATCCAGCTTCCATTTAGGCAGGAGGTCGTTTCATCGATGTTGATTCTGCATGAGCAACAGTGATTTCTGCATCGGTTTAACCCATTAGTGCCCAAAGTGGTAAAACCTAACAAATTAAGTTGTGGTTTCAGTAATCTCAACAACTTGGTGCAGTAACATGGCTGCTAACTTATTTATCGATTCGTGCTACATTATCAGTACTTTCCATACTGTCCGTTATAACGGACGTCGGGCACTAGCCCAGTGCTTAGGTTACCATTGCAGAATCGGCTTCCTTCTTATTTCATACAATGCCTGGTGAATGTTTTTGATGATTTGCAACATCTATTTACTCTATGAGCTAATTATCTACGCTTATCTAATGAACATGACGGGCACCGGCTTGTTCACGAGCGTTTCATGCATTGTGATAGTACTTGTGGCACCCAGGATAAAGGTTTCCATCACATATCTCAAGCCTTGCAATGGCAGTTTGTGATTCCTAGTACATTCAATGATTGTTACGATCGCATTGTACATCAGGCTTACAGGACTGCAGCAGCACGTTGACCTTGGATGGATGGTACTCCAAGCACTTGAGTACTGGATGGTACGCCATGACACTTGTGTACACTTACATCTGTTGCCTTGAGTCAAACTTCTACTGCCTTAGTACACTTTGCAAGAGATACCAAGCTATATGTCACACAGGTAGACTGATTGGACATCACAATTTCCGTTGCCTGATTCGTATCATGTTAGCATCGCGCCGATCTTACTTATCAACACATCGCCCATGCTTTGATTGTATAGCAGGAACATGGAAGTTTGAAAAACAGACATGACTTTCTTCTGGCTGTGTGACTATCCCTGCACACGACCCTCGTCCACCATCCTAAAAGTTCATGCACTTAAGACTAATAGGCCTACTAGGGATTATGTTCTATACAGGGTGGGCGCATCTTGAACCAAATGCAAAACAGGGGAAATCAGAAATGAGCCAAAGCCAACGTCGGGAGGGAATGGTCAGCCTGGGAGAGGACGGACAAGGATTGAGTCCGGTCCCGCGCGGAGGGTAAAGTTTCTTACAACACAGCGATCATGCACGCCAGCAAATAATCAGTAGCCTATTATAGTGAGGCGTGATACTAGTTCTTTGCACCTGGCTGCTATGGGTTTTAAGGTAAATTGACCTGTGTACCTCAAGTACAGGCTCCTTCATCACATGCCCCACCGTACCCAAACTCATGTCAGAAGTGCAAAAGTCTACAATATTCATGTCAAAATAGTGAGTCGCCAGTCTGAATAAACTGTAGGCTGATGCATACTGCATGCATATTACAAGAATACAATGACGGTGGTAATTGCTGGAACAATGGCAAATGGAGACTTGCTGTAGAAAACGTCATCTCTGGGCTAGTGCCCGGCGTCCGTTATAACGGACGCTTACATTGCAATCGAAATTTCCTTTGGAAAACTTGCGGTAATTGGGATAATATTTTGTCAGCATATTGACCTATATGGCTACTATAAACAACATTTACACTTTCTCTAAATTCCTCCTCGTTCAATACCAAACATAAATATAATAACTAGGGGTAGCGAGGATTTTAGACATGCTGCAATAGACACATTAGCACAAGCAATAAAATATTTATAATCCACATAATCCGGCAATCAAAATAGTGGAATCTATAGCCAAATGACCCACCAATTTAAAAAAATAGTGATGATTATATTATACAGTTAGCTCTAATTTTGGCAACGTGTTTTCTGAGCGTCCGTTATAACGGACGTCGGGCACTAATGGGTTAAATTCCATTTAAATAGCACTCATTTTTCATCATTACACCCCCAATTTTTAAGCAGGAATTTTTTCACCAATCCCACATCTAAGCGAGAAAAAATTATTTTCTTCAACCGAGTTCTATTTAGGAAGAATTCTTTTCGCCAATCCTACTTCTAATTGACCAACCGTAAAACCGTGAAACCTATGCATGGATTGGCGAATAATTTAACCATACATTATCGCAATCTTAGATATTTTTCAAAGCCTCTTAGTCAAATCATGTCGTCAAAAGCGAGGTTGTTTGGACGGCTTGGTGTCTCGTCATAGGATTATTTTTTTAAATATTTTTAATATTTTTTAATATTTGATTTTGAATTGGCTATGGATGATGTACATTTATTATACTATGTCTGTACTTCAAAACGCAAATAGCAATAGATAAGTAAAAATATTCTTCTTTGATCCCATCTTATTTCAGTGGTAGGCCTTACATTAAAAAAATAAAACGTTATATTTTAGAGACTCCTCCCATGTACCGTTCCATGGCCTGCAGGAGGCTATGTCTACCTCTCAGCTGATCTCCCACCTCAAAGACCATCTCCTCACGTGCGTCATCTGTGAAGATCTCTACCACGACCCTCGGACCCTCCGTTGTCTCCACTCCTTCTGCCTCCGCTGTCTCCAGCAATGGTCTGCCAACAATGGATCCGGAGAGTCCGTCCAGTGTCCCTCCTGTCGTCAGGTCACCGACCTCGGACCCCTCGGGGGTGCTGCGGACAACCTCCCAAGGTCGTTCCTCCTGGAAAACCTCCAGGAGGTCGTCCAGCGTTTCCAGGAGGTGCAGTGCATCGATGATTCGCAGCCACAGTGCTTCAACTGCGGCGTGTCCAATATCTGCAAGGCGTGCAATATCTCGCTGTGCGACCACTGCACGGAGAGACACAAGCAGGACCCGACGACACGCGAACACCGCACGATCGCCCTGGAGACCAGACGGGAGAGGGCGGGGTCGAGCCGCCGTCTGTCCAGGTCAGCCTCCACCGTCGAACCCCAGGGCGGCGGCGGCGGTGGAGGTGGGGGCACCGGGGGCGGGATCAGCGGATTCTTTCGCCGGTCGAGGAGCTCAGATCGGGCGAAGGGAACGCCGAGGAATCGAACCTCATCGAATCTGTCGAGGAGTGCGGAGAGGGAGACAGCGCAGAGACCCTCCTCCTATCCATCGAATAGCAGTAGTAACCCATCAGCGACGAACGGCCGCTGCTCCTACCTAGTCCAGCCGCGACTGAGGCACACCATCCGCGGGAGCAGTCGATCCGTCTGGGGAGTGGCCCTCCTCTCCAACCGCGTCTACGTCATCACGTACTGCGCGTCGAGCATCGACGTCTACGACGCGTCCAGCTACGACCAGGTTGGATCGATCTCAGTGGACGGACTGAAGGACCCGTGGGACATGGTCTCCTGCTCGAGGATGGGCAGCCTCTACGTCTGCGACTGGAGAAGTAAGTGCGTCTTCGCCATCCGACCCGGTGACTACGACGATCGAGAGGTGACCCGGACCAAGTGGATTCAGATGGAGCACCGTCCAAGGGGTCTGTCCGTCCCCAGCGACGGGAGATCCGTCCTGTTGGTCTGCGCTGATTGGAGGAAGGAGACGTCGAACGATAGTCTGAGGGTGTACGACGTGACTGGGCCGAAGCGACCGAGAGTGACACGGAAGGTCCGTCTGTCTGAGTTGGGGTCCGTGTGGCAGGCGGTGCACGAGCCGGACTCTGATACGTACCTTCTGTGCCACGGTGGACGGTGGGATCGAATGCATCGGGTCTGTCGAGTGGACGGGGAGGGGAGGACGAGTGCGGTGTATGGAGGAGATGCGGGGTACGGGAGGGAGCAGCTCAACATACCGGCGTCGATATCAGTTGATTCTCAGGGACAGGTATGGAAAGGGAAAGGCGAGTTTTTACAGTCACATTTCTCATAATAAATATTAAAGTTGCGTAGGCAGGGTTTAAAGTGGGTGGGAACGTGTGGAAACGGTGTTACCACTGCTCTCGAAATGTTTTTGCTTACGTTCCCGTTGATCAGTGCTCACCATGCATGGAACCTTCCAAACACATGCGTTCCAAGTTCCAAGAAACTCCTTTTCGGCGTTCCCACTACTCACTCATTCAGCCTTCCAAGTTCCCACTGCTCACTCATTCAGCCTTTCCACTACTCACTCATTCAGCCTTCCAAGTTCCCACTGCTCACTCATTCAGCCTTCCAAGTTCCCACTGTTCACTCATTCAGCATTCACACTGCTCACTCATTCAGCCTTTCCACTACTCACTCATTCAGCCTTCCAAGTTCCCACTGCTCACTCATTCAGCCTTTCCACTACTCACTCATTCAGCCTTCCAAGTTCCCACTGCTCACTCATTCAGCCTTTCCACTACTCACTCATTCAGCCTTCCAAGTTCCCACTGCTCACTCATTCAGCCTTCCAAGTTCCCACTACTCACTCATTCAGCCTTCCAAGTTCCCACTACTCACTCATTCAGCCTTCCAAGTTCCCACTGCTCACTCATTCAGCATTCACACTGCTCACTCATTCAGCGTTCCCACTGCTCACCCAAACCACTTCAGCTACTGAGCGTATGTAATCCTATCTATAAACCGATGGTGCACCATATACCAGATTTTAACAGTCACTATCTCATAGTTACGTAGAGCAGCTATATATAGGTGTTCCAGTCAGTATCAAACTGTGGACTTGATATTACTTAGTTACTTAGTCCTTCCCGTGCAGATCTGTACATCGGGCAACGCATCTACTCCACTCGTCCCTGTCCATCGCCAGTTCTTCAGCTCCCTCTCATGACATCTCCAGGCCTCTCAAGTCGTTCTTGATTGCGTCCTTCCAGTTTTGTCGTGATCTTCCTCTCTTCCTTTTACTTCCATCATTCCAAAACATGACCTGTTTAGCTCTTCGATTCTGGACTTGATATTAGTTACTATGTTTCTTGGTGTCTGTTACAATCAGGTTCTTGTTGCCGACTTCAACAACTCTCGTGTTCATCTTCTCAGTCGAGATCTGATCCTTCAGCGACATCTCCTCAGCCATCTCGATGGACTGGACAAACCTCGACGACTCTGTCTGGACGAGGATCGAGGTCTGCTCTTTGTGGGTCAGGAGAATGGTGAAGTTAAGATCTTCGATGTGGCTGAACCGAGATCACAGTTTTCCACCGTCGCTCCACATTTTGGATCTCAAGGTCACTGACGAGGTAGGATAAAGTAAAGAGTTGCGGATGTAACAGTTAGCATATAGCCTACATGTAGGTCGGATTATTTGTAATGGTAATGAACGAAAGCGATGATTGTATCTGGTAGGTGATAAATTGAGGCACTTGTTGTGTTAAGTAATGATGGGAATTTGGATGCTAACCCTCTACACTGTCTACAGCCTACAGTAACTACCAGGGTTTCGCATTAGGCTATAATGGTTGATAAAATACTGAAGTTAGAAGTTTGGATTCGTGAAACTTGTAGTTTAATAGCTGATAATAACAGGCGCTCGATAGGTTACTGAGGCTTCTTTTACATTAGAAAGTGGTTATGCTCCCGAGATCCGGTTCCTCGGATAGGACATCTGTCACCTAAACATGGAGACCCATCATCTAGACATGCTTTCATTACAATGATTGACTTCGTGCTTCTTCGTTTTTTTCCGAATAGCGAATGAGAGTATCGGTCATGAGATTTGTCAGTAAGGCATAGGCTTTAGAATTTAGAAAAAATCAGAGATCCTCCATCTCTGGATGAGCAAGTTAACCACTTTGCTTCCGTTTTCTACTCCTTCACTGACAGTGCACTAGATAAATAATTATCTATTAGCAAACTGCATGGGGGTAAGTGTATAGACTATTGAGCCTTCTCTGCTAGACGCCCACATGAAGCTCTTCATTATAGCACCATTTTCAGGGGTCTTATAGCCAGACACATATTTTGGGCAGGATATTCCAGTGGACATGGTCACAAAATACACAAAATTAGCTTGAAAATTTGGACATTATCAATTTCGGGGGACGTTTGAACCCGGAAATTCCCTATAATATACACACCCACTACCATCTTAGCATATTTGAGGCGTGTATAGAGGTAAAATTGAACCATAATTAGGCCTATAAAAGATGACTAGTCGCCTAACCTGGCAGCCATGGGTATGAAGTGTTAGCTACTTCATTTTCTTAGCCACGGCATATGAGGGCAGGTGGCCAGTCCTCTCCCTCGCCGTCTCATCTATCCACTGACAGTGTACGGTCGGTGTATTATTATTATAGTTATCTGAGTTGGCTATGCGGCGCAGGATTGTCCTATAATGGACTAATGCCCATGAAAACGCTCGCAAGACGATGAGACGGATGAAATTATTGTTGTATTGTTTCAGTAGATAAAAAATGTGTTTTTTTGTTACTTAGATCTGATATCATCTCGGGAAGACGTCTTCTGGAAAAATGCAATTTTGGGAAGTTCTTACAGTTATGATAGTGCTGAGCAAGGTGAAAAGGATCTTGTCTTTCAGTGGAGAAGGGAGGATTAAAGATCAGAAAAGAACTTAGTTCTCTCACAATTTCAATCATTTGTAGGTTTTTTTCTAAACTTGATGTTGTTGCATGCATGAAAGTCTATCAAAATCAAAGATTGCAATTAAATTAACGGTATTGTTTTAAACGCCTGGTTCAAAATACGAGAAATTGCCTCATTTTTCTGTTCACATCTTTGTTGTAGTCATATTTTTTGCGTTATTTGTATTTTATGATTATTTTAAAATATATTGTAATGTGTACAAAACTACTGTGAAATGTTATGGACTAAGTAGGGCCTAAGCATTTGTTGCACCAGTGACAAACATTCTAACTCACGCAAAGTTATCTGGTAGTGTCTCATATCTTTGTGTCTGTCTTATCTATTCTTGGTCCAAAGCCCCCTTCGATTGGCTACACAAGTTATCAAATCAGGTTATAGTTCCACCACTGTAGCCTATACACCCAGCATGCACTGAACTTTGCAATTGTCGACCCAGTTAACTGGAATTGTCTGCCTATGCAAACCATAACTGAGTAACTCAGTCTGTTACCTTCTTTGTGTCCACAAGCGCTTGAAGATTGTTTTTTCTGTTCGTAGAGCACGGTTGGTGAGGTTTTCTGGATGAATATACACGGTGAACCGGAAAAAATCGATCCTCCTTTGTTACAATAATTTATGTAATAATTGGTACATTTGAATAAAACATGGGAACACTTCAGTTTAAAGAACATGAATCGGACAACTATTAGACATTAGTTAGGCCTATAACGTGTGTTCAAGATGTCCTCTTTCGGCCTCAACACAAGCCCAAAGACGCGATTGCCACTGACTATTGCTGACTCGATTACAGCTTGATCAAATTCGTCCCATTCCTGTAGCGTATTATATATACGATGACGTAATTCTCCTACATCGCGTACCTTTTCCTATAAACTTTATCTTGAATCGCATACCAGATTTTATTGTACACGATATTAAGGTCTAGGCTATTTGAAGTTTACCAAGTTTGCTGGATAGCGCATCAATAACTGCCTTGAGCGCTCAAGCCGTGCCTGCTTAATTGTTGACCTCCGTTAGTTCAGTCGCTCTACGCTCCATGAAGCATTTTAAACGACTTCAAGATTTAACTGGAATAGCGTATAGTTATAAAAACTAGTTAAGTTTATAGTTCAGAATAAAAAGTTTTATTCTCAATAATATTTTTACATGTTTGGTGCTAAATTCTTATTTATTGCACGGGTCGTTTTTTTTCGGTTCACCGTGTATATACAAGGGAAGGTCTTGATGGCACTGGCAGAAATAAGACGCCGTTTAAGGAGACTTGCGCGGCATGAAATGCAGAATTCCAATACTTCGACACCTTTAAATCCTGCTGATACTTAGAAATATACACCGTGATTCAAAAAAAACTAAGCCAAACTGTTTTTCATATATCTCTAATACCTGATAACATATTATGCTAAAATTTTCCAAATATTTGGAGAATTGGACCAAGAATATGATTCCAAAATTTCATGAGATAAAGTTGAACGGATAAAAAGATATGAATATTTAAACTTCATATGCCGAAATTGCAGTTTACAAGCAATTTTCTGTCATATTTAATCAAATGTTTCCTTATTATCTCTAATGCCTAATGATTAATCATTCTAAAATTTTCCAGATATGTAGAGAATTGAACTGACAATATGACCCAACAGTCTGGTTTGATTTTTTAATTAAACAACATGCTCAAAATGTCCTCCTCCTGCGTGCACGCAAACCTGGAGGCGCTGGCGCCATGCATTACGCAACAGCATCGTCAATTATCCTATGGTCCAGACTCTTCCAACAAGCGTTGCTTCAGATCGTTTATATCATGGATAGTTGTCTGCTAGACTCGACCTTGCATCGTGCATGCTCCACACTTTATAGTCGACAGGATTCAAATCTGGGCTGTTCGGAGGCCATAATGTGGGAGAAATGAAGTCTAGCGTCTCTCTTGTCAGCATTTCGATGGTTTCATTAGCTCTGTGGGCTGGCGCTGTTCTGTTAAAAAAGAAAACAGCCTTCTAGGGATACAGATTTCTGATAACAAGTGGAGGATGTAGTGACAGCAGAACATTGCGATAATATACTCCGTTAATTTTACTCCAGGATCCCTGAAGACCAAAATTGGGAACTATCAAGCATCGAAACCGCAACGAACATCATAACAGACTTGCTGAAAACTGACATTTCTGGAGATGAAGTTTAAATATTCATACCTTTCTATCCGTTCAACTTTATGACATGATATCTTGGAATCCTATTCTTGGTTTAATTCTCTAAATATCTGGAAAATGTCAGCATGATATGTTATCAGGCATTAGAGATATATGAAAAACAGTTTGGCTTACGTTTTATTGAATCTGACAGAAAATTGCTTGTAAACAGCAATTTCGGCATATGAAGTTTCAATATTCATATCTTTTTATTCGTTCAACTTTATCTCATGAAATTTTGGAATCATATTCTTGGTCCAATTCTCTAAATATTTGGAAAATTTTAGCGTGATATGTTATCAGGCATTAGAGATATAAGAAAAACAATTTGGCTTAGTTTTTTTTGAATCACGGTGTAATTGCGTCGTAAACCGTGCTTCTTTGGTGCACGGTATCTAGCATTATGTCGTAAATAGCATAAAGATGACGCAAAAGAAATCTGTAAGAATAGGACATACTGCGGCATCATTAGAGTGTCCAAAAAACTTTTACCTCTTTTACGATTATTAACCTTTTCCTCTGAGGTATTTCGAGATTATTTATATTATTTCTCCAATACAAATTTAATGTCTCACCCATCTGACTTCCCTTAAAATTTTAATTCGCAACGTAGGTCAATAAAACTTATTGCAAACCGTACTGAACATCAAGCTAACAAGACGGGCATGCATTTCTCTTCAAAGTTCAACTGTCGTTTACATGGATAACCTCGCAAGATGGCAGCATGCTGCAGAACTCGAAGCTAATCGTTAACAGTCGTGCAGGACAACTTCTGCCACATTCGCTAGAGGCGCCACATTAGAGTCGCACCATGATCTGAAGGTTAGGCCGTACTAGGCGTATTAGTCCGTTTTGTTACTGTAACATTGTGCATTTTCCACCTACAAGCAAAAATTTTATATATTCGGAATCAGCTATTCAAGCGCTGAACATGATAGGACGTGTGCACATTTCTTGAAGTGAAAAAATATTTCCCATTTTTTTCCAATTTTAAGAAATTTTCATGTCAAATCAACCGGGGGTGCATACCCCACCCCTTGGATTTTTATGAAAATTTTTATGCATAAACTACATGCTAATTAAGTAATAACAATGAAAACTTTAGCAGAATATCTCAAAATTTGACCGAGATATTAATTTTTTAAGTTAAGCAAGACACCGGATTGCGCGAATCGGCATGATCTACCAAGTTTGGACTGCTATAATTTATATTGGGGAAAAAATGGGCTAGAGGTTTGAAACTTTTTGCATGCAAACAGTTTGTTGTGCTCTTTCTAAATATTCAAGAATCGAGGGTGGTGCTACAATTGGCTCATAATATAAAATGTAGTAAATGTTGTACAGAGGTCAATTCTCACTCCAGTTTCGTACATCATTATAAACTACCAATCTTCGCCATGCAGGTAGGAAACAAACAGCTATGAAACAAGTCCCTGGATACATACCAAGCAAATGATGCAGTTATAAAGAAACAAGCAAGAAATATAGAAAAGTTAAAGTCCAGTTTGATAGAGAAGCAGTAAACAGTGATGAATGAGGCATATAAGTATCAGCCAAGGGTTATAAAAGTATCAATTGGGTTAAATGGATCCCCATGGAGTTCAATGTGTTGGATGATGACACTCCTGCTACTATATGCATTATTTTCATCAATATTATGGGTCACATTATTTCAGAAATTACCTATGGACATTGGACAGTTGGACACACTTGTCTACACCACCACAATGACACAGATCTGTGAAGACCAGAAGTGATTTTACACACCAAAGCAACCTTTTTGGATCTTCCAACGCAACGCTTCTTGCAGCTACAGTGTATAAGTTTACTGTAACTTTGTGAAACCTCTGGTAAAGTCGCACCCAGCTTTCGCCTTATTACATTATATATGGAAAGTTGTGCTACATGTAAAGTGATACATGACAGTCATAAACCATCCCATGTGTGAACAGCGAAAAACAGCAACTTAAACAGAACCATAATTATTATATAGCGATAGAAGACAGTTCTGAACTGTAATATTTATAGAAGTCTCTATTCACTAATCATAGCAACCAGTACAAACAAAACCGGAAAGAAACAAGAAAAACAAACAGAATTATCTGACAAAGAGTGCAAATAACAAGCGAAAACAGCACTTGGAGCATTACGGACAATCATGCATTTAATAACAGATTTGTTTTTCAACTTTGAGCAGTTATACACTCAACACCAATATATATGACAGAACTTTGCAAACTCTAATAATTGCATAAATCTTTATTCACCAAGCATAGTAGCAAACACCCCAAAAAATTATTTTGATATCTTGGTAAACTTTATTTTGTTTTTGAGCAGTACCAAGACTTGTGCAATCCCTAGTCTCGCCATACATTACAATAAAACAATACAATACAGGTATTGTGGCATCTACCAAGCAGCCACCATGCTCAGTATTAAAGTTCATTGATCATCAGCCTTGCAGTAACTGATTTAAGCATAATCACCAAAAGCATACACTCAAAATTCATTACAATAAAACAATACAATACAGGTATTGTGGCATCTACCAAGCAGCCACCATGCTCAGTATTAAAGTTCATTGATCATCAGCCTTGCAGTAACTGATTTAAGCATAATCACCAAAAGCATACACTCAAAATTCCCAATATCAAGAAATTCTAATTTTGAATTTTTCTGTCATTGCAGGGACAATCAGCAAAGTAAGAGCAGCTTTGAATTTTGACTCAGAGCAGCAACAGCAGGACAAAGAAAAGAAGATGAGGATCTGGAAAGATATATGGCAATATAGGCCTCCAGCAATAATTTAAAGCATTACAAGAAGAGAAAACCCAGGCAGTAGGGCAGAAATATAACATTTACAAGACAGAGAGAAAGTAATATGGGAAGAAAGATGAAATTGAGAGAGCTTAAAAGATGGCGGCAGCACATGGCTAAACAAAGTTTCCTGGATACAGAACAAAGTAAAACAAGGCGGCAGATGTGAAGAAACAGAGAACAGCTAAAGTTCAGTTGGCACAAAGCATGGACAGATTGTGCTGCACACAAAAGGAGAAAAGGCCATTACCTTTCTCACACAAGCATACAAATATAGAGAAGCAGATAAAATTGTGTTGATGTAAGCATGAAGTGGATTCTGAAGAGGTTCAGGGTGGGACTTCTGCCAGAATGGAATGGAGGATCTTATTTGCTGTATTGTAGTCCTTTAGATGTCAGAAAATGGTTTGCTGATTGTGTCAATCAATTCAAGTGGAGGGATTAATTGATTATTCATTCCAGGTATGCTTGAAGACCACCTGTTGATTTGGAGGGCTTTTGTCTCCCATCCCAATCAAATGTCGATTTGTCAATGGAAATATTGCCAAAAAAGATGCCTCTTCTTTCTTTCTTTCTTGTGAAGATCAGAGCTGAAGCGTTGTAAAACATCATATTATTTGCCATGAATGAGGTGAACATGTATTATTGTTGATGCCAATGGCAATGGAAATGCTGTGCAATTGATGGAAGGGTAACTTGTTGATAATATCAGGAACATGGTCTAGCTTGCCTGAACCAGAATGAACCATAAGTTGCCAGCCTTGTGGTAGGTATTTCAATTAAGCCAAGCAGTCACCTAGGAATAGATGGCCTGTAGACTGTAGAGGTGTGTATGTAGACTTCCCAAGAACGACCTTGCTGTTTAAGAATATGTGCCCTTGTTAAAATTTCCTTGATACCTGTGCAAATCTGAGATGGTGGAGTAAGCTACCTTGGATTGAGGAGCGGTCTGAGAGCAGGTTTCTGGATGTTCCCTTGGTTGGTTCTTTTTTAATCTGTGGTTTATATTGGTGAGATGATTCAAGTAGGATGCAAGAGGGAGGATGGAGCCCAAATTTGTGATGGGACTTCTCCATCACCCAAAATGTATACTGTCGAAACTAATATTAATCTGACACCTCACTATATATCGGGCATAAAAAATATGGGCCTATAGGTATGAAACTTACATTGATCTAAATGAGATGCCTATAAGTTGATAATTTACTGCATTTAGCTACTAATTTCAGTGTCTTATTTCTGTTACTGGATAAATTTTTGAAGATCAGACAATATTTGTTTGGTGCCATATAATTTTATTTCATACCATTGATAAAAAAAGTTTCATAGCCGTAAGAGCAATATTTTTACATGCACTCCGAATTGTCCGGTTCCGAATTGTCCGGTCCGAATTGTCCGGCGCCGAATTGTCCGGACACCAGGATGGAGTGTTCTTTTTCTTTATTTCAGCCAAGGCAGGGCTTTTGTGATTTGGCGAAAATGTAAGTTGAGGGGGCGAAAAATTATCGATAATCCATGGTGGAAATTAAAGGGTCAGGGAGTCGCACTCCCTCCTGGAAATTGTAGGAAGTGAAGTCATTTCGGTGGTTGATCTCGTTAGTAGATTTCATTATTAAATAATGAAATTTTGGCTGGTAATTGTAGGACAAACTTTGTCCCTTGATGAGTAGTCTCCCTTCAAAGTACTGTTGAATTCTGTTTCTTATAGCCATTCCGGTTTGTGTCAATATCTGTTCAATGTCTTGCTTGAGAGATTCATTTGGTTCTGGGGGGTGTAAAGATCCAAGTCTGTCAAGGTTCTGTTGAATAGACTGGGGAAGAGTTCTCCAATCTTCTAAATGACACCTGGTCTTCACTGCTTTATATAATCCCTTAGAAATCTGAAAGAAGTCTGGATTGGCGGATTTGGTGAGTTGATCAGGAGGTTTAGAAGTCAGTGGCTTGGTTCGACGTGAAGAAACAAATTTTCATGGAAGATTTCCGAATGTTGAAACGAAACGGTGGAGCGATGATCCATCTTGGAGCGGTTAGTCTATAATATCACACAACCAAAAACCACGGATACAACTCAAAAGCGGTTACGTAAATAAGTAACAAGGTCTTAATTCGTGAAGAAATTAGTCCCTGATTTAAGTGAAAATATGACATTTTGCTAATAGTAGTCTCACTGCAGGTTTTCGGATTGACCATATAGAACCTTCTTAACACATTGCAAAAATATCGCTTTGTTCTGAATTAGGTACAGCCTATAAATTATGATTATGATTCTAGCCTACTAATGCGATCGCTTTCGCATCCGTCCAATTGTAGCCTAGTCGAGTGCAGCCGTTGCCTGTAGGCTATATATTTGCGATGATGCATTGTGTCTGTTATATAAAAATTATGTTCTCGCTATCATCGCCTTCATTCCACGAACTGACATCAATGTCGCGGCGTTTCTGACAGAAAATGCAGCAGGTCCAATCCGAAGAATTACCGCTTGGCACTCCATTTATTGAATGTGCTAAGTTAGGTACAGTATGATAATGTCTTGCCAACTTACCGAAACCACCCAAATGTCCGTAAAAATAACCAATTAAAAGAAATATAATTTTTTTAGCAGACCTTCAACGTCGAAAATACCGGAAATTACCAACCGGAAGTCTCCAAAATCAGCACAAAACATTTGAATCGTCACTACGCAGCCCAGTAATAGCCCAAATTGGCATAATAAACGTTACCAAAATATGATCAAATTTCTTTTTTCTCGAATAGATTTCAAGATGTGCACACGTTTAGTTCGCTTGGTAAAAGCATAAACAATTAATACAAAAATATTCATGCTTGTAGGTGGTCAATGCACAATGCGGGGGGTTGATGACTTTAACAGAACGCACTATATGGGGGCAGATGCCGCAGATGTTTATGGTTTCCGCTACTTTATTTTTTTTACATTGTTGCTACTATCTTTATTATTATTTCTGTGTTTTATTTTACAATTTTGATATGTTACCGGATGCGGTATGACACCAGGAATTGTCTGATTTTCAATTAAATATATACACACACAGTCCTCGTTTCACACGTTATTCATTAGGCCTAGTAGGCTAAGTATCAATAATTATTTCCTGTAGGTCTACTGCTTGGAAATAGCCTAGGCTGCAGCATGCATTTTGTATAGGTCCTATAAGATCGATTCTTTCAGAAATGCCATGCATAGTTTTTTTACACTTTGATCTAGGTCTTATTGGTCTTGTCTACGTTTCTAGTTTTTTTGGGTCAGGATCTAGCAGCTTTTTTCTCAAGGCGGTTTACTTAGACATTTTTAAGTTTAAAAAGCATTTTGAGGTAAAGATTTTGAGGTAAAAGTCGCAAGATTCAAAGTTTTGGAGCCGAAAGACAAAAGAATAAAGGTCATCAGAAATTTTGAGCGGAAAAGATAAAAATATTTGACAGAAAGACTAATAAAAAAGCGTCGTCAGAAATTTCAAGTGCCAAAAATCCATGTATTTCTCAGAAAATTCTCGATCTAACCTTTTCAAGCCTTTTCTCGACCGGATCTGACCTTTTTAAATTCAGATTGACATAGGTTTCAAACAATACTTTGAGATAGTTTTGCTATAATGGTTTTGAAGGTTTTCTGCATATTTTAGAAGCGTTACTTCTAACGCTAGGCGTCAATGTATTTCTATGCGTCGTTCCGAAACCGCTAACAACTTCCCAACAGGCATGAAGACTTTAGCGTAGACGAAAGATTTCATCATTTTTTCAAATCACCTGTTGTTGCCACAAGTCGTGATAATTATTGCTAGAAGAAATGGTATTAGACATGAACGATAATGTAGGTCGTTGTGCTATTCAAGCGAGTTGTTGTTTCAAAAACTATTGAAAAATTTGTGAAAAAGTGTCGTATTCTTCCGCAATCCGCATGCACGACTTAGTGTGGATTACACGGCTATACAGGACTGTAATGAAACGCTACACGCTTTTTTGGCATAATTCTTGTCATTGTGCATTATCTTTTGAAGCACGGGAAAGCAGAACGTTTTAGAAATCCGTAGCAAATGAAAGACTGCACATGTACAACGTCGTGCATGCATGTCATACATTCATACATGCATACGTGATGCATTTTTCATTCGTTCATGCATTTATTCTATGTACTTATATAGCGCCCATTCAAGAAATCTATTCAGAGGCGCCATAGTTTTTACGTGTGCCTACATTCATACATAAGTACATAACACAGACATGCATTTCATAGAACACATCATGGTTCAATGTATGAATATAATACAGTTGTGATCACTTAAAAAATTGCACGCGCCATTTGGAACACGGTTGTTAACGCAGTAATGTTGTCGAGAGCCTTAGTAGTGCCCGGTAGCGTGATAAAACAGAGATAGAGACAGACAGGCAGACAGACAAACAGAGAGACATCCAGACAAAGTGACAAACAGAAAGACGGAAAGGTATCCAGGCAAACGGACAGGCAGACAGACAGACAGACAGACAGACAGACAGACAGACTGAAAGACAGAAAGACAGACAGGACAGACAGACGGACAGACGGACAGGCAGGCAGGCAGACAGACAGACAGACAATCTCTACAATGTATAGCTGCATGATTCTGGGAAACGCTTGCCTCTGGGTACTAGTGGGTAGACATAGAGATCGTACGACCATCAGCCTACAATCCATAAATCACGATAGAGAAAAAAGTCTTCTTTCTTCTCACTGTAACTAAAGACAGAAGAGGAAATGTTACGTCGTCGACGTCGTCGTCAGTATTAAGCGTCCAAGTGTCAGGTGTCACGAAATGTCACCGACATCAAACGGACATTCACGTCTTTGTATTTTTTTACATGATTGTGTATGCATCTATGCAGATTATGCAGCAGTTATGTGTGTATGTATGCATGTGCGTATACTATAGACCCACACGTACATGCATACATACGTACAGGCAGTGTGAGAATTGTGGAAAAATAACTGAGGTGGGGTGGACTATGATCCACTTGGAATTGGGTGTGTGCGTGTGCGAGAAATAGACTTCACTAAGAAAGACTGGGGGAACCCCGGCAATTCTCACCCATGCACATTCAAAAATTCATGCATACATGTACAATGATACAATGATACATTGATACATACATAATGTAATTTGAAACTTAACCTAGATATCGCTGCTCAAAACAGTGATCATTCAGTACGCTTTCAGTGCGAGTATATACCTACTCTCCGAGAGAAGAAATAGGTTTCGAGGGGAGACAGACTTGTATACAACAGATCCATATAAAGAAGCACAGTTACACGCATTATTGACACCAAGATATTTGGAATGGTTTATATATACATATATATATATATGCAGATAATATATATATATATAAGCCGCGGTTTGATTTGATTTATGATATTGTCATTTCTGACATTGTGTGATTGCAAAATTGCATCTTCCTACTGCATATCAACTACAGGCGCTATATAAAAGTTGATATATTGGATCCAATGTATAGACGGCGGCGGTGGGGGAAGGAAATACACAATATTTCACCATATATATATATATATATATATATATATATATATATATATATATATATATATATAAAATGTTAAGCCAGGACAAATGTAAAATGCAAATCTCCCTCCTATTAGGGCGCTCCACTATTCCATGCGCGTTCGCGAGCAATAGACTACACTGTCACTACAGTAGGTGATGGACAGTCTAGTTCGAATTCGCTGTATTCCAGAGGATAACCCAATATTTCAGCATCTGCGTAAAAAAGGCAGATACATTAGGAACCTCTTCGCTGCTGCCTTGGAGGACTCCGGACATGTTCTGCGTCCTAGACCAGATGACCGGATTGTCCCATGGATGGGCATGAAGGGGGGGGGGGGGCGGACAACTTAAGAAGAGAAACGGTTCTAGCAAGAATACTTTATGATGCTTAATTTCATGCAAACCAAAGTGGACAGATAAGGAATATACTTTCCTGCCTAAATATTCTTAATAAGCTGGCGTATATATGTGTAAAGAGATAGAGAGACAGAGAGACAAAGACAGAAACAGAAACATATATAGATACAGATACAGATACAGAGACTTTTCAGAAATAGATGTATACAGATATAGAGCGAAAGAGAGACAGAGGCATGAACCGAGACATAGATAGGCTATAGACAAAGACAGAGACAAAAATAGAGAGGCAGACAGACAGACATACAGAGAGCCAGATGCGTATAAGTACACATGCACCTAATCATATGCTGCATGCTACAATGCTACATACATATTATTGTCACAATATGATTTCTGGCAAATGTCCATTCGTTTAAGTCAATAACGAATGTGATTAATTTGCACAGCTGGTTTTCGCTCCAGAAATCTCTGTCGCTTTCAGCAGCTGTCTATCCTTTAAGAAAATGGTCGAAGAATCTTTCCATTTCACGTTCCACGAACTTATTCGCCAATTAGACCCGCAGGGAATATAATTAGATATAATTAGATATATATGGCTATCCTTTGGAGAGCTCTTGTGTAGCCACGCACCTCAGGGTGCGGCGACATAATCATCATCCTACACCAACAAATACATTTACATGTACAGATTACATGTATACATTTACATAGGCGTATACAAAATTGCATAAGCATTAGACAATAGACACATTTAATCTATGATTTTAATTTGCACCTTTTATTACCTACATATAATAATTAATATGACTTCGATACAGGCCTATTATAACGAGGTTTTATGTCCCATTGTGCGTTTGCAAGTGGAGTAATAAAGAAAATACTTACTTACTTACATATGTGCAAACATTCAAATCTGCCTATTATAGCTCAGCAGCTGCCTTAACATACACATAATAATTATTGTATACATGTATACATGTCTATAATAGGGTATACAATATGCATCGTATACGCACACATAATTTTAAGCACAATTGAAAAACTTTCGGAGTGGCCCTTTGATAAAAATGAGTGGAATCAGGGGTTATTTTAAGAAAATTTCTCAACTGCACATAATTATCAGAATAGCATCCTACACCATCCGAAATGGAAAGTTAAAAAAAGTTTTAAAAAAATAATAGAATATTATTCACTAGCACATAATGAAAAAAACCATGAAATTGGGCGAAAGATATTAAGAAACCGTTTCCGATGGTCTTCTGAAATTTTGACAGCTAAAAAAGGTGTCTTCAGAATTTTTAAGCAACTAAAAAAGATGTCTTCAGAAATTTTGACACAAGGTGTCTTCAGAAAAATTGTACGACTAAAATAAGATGTCTTTATAAATTTTGACAACTAAAAAAAGATGTCTTCAAAAATTTTAACATCCAAAAAGGTGTCTTCAGAAATTTTGACACCTAATAAAATATGTCTTCAGAAATTGTGACGACTAATTAAAACAAGGTGTCTTCACAAATTTTCACAACTAAAAAAAGATTTCTTCAGAAATTTTGACGACTAAAATAAGATGTCTTTAGAAATTTTGACAACTAAAAAAAGGTGTCTTCAGAAATTGTGACAACTAAAAAGTTGTCGTCAAAAATTTTGACGACTAAAAAAGGTGTTTTTAGAAATATTGACGACTAAAATAAGGTGTCTTCAGAAATTTTTAAAACTAAAAAAGTTGTCTTCAGAAATTTTGACGACTAAAGAATGTGTTTTTAGAAATATTGACGACTAAAATAAGGTGTCTTCAGAAATTTTGACAACTAAAAAAGATGTCTTCAGCAAATTTGAAAACCAAAAAGGTGTCTTTAGAAATTTTGACAACTGAAAAAAGATGTCTTCAGAAATTTTGACACTTAAAAAAAGTTGTCTTTAGAAATTTTGACAGTTAAAGAAAGGTGTCTTCAGAAATTTTGACAACTAAAAAAAGGTGTCTTCAGAAATTTTGACACTTAAAAAAAGTTGTCTTTAGAAATTTTGACAATTAAAGAAAGGTGTCTTCAGAAATTTTGACAACTAAAAAAAGGTGTCTTCCAAAATTTTGACAACTAAAAAAGGTGTCTTCAGAAATTTCGACAACTAAAAAAGATGTCTTCAGCAAATTTGAAAACTAAAAAGGGGTCTTCAGAAATTTTGACAACTAAAAAAAGGTGTCTTCAGAAATTTTGACATCTAAAAAAAGACGTCCTTAAAAATTGTACGACTAAAATAAGATGTCTTTATAAATTTTGACAACTAAAAAAAGATGTCTTCAGAAATTTTAACACCCAAAAAGGTGTCTTCAGAAATTTTGACACCTAATAAAATATGTCTTCAGAAATTGTGACGACTAATTAAAACAAGGTGTCTTCACAAATTTTCACAACTAAAAAAAGATTTCTTCGGAAATTTTGACGACTAAAATAAGATGTCTTTAGAAATTTTGACAACTAAAAAAAGGTGTCTTCAGAAATTGTGACAACTAAAAAGTTGTCGTCAAACATTTTGACGACTAAAAAAGGTGTTTTTAGAAATATTGACGACTAAAATAAGGTGTCTTCAGAAATTTTTAAAACTAAAAAAGTTGTCTTCAGAAATTTTGACGACTAAAGAATGTTTTTTTAGAAATATTGACGACTAAAATAAGGTGTCTTCAAAATTTTGACAACTGAAAAAGATGTCTTCAGAAATTTTGAAAACTAAAAAACGTGTCTTCACAAATTTTGACACCTAAAAAAAATGTCTTCACAAATTTTGAAAACTAAAAAAGGTGTCTTCACAAATTTTGACACATTTTGTTACAATTATTTTAATTAAAATGTATTAGCTACTTCCATTGTTTATGAGATTGTGTGTAAAAAATGTAACTGCACAAAACCTGATTTTCAACTGCACAAATTCGTTTTCCAACTACACACTTTGTGTCCAGCTGCACGTTAAAATAACCCCTGAGTGGAATATATATATATATATATATATATATATATATATATATATATATGTTTATATAAATATATATATATATATAGACATATTAGACTACATATTAGTTACTATTACATTATAAGCTTACATATAATTATACACATACTGTGAAGTTTTTCCGGGGGCGTCGGCCGCGTCGTGCCGCTCGTGCGTACGACAATTTTTCAGTTCATTAATGCGCAATACGCATTAGGTTTTAGTCTTGTATTTCTCGGTGGATCTTGCCTTCAGGGTTTATTCATTGTGGGTGCCAACTGGTGACTTTTAGTGGTATTAGTTTAACAGGAATTACTGTACGTAAAAGGAAAAGGAGAAGAAGAAACAGTTATTCATCCTCCGCTTTTTGGTCGAAATCTACACACGCCAGTGGGTGCTTAATCCGATAGAATGCACTGTAATCTAATCAATTGTTCTTCTGCAGTTGAGTAGCAGACAATCGAAACAGATTATTCCCGGTCACGATTCGCATCTCCACAAGGTTTGTCGAGAGTTGCTTCTATCTGTTGCTGGATCCGCTGCCATTGCTACCAAACATCCGACCAAAACGCTCTATGTGGTTTTCGAATAATTATGGTCTGATATCTGTAATTCAAACTCAGTTTCAAATTCAAATCTTAATTCAAAATCAAAATCAAAAGATGATGTCAGATTGAGTGACTGGCTGTGATTCCTGGGAAGCGATAGGCCTAAGGCCATCTGAAGGCCACAGCCATTGGAGCCAATAGCCATGGTGTACGCTCATAAAGCGTTTGGTGAAACGAGATTAGAAAATTAGAATGTACTGAATAAAGTAGGTTAGAGTAGATAAGCTTAGATTAGACAAAGCGGATTAAATCCAAGTAGATTTTACTTGCTTAGATTGACTGTGTTTGATTGAATTGAATTAGCCTGGGCTATAATAGCCTGGACTGTGTTAGAATGGGTTGAGTTGAAATGGGTTGAGTTGAAATGAGTTGAGTTGAAATGGGTTGAGTTGGGTTAGAGTTGATTCAACTTTTCTTTGGATTGTCGTTTGAAAGAATTGGTTTGTATTAGCCTAACGCTGCACATGCGAATTGTTACAGGAGAAAGACGGGGGTGGGAGGTAGGACTTTGATCCATGCGAAGTCGAATATTCTGCACATATATACATGTACGGTCAATCACTGGAATGGTCAGTTAATGGTCAGTGTTTGGCGGTTTAATTGCTGGCCAGCAAATTGGAGAAGCTATTTCATCGATTGCTGGAGAAACTCCCGAGGGTCATGGGCGCCAGCAGACATTTTTGTAGGAGGGGCAAAACACAACGGCCGCGTCTGAATTTGTTAGCAAGAGCCTGAAAACAAATGCAAAGCAAGAAATTACGAACATGAGTATTCTTCATCGAGGTTTCAAAATGTAAATTTCTCGGTCTCACTTTGAATATTATTTTTGTCACGTAGTGTTTTAGTGCGACGAGATTGATTAAAATCGAAGAATTAGTGGCTAAAGAATAGGAGTCAAACTTCCAGAAAGGAAATGTCCCCGCGGCTATGGGCGGGCGTCCATGCTGGGATTGTCAATAACCAAAGAAAAATCAGGGGCCGAATCCTCCAGCCCCCGAAAATTATCACCATGATTAATTACAGTAGATCAAATTACCTACAACCAGAGTACAACTCATAATTAAGATCATGAATCCAATAATATAGCTCCTATTTACTATATCCCGAAATTGACAGGATATTCTTACAGCCCTATAATTATTATTAGCTTAAAATCACTTTTCAGCTAAAGACCAAAAGGTGTCAGCATCAATCACAGAAACAAAAGAAAACTGATGCCACACATTTTAAGTGGTTTTAATAGAAATCACCTGAATGCGAATCTCAATCTCTACTGTTGTGATTGAAGGCAGCTTCGTTTCCAGGTCACAGCTGCGCAAACCTGCAACTAATCAAACGCCAACGCAAAACCATGAACGTGCATTAAAGGAGAGAACATTGTAGAAGTGCATTTGCATGTATACGAATGAACACACGTTCGATGGCTGTGTGTGTGTGTACGGTACGTACGCATTTCTGTGTGTATGTCTGTGTATATGTCTGTGTATATGTCTGTGTATATGTCTGTGTGTATGTCTGTGTGTATGGCCAATGCGTTGCTCTACTGCCGTAGTGCCAGATAAATTAATGAAGTGAAAGCGGATTGTCACGCTTGAATGGACCGATGTGTAATCTGTAGACCGAGAACGAGGCGTAATTCAGGCTTTGCATCCGGTTTCGTCTCATTCTCTCTCAGTCTCTTTCTGGTTCTGTTTGGTGTATACAAAGATGCATGTCGATAAACAGGTCTCTCTGTCTGTCCGTCTCTGTCTGTCTGTCTCTGTCTGTCTCTGTCTGTCTCTGTATGTCCGTCTCTGTCTGTCTGTCTCTGCCTGTCTTTCTGCCTGTCTGTCGCTCCTCTGTCTGTCTGTCTATCTCCATTCCTCCCTATATCCTCTCTCCCTCTCTCTCCCTCTCTCTGTGTGTGTCTATCTGTCTCCCTTGCTCTGCCACACTGTAACTGTCTCTCTCCATAGTTTAGAGCTTTGTTACTGTCTATACCTTTACTCTGTTTTTGTCTGTCCATCTGTCCGCGTTTGTGTCTCTATACATGTTTGTCTCTCTGTGTCTGTGTCTGTCTCTATCTTTCTCTGTCTCTGTTTCTATCTCTCTTTCTGTTTCTGTATATGTCTCTCTGTCTGTCTGTCTGTCTCTCTCACACTCTCTTGCAAATGTATGTATTCATGTGTAAATATAATGCCCTGTAACGAGGTTAGTTTGTGACAAGGTCGTGACTTGCAGCTAAATAATATAATCTCGGATCCATATTTCCATCGACGCATGGTATAACAGAATTCGAGTAATTGTGAAGAAGTCTGGTTTAAGTCGGATCATCCGTCGTTGACCTTGAATAATCGTGATGTAAACGTCTGGCAAATGGTCTTCAACCCTTACCTACATGCAGAATGATGGTTCGCTATGTTACTGCTTTTAATGTTTACTCCGTCTGTCTGTCTATCTGTCTGTGTGTGTCTCTATATGTCTCTCTGTGTCTGTCTGTCTCTATCTATGTCTTTTCCCGTCTCTGCCTCTCTTCTCTATTTTTTTCCATCTATCTGTCTCTCGCATTTTCTCTTTGTCTGTCTCTCTCTGTCTCTTTGTCTATATCTGTGTCTGCCTCTGTCTGAGTGTGACCCGGGTCGTCCTTAAGTGCCAATCAATAGGTCCCAATCATGTAGAGCTGTAAAAATGTTTATTTCGTGTGATGATGGTCATTGATTCGTAGGCTATTGAAGATTTGCTTTCCGCCTGTTTTTTCGGTTAATGAGAACCACGTCTCTACAGAAAGGAAGAATGAATTTTCTTTTTGCATAAACTGAAAGAAGAGTTCCATCTGGATCAACTTTCTTGTCCCGTTTGCCGTTACGTGAACTTTGCTTGCATGATGAAAATACAAGCACTAAACTCGGCTTCATTCGAGGTTATTTCAAGGTCAGAGAAAGCAGACACTGTAAATAATTGGAAAAAGAAAGGTCAGATGTCATGGCTCACCCTAACTGTTCCTAATTGATCGACTGATTCTAATCTACAGCCCATGATCGTAACCTATTCGCCATCTCTCAGACGCCGAGGCTAGGAAATTTAAATCGCTAACACTTCATCCGTATCCAAGGCCGTAGCTAGGGGGTGTTTTGGGTGTTTGAACACCCCCCGAAATTGAAAATATAAAAGTAATATAATGCATTTACTATATAGCACATGATATAAAAACCATGAAATAAAACCATGAAAACACCCCCCCCCCCAATTAAAAATGTAAAAAAATAATAGAATGCATTCGCAAACACATAATGAAAAAACATGAAATTAGGTGAAAAAGGAAAGAAAAAATGGTCGTCAGAAATTCTCCGCCAAAGAAACACCCCCGAAATCAAATCCTGGCTACGGCCTTGTCCGTATCAGTACCAGAGTGCTAGGATCACTCTTCATTTTCGTCTTTATTTGGGACACACTGCGATTTGGACTCGAGATGGCTATAATAGCGAGATACTGACAGTTGCAGCAGACCAAATCCATGATAAAGACGATGATCAAAATTAATCGTCATCTATTAAACGACGTGGCGTGATCTCTCAAACCGCAGGGAATCAATGATGCTTCTCGGGCGCAGTCGTCGGCTGTATCGGGTTGGTATGACGCTGTCGGAGAAAACGTAGAGCAGTTAAGAAGTCTGCCGACTCATGCTCTTAGTACTATATCGGCGTTTCTTCAGTTCTTCACCCATTGAGGACATTCGGAATTGCTGTCAATGACGTCGTTTATGGCTTGTACCAATTAGAGTGTGTACCGTGCACTCTCCTGAGATGGGTGAAATTGGGGTGGGTGTTCATGGGTGGGGGTGGGGGTGGAGGGGGGGGGTAAGCTATTGACAGAGGTTTATTAGTGCTTCATTTATTGCAGGGCTGCTTAACTCCGCCATTGTTTGCACTCTCACAGTGCCAGTCCCAAGCCTTGATAGAGGAGAAGGAGAAGGTCGACAATAATCTTCTCTCTTTTATGATAGTGTCGTTAAACAGCAGAGCAACAAGTGTAGGACTGTTAATATAGCGATACGGTATGGCGATTACATGTACTATTGTACTCAGGGCCGGATTAAGGCATGTTCAACATGTTCGGCCGAACAGGGGCCTCACACTTTAGGGCCAAATTAGGGGACCCCCACAAATGCGCGAAAAAAATTTTGGGGGAGCAAATTTCGACCAAACGACTATTCCTCCCGAAAATTTCGCCAGATGACTAAAAAAGTCATCAATTTTTTTGGCTGATGAAATGGTATGATTTTCCAGAAAATTTCGGCAGATGACTAAAAAAAAGAATATCCGCAAAATTTGCCGAACAGGGCCTCCACATTTTTTGCTTAATCCGGCCCTGATTGTACTTGGTGTTGTTAATACATTTTATTAGGAAGCATTGGTATCAGTATTGCCAATAATTATTAATCATATTTATACCAACTACAAAGTAGTATAATTATAATTGATGCAATCATAGCAATTATTGCACCAGAAAGACGTGCCTTCACATTGCAAACATTTCTAATAAGGGATTATTGATATTAATTTAAGACTATCCTGCAAACCAAATTGCCGTTAAAGCTGCTGCATGGTAGCAAATGATTTACTGACTCGCTGACTTACTGACTTACTGACAGTGTCAATGCATCTTTCTAGTATATCTCACCGCTCTAATCTATTTGCACCTCGCTCACGAACCTCATTACGGCCGCATCAGGCTTTTACTATTGTGGGTCCCTCAATGTTGAATCACCTTCCCAGTAGGATTCTGGTGGGGGGGGATTCACTTGCATATTTTCACTGCTTGAAGCAACTTCTCTTTTCATGAGCCTGTCTTGCTGAGAGCGCTTCTGAATACTATAGCTTTGCTGTGAGAAGCGCTTTACAAATGTTTAAATTAGATTAGATTAGATTAGTTTAGATTAAATTAGATTAGATTAACCTCGGTCAGTGCATGTTTCAGCCATATAGACCGTATTAGACGTAGCTTCCTCTTAAGAGGACGGTTACTTTGACAGAGTATCGGATAAGGAGCCCTTCTGTATATACGAGCGCCGTTGGATATTGTAATTGAAATTATAATAAATAGGCCGACATTAATTTTATCGACTAATTCCAAATTACAATAGACTGCATTTGAAATTATATAATTATTGTCTTCCTTCCAAAGTTCATAGTCCATGCACAACAACCATAGCAAGGAGCATCGATGGTGTCTATGAACTTTGAGAGAATGACGTGTTCACGGTTAATTGTTACACACATCTATGGCAGTAAACATCTGAATTGAGACTCACTATGCCTGTACCCTCCTCGTTACAAGCCTGGCACTCCAACCAATCACCTACCGTGACCCTGGAAGTATAAATCGATGGCGCTGCACAATTAAAAAAGAAAGCACATGCAATAATGTACAACATACAGTTGTGTACGTATACGCAAAGAGGAAAGATATAGCGTATTCGGAAGATGTCCGCCAAATTAACAACACCGTTACAAAGCCCACCATGCCTAACTCCTTCCTTTCCTTGGGAATTGCTGCAGTCCAAGAAACAATCCGATCCATGATGGCGTCGCCTGACCACTTCCGGTGCGTGACCGAACATCCGGGTTTTATGGACATCGACCACGTCACGTGTTTCCGGGAAGTCGTCTTACGCGGCTTCGAATCCGCGAACGTCTGACGAATTGCGAACGTCCGACAAGACTGTATGCCTATCCTATACTAGGAAGATGAAGGGATATGGACCATGCGATGATGGGATTACTATCATTCTAGACGGACCATGCATGTGATGATGGGATTACTATCATTCTATACGGAGTAGGGATCATTGTTAGACGCACGTACACTAACATACATATGCAACCATACAAACAAGCACCAACATAAGCACGCGAACACGCAGACGTATATATATGTACGCACACATAATACATGCACTCACACAGACATGTATACGCAGGCACACGCACGCGCGTGTGTTTGCTGTGTGCACCCATACACGTAGTCGTATTAGGCCTACACAAATAGGCAAAATCATGGACAACAAATATTTAGTATAGTATCATATTACTTGTATGATCTTTGTATAGAAAACTATAGATAGATAAATATTTGCTAATAAAATCTACTATTAAATTATAACAATATGCATGTACTGTATACAGATATAATATTATGATATATCCATACATTCATTTATTTATTCTGTAAAAAAGAATCTGTATAGGCCTACAGACGAGCTAATGAGTAAAGATTCATTTGTAGGCCCCTATGTAAATTTACATTTATTTATGTATGAAAAGCCGGTAATAATTTATTATGTTGCCTATGAACGCGTGCTCACGCTCACACACACCGACTCACACGCACACATTTTTAATTTCACGTGCATTAAATACAGAAATTATCGTGGGCGTAGGCTATGTGTACATACACACACATGAGCATTCTGTAAGCTCATACAATGGCGTCTGATTTTAGCGAAACGTCCGGCACTTTAGAAATTGAATCCAGAATGAATGGATGCATGGCATTGACAACTGTGGACAAGAGAGTTCTCGAAATGCTCGTCTGCTCTTTTTTCCGCGGGAAATATCCTTCTCGTTAGCACAATATAGTTATATCTATGCAAGATATAAATGCTGACAGTGTCGAAGGCATAATGTTACCTAATATCTATTCAAGCCTACTGTATAGATCTGAAATCTAATAGCATTGTATAAGCTTATCTTGCATGGTCCTAATGCCATCCATCTGAGATGTTAACGCATACTGTGTCAAAGGTGTAATGCTGCCTATAAAAAATAATATGAAAGCCCGTAAATTATCATATAGGGCCTAACCTCAAAGCTAACTATTAGAATTATGAAAGTATAATAGGCAAGATGCTGTGCTAATGGGCTCCTCAGAAATATGAGATCTAATGGTGTCATAGGCTTGATGATGTCTCTTACTGAATTCTACGTAGCAAGAACACCGAATATGCTATACCTTAGACTGAGGTTTACTTGACTTTTGTCTTGACTTTCGCCTACAGCAAGAATTTAATATTGTTTGAACAAATCTTGGAAAGGCAGTTTTATGGTTTGAAATTAAAAATCCCAAAATTTAGTCGAGTCCCATATCGTATATTCGGAATGTCTAGCATTGGCTTCCTTTCCCGCAGCGCATAATTGCCTATGGGGTCTGAGCGCTGGTTAGGCGGTGCATTGAGGGACTGATCCCCCTACAATCCTCGAGAAGTCTGATGTTCCACCTATAGGGTGTCCAGCGTCGATCCACCCTCCGATAGGCGGACCAAGCTGAGCTTCTGGTTCCTCGACTGTTGACCCCGGACTGCTATCCGACAGCGTCGTTCATTCTAGGTAGCTGGTCGTATGCAACCTGGAATGACCTCCATGTTACACTGCGCTTAGTGCCCAGGGTCACTCCACTCTGTTCCATAAGCTTCTCAGACTATCCTGTTAGCCTTGGTTAGACCGCGAGACCCGTGAGCGTTTCTGAGAAACCTACCTTAAAGAGGCGCTATATAAAATACCTAAAATAATAATAATAATTGCGCAACTCGACACCAGTTTTATTGACTTGAATTGCTATATAATTATTCTGGGAGATGCACAGAGGTTAATGCCAGTCAATTAGCTTCTTCGTCAAAGTAACAACCTAAAGACATTGGAAAACACTGCAGTGAAACAATTCAATGAAGTATTTTAAGGACTATAAATTCTGGGATTTCATCGATGTTCCATATTTTACTGAACAATATCATCCAGCATTTACTGGCCTGAACAATTTTACATAAACTGGCGACGTCATATTGAACTAATCAAGCTCAGATATCTGATTTATGACATTCATTGAGACTGTAAATTTATAGTTCAAATCAAACATGTACGATAGGCTCGATAGCTAATTAAATTCAGTATTAAATAATTACACAAATAAGTTCACTGATGGATCCTTTTATCGGAAATAATTGTCCAGATTCAAAGAATTATCTTTTGATGAAAATTTATAAACACGGGTCCAAGTTGTAGAAAACGGTCTAATTTCCATGCTAGCACCCCTTCTAGAATCTAGATCTCTATACTCAGAAGCGCTCCCGACTACAGCGCGGACACTACAGCGGAGATTCACGCCGAAGCGCCCGAACAATTGCGAGTGACGGACTTGCTCAAGGGCCGTACGCCCCTTGAGGTGGTTTGGAACTTGGAACCCTTCGGCTTCCAGGCGCCGACGCCACCACTACACCACCGCGCCATAGCCCACATGTAGATGTCGGATGGAACTTCATGGAAGACAGGGTAAAAGGGTATCAGTAGAATGACCTTTCCGAAAACCAGATTGGCACTCCGAAAGCAACTAAGCTTACTCAAAAGCAACTAAATGCAATTGTTGCTGTTGGCACGAAATATCTGTCCGGCTCCCTACGGAAAAGAGTTGCCGTTTGACTTCAAATACTTTTACGATGCACTTAATAAATATATTTACAAACTTTCCGATCGGCTACAGAAAAGCATAAGTATCTTTTCTTCAAACCATCCTCTGTTTCTTCAGTTTGTCGACGTTGCACGCAAGCAGAAATAAATTTCCGGCTGTCTGTTTATGGACAAATGGGTGTAACTTGGTTCCATGTGCATTAATATAGCTGTATATTTATTGGAGTGGCTAGAACATGAAGCTGCACGTTGTCCCGTGACGCATATAATTAAATAGGCGCCAAAACTGTCCAGACGCTACTTCCATTTTGCCCTCTATGCCAGAGTACACGCGTGACGCAAGGGCGGGGCCCCAAACTGTTGAGGTGTGATTTCCATCTCGTCCTCTATACCAGAGTCCAGGCATGACGAGGGGGCAGAACTGATCAGGTGTGACATCCATCTTTTTCTCAACGCCAGAGTCAATGCGTTACGCAAAGGAGGCCAAAACTGATCAGGTGTGACTTTCATCTTGCCCTCAATTAACGCCAGAGTCCATGGCATGCGTGACCATAATTATTTCATACAACACTTTCGACGGTCTGTCGAAGCTGTTCTGTGGTTGACAGATGATCCCTTCCGAACTTCGTGACCGTGTCATCTCTCGAGTCTCCCGTGCCTCGGTTGGACCTCGGACAGAAGCAGCAGCAGCATGCCAGGTGTTGGTGCAGGGCGTGGCGGAACTGTTTACGGAACGCAACGTAGACGAGGAAATTGGCGGAGGAGCTGAGCACCTCGAGCACGGTGCTGATCTGGATGAGGAAGATGGTGACGGTGGGACACTTCTGCGGGTGGTACTGGAAAAGGATCTGGACGATTCTCGCCGGCGCATTGCAGACCATGAAGACGAGGATGACGATGATCATGACGAGGGTGATGCTCTGTTCCTGGTTGTCCTTGCGGCTGTGCATCCTCATCGCAGACCGCTTCTTCCTCACCGCTCGGTAGGCGATCGTGAGACGGGTGTTGAAGCCGAAGAGGAGGATCAACGGGAGGACGAAGGTGAAGATGTAGTAGAGTATATCGAAGTAGATGATGTTGTAGAACACGCTGTTGCCCATCTGAGTCCGCGTCGGATAGTAACGGGTCACGTTCTTCCTGGTGGATGTCAAAAGTTCCGCTTCGAAGAACCGTGGTAGATTGTAGAGCACGGAGAACAGAAGAACGCCGATGACTCCTCGCTTTGTAATCGGTAGGTTACAATAGACAGACGCCTTGTACGGTAGGCAGACCGCGATGAACCGACTGGCCGCGATCAGCACCGTCAACCATATGGTAGCCGTCTGTCCAATGAAGACCAACGGGTAGGAGTAGATCCTCTGGTACAGGTAGAAGACGTGGAAGGACCTATCCAGACCGAAGTAAGCGAAGGCATCGTTGAGTGAGTAGTTCACGAACCACATGGATAGGAAGAGGTTGTCGGCGAATGCGAGGGACCGCAGGAGGAAGGCGGCCACGGGGGAAGTGCCCTTGTCTCGCGAGAGGATGGCGAACGAGATGACGTTCCCGATGAAGCCGAGAATGCAGATGAGACCAGCGGCGACGGAGTTGATGGAGAAGGACACGAGCAGCTTGCAGTTCCTCTGCATCACGTTTCGAGAGTACGAAGCGTTGAGAGTATCGGATGTGTTCCCGAGCGACAGTGCGACGCTGGCGTTTTCCCAAGGTTCCGTGGCTTCCATTGGATGGTAGAGTCACGTGATCGCAATTCAAATTCATATACGGTGAAGAATGATCCAACCAATGGGCGTCCTCCTTTCAAATCCTTAGTTTTCCGTTCTTATGGTATATACAAAACGCACTTGACAATCGAATACTTGGATCTATGCAAGAATAATTTTTAGGGAGGTGATTGGATCGCTGAAATCCTCTGACGGATAATGGAAGCGTTCCACGAATATTTCGATTCTTCTTTACCAACCTGAAACGAGCAACAAACGTTGAAATAAAATTCGCGAAAGATAAGTGGCTGCTTAGGTCGGTCTAGAATGTAGTTTTAACGACCGTGTATGACCAAAGGGCCTTTACAGTCGGAGGCAGAGTACAACCTCTCACTCCACGTTTATATTACGACCGAGCCACCCGCAGTAAAGATCCGAGAAATTGATCTCTGGCCGGGAATCGAACCCGGGCCGCCGGCGTGGCGAGCGGGCTACAACCCACTCGGCCACGCAGGATCTTAGGTCGGTTAATAGGGCCTAAGCTTATAATTCCTGGTCCACTTTGGTAAACACAAGGACAGCTTTCTTACAACGAATCTCTAAGTACATCCTGGACCACCGAATTTGCGAACTGGCTCCTTTCAAGTCGACATAAATATCGTTTTGGATTCCAAAGTGAATTGGCTATCAATGTTGTGCCTTGCTGATTTCCTTCACATTTTAGACTGTTATTAATTCTCAAATGAAGTCGTTTAAAGGCGAGATCAGCACCAATCCTATTACCTATGGGACTTCTTATAAATAACAGCCATGCAGTTGAATACACGCAATCTATTAAAAATAAAATAAACAGCCATGGAGTTGAATCCACACACTTTATTATATTGTCATTATACAAAATCGTGACCTACACGTCATGCTGTTAACAAGATTTATACAGAGATTAAAAATAAGTTCCCCGAACGTTCTGAACGAATTTAGACCTTCTAACAGCGGCAAATCTTAGGGGAACGTTGCTCCCAAGTTGACTTGCGTGAACATTGATGCAGTCCGACGTGCCAAAGCATTGAACTTGATGAAATTACTCAGAATGGCGTATGAAAACCGCCTCCATAGCGTGCGAATGAAACACTTTGGGACAAAAAACCACCAGACATACTCAACTCGCACACCTTCCTGTACCAGCGATCGAAAGAATTCTGATTTTTGCTACGTATGTGTTTTATTTGATTTACGAATCCAGCCAAGCGCAGACAGAAGCAAATGGAGTGAGAGGGAAAGAAGTTTTATACGGTCTAGACCAACAGAAGCTTTAAAAAAGAACCAAAGCAGGAAAGTAGGCCGAATATATAACAACGAGGAAGGAATGATTATCACACGGAAGCTATAGGCCTACATGTAGATCGCTCAGTCACTCCGGTCTTCCGCGAGTAGCCTAAAGGAAGCTGGAAAAACCGGGACAATGGCCTGCTTTTGCCTGTTTCTACCAGTTGCTCAACACCTTTTTTTCTTTAGTCGTGGCTGGGCTTGGAGCCTGGGAGTGAATCTGAGTAGGTTTCCTGAAGAGGCGCTATATAAATTTTCGGAATTAAATGAATGGATGAAGGAAGGAAGGAAAGAAAGAGACGCTTTCACTCAACGATAGATCTAAAATTATCATCGCATAATCACGGTAGTTATCGATGAAGCTTAAGTGCGGCAAGGGGGTATATGAGTAGGAGTGGGGGTGGAGTGGGATGGAGGTGGGGGATTCATAACAGCAGACGTCATCAACTGCATCCGGAGGAGAGGCGCCATCTATAACGACATTTTCGTTTTGTCGGTCCAGTTTAACAAGTAGATGAATTGGGAACTGACGAGAGAGACGTTAATTGGAGAGTCCAACAATTAGATGATTACGCGGAAGATGGCTGGAGGGGGTATGGGTGGGGGGGGGGGGTATGGGTGGGGGGGGGAGAAATTAATCAGTCCAATGTGGTCAGAAACAAGGACTTCAGCACAAAAGATGTTAGTAGGCCATCGCCACATTTAACCCTCATCCTACCAAGTGGTGTCCGTTCGGACCCCAAGCACATAAACTGCTGTGTAACTTTTTTGCGATAAATGATTAAGAGTCGGCATTTTATGAATTTGTCTATAGGTCTGTCCTACATGATATGCTGTAGCTACTTTTTTGAAAAAAATTATTTTGAATTTTTAATGAATTTTATTCTGTTGGGGTCCGAACGGACCCCAACGTGAAAAAGCTTAAGTATCAGCCTTTTAGCCAATGTAGAGCTGGATTTCTGCAACTTTGCACTACAAGATTTGGGTTCTAGGACTGTTTTTCAAAGGACAATTCGTCAAGGTAATGTTATTTATGTGCATAACCCAAAACTATATACATACATGTAGACAAACATACACACAAACATACATACAAACATACATGCACACATTCATATATCACGAACGTATGTACATAAAAGCAAAACGACATGCATGCATATATGCATAATGAATACTAACATATATTCAGACAAAAATACATGAAAATATGCACACACATGCAAGCATACATACAAACATACATACATATAAACATACATGCATCCATTCATGCACGAATACCCGCATGTTTCATAATTGTCTGCTCATCATGTGTGTATGTATATTGATGCATGTAGCTACGTATGAATGTATGTATGTTTGCATGTATGTGTGTATGTATGTATGCATGTATGTATGTGCGCATGAATGTATGTACGAACGTGCTTACATACATACGTACCTATATGCATACATATGTGTATTCGCACATTCCTATGTGCATACATAATGACATTCGTGCAAACATACTGCTTGCATACATTCACACATACATACATACATACATACATACATACATACATACATACATACATACATACATACATACATACATGCATACAATACACACGTGCATACAATACATACATACTTATATAAATACATACATACATAATGTATGTATGTATTGCATGTATGTATGTATTGTATATATGTATGTATGTATACATATCATACATACATAGTACATACACAATGTATGTATGTATGTATGTATGTATGTATGCAAGAAGTATGTATACATACATATGGTGCCTACATACATGCATACATACATACATGCATACATACATACATACATGCATACATGATGTATGCATGTATGTATGTATCATGTATGTATGTATGTATGTATGCATGTATGTACATGTATGTATGTATGATGCATACATATATACATACATACATACATACATTCAAAAACACATACATAATATTACATATACATGCATATTATACATACATTGTACATGCACCACTGCATGCATACATACATACAAACATACATGCATACATACATTTATACAAACATGCATGCATACATGCATAGGCTACATATATACATGCAATTATATATGTATTAGTGTGCCTATATATACAAGTATGTATGTATATGTGTGGGGTCCGTTCGGACCCCAGTTGGTAAACAACGTATGTAAAACGTGTTGGTAGGATGAGGGTTAAGCATCTTGGGCATGATAGCAACCTGCGTGTATTATACCGAAATGCAATATTAACGGATTTCTAACGTTTCTACCCACTGCTGCAGCGCCTGTCCAATGTGTCCATCTGCACACAACGCTACAGTGCAATTATAGCATTCAGAGTGATTATGATGCACATTGCACAATATCTTGCACGAGAACCAAGAATCACGTAGCGTCAATTCTTGTTCTTGGAAATTGCTGTTAAGATATATGTAGGGACTGTGTATTTCACAATAAAGAAAGTTGTATGATGATGATGATGACGATGACGACGACGATGGCGACAATAAAAATAATAATAATGATAAAAAATAATAGCAATAATGATGATGATGACGATGAGGATAATAATAATAATAGTAATAATAATAATAATAATAATAATAATAATAATAATAATAATAATAATAATAATAATAATAATAATAATAATAATAACTAGGCTACCTCGGGTTAAAAAAAATCTTGTTTACCACTGCTGTGGAATCGTTACCAAGATAATAAAGGCATTTGAGTTCACTCAGTTAACAATTAATCCTCTGGTTTGAACTGTTGCGTACAACACAACAGCCTCCAACCAGAACCCAAATATATGAGGTGGGACCGACGGACCGTGGGGGGGATGACAGAAACCGATGTGTCCCATTATTTCCAGACTGGTCAATGTGTTTCCACAATCCTCAGTAGACTCCGTTTTGTAGATTATATAGCGCCAGCTGCATGGCATCTCTCGCGGATGATACATCATGAGGAAATCTCGTGATTCCATATACTTCCCGTCCACCCACGTTTTTAGAATTCGGTGCCATGAAAGCCCGGATGTGTGGCCATTCGGGATCAATCAGTCATTCTCTCTCTCTGCCTAGCGACATCTACCGACAACCGTTGCCATATGACCATCTCTTATACCGTTGAAATAAGAGCGCAACTATTGTCTTAATACACGACACAGTGTATGTATGTATGTATGTATGTATGTATGTATGTATGTATGTATGTATGTATGTATGTATGTATGTATGTATGTATGTATGTATGTATGTATGTATGTATGTATGTATGTATGTATGTGTGTGTATGTATGTGTGTATGTGTGTATGTATGTATGTGTGTATGTATGTATGTATGTATGTATGTATGTATGTATGTATGACTTGTATGTATGTATGTATGTATGTATGTATGTATGTATGTATGTATGTATGTATGTATGTATGTATGTATGTATGTATGTATGTATGTATGTATGTATGTATGTATGTATGTATGTATGTATGTATGTATGTATGTATGTATGTATGTATGTATGTATGTATGTATGTATGTATGTATGTATGTATGTATGTATGTATGTATGTATGTATGTATGTATGTATGTATGTATGTATGTATGTATGTATGTATGTATGTATGTATGTATGTATGTATGTATGTATGTATGTATGTATGTATGTATGTATGTATGTATGTATGCATTCGTACATGTATGTATGTACATACGTCCTTTGTATTTATGATGGCACTCAATATAGCACCTTTTTAGGCATGTCGAAAAATTTGTGAAAGAGAGATACGCTGAATATTAACAGTGCCATGGTTCATCTGCGGTCTGCATGCATGCATTTGTTATTGATGCCATAAGAAAGCTGGCAACATAATTATATACATCCTTTATTTAAGTGTGATAATAGTTTTGCGAGTGAAAACATAAACGATTTATGTCTTTAAGTAGAACAGGATGTAGCAAGCTCGGACATTTGACCAGTATAGCCTTCACTTTCACTCATTTGACCAATACAGCCTTCACTTTCACTCATTTGACCAATACAGCCTTCACTTTCACTCATTTGACCAATACAGCCTTCACTTTCGCCCATTTGACCAATACCGGCCTAAAAAATTGAGTGCCCGCGCAGTTCAGCCAATACTATGCTTACTTTTTCGTATTCATGGAATATCCAACTCGGCTTAAAGACAAGATATCCCAATATAAAATGGTCTACCCGGAGAAAACTAAAACTGAATTACGAAAAATCGCCAGGCAGCTCGGCTTGGTTGGAAATAATACAAGACTGCTGAGATCGGAGTTGATTGTTGTAATTGACGCCCACAACCGCGAATGCTACGACGATGAATGCCCATGCAAGTATCCACGTCCGGATCGTCAACAACGTCCAGACACGATTACCGTCGTTCGTCGTCAACGCAATGTCGGCACGTCTTCATTTTCAACCCAAGAATAGTAGAAGGGGCTGCAAGTGAAGGCAAAAAACTGTAATGTGCCAAGAAATAAATACAAGCCTATAATCCTGGCCACACTAAAAGTAGCGTTTCAATGTAGACACGATCGTAGCCGCGTCACGATAGACTCAAAATCTGACGGGCGCATTTTTCTGCGAAACTTTTTCATATGTGTTTGGCGGCCGCCTCAGCATCTGAAAAACGAAAGCAAAAGTTCATGCAGCCGATTCAATATTATTGGAAACACCTGTCTCTTTCTCGTCTCAATGTAGGCCTATTTTTGGACAAACTCAAGGCCATTATACATGGGTCTAATTATCATCATCAACCCGATTTGTCGTAGTCGTCTCTTCATCATCATGGCCATCATCATAGCCGTCATCATCATCATCATCATCGCCACCACCATCATCATCATCATCATCATCACCACCACCATCATCATCATCATCATCATCATAGTCGTCTCTTCATCATCGTAGTCATCATCATCATCGCCACCACCATCATCATCATCATCATAGTCATCATCATCATCATCATCATCATCATCACCACCACCACCATCATCATCATCATCATCATCATCATAGTCATCATCGTCGTTGTCGTTGGTAGGAGAGAGAGACGGCCAAGCTCTGTACAAAATTTCGCAGATCGGCAAAATTTTCGCGTCACGCCTCAGCCGAATAAATTTCAAAAACGACCCTGTCTCGTTTTATCGAAAAGTGTTCCGGGGTGCCTTGGAACACGGTATCTAGTTATAGTCTGACGTCATAGGACCGCCCTCCCGCCATAGCCACTCACAGTCAAGTGATAGAACGCAATAATGGTGGGATTTACCAGTTTCGATATTAATTATCACAAGTAGTAGGGAATGTTGGCGTCTGGCGTATTTTGTCAAAATCGTCTCACAATGTCAGCAAGTCTTTATTTTCGATCCATGAATTAAACGAGTCTGGGTAGCCCAACCACTTCACGAGACATTTCTTCCCGCGTTTCCTAATCACTTTTTCGATTCTAAATATTTCTTGAGTCGTTTTCTGTAGCTCCTGTTCATAGAATGAGCCTTGTATTTCCTCAGAATTAGAATCAGTAATCTTGTAAGTTGGTGGATCTGTATATTGAACCTGAGATACTACAAAAACCTCCTCCGTCCATCTAGGTATATATCCTTTGTCAAAAATGTTCTTCTTCCTAGTTATTCTGACTCGATCGCCGATTGAAAACTTTGGTATAATAGGCTCTGAAATCTCGTCGCCGTATAAATTCAAAAATACTGTCTTTTCGTTCACTTTCAAACTAGCCTTGGCGGGAGTCATTTTAATGGAAGAATGTCTCGTTTGATTATAATTACTAACCATTTCGTCTAATACATCGATATATCTTCTAGTTGAATTAGCCGTAAAGTACTTGAACATTTTATCTTTCATACTCCTATTCCATCTTTCAATTACACAAGATTTTCCCTCGTTCTCGGTAGAATACAACTCGACTAAATTCTTTACATTTTTGTTATAAAATTCTTTCCCTTTGTCGCACCAAACTTTGGCCGGCTTCCGACCACTCCCGAGTATCTTCACGAACCCATCAGCTGTAGACTTCCCACTCTTGTCATGTAATGGAACGATCCATCCGTATTTCGAAAACACATCTATGACGGTCAATAGATATTTCACACCATCATTATCTCTAACGAAGGCTTGCATGTCGATTAGATCTGCCGCCCAAATCTGGTCAATCCCGCCAACATAGACCCGCCTCGTCCTAAAATTTCTCACTACTGGTTTGTGTAATTCATTCGCTAATTGATTAGTCCATTTCAGGTCCTGCTGTAATTTTGGGCTTTTTTAAAACCCAAACCTAGGCTTGTTTTAGCGGACAAGATGGGTTTGACTATCGCCCTGTCTACGCGTTCCCGCAGGCTTGGATTCGGTATATTATTCAACTGGTTTATCATTGCTCTATCAGCGACATTCCTAGAAGCTGTATCAGTGTGTTGATTGTAAGCCAGGTCGTGAATATATGCCGCGCTATCTACTCTGTTTATAGGTTTGCTCCAATCTTTGGGGGTTTCGTTGGGATTCAGACGCAAATCTAGTCTAGTACCGGGACCAGTAAACTGATGGCCTGGCAGATGTAATTCGCCAGAAAATTTAGCCCAGGGTAATTTAATGTTACTAGTGGCAGCGTTCAGTGAACTAACTAGATCCCCACCTTGCGCAACAGCGGACGCCTTCACGAATTGAGTTTTTGTTTTCCCGCATACGACGCAAACACCTCTACGCATCGATCTCCCGTTATTAGCCACGGCGTTCTGCACATCTGTCGTCTCGGTCTGTTTTTTACATTTTACGCAATACATTTCGTTTTTAATAATATATATTTTTAAAATGGAGATCAAAGATATGAGTTGGGGCACCGCGCTCTCGAAAAGATTCAATAATCCGTTGTTACCCAAAAGCATACGCGGCTTGATAGTTGGGAAATCGGCGTGTGGAAAAACAACGCTTCTTCTCAATCTTTTACTCAGGCCGGACTGGTTGGATTATAATAACTTGCAGGTATTCGGTACTTCTCTGTTTCAACCGGAATATCGCATTATTAAAAAAGCATACGAAGAAAAATTGCCGAAAGAAGCGATCGTTTGGTTGTTTGAGCAGCGAGATGAAATCGTGGGCCTAAATGCGTCGCCAGACCTTGTTATGGAGGAAATAGCAAAAAACATAGACGCTAAATCTGATATAATTGCCAAGTTCTTTGAGAGCGCCGAAGATGTGCCAGACCCGAGAGATCTGAGCGCCGAAAAGAAGAACCTGATGATATTCGATGATCTTCAATTGGAAAAACAAAACAAATGTGAAACGTATTATAATCGGGGGAGGCATAGTAATGTAGATTGTTTTTACCTCGCCCAGAATTATTTCAAATTACCGCGCCAAACAATCAGAGAAAATGCAAACTTTATTTGCCTGTTCAAACAAGATCTGAAAAATTGTAATCATATTTACAACGATCATGTGAGTACAGACATGTCGAAAGATGAATTTAGAAAACTATGCAAAACAGTATGGGAGCAACCTCATGGATTCGTGGTTTTAGACCTGACCAGCGACAAGCGCAATGGCAAATACCGTTGCGGACTCGACGAATTTTATATAATCGAGGATCCGCCCTTGTAAAAATTGTAAAATTGTATTGTATAGTAAAAATGGAATCATCGCTTCTCAAACAGATATCAGAAAACACGGAAAAGACGGCCTGTAACACGGAACCAAAAACATCATTTTCCATTTTTCTCAGCGAAAAGAGCACGCGAATCAGAACGAAGTTTAATCCACTACTCGAACTGGAGAAGAATAAGAAATATGAAATGGCCTTAGTTGCCCTCGAGACGTACTATTCTTTTCCGAATATCGACGCGACAAACAACGTCTTTCGGTATTCGCCAAATCGCGACACAGATTGGGTGCGCATTGAAGTTCCAGAGGGTTGCTATGAAATAACGGATATCAACGAATATATACAGAGAGTCATGAAGGGGAATGGACATTTCGACGGAGTAAATGGAGAATATTGTATCTCAATAACACCAAACACCAATACGCTGAGGTCTGTGGTAAATATCGCAGGAAGCTATATGGTTGACTTTACGTCAAAGAATTCGATCGGAAAGGTTCTAGGGTTTGACGAATGGATCTATTCGGCTGGATACAACGAATCGGAGTACTTGGTAAATATAATGAGTGTAAGCAGCCTGAGAGTGACCAGCGACATTATCGGGTCTTCGTACACTAACGGAACATCGGAAAACGTGATATATTCTTTTTTCCCAAACGTAGGCCCGGGTTACAAGATTATCGAAGTGCCGCATAATTTGATATATCTCCCGATTTTGCTATCTACAATTTTAACGATGGAAACGAGGCTCACAGACCAACACGGGAACCTACTAAATCTTCGAGGTGAAGAATTGGCGATTCGATTTCACATCAGAGAAGTTTGAAAGTTTTTGTAATTTATTAATAAAATGAATCGTTACACGGGCGTAAAAGTTAATATTTCAGAAGCACAACAAGACAAAATTAAAAGATCACTTCAAGCGGGGAGCGGCGTGAGTATCAAACTATCGCACGATGATTTGAATGGCGAACACGTTTTGGCTCTCACCCAGGCGCAAATCAATAAAATGGCAGCAGCCTACCAAAAAGGAACTGGCATGATTATTAAAATGAGTAAAACGCAATTGGAGAACAACAAGAAAGTCGAAGGTGGATTCATAGGCGCTATACTTCCGTTTCTAGCGACAGCGGGACGGTTCCTTCTGTCTAATGCACTGCCAAGTTTGGCGATGGGAGCACTAAGTGGTCTCGGCTCCGCGGCAACTACTAAGATTGTAGACAAAATCAGCGGTTCGGGTGTAATGTATGTCAAGAAAGGTGACATAGCGTGCAAAATAAGACCAGCCGGATCTGGTTTGTACTTGTCCCCGTGGCAAAAAGGTAGCTCAATAACGGCATCCGGGCTGTACATGAAAACAAGGTCGGGGTATGCTAGGGGCGACGGACTTTTGTTGGGCCCCAACTCTCCGTTTCAAAACATTCCGATTCTCGGCATGATATTATAAATTATTCTATTTAAAAATGTCGAGGCCAATACACAAATTTGGAACTAAACCAACTAGACCGGTAGAGGTTAGAACGCAGCCCGTTTCAGTCTTTTGGAAGATTACGAGCGGTGTTACTCGCACTCCAGTAAGACAACTAGGCGGTCTGCGATGGGAGATTTTCGCGCAAAATGATATTACGATACAACCAAAGGCGGCAAATACGCTAAGGCTTGAACTGGGTGTAGAAATGGCGGCAGGTCTTTGCCTCGTTTCCCTCAGACAGAGTATCAAAGAACGACGATGCAGCCTACTAGACGGAGTGATTTCAGAAGATGTGGTTGATGATATCATAGTTTCCATTCAAAACAACTCCGATTCGGCAGTAACTATAAATGAAGGAGATTCGCTATGCTGTGTAAATTATCAACGGTAAAAAAATATATATTGTCTAAAATAAACGAATGGAATACGAAGGCATCAAACTCTATCCAAACCTAACAAATATAACACCCTCTGCGCCAGAAGGTGAAATACAAATAGCCGCAGGGTCCGCACAAACGTATCGACTTCAGAAGATTAGCGAAATCAAAAAGGAGATCGAGCAAGAACGAGACAAAAGAGCAACGTTGAGTAAAAAGTACCATAGAAGTGTGAGCGTAATCGGCGCCGTGGACAACTTCCTCATGGTGGTCACGATGGGGCTCGGAATTTCGGGAATCGGTGTATTGTCCACCATAATTGCAGCCCCCATCGCTATTGCTATGGAAGGGACAGCGCTAGGTGCGGGGCTATTGAGTATAATTGGCAGCCGAATCTGTAAAAAGCTCGCCCTGAAGGCGGAGAAGCATGAAAAGATCAAAACGCTAGCTGATGCGAAGCTCAACACGATCAGCGACCATATTTCAAAAGCTCTCGTGGATGATCACATTTCAGACGAGGAATATTCTCTGATTCTAAGCGAGATTGAAAAATTCAATAGCATGAAAGAAGAAATTAAAAGTAAGTCGAAAGTTGCGATAGACGCGATGGACGAGGAAACGAAACAATCACTCATCGATCGGGGAAGAGAAGAGGTCAGGCAGTCCTTTCAAAGCATGTTTGAGAAAAATACCGAATCTGTGAGAAAGACGGCTAACGCGAACATGTATGAAATCATGTAGAGTTTTGTAGACCTATGTAGACCTTGGTCGCTATGTCTGAAAATACGTCTATCTTGTGTTTTTACACATGTCGAAAAACATGTCGAAAAACACGCCGGAAAACATGTCGAAAAACACGTCGAAAAACATTAAATTTTTTAATAAAAATGTCGTTTCTAAAGATAGATGACCCGGCGAAAAGAAATTTCATAGTCGAAGAGTTTCTGAAATCCAAGAAGAATATTCAACAGAACTTTTTATCGGAGAGATTGGGGGATTCCGGGCTACAACAAGAATTAACCAAGCTGTACAAACCTATCGTCGATTCGCAATCCGCAATTTCTAAAGAGCAGAATGTTCTACTATCCGCCATCAAAGAAAATTCGATAGCCACATCAAACGCACTACAGACGCTACCCGCTTCGTTGAAGGTTCAATTTCCTCAGTATCCCTCGATAGAAGCGTATAGCGACGACCCAACCGAGGATATTAGAACTTTAGAATTAGGAGATGTGGCAACCAAGTACCTTCATCAATACGCCTCCGATAGAAAAATCGTAGACACGACGTTCGGAATACGATCAAAAAATGGACAATTCTACATCGGCGACACTCCGATTTTTATTCAAGGAGACGATGTGACGGTTGGAAATAAGACGTATAGCGGAACACCGGGGCTTTGGGAGTTGTTGACGCTGAAACAACCGAACACGTCGATATACGATAATAATGATAGAGACGATTACGCCGAGATTCTACTCGCGACGGATGCTATCAGACAGCCAAAAATCCTAACAAACCGAAGGCATCTGCGAGCACCAAATATCGGGAAATTATCAAACCGATATGGGAAAAGAGGGCTCGTAATGCGGTGGGCAAAGGCGTCGGTGTAATCGTTATTTCTGAAGATCCAAACGTATTAGCGAAACAGCTAGAACTAAGATTTCAAAGCTTCAAAGCAGGCAATACCGGTGTGAGAAACGAGATCGTGGCGATGTGCGATGCGTTATTGCGGCAAGGAGTGCTGAGTAATGATGCTTACAAAAAAATAATGTTGACATTGTAAAATGCAGGAAAAATGCAGGTCATTAATAGAAGGAGGTATAGAAAACAATACGTTATCGGAGGATCGGGAATATTCGATACAATTTCGGGATTTTTCAAACGACTAGTTACGTCGAACGCCGCCAAACAATTAGCAACGACTGCTCTCAGCGCGGGTAAAGACGTGGCGAAAGAAATTGGGAAAAAGGCGATCGATGTTGGGAAAACAACCGCAATCGACGCCGGCAAACGATTCGTGGACAAAGCAGTGACTAAACTGTTTACTCCTGCTCCTACTCCCACCTCCAAGAAAATTACGTCAGAAACTAGACAAATTTTAGAGCGGCTGAGTGGCGTAGGGTCGAGTCCGAATATTCCAAATATCCCAAATATCCCGAATATAAATAATCTGATGATGGGGGACGGCCTGAAGAAGAACGGTGCCATATCGATACAAGATTTAGTACGCTCGCTAAACGGCGGCGGAATGAAGGTCGCGTAAAAAATATATTATCACGTAGTAGTAAAAATGCAATCATCCGATATTCTGAGATTTACCGAACAACCATTGAGCGATGAAAGCGTCGAACGCTACGAATGGTACGAGTATGAGCCGATATCGGGGGCGAATCTAAACACCTCCGGCGAGATTAGAATAAACATCGAACTTCAAGATCTATTTTGTCATCCGGCAGAATCTTACCTGCTATTCGAGGGTAGATTGACGAAGGCGGACAACACCTTCTACGTTAATGCCGATGAAGCAACTCTTACGAATAATGGGCTCATGCATCTTTTCAGTCAAATTTCGTATTCACTGTCGAATCAGGAAATTGAATCGTTATTTCACCCAGGCCAAGCAACGACGATGCTCGGATTACTCAAATACCCGAATGATTTTCAACTAGCTCAAGGTCTGAATCAGCTGTGGTACAAGGACAGCGGGGCGACGACTGCTATCGCGAATAATCAAGGTTTCGCCGTGAGACAGTCGTATATAATTCAAAAACCAAATGCCAAAGGTACTTTTAGCTTTGTTGTTCCATTGAAGCATGTTTTCGGATTTTGCGATGATTACGACAAGGTTGTTTTTGGTGTGAAGCATACGCTAACTCTGGTTCGTAAAGCCGATGATGACGCAATTTTTAGACTCGCCGCCGCGGGCGCAGGGAAAGTTAGGCTGGATAAAATCTCGTGGTTCATGCCGCACGTTATTCCCGCGGATATGGAGAAGTTGCAATTGTACAAAACGATCGAATCGAAAGCGTCGCTGCCAGTTGCGTACAGAGCCCGTCAATGCGATACCACCTCCGTCGCACAGTCGACTAATTTTAGCTGGAGACTTAGCGTCAAGACATTACCCGAGAAGCCTAGGTACATCATCTTGGGTTTTCAAACCGACAAAAGCGGCGATCGAGAACAAAATCCATCAGTTTTCAATCATTGCGATCTCAAAAACATGTTCGTGATGATGAACCAGGACCGATATCCAGTTGTCGACTATAATCTATCATTTCCGAATCAACAATTCTCGCGGGTGTATCGAGCAGCAGCCGCGTTCAGTGAAAAATACTATGGAATGGACGAACTAACGACGCAATGCAATATCACACCCTCGGACTTCAAAGATTTGTTTCCGATTATGGTGTTTGACGTGAGCAAGCAATCCGAGCGTCTGAAGTCATCGGTGGTCGATATCCAGATCAAAGGCACGTTTAATACGGCGCCGCCGGCTAATACGGAAGCGTACGCAATGGTGATTTCAGACAAGTTACTGAGGTTTCAATCGGACGGTCAGAAAATGAGCGTGGTATATTGAAGTTCATGATAGAATGGTCGATGAAGTGTAGAAGTGTAGTATTCAAATTCAAAACTTGATTCGGTTTTGAATTCTAAGGTCGTAAGTATGCCGCTGAAAAATCGCGAACTAAAATATTTACCGGATTAGGCGAAGTAATAAATATCTCGAGATAATCGGTATTAGTTAATCGAACTAGGCTAGTGCTCGATACATATTTTTTCGACCCAGCCTTACCCCCGCCGCCGACAATCAGCGTGTCCACTCCCCCACTTTTGTACAACCCAATACTTTCTGTATATTTAGCACTATTGTCGCGTATTTCCAAACACGTCGTAACCATGTAACAACCGGCTTTCCGAGGAAGGAAACGGTTCGAATTGACTAGACAATTATCCGGATCGAATTTTACAGTTCCAAATGTTACTTGCGTCACTGTGTTGACAGGGATAGCCTGAGCAGAGAGGGCGTAAACACTAAACGCCGGGCCAAATGCAGCCTCAGCAGTGGAGCTAGGCACTATCGAAGCAATTCGTTCGTCTACGTATTTTTTATTCGTCAAATGATTATCGTTTGACGGAATGCCCGCGTGATTCGTAATCAAATCTATAGCTTGTCCCCAACTTAGCGCTTCATCCATTCCCGCATCCGGATTATTCGTTATTGGCAGGCCTTTGATGCAGCTGCCATTCATATTTAGATTCCCAGTCGCCGGATTTGCTCCATCTAACCTTAGAAAAGTACTGTTTACTTGGGACAGCGTAACGCCCCCTGCAATTATTCTTTGAGTAGATCCTGAATCTGTATGGCCAAATTTATCAACAGGCATTTTGAATATAATAATTTTTATTAATTTAGGGTCGTAAGAATGCCGCCGAAAAGTCCCTACACAAAATGTTCGTAGCGATGGATGAAAAAGCGTGTATGCTGAGGTAATCGAACTCGTCTAGAAAAACTATGTTACTACCGAGTGAATGGTTTTGCGAACCTTTCGTACTCCCGCCGCCCGCAATTTGCATGTACGATGCCCCATTTTTATACAGGTGGACGGTGCCATACGCGGTATTACTATTGTTACAAAATTCTATGTACACCGAAACGATATAGTACCCGGCTTTACTAGGGAAGAAAGAAGTCGTTCCGATACCCTGTTCAATACCGTGTCTTGCGGTACCGCATCTTATTACGTCAAAAGTAACTGCAGTGTGAGTTCTAGCGATTATAGCCTGTTGAGTCGAACTGTAAGCACTAACCGCGGGTCCTATCACAGTCGCCACTTTCGAAGTAAGTTGTTCATCGACGTATTTCTTATTCGTCAAATGATTATTGTCGGTCGGGACGTCGTCGTGATTCTGCAGTAAATCTATTACTTGCCCCCGACTCATAGCCTCATCTATTCCCGCTTCCGGAGTATTCGCTGTATTCGTTGTATTCGTTGTAGGCAGACCTCTAATAGTATGGCCACTCATATTTAGATCTCCAGTCGCTGGGTTTGCTCCATCTAGCCTTAGAAAGGTACTATTTACTTGACTTTCAGTAACTCCCCCAGCAATTACTCTTTGCGTAGATCCTGAATCGGTATGTCCAAATTTATCAACAGGCATTTTTTACATATAATAATTTTTAATGCAGGCTATTTATAACTTCTTGAAAAGTCACCCCATCTTTACATGTTTTTTTCAGAACGTGCAGGCATAAATGACCGCAAAACACTTCGTTGTCGGGCTGCACGCGCTCGCTATTGTAGTACACGGGACTCTGTAAATACTTTACCAGTTCTGTAGGAGGGGACAGGCCATAGCTGTCGAAATATATTTTATCCCTGCCGTTCTTTGAAAAAGCGACCCAGTGCGAGCCAGTTCCATTAGAATCGTCTAGATTCAATATCCCGCATTCAGTCCGTCTAGGTTTCTTTGGCAGCTCGTCTCTGAGAAATACTCCCCGGAAATTAGGGATATTGAGCTTTTTCGCGGCATCTAGTAGTTCAAAATTCGTCAACGGATGATTTGGGAGAACTACGCCTTCGACATTTATGTTTTTCACAGTTGTATAGCTCATTTTAATATTTCATTTTAATGAGCTTTTGAGCTTCTACGCAGGCGAGATAATATTTATGTCTACATTTTTTGCATTCATTCGCCTTTCCATCTTTTTGAAACCGATTGTTGACGTATTCCGATATGTTCTGATTTACCTTACACCGACTGCAAACTTTTGTATCTTTTGTCTCCCTAATTTCCTGTCTTGCGTATTTGTGTGCAAGCTCTTTCACTTTGGCATTTTTACAAAGTTTGCAGCTCGGATAGCTTCCGTTCTTTTTTGTATTATCTTTGTGAAATTCGTCCAAGCTTTTTTCTATTTTGCATTTGGTACACACTTTTGCCGCATCCATTTTATATTAGTGTAAATTATTCTTTATTTTGTTTAGTTTTCAGCGTGTAGTGTCCGTAGGCTAGGGTATGGATCCCGTCGTCCATTATTACTCTTTTGTCGTCGTCGGCGGACAGAGCTATTTTATTTACTTCTTCGGTGTAAATTTCATGACGATAGGATCGAATGACGTTCATCGCTCTCGACTGTTGTCTTTTCGTAAACACGCAGTCTTTGTAATCTGCGTGAGTGATTGATTTCTTGACGACGTTCTTTTTCACACCCTTACATTTCTTGTAGTCTTCACCCGCCATCTTGTAAGAGTACAACTTGGATCGCAGACCGACAAATTCTTCAATCTGTTTTCCCGCGGCCTCGTCTTTGAACATACCAACCACTTTTTTATTAACGCCAGATTCTATACCTGACGGATGATCGCTCGGATAGTCTGAAGTATCGAACATACTTCGGACGTCGGGGGAAATATCTTTGTAGAAGTCTTCCGTTTTAATTTCATACGCCAAAGAATCGGTATCGGTGAATAATAGCTTGGCCCTATCTCCGTACTTGGCCTTGATGTAATTATAATGAAAATCATACATGAGCGTCTTACTGATGTCTAATATACACATTCCTAGATATATCGGCTTGTTGTAAAACAACTTGGTCTTTTTCATGTGAACGGCGATGAGGTTTTCGTCGAAAATAGTTCGTCTGTCGTAATTAGTTTTCGCGACTAGCTTGATAGCTTCCTTCTCATCGCTCACCAATCGTATGTCAACTCGATTCTCGATAGCTTCCATTGTTTTGCCGAAAACGCTATTGTTCATCAACTTGAAAAAGTCTTTCTCAAAATCGTTCGTAGCTTTCGTTCTCAGGTTTGTATTCAGGTCGATATACTTTTTCAGCCAGGCACTTTCTTCGAATTTTATTCCTCGATGTATTTTTACGATTTTCAATCCGAGACGTTCGTACAATTTTAAATTTCCGTAATGAACGACGTACTTCTTTTTATCGTTCAAGTTTGGAATGAGTTTCGCTACATCCGATCCCGCGGGTTTTACACTCTCGGGGGCCAGAGGATAATCATTATGCTGGTCGTGCAATTCCTTTGGATATTCTAAATCGACTTCTAACACACATCCCACTCCATCTCGTTCGGTAATGTTTCTCCAATTATTCAATTCGTCATCGTTCATCCATTCAAACCCATGAGTCGGTAGCGGCTTGCTCATCGCCCATCCGTACAAGTTGTTCGCGTCCAAGTATGGAATGAATACTGAATGTTGGGTGGGATTGAAAGCTTCCCCCATGTACTCGTTGTTCGCTTTCGCGTATCGATGTGAAATCGTGCTTACACCTCCTCGTATTCCCTGCTTGATCATCAGCAACATATCGTAGTCACTCAACAACTCCAACTCTACACCAGTCGTCTTCAACGCCGCGTCCCAAGCAAGTCCAGGCGAAGTATAATACCACGCAGGATCTAGGTTGTAGTTCTTCATACAGACGTCTCTAAAGTTTTCAAAGACATCCGCTAATAATAGAACATCCGATAAATTGTACAAGTCGTGATATTGACGTAATGTTTTGCATTCAAATTTGTTCCATACCGTTTTCGCGTGCGCGTAATCTTTTGCACTAATACCCGAATCGTTTAGTTTTGAATAGAAGCTATGCTTTGGCGGCAATTCGGTTTCGTTTAATCTTTCAACACCGTCGACGTAATCATACGGGTAAACGCCTTTTCTGAGTAAAAGATCCAACTTCTCACCTTCAAAAAATTTCCCTAAATTCTTGCACTGGTCTTTCTGAAGATTTTTCGATAACGCGTCGAGACTCGAAGGCATGAATCTAAAACTATCGATGAAACGTAATTCGCGCTTGACTTCTCTCTCTTTCCCATCTTTGTCTACAAATTTATCGACGACGACCTCTCTGCTGAATGAGATATACTTTTCTTCGTTGCAGGGAATGCATTTGATTTTCTCGCCGTGTTCACCTCGTAATTTCTTGATAAATAAATGGCTGTCATAACCGGTCAAATTGTGAAATACGACAGGGAAGAACTTGGGGACTTTGTATTTCAAATTACAAAGGTTATGAGCGGCACCTCGGAATTTTCCAGTCAAATGACAGTGATCTCGTACTCGATCTTCACGCAACTCTCTCCCACAGATATGGCAGTTGACAGCTTCATCATAACATTTCTGTTCAGTTTTGCCGAATATCATCTTCTTGGGGAATTTGAACTCGTTGTATATTCGTTTTACATTTTCTTCGATAGAGTCTATGAATAACTGAGCAACATCATCGTCCTCGTTTTCAGCTGTAAACCGCACCGGCTCTTGGGAATAAACATCATCGTCGAAGCATTTCAAATGATAACAAAACGAGCTGGGCGTATGTTTTTGATACTTGTTGGTGTAAGACGTGCTAGGAACGGGTTGGCATGTACCGATAGGTTTGATGAACGATTCAAAGTCGGCAAAGTACACAAACGGTACACGCATCTTTCTATAATAATGTGTAAAACTCAACATAGTTCCTGGTTCTGGAAGTTCTATTCGTTGGGCGTCCTGCTGCGAACAGTACTCAGTATGTTTGTGAAGCGATTCTTTTCTACTGAATCCTATTAGACATCTTTTACAATGGTACATTGATGTACTAGTTTTTTCTGTTTTCACCGCCATCAGTCTATTGAAATTCCTGATCCAACAATAATGCTTCTTTTCTCCATCAGAAATGAGTAATAGATCTACACACCTATCGTTCTCATGCTTTGATATATATAGTGGGAACAGATTCACATCTTTCTCGTAACCAAAAACATTAACACTAATATTATTATTTTTCTCAAACTTACCTATCACATTAGCATCCGCTGCTACTGGGAATTCAATACCAGACCAATTGAGTTCCTCAGACTGTCTAATTAATTCTTTCGTAATTCTCTCCGGATGTTCTTCAACGGGGTTTACAGCTCTCGTTACACACCACTTGAAGCATTCCCCATCTTTGTTCTTCATATTAATAATAGCCTTTTTATTCGCTAAATAATCTGGAAGTGGAATATAAGATCTTCCTTTCAATGGTTTATATACCACCGTATCGATATCCAACTTCAAAACGGTTTTGAATCTCCAATTACTCCCCCGCATCTGAAAACTTGCCATGCTCTCCTTAATTTTATCCGCTGCGTTGGTATATATTTCCCTCACATCGGTTGCTTCTAAAATAATATCACTCTTTGATTTGAAATTAGGCTCGGCCGTTACTACTTCGCCGGTTTTCATATCTACTTTCTCCATTACGCACATGAGATCGAGTTGAACTTTTACCCCGCGATTTTTACCTAGTAGCCTAACTACCTGCGGTCTTACCGCCTTGAAAAAAGTTGCAACATCGATCCTGTTGTCGCCGTCGATCGTGTATCTTTTTGTAAACCCTTTGATAGCCGTCGCAGTCTCTCGAAGTTTGAACCTATGAATGGGCGGTTTTATTTGAGGGGGTAACTGACTAATCTCACTAGTCAGCCAATCCGAGAAAACTGTTTTATTTTTTCCCGTATTCAAAAATTTCCAAGTAGTAGACAAGAATGCCGTAAGTTCCGCTTTTGCTAATCTCGAGTATCCTCGCACACCTCTCTTTTTCGCAATTTCGCGCAATTCTCGTACAGTGGCGGGAGTATGCGCTGGTGCTTTGTTGACCCGGGCCCGAGCGCCTAGTCGATCTCCCTGCGATATGAACGCTATGAGTTCCGCTTTTCGCAAACTCGAGTATCCTCTTTGTCCTCTCTGTTTAGGAATTTGTCGTAATTCTTTCAGATTATACGATGAGTAGTCCATTTTATATTGGGATATCTTGTCTTTAGACCGAGTAATATATTCCATTTTTTCAGTTATTTTATATACGCCAGAGAAATTTTTTTTACGCCGGACGTCTAATTAAAAAGTAAGGCTAGCACTGGCTGAATACGAAAAAGTAAGCATAGTATTGGCTGAACTGCGCGGGCACTCAATTTTTTAGGCCGGTATTGGTCAAATGGGCGAAAGTGAAGGCTGTATTGGTCAAATGAGTGAAAGTGAAGGCTGTATTGGTCAAATGAGTGAAAGTAAAGGCTGTATTGGTCAAATGAGTGAAAGTGAAGGCTATACTGGTCAAATGTCCGAGCTTGCTACATCCTGTTCTACTTCTTTAAAACAAAGTAGCAAAAAGATGTGCGGTATAATAATTCCAGTAAAAAGATTAAAATATTTCGTTCATTTCTCAACGTGATTAAACACCTGTTTTAAGTGAAATCTTATCCATATAAAAGAAACCAGATGCCATGCAGGTTGATTAATGAAGTTGAGGTTTCAAAGTCGTTTGCATTCTTACACACCTGTTTTAAATCTGGTTTCCAAAACAGAAAGCAGAATGGTAGCATATCGTATCAAAGTCACAGTCATGTGTGTGCTGCAGCTGCTTTTGGACGCTATTTCTTTTAACTCAACCAAGATCGACCAATCGCAGAAGATAATATATAATTATACGCATAGGAGTCGAGGCGAAGGTTTCTATAACTCTTACACAAAGTGTATAATTAAAGTATACAATGCCACAAAACGCGAAAAAAACAATATGGATCTTTGCAGGCAATAGTGCAGATTTTAATCTGGTAAATTATTCGATCTGGGAATATTTGCAGCAATTTGTCTAGCGAAAGATGATTCGTAGTATTCAATATCTCAAAGACGTGTGAAGTCTTTGTGGAGTTGACGAACCAACGATTCAACCTAATTACACACCTTTCAAAACGTCATATTAGCCATATAATATGAGTGAAAGCAAAAGAACGTCGATACAATCATGCTGCTAGCTTTTTGTCGAAGCATCTTTCAAATATAATAGCGACATGCTTAAATACAGTCAATTATTATGCATGAACAACCGACATAATTATGTCTGACAATATTATTATTATTGCACACCGTTGTATACTGTGATATTGACCGCATAAGTCTAAGAAAAAAGAAAAGACGTGTGATTGGAACTCAACATGTATAATAATGGCATGCATATACTATAATTAATAGCCTTTGAGACAGCCACATCGTTAAATAAAGTAACGAAACAGTTATGCATTATAACAAACAAACGGTGAGAACGACCAACATAATTACACACCTCTTTTAAGTGTGGTATTTGTCGTATTAGTTAAAGCAGAGGAGCGGGCACATAAATGGGACATGGTGTCCAAATTCCAGAATCGTTTTGCATTGCGCTATATAAAAGGAGGAACTGTTGAAAGCGGTATCTGTCGACAGTTGTCGTAAGGTGCGTATTTCAACTCATTGAATTCTGCGGGGGTTCACCGTTGAACCGAGCTTCGAAACTTTTCGCCTTTTTCAACACATAAGCACAGTGCACTAAATTAAATGAAGCATTATATGTTTCAGTTCCTGTATATTTGTGGAGGTACCCTTGCAACGGTATATGCTGCTTGTATGCATGTATGTGCACTTGCTATAGCGCCCCTCAAGATTTCTACTCAGACAGAGCACCAGCTTATTCAAGAGCACTAAGATGTTCTACGAAGTCTGTTTTAATCTCTTGCCTGAATGCTGCAAAAGTAGCCATTCGAAAGAGTAAACGGAGGTAAAACCAGTCAAAAAGAAAATAATAATTTCCCCACTTCTCCACCATATCCTCCCCCACTTCATCAGGTATCTCCCCACCCAGGTGCAGACGAACTCACGCCAGATATAATTATTATCTTATTGCTTGCTGTCTTAGAAAGCGGATGCAGTGACGTCACTTCCGCTCGTCAATCTGCTGACGTTCAATTTTGCTGCAGCCGAATCATTGCAGCGAAAAATCGCGATTATTCGTTGATTTGAGTTGTGGTCATTTGGGCGTCTTTTTAATAACGTCCCTCCTACACATTGTGCGAGGCGTGGGTCCACCACCTTAACGCCACACAGCCTCAGATTTGCTATAATTATGTCTACGTATTCTATAAGATACATCCTGGCTTTATGTCTCGCATCGTCCACTTCGATGATATTTAACATGGCGGATATTCGCCTAATAGACACTTAATGCAAAGATGCAACATATGTAAATATAATATTCTATTATTATTATTATTTATTATTAAATAATTTATAACGCGCCAAGGTCACACCGAAATGTGAATCCGAGAATACTATAATAATATATATGTATATAAATATATACACTGTATATAATTTATATAATTATGCAATGCATACATAGGCCTACACAGGGGCCTAGCCGCCTAGTCGCACTTTGCGGCCTTATAACAAATAGCCATAGAATTGCAACGTAATTATGCGGGAAAACTTATAGAACAAATCAGACACATTAAAAATCATACAATAAAACAACGTGTGTGTGTGTGTGTGTGTGTGTGTGTGTGTGTGTGTGTGTGTGTGTGTGTGTGTGTGTGTGTGTGTGTGTGTGTGTGTGTGTGTGTGTGTGTGTGTGTGTGTGTGTGTGTGGTGTAGGCCCTATACGTGTTTTACCGCTTTAACCTATTCATAAAACTGGTGCAATAATTTATTTGTCTTCATAAAGACATAGTTTACCTTCGAAAGTTTGTCGTTTATCGTATATTATTTGTATTCGCAGTTTATCTTCATCATATTTATAGTTTTTCCACATATATCGGCATAATGTGCAGTTTATCTTCGGAATTTGCAGTTCATATAATATTATCGAAATTTATTGTTCATCCATAAATTTATATTCTATGTAAATGTACATCGCTTTTGCGAAGACTATTCGGTTATAGCACACATAATCTTCTATAAACACGCACGCACACGCACACGTACACACAGACGCACACACACACACACACACACGCACGCACACACACACACACACACACACGCACGAGTACTGGCACGCAAAGTTATATAATACAGCAGAAATCTGATAATGCCCTCCTTACAAAGCTCAGAAACCATGTAGCTTGCATGTATTAATGTTTAATAATTGCAAAAATAAATTATGTGTGTTAGTGAATAAATTTATTTATTATATTATATCAAGCCTCGCTGAAGTGAAGATGGATCTGTCTAATTTTCTTTGTAATTGTGACTTATAGATATCTTCATTCTCAATTGCCTCTCTTGCAGCTCTCTTTGTCTCTCTCCCACTTTCTCCATTTTGTGTGTTTTGGTTCTCTCTCTGCCTGTCTTTCTTTATGTCTCTTTGTCTCTATGTCTCTGTCTATGTATGTCTCTGTCTATCTCTGTCTCTCTTTATCTCTGTCTTCCGCTGTCTGTCTCTGTTTGCCTCTGTCTGTTTTTGTCTCCGTGTTTCCGTATCTATCTCTGCATTTCTCTGTCTCTCTCTCGGTGTCCCTCTGTCTGTCTGTCTGTCTGTCTGTCTGTCTGTCTGTCTCTTTCACTATCTGTCTTTCTCACTTTTTTCTTGCTGTTTCCTTCGCTCACTTTCGCTCACTTTCTCTCTCCATCCTTCTATAAACATCGTTCTATCTCACCATCCACAAAATATTTTATACGATGCATTATAATGTATATACTCATAATATTATGATTATTATACATGTATATAATTTTATGTGCCATAAAATTATGAATAAACAAAAGGCAAAAAATGATAATGGGATTGCTGCGGTTGGACGCCTTAAAGAAAACAATCGAGATCCGAGTGATGAGTATTTATGGCTCTGCAGTCATAATAATATGTTGACATGCTCCCGATCTATTGTCTTCAACGCCATTGTTACGTCATTGTGACGTGTGAACGCTTGTGATGTCACGTGCGCATGCACATGCATAGAGATTTACAGACAGAGTGATATACATATGTACACAAGAAAGGTGAAGATACTATAGGGAGACAGAAATAGGAGACAGACAGGCATGTAGACAGACAGGCAATACAGACAGACGTAGGGGCAGACAGACAGGCATGTGGACAGACAAGACAGACAAGACAGACTGACGGACGGAAAAGCAGACAGAGAGGCATGTGGACAGACAGACAGGAAGACAGACATTCAGAGACAGAGAGACGAGGGTATGAAGAGATGGTCACAGAGAGACAGATCGAGAGAGAGAAAGCGAGAGAAGGAGAGACAGAAAGAGAGAAAAAAGACAGAGACGGAGACAGACAGAAGGAGAGACACAGGAAGCGACAAAGGAAGAGACCCTTTTCCCATTCATTAGTTCTGCCATCATTGCATATCTATTTATTCTCCTTCGAGCGTCGTTTTTACTCTTCGTATGTATGTAATATGTATATGCATGTTTAGGTCCAAGTGTATCCATATTTGCGTCCATGTACAGGTATGCATGCATACGCATTACGTATGCGTAACTGCGACTGTTTTTTCTTTTTCCACAGTGTCATAATATTATTAATTTATTATGATTCCTGCTTTAAGAGATATGTCTCTATCTATATCTCTGTCTCTATCTGTTTCTGTCTCCGTCCCCTTTCTCTCTTTGTCTATATGTCTGTCTGTCTGTCTGTCTGTCTGTCTGTCTGTCTGTCCATCCATGGTGTCTCTCTCATTCTATCTGTCAATCTCTTTCTTTGTTCTTCTCACTATATCATGCTCAAATGCAACATATATTTTGTTTGCATGAACGTACAATTACAATGTACGTATACAAGAGCTAATTGCATAATGCCTGCGAATAAAATAATGTGCACGAAAGAGATCATAGACACGAAGCAAATTAAACTTAATGCGCTATACAAATGTGACGTTCGCATGCAGACATGAGTATGAAACAATGCATTTGCATTAAACAACGCATTTGCATTAAACAATGCATTTGCATTATACAATGCGTGAGCTGATAATAGACTCCTTTCAGTGGACGTTCCAATAATGTCTTAATTTTTCGATTCGGATGATTTAACAAAGATAATTAATTAAATGTTTCATCCTGAACGACGGTTTTAATTAAATAAAACGATCAAGTATTTGCAGGCTGTCTTTGTATCTATCTATCTGTATCTATCTGTCTGTACATGTATGTCTGCATATTTCTGTTTGTCTTTGTGTGTGTGTGTCTGTCTGTCTGTCTGTCTATCTGTCTGTCTGTCTGTCTGTCTGTCTGTCTGTCTGTCTGTCTGTCTGTCTGTCTCTCTCTCTCTCTTGACAAAATAATTTGTTGCAATCAACTGAGGAAGCAAACCAAGTATTATAGACAGAAAAAAGCACGCACACAGACACATACACACAGATAGGCACAGACACAATCAGACACACGCACACGGACAGTTAGAGACAGGCTGATGGGAGTAAGCATTCACTTTAACACTACATGTTGATGTTCTTTTATCTTTGTATGCATTGCATGTATGTATGTATAATTGTATATACGTATATAATGTATGCACATAATGTATGTATGACGTGCATGTATTATCCATATACATACATTATTCGTATATCAATGATATTGTATACATGCATGCATGTATGTATAATTGTATATGCAATTAGATATAATATGTATAGCATTATTGTATGCATAATGCGTAAATGCACGCATCTTCTTAGACATGAATTATACGATGAGTAGTATTACGACTGAGTCTGATTCAGGTGTAGGAGGTTAATTGATTTCGTCCAGGTGTTTTGCTTCTCATTCATTGAATAATTCAAGTCGTGTCTTTTCTCGATGGATGCTGCGTTGCTGCTCATGCATAAAAAATCACCTCTGATCTTCTCTTCACGTGGATAAATAATATTCGGTTGATGATCCATTGATCTCCATGCGATGAAAAACGACAGAAGAAGCAGAAGATGAGTTGTTTACGAGAATTATAATAATCCGAGAGATGCGATTAAAGATCGATGGCACGACGGTGAGATTATACATGTATATATATAAAATTATATATATATATATATACATACATAGAAATCCAACAATATATATATATAGAGAAATCCAACAATATATATATATATATAGAAATCCAACAATATATATATTTATATATTTACATAGAAATGCAAATATATACATATATATATATATATATATATATATATATATATATATATATATATATATATATATATATATATATAGGGTCGAGATTAATTTCTTTTCCATTGTTGCTCGGAGCACTCCATTGTTACCAGCTGTGCTGTAGTCTTTGGCCACCACACTCAGGTATGATGAGTGCACTAACAGTGATTGTGAAGGCAAGACGGCGAGGGAGGTTAACAGACGTCATACGTCGAGGCTAAACAATACGAAGTCGCTAACAGTTCATGAGATGCGTGGCTGCGTCTCAGAATTCTTGCTAAAATAAACTGGCTTAATACGCTGGCGTCGCTTGCTTAATTGAAAGAGCTGTATTAATATTATGCCAACCAAATTTTGTTCAAGGGCAACGGTCTCTGTTGTCATATTAACCTTCGCCACACGTATGGGGGTCAAATAGACCCCCAGGGATATATTTTCATCTGCAACTTTCTAAAATGTGGGCACCAAAAAGTTTCCTTTGGTGACTTTTCCTAAAAATTCCTCCTCTTTGAAATGGTATGAGTGACGTCATACGTTGACGCTTAGTTCTGACGCTGTGACGTCATTTTGGTGAGATCTTAGAGTGAAATTCATGTCCATATCATTAGTGTCCAACTGTCCATACAATGAGGTGTATCTCTGCTTCTACGCAAGGTATCTTGAAGACTATTTTTTTGTTTCCAATGTTTTAGGGGTCAGGAAATTCACTCCAGCTACTGACAAATGCCTGACCTTGACGGAAGACCTTGAAATTCAAGGTCACATGATTTTTTTACATGACCATACCTATCTCTGCTACTATACCTGTTAGAACAGCAAAGTTTTTTGGTTTCTATGGTTATTTGGTACAAGGAACTCCGTGAAGGTCACGCATTTGGCAGTAGCTGCAATGAATTCTCTGACCCATAAAACATTAGAAACGAAAAAATTATCAAATTCCATGCCCAGGAACAGGTATACCTTGGGGGTCATTTGGACCCCCAAGTAGTGATGTAGCTTTTCCGGAAAGATATTTTTCCGAAAACTTTCCGGAAACTTTCCGGAAACTTTCCGGAAACTTTCCGGAAACTTTCCAGAAAGTTTCCGTAGACCGAAAAATACATCTAACACATAATGTCACATTTTCCCTATCAGAAAACATAGGAAAATTTGAGTTTTTAAAGTTCCTTTTATTGGCAATGTGGGAAATGTTCACATTAAAGAATTAGAATGACCATTAAATGCTTTCATTAGCAGTTCAGAATATCTGACAATTTGACATTTTGGCAGCTGCTTTGAGCCTGCTCAACTATTTCTTTCACTGTGCTATTTAGGATTATATTGCAACAGTTAAAGGGTTATGTAAATTAGCTGAATCCTTGAAAGTAAGAAAAGAATGTACGGAATTTCAGAAGTAATAAATTAAAGAAAATAATTATGGACAGTAAATAAATAAATAGGGTTACATAAGATAATAAAAAAAGGCTTTTCCTTAGTCCATACACCGCTTACTCAAGGCAACAACTCATAGATAGAAAATTTAAACCAAAACATATTCTTTGCTGCTTACCAAGAAAAGCAGATTTGAAAATAGATTAGTCTCACACTGCAATGGCAATGCCAATAACATCATACTTCAAGCATAAAATAATTGTATGTGGGAATTAATCTGTTGCAGTACTTATTAAAACATTTGGTGTCTATAGTGTACTGAATCAATTGCTGTTTTTGTTTCATATTTTCAGAAGTAAAAAAATATAAGAAGAGTTAGGTGACCAAATCATAAAAACTTTTCTTCATAATAACAGTGAAGTCTGATTGCAATTAATTCTTAAATGTATTGTCGGTGTGTACACTAAACAGTAAGCAAAAAGTGGCATTTATTGAATGAAAAAAATCAGCAATGACTATAATATTATAATATAGCTTACAGTGATTGATGTTTAAGCATATTTATGGATTTAAATTGTTATTTAGTAATATTGTATTGATGGAAAAATTTCGGAAAGTTTCCGGAAAGATACGTCGGAAAGTTTCCGAAAGTTTCCGGAAAAATATGAAACTTTCCGGGAAATATTTCCGCCTCACAACACTACCCCCAAGCATAGAAGACGTAGTTTTTTTGGTCGCGTATGGTGAAGGTTAAGCCCTCGTCAAATCTGGATCCATCCAGTATTATAACATTCTAGTATGATCGTATGATCTAGCTGACTCTCAGCAGAAAGATGCTGAGAGTCAGCTGGAGGGAATTTAGAACAAATGAATCTATACTGGAAGAGATACAACCGGAACGGCGCCTGCTGGAGGTGGTGAGAGCAAGGAAGCTGAACTACTTCGGACATATGATCCGAGCAGACAAGCTGCCGGCATTCATATGTCAGGGCTATGTGGATGGGAAAAGGGCCCGAGGAAGGCCGAGAAGAAGATGGATGGATGACGTGGAGGAGTGGACGGGGATGGCGATGGTGGACTGCGTGAGGACCGCGAGGAACAGAGAGCAATGGAGGAGGATGACGTCGTCGACTCTGATCCCCGATCCGCAGCAATGAGGATGGGCACGACGACGACGACGACGACGAGTATGATCGTTGCAACCTTTATCATTGACCGCATCGAATATCGTCAGCGACTGAAAAATTTCATTCATATGGCGTCATCTGAACCCTTTTAAAGGTGTCTAAGCTCTAAACAGATCGTAGCGTACTACTGGGACCATATTAATTATTTTCAGCGTTTATTATGGCCATCAGAGCTGCTTGCATGCATCATAGATGTGAAAAAACGATGGAAACGGAATAAAAATTTAAAAAAGGGAAAAGATCGTTTTATTCGAAAAAATAAAAAACGAGAAAAAAGCGACAGACAAAGAGAAGCGGAAAATTATTTGACTTTGTTGTATCTTAAACTGTATTTTTTTGACTTGCAGACCTTGTTTATGCAATTTAATCTTAATCGGAAAATAACACAACTTTATTAGATGGTAAAATTTACGGCGAAAACGCAAGGAATATCAGACAAAACTGAAATTCAGGGAAATAATAACAGACAGTAAATAAACGAATAAAACTACATAATTTTTTTTAAAAACATACAAAAATAAAACGAAAAAACGGCTTTTTTCAAAATTAAAAAACCAGAAGAAACGTTATAAACAACTATGCAGTGCACCCATAAATAATAACACCACCTAGCCTAATTGTTTGACCATTTGACTGTGGACAGCTTATGCCTAGGCTACCCACACGAGTCATCATAGGCGTGCAGCAGAGCGCAAGACTCGGTCCAGGCAGGTATCCCAACCGACAACCTGGAAGGCCGACCAATAGTGAGCAGCAGTGATCTAACCGTGCTGTGATGAAGGAATGCATGTGAGTGTAACCAATAGAATTATTCATGACTGTCAATATTAAAAAACACCATATTATCTTAAATTGAAAATCGTACGTTTGCATGCATGCGCACTTGTTATAGCGCCCCTTCAAGAATGCTACTCAGAAGCGCACCCGACTACAGCGCGGACACTGGACCGAAGCGCTGTATAGAATTATTGTTCTAAATATGAAAGCTATCCACAGTATGCTGTCTGCGGCAGTGATTTTGTTAAAACCGGCCCATGAACCGTCTATTGTATCCCATGGTGCACGAGATAGAAGGACGCCTTGATAGGTGGGAAGAGGCCATTCAGCACCTGCCCCTCCAACCCCAACCCCAACCTCAAAAAATAGGGCAGCAGTAAAGAAATTAGAATCCGCAGTAGCGCATAGATGTTCTAGGATAGCCTTTCTAAGGAATGACATGGGTTGTACCTAGATAGCCGAGGATAGGAGTCATTTTCAGTACGGCATAACAACTAAAATAAGGGTGTTCAATACCTATTTTTAATTCATTTACTTCGGCTAACGTTAATCTCACTAGACACCGTTATTTTAAATATAATCAAGCTATAAAGACTTTGTTTCGAGCAAATAATGAGTATCTCGAATCGGTTGCATTCACTAAATTAGTGTAGCCTACGGTAACTCTACTATTGACTCATGCAATCTGACACAGGCCATCCTCAAGCACGAATTGATACGGAGGTAAAAATAGCGTCTGTCTGGTCTGATCTGGTCTGGTCTGTCTGTCTGGTCTGGTCTGGTCTGTCTGGTCTGTCTGTCCGTCTGTCTGTCTGTCTCTCTCTCTGTCTCTCTCTGTCTCTCTCTGTCTCTCTCTGTCTCTCTCTCTGTCTGTCTCTGTATCTGTATCTGTCTCTGTCTCTGTCTCTGTCTCAGTCTCTGTCTCTGTCTCTGTCTCTGTCTCTGTCTCTGTCTCTGTCTCTGTCTCTGTCTCTGTCTCTGTCTCTGTCTCTGTGTCTGTGTCTCTCTCTCTCTCTCTCTCTCTCTCTCTCTCTCTCTCTCTCTCTCTCTCTCTCTCTCTCTCTCTCTCTCTCTCTCTCTCTCTCTCTCTCTCTCTCTCTCTCTCACACACACACACACACACACACACACGACATAATACAAGACGTGTCTCTCTCTCTCACAGTAGAACCACTTTCATTAGCTGAAGCATTGACCTGTAATTTGACGCAGTCGATGTCTTTTTTCGTTTTTTGTTGTTGCTCTCTCTCTCGCTCTTTACCCTCAAAGAAAATTGGAAAGTTACGCGCGATTAAAAATCGTGGTGCCGCGTAAATTTCGCGCTGAATCGTCGTTCAGAAGAGAGAGGTTGTGTGTCCGTGGAGACCATAAAAAACAGGAGATTACGGTAGTGGAGCAACACACGACGACATCTTTCGATTGCACGCAAAGATTATGCCGATGAACAAGGTTGGGTGATATACGATAATTTCAAGCCAAGATGAATATGGCAAGGTTGGCTTTGTACTGTTATGGTAAGTAAGAAGGACAACGTTGTGTGGTGTACGAAATGCAAATATATAACCAGACTAAGAACCATACGTAGACATACGTAGACTTTACCAACGTGATGATCGAATTAATTTGCAAAAAGAACCCACGGAAAGACAGAGTCAGAAAGAGCGACAGAAATAGGCAGAGAGAGAGAGAGAGAGAGAGAAACAGACAGACAGACAGAAATACAGACAGATAGTGAAAGAGACATGCAGCAAAACAGAGGGAGCATGAAAGAAAGACAGACAGAGACAGAGACAGAGACAGAGACAGACAAAGAGAGAGAAGTAAAAAGAAATAAAGATACCGAGACAGACAGATAGACAGAAAGAAAGAAAACAAGAAAACAAAGAAAGGAAGAAAGACGGAAGGAGAGAAATTAAAGGCACATAAGCAGAGAGAGACAGAGATATACACTCACGAGGAGAAAGAGACACGCAGAGAAAGAGAGAGAGAGAGAGACAGACAGACAGACAGACAGACAGAGACAGAGACAGAGAGACAGAGACAGAGAGACAGAGAGACAGAGAGAGACAGTGAAAGACAGACGGACAGACAGTCAGAGACAGACAGAGACAGCCAATCGAGAATTATTTACAGCCTCACCGCAATCATCCCCATCTTCCCCCATCCTCTCACCCAATCGACCCCCATTAGATCCCCAACAAAGCGCACGGACTCATTACTCAATTAAAACCCATTTGCCGATAGAATCCAGTCAATCGTCCGACGTCACCGTTTCAACAACGTTTCGTCCGTCACATGTCGTCCCGATAAGAAGATTCGTCCGCCGCTCGTCGTCGCCTTCATCGCATAAATCACGCCCGTTTTTCGGCAACCGGAAGTGCCCGTGCCGACTTCCGATCGAAGATAGACGCGACGCCATTTTTGGCGGCCGCGCGGAGCAAACAGGGAAATTGGTTGGCTACACGAAGAGAAACTAATTTATAGGAGAAAGAGAGAGAGAGAGTGGGATCTAGGTTGGAAGAAGGATGATGGGAGAGGAAATGCGATGGGGGGAGCGGAAAGGGAATGAGAAGGTGGAAAATTATCTTGGCGTTTATCCAATTTCGAATTATCTGTGGAGCGAACCATATTATGCTGTGGATGGCAGAGTGGAAAGTGCGTCTCGCTGTTGAAATATGTGTCTACGGTTCTAATCGTTCTTGCGAGAAACGGTGGTTTAGTGGTGAGCTCGGTGCCTTGTAGCCGGAGGTGGGTTCCAGTTTTGAATCCACCTCATATCGCCGCGTACGGACCTTGAGCAAGTCTTTCACTCGCAATTGCTCGTGCGCTTCGACGCGAAACGTCGAGGCAATGTCCGCGCTGTAGTCGGGAGCGCCTCTGAGTTGAGACCTTGAGGAGCGTGATAGCAAATGCGAGAAATACATAAATAGCTAAGTAAATGAAACAACGAAGCGACAATTTACAATTCAGATGCAGCAATTTGAAGTAATGAAACAACGCGGTAGCCGATATGTTAAATGTGCATGGGTTGGATCCTCACTTTCTTTGAAACTGTTTATGATGTGTAGGAAACTTCAGAAGTTTCTCACTCACAGTTGGTATACAAAGCGCCATCGATTCATACTTGAACACTATGTAATGGCGCTACAAAATGCATAATAATGTCTGTACATATATGTAAAAATACTTGGTGTAGCGCCTTTTGCGTGCGTCACAAACGCGCTACTAGCATCTGTGTTCATCATGAGTCTGATTCAGACAAGTGCGTCAAAGACATTCAATCAAAATACATAATTATCTGTTTGTAACTGTATTGACATTCAAGTACCTGCTTCATTTCTTAAAATCAGCCAAAAGGAAAAGTAATATCGAAATGCATGCGCTGCGACACGGTAGCTGACGGAAATTCTGAGATGTGGGCACGGGTTCCTAAACTAGTATACAATTCTTTTAAAAATATTTTTAAAATTTAAAACTTGCATACATGATTTTAGTTAGCTGCACATATTACATGTATGTTAAAACAATAATCGTAGTCAAGAAAGTGTCCGTAATATTATATCTGAAAAGGCATAAACTTTGTATATAGAACTTCCCGAACCTGGTTTCCATTATACCATAAAACGCCGGGCTTTGGGAATTTTTCCAACCCCCTCTCGGCGAACCTGAACACTGTGGACAGGGATTGTTATGATTGTCACACAACACAATGTCAGAATCAGTTGTTTATTGGAGACAGGACGAGGACGAGGACGAGGACGAGAGGACGGCCTGATGTATTGTTATTGGAAGTGGGGGCCAGTCTTCGCGAGAGATACTCCTTCCTATCGCGAGAGAAATCCCTTAATGCATGCATGGGTTGAGTGCTTTTGCGGATGCAAGCGGTGCACGACTACGCCTTCTCATTGCCACGGAGTTAACCTTCCGGCTTCGTATACCCGTTATAACTCTGCAGGCTGTAAGATCTCAGCAACGATGCTAAGTTTGCCAAGTCTTAGACTGGTCTCGAACGAGTTCCAAATTAGCATTGCTCCACACTAACAGATTTCTAATTACTATTATAGATCATCATACACTTCCTATCCACAATAATTTGACAACAGTGATAATAAATTACCAGTCGCATAGTTTAACAATAATTTGTCATTAGCCCTGCTTTACAGTTTTAAAGTTGCATTGCATTGTAGAGCTACTTGGTATATTTTTCGGCAAGCTTTCCAGAGATATTTGCCCAAACCGAAGAAATCTGAATTAAGCAAGGCGAGAATTAAAAACTCTAATGAAACTGTTTGCACTTCAACCTATTTTTGTCTACAGAATGCGATATAAAAGTTTCTGTCAGACGAACCCCTATCACGCACGTGCGCCTGCTAGAAATAGATTGTTGACGACTGAAGAAGTTGGTGAGCGCATTGCACAGTTGGAATGCTACAAAATATTTTGTAAGTTGACTGCAGTCAGAGAGACGTGGGACTTTAGAAAGGACCACATGCGTCTTCAAATGGCACCATGAAAGAAAACATGGCATCAAACTGCTTTGAATATGGAGGCCTACCAGCGTAGACTATAACTATCTAGGTTTACTTTTAGCTTCGGTAACAACCTATATTGATGCACTGTAGCCTACTGACATTTTGAGAGCTTCTGCTTCCACTTGTTGTTCCCTTACGCATCTCAAAACCATTAATTATTTTCATATTTTCTTTACATTGCGTTGAATTTGCGATTAATTTGCCGTCTTTTTGATGGACATTTGACGCAAAGAACCGTTTAACAACATCGTCAATTATTTTCATGGGAAATAATTTATTGATATTTTAAAGACGTCAGAGTTGGAGCAACTGGAGTAGAAAATCAACCACGCTTGGCTGGAGACGGAACCCAACGGAGCCGGGTTCAGCGCTCCCCCATCGCAAGTCCAGATCGTCTGAGTGATTTTCATTTGGCGCAATATAAATTTATTATGCTAGGGGAAAATATAGTACAATGCACTTGACTGGCTTACTCACTCACCGTCCAGCGTAGTCACGTGACTTCCGATTATATTGGATTTCCATCGCGTGAGTCCAGTGGATCGTGACTTAAGTCATAATTTCACGTCTCATTGAAACGCCATCAACTTTTTTGTGCATCATTATACATGTACAATACAATTGCAGTTAGATTTAGCGCCACAGTTACATTCAGTGCTACAATTACATTTAGTGCTACAGCTACATTTAGTACTACAGTTGGGCCTATATAATATTTAGTGTTACAGTTACAGTTAGCGCTACAGTTACTGTTGCAATTACAATTACTTTTCTGTTTAGTTAGCAAAGACGAAGCTTTCTTATCGGAACATAATCGTTATCATTGCTTCACAATACAATACAATGCAATACAATACAATGCTATATAACAGTTACTGTTTCAACTGTTTCACATTGTCCTCCTTTCAGTGTTCAAAATTGCACATGGCGCCATAATAATTTTTATGACAGTCATCCACTCGCAATTATTGCTCAGCGCTTCGGCGTGAAACTCCGATGCAGTGTCCGGGCTGCAGTCGTGAGCGCCTCTGAGTAGCATTTCTTTAAGTGGCGCTATAACAAGTGCACATGCAAAGAAACATGTATCAGGTATCGGATTTGAACCCCCTGTGTCTCGGTTGTCTGTATCCTCTGCGTCTTTAGCGAATGCCCTTTCGAGTACACACTATCCACATTTGAATCTATATGGTACTGTAAAACAAGGCGCTTTATAAATCCTCATAATTTATAGATACGCTACGATTTCAATATGCCATGATAATCCATGAAACATTGCATAACATTCACAGTACATCGACGACATCGTGCCAAAAATTACCCTACAGCAGTGGTTCTTAACCTTTTCAAGGGAGCCGAACCCCAAGAGAATTCCATGACCATTAACCGAACCCCTCAAATTTGAACAATAATTTTTCTTTTTGCTCGACATACTCTGTGGTATAAGACTATATAAGAAAAGGGTAATAGTTGCTTTTAGCGTACGTCGTACGATGCTATTTCTGCAGAAAAACAACGAAAAATTACTTATCTTATCGGTAATACCTTATATTACTTCACAGAAAGATGCCTGCTGGTGTTAATTATCGGGAGGTGCACTGATGCAGTAAGACAAAACTAAGGTTATCAGGATAAACAGCTTTAAATTTAATAAGGTTTCAAAAAACATTTAGCCTATTAAATAAAAGTTGAAAAACTAGCAGATGATTTTTCACTGAATATGTATATATTTCAGAGGACCTCTGACGAACCTCTGGCACTGGCTCACCGAACCCCAGAGGTTCGGTCGAGCACTGGTTAAGAACCACTGCCCTACAGCATAGCATTACACGTAAGCACCAGGCAGACTTAGCATTCTGTGATCCTGTGACATCCATAACATAAATTATTATCGTACTTTCAAGCACACTAGATGACTAGAGCATCGAAATAAACACAGTGCGGGCATTCTTTGTGGCGCATAAACTCTTCTAATGGAGGGCAAGGAAATTGAAAGATCCGCGTAGAGACCGAACTACTTTCTTAGACTTTCTGGGGAATTCCGTTGAAATTCCACCGATTAATTAAACATCAGACATGTTGACTCTATCGGAAAATCTCGTCCCGCAGCAAATGGCGGGAAAAGGCAGACGACTTTTCAAGGAAAATGGATTTCTTTGCTTCAGTGTGTGACGATGAGAGAGAATTGGCGATTACTAGATGGCAGCACCGTCCACTTACTTTATGTCTTTGTTTTGCTTGATACCTCTATATCCGCCTCTCTCACTCTCTCTTCCTGTGTCTTTGTCTTTTTGGTTGCCTCTATATATGTGTGCTTGCTTGTATCTCTGTATGTGCTTATGAGTGTATCTCTGTCTCTGTGTAATGTTTTGTCTTTGTTTTAAGTGTACGTTTCTCTCCATGCTTGTCTATATCCGTGTGTGCGCGCGCGCGTGTTTCTGACTGTATCTCTGTCTATGTCTATCTGTCACTGTGACTGCTTGTGCATGTTTTGCATGTCTGTGCCCGTGTCTATGTCATTCAGTCTCTCGCTCTCTTTCTGTCTGTCTCTCTGTCTCTCTGTCTCTGTCTCTCTGTCTCTGTCTCTGTCTTTCTCTCTGTCTCTCTCTCTGTCTCTCTCTCTCCCCCTTAATTCTCTCTGTCTCTGTCTCTGTCTCTCTGTCTCTCTCTGTGTCTCTCTCTTTCTGTCTATCTCTCTGTCTCTGTCTCTGTCTGTCTCTGTCGCTCTCTGTCTCTGTCTCTCTGTCTGTCTGTCTCTCTCTGTCTCTGTCTCTCTCTGTCTCTCTGTCTGTCTCTCTCTCTGTCTCTGTCTGTCTCTCTCTCTGTCTCTGTCTGTCTGTCTCTCTCTCTGTGCATACATAATTGTTTCGTCCTCTCTCTTCTTTCTATCACTTTTCAATGTCTGCCTGCATCTGCTTGTGTCTATATGTGTCGTGTGTCTACGTGTCTGTCTGCTTGAATGGCTCTCTACGCGCACCTCTCTGTCAGTCTTCCATTATTCAGGCACATGGTAACCGATATGTTAGACATCTGGGTTTTCACACGTTGAACACAAGGGTTCCTACGTATGATACGTGCTCAGTGTATGGACAGATAATAATTAGTCGCAATCGTAACCGTGATTGCAAACAATAAAGTTATCAATGGATACTCTAACTCAAAACGCAGGACCCCAGCTTATTCACGAGCGCTGTCTCATATCACACGTGAAGCAATATGAGCCGTGAACATACGGTGGCACATAGGTCTACTATAATACCCAAAAATAGCAAAAGCATTGACACATCAAATTAATTAATTAGTAACAAAACAGACAGTCGTTTCAACGATTATAATTATGTTGATACTGTTGATAATGTGTTTATTATAATACTTGAAGCCATATATCGACTTTACATAGCAAGCAAACAATCATTGAGTAGGCCTACAAACGGCGCACGACAAAGGCAAAAGCCAAAACAGGGTTGGTCTAGAATTCCAGTATAATTATGCAACTGATTATAATATTGACAGGCCTAAATTGGCTAGTTTGAAATATAACAATTTAATTATCAAGTCAAACAGAGAATGCGAGTATTTAAGCAAAACTAACTCCTAAGTTCGCTATCAGTCATACAATAATCAGAAAACAGGTCAACTACAAGGTTGAACCATAATTATAGTAAACAATGTTATTGCTGAATAGTATCAATAAATGCCAACAAACGCATTAATTATATGAATCATAGATGTAAAAAACGATGGAAACAGAATAAAAAACGGTAAAAAACGACGTTTTTTTCGAAATAATAAAAAACGACAAAAAAACGATAAAAAACGGAAACGGAAAATAATTTGACTTTGCTACATCTAAAACCGCATTTTAACCTTGAAAACCTTGATTAGGAACCTACTACACGCAGTCTATCTCTTAAATGATGATGTTAAACGAAGAAATAATGACTTTAGTTAGCTGAATCCTTGAGAGTTTGCGGAAAACATAAAAAATATAAGAAAAAAATTAAAATTCAAGAAAATAATAACAGAAATAAATGAATAAATAAAGACAAAGAAATAATAAAAAACGATAAAAAACGATGGGGAAAATAAAAAACGAAAAAAACGACGTTTTTTGGGAGCGAATAAAAAACGGAAAAAAACGTTTTTTACAACTATGATATGAATCAGTATATGCCTAATCGTGTTTTAAACAATATTGATATACGACCATGCATATCCTACTACTGGAAACACACGATAATCTTCCCTAATTTTTCTATCTTGGCCACAAACTGCACAGCGAAATTATTCCGAAATAGCGCCACGCCATTAGCGACAAAATGCGGACACGTAATGGTCCGAAACAACGCAGCTATTTCGGAGAAATTGCTTATTTCTAGCCATTAGAATCATCAGTTAATCTGATTTAATGTCTCTGTGTATAGGCGATTAGTTTGCTGTTTACCAATACCGTGTCATTATGAAGATGATTAACGTTGCCCTCCTGCCTGGCGCAGATTTGGGACTGGCACTGCAGAGTTAGACGGGCCGCGGTGTTTAAAAAAATATTCTCAATGAAGAATGGCGGCTCCCAACAACATTCGACATTATTGTCGGCAGGCGAGCCGTATGCTGGAAAATGTGCTCTATGTTCTCTCTGTCTATCGCTCTGTTTTGTCTAGCTATGTCTGTCTGTCTCTCTTTCTGTGTCTCTCTGCCTCTCTCTGTTTCTCTGTGTGTGTCTCTCTCTATGTCTCTCTGCATCGCTGTCTTTGTCTCTGTCTCTCTGTCTGTCTCTGTCTGTCTGTCTCTGTCTGTCTCTGTCTGTCTGTCTGTCTGTCTGTCTGTCTGTCTGTCTGTCTGTCTGTCTGTCTGTCTGTCTCTCCCTCTCTCTCTCTCTCGGGCATGGATTTATCAATCTAATACCCATGCGCCATGATTTTCGCCGCCCTAACGTTTACATGTATGTTCCAAAGCCTTAACTTAAATCCAATTTAGGTTCATTCAACGTCATCAAGTTCACAGCTTAACGCAGATTTATTCTTCAATTTTTAAGTTTGGAATTTTTGCCGCTCTCATAATACAACGTCCCTAGAGTTACGTAGTAGCCTCGGCTGTTCATGGCCATGCATGGTCTGTTCCTGCAGTCAACCCTTCGGCTGATAGATGCACTAAAAGATTCTCAGTAGATTGGTTGCCCTACCAACCTTCTACTGTCCAATATTCTTCTTTCCAGCGTCTAAGGTTGTAGCAAAATTGACCTAATCTTCAACGCTGTCTGGTAACAGGTCCGATCGCATCACGTGCCGTAAGATTCTAACCATAAATTTACATGACACTGCATCGCATTGCATCGAATTGCATCGCATGCGATGTAATGCTACGGCATGCAACGTTGAGGTACATAAAATTACATTCTGAAACGTTACGCTACACAACGCGTTAGATTGAAACTTGTTTTGTATTTACTCTGACTAGCTATCGATTTCAAATCATGCTATGTCATGCAACATGACACCACATCTCATGCCATTGAAAAGCTGTCAAAGGCACAGCGTGATTTATGCTGAGGTTGGCTCGACTCGAAATAATATCACATTGCAATTAACATCGCATGTATCTCATCACATTACAGAACGATACAATGAAGCGCTGTCAAGTGCACTACTGCATCGAGTATGCTCTTAGCATTCTGGTCAACAGGACGCCAGTTCACATTATCAGTTGAATATTCATTGACGCGATGACTGGCATATTGACAAGAGAAGCTGACGTCGTTGAAGCCGTAGCGCATTATTAACGCAGACGCATAATTTCAACCGCAAACTGTTTCTATCCTATGCGATAAAAGCGTTTCCGTTCCAATGTAAAAAGCCTCTAAATCCCATTAAGTCTTTGAAGTACAGCTGTCTACAGCATGTCCATCGCCTTTCCCTCTTTGAAAGAAGCTGCTTTAACGTCCGGTGTCGCAATCACTGATCCACACGGAGATCCATCAAAGACGCTGAGCTTTATGCGATGGCGTGTGCCTTTTATTTTCTCCTTTTATTAAAGCCATGCACATGCTCCGTCGGACGCTACGTGCGAACATATTTGTCACGCAGCTTTGTTGACTAATTGGGTTTTTTAGAAAAAAATTTCGATTGAAGACTTGAAACGTAAAATCTTACTTCACCTGACACAGGTAAACAACACCTGTTTCATCTCGATAGTAAACCTTATAATAGTGGTGAACGTGCTGGACTGCTAACCGAAAAGTCGTGGATTCATTGGCCTCCACGGCACAAATTTGATTCGACATTTTTTTTATTCCATCTTTAACCAGCTCAGCTATGTATATAAGTAATGAGTACGCAGACCGTGCAGTGTTGGTGGGAAGCTGAGAGGGCGAGGGAGAGGACTGGGCACCCGCCATCATATGCTGAGGCTAAGCAAATGAAGTCGCTCACGCTTCATAGTATACCCGTGGCTGCCTCAGGGCTAGCGAAATCAGCCGCTCTTTTCTTCTTCGTCTTCTTCATATTGCTCATTACTCGCTCTTCAGAACTCGTTTGACGCTCTAGGAGAGAAGTTAGCCTTACCATCTTCCATTGTATCTTGAGTTGTCTCATCTTTTCTTGCCGTATAATCACTTTTAACTCACCTTGTTATACTTTATTATGTACTCAAAGAAGATTGCCCTACGATACCGTAACCTTCTCCTAGAATTCATCTATATGCAATGTGTATACATCAGTCCCTGGACGATCTTTCTTACAAGACGTATCGCCTGTGAATAAGCTGGTGCCCTGCGCAATGCTACGGAGAGGCGTTTTGCAATGTGGATTTAAAAATCTGCATGAAAAGCCCATTCTTTTTAATTTGCGCTTTCAGATTTTTTAATCTCTTCCTGAAAAATCAACAGTGGCCTTTCTGTCCTGTCCATCCTCCTGCATAAATATATCTGCGGGCTCCAATGTCAACATATCAAAGCAGTGGATCATGCAGGAAAGCATGGATCGCAATGACAAAGCAATCTTTCAGAAACGTCAAGATGTCTTCTGGGCGGAAATTCAATTACCATAATTTTACAGCAAAGCATTACAAAGGAAAGAGAAGAAGTCGATGATAGCAGCTGCACAGGAAGCCAAAGAACATCGTTAAAAATGAGACAAAAAGAAAAGCAGATAAAAACAGATAAAAACACCCAACAATCCAAAGCAATGCCGCAAAAACAGTGAAAGCATATTAAAAATGCCGTAGCCTTCCGCAATAGAAGGGAAGCCCATGAAAACCGTGAATTAGGGAAAAACACTGAGAAGAGCGAAAAAACACAGAAAAACCGAAAGTGTATCAAGACAGTACCAAAAAGATTCGAGGAAATAAGAGGTGACATTTTCTGGCCTGGCTTTTAATTTTAATTTTAATTTAATAAAAGTTATCATTCATAGTAATAATAAATTAATAATATTAATAACGATGATGATAATATTAATAATTATTATAATTATGACGATAATAATAATTGGTTGTATGACTGCGCACTTGTTATAACGCCCATTCAGTCTCGCTATTCAGAGGCGCTCCCGACTGCAGAGCGGACACTGCATCGGAGTTTCACGCTGAAGCGCTGAACAATTGAGAACGTAGGACTTGCCAAATGTCCCTACGCGGCGATTTGAGGTGGATTCGAACCAGCAACCCTTCGGCTGCAAGGCGACGAACATACCAACTACAGTGACTACACGACCGTGCTAATGATAATACCATTATTATATTTTATCGTAATTATGACAAAATAATAATAGTAATAACAATGATAGCTATAGTAATAATAGTAGTAGATCTAGTAGTAGTAAATATAATAATAATAATAATAATAATAATAATAATAATAATAATAATAATAATAATAATAATAATAATAATAATAATAATAATAATAATAATAATAATAATAATAATAATAATAATAATAATATAATAATATAATGTCTTCCGGTGATCTGAGAGAGACCTGCTTTTTGCTGCAACGAATCTCTATTACTGTCCAGCGCTTCAACTCGGTGGCCTTTCGAGGCACTTTGGCTGAGCCGAGGCCGGAAGACGTGTGACTGTAGCTGTAGCTTTTCTGTTTTTTTGGTGTGTTTCCTGTTGTTGATGTGTTTTCTTGAAGATATTAAAAGATAATAATAATGATGGTAATAAAAAAATATAATGACAGCCTATTACCGGTATTATAGTTTCATCGATTAAGCAAATGCTCGCGTTATACACCTTTGATTTGTAATTACCGACGCTATTATTAACACAAGTGTTGAGCCGATCAGTTAATTATTTCGGAGGTAATCTTACCCAGATAAGATATTAAGATTATTGGATTATATCTTACTACGTGTGCGTCCGTTGCTTTTATCCGGCTCCGAGGATCCGCTGTATTGTCTCTCCGTAACAACGGTTAAGTTCCGATCACAAGACAAAAGAGATCACAAGACAAGAGATCACAAGACAAAAGACACGAACCCGGTTCCGCCGTCTAAGACACGCTCAGATTTATAAGCATCTCGACCGGCTGCTGCGGCAGGAAACATCGAACCATCTCGGAAGATGCACTTAAGTTGTCTTCTCGCCGTCTTGGAGTGTGCCCAAGGGTTATAACCTGCGACCCCTCGATCGCCGCAGTCGACGCGTCCGCTGGGGCTTCACAGTCGCGTCCGACGTTTTATCGCTCTCGACTTATATGACGCACGACAACGCGTGCAGGTTGTCAGATGTGCGGAGTGTAAAGGACAGTTGCACCTGGTGGGGTAAGATTACGTTTTGATTAAGTCTGCGGCGATTGGTCACTTGAGGGGTAGTGCTGGGGGAAATGTAGTTGGGTCAAGGACATTAGTGCTCAAATCTTAAATGGAGATGCAGAGAGCTTCTTAACCTCCACTCTGAATTCTTCAGCGCTTAAATAATTCTTTAATTATTAATTATTAAATAATTATTAGGCCTACGGCCGCCTACCTTTGAGTCACTACGTGAGGTTAAGTGATTAGATAAGCTAATATAAATAAATCCGGTTAATCGTAAGCCTAGCTAAGCAAAACTCACTCGATTATACTGGATTTAATAGGAGATTAGATCACATTATAATCAACAGATTGAACTAATTAGATTAGATTAGATTAGATTAGGAATAATATTTATGTTAGAGCTGCTGAAAACGGACGACGATCCATTGCGATTTGTATTTACACCCATATTATCTTTCGCGTATATATGTATGTGCGTGTGTGCATGTGTGTTTGTGCGTGTGTGTGTGTGGCCGTCTGAATGTGGTGGCGCCACCATCGGTTGATGTGTCGTTTATACCATTGAAATGAAACGCTTTGCATCTGTTACAGTAGAGGCAACGTTGACGTCATTCTGCTGTGGTGCGTGAGCCACAACGCCATTAATCGATTACTATCCTTCAAGCTGCTACAAGACCACTTTGCAGGAGCTACATAACAATAATAGCAGCATTCTCTGTCGAATGTTTACCTCACTAATCTCATCGAGAATAATTATTATAAACGCGTACATATTACAGGGTGGCGCAGAAAAAACCGGACTATTAGTTTTTGCAATTGCATCGCTTGAATAACCAAAGTAATTATCACTTTAAAACTATCATTAGACAGAAATGACACAGAAAAATGAGAGCGCTACATAAAATAAAACTGACATCAAGTATTCTATGGCGTTAACTATTCTTTGTACCGTCATGGCGAAGCGTCTGCTGACAATTGATGATAAATCGTTAATTCGTGCGTTTAGACTCGAAAAAGGATGGGGTTCGCTTCGAATGGTTAGAGAATTCCCACAACGACAATGGAAGCGAAGTACGTTGAATGATTTGATTAAAAAGATCGACGAAACTGGCGACACTAAAAGAAAGCAGGGTAGCGGTCGACCGCGATCGGTTCGTACGGCTGATAACGTAGCGAAGGTCGAGGAACTGATTTCAAGTCAAGAAGACCAACCGGGAACAAGCAAATCTCCGAGAGAAATTGAACGTCAAACTGGTAGGCTATATCTCGTAGAACTGTTCAGCGTATTACTGCCAGACATTATAGCTCACTCTGGTGACAATTTCACTTTCCAACAGGATGGAGCACCTGCTCATCGTTCACGAAAAACAGTTGCTTTTCTCACTGCTCACGTTCCAGACTTTATTGAACCAAAAAATTGGCCACCGAACAGTCCGGACTTGAATCCCGTAGAGGCGTAGACTATTCGATCTGGGGAATGCTTCAGCAGCTTGTCTACAGGCAGAGAATTCGAGATATTGAACATTTGACAGAAGTTCTGACCGCATGCTGGGACGAAATCAGCGAGGACACTATCAACCGGGCTATTGGACAGTTTCGCAAGCGATTATCATTGGTTATCGCAGCAAACGGAGGACATCACTTTGACTTAAATTTCTTACGCATTCAGAAAACTCTGAAATGTTACAGTTCATTCAATGTTAGGCTATATTAAATGCCAAACCAATGCCATTTTTCTGTGTCATTTCTGCAGTCTAATGATAGTTTAAGGCAATAATTACTAATAGTGCGGTTTTTTCTGCGCCACCCTGTATATACGATCATTGTCCTTCAGCAAAAGTGGTCGCCTTGGTTTTCCCTATAGATGCTTCTTGGTCTCTCCTCCGTCAGGCGTGCGCCAACGATGACGCCTCCTCAACATGACGTCTCTATCTTGCTCTGTTCCTGATTTTGTCCACAACATTCTCCATAAGTCGTAATAATTATAATTAGCCATGCTCTGCTCTAAATCACTTGCCGGTCGGATGTCCTGCAATCGACCCCATCTCAACCCTTAATAAATTCAATTCATCTGCATACAGCTGCAGCTGGCAGAACCAGATACATGCAAGTGTCTGCAGCTGTCACAACATCTTCTACCTGTAATCAGAAATCTAGCCCCAGAAGGCTGCTTAGTTTTTCAACAGGACGGTGCAGAACGTCGCGATAATTATAGGCTCCATTAATTTTTACTCAAGGATCAATGAAGACTAAATGGGAACGACCAAGCGTCGAAACCGATACGGACACCATAACAGACTTGCTGAAATGGGTTCGCGTACGCAACAGCCTGTTTGCAGCAACCCAAACTGGGATACCATCGAAATGCTGACAAGGGAGACGCCAGACTTCATTTCTCCCACATTATGACTCCCGGACAGCCCAGATTTGAATCACGAAGCAACGCTTGCTGGAAGTGTGGGATGGACTGGACCAGAGGATAATCGACGATGCTGTTGCCCGATGGCTTCAGCGCCTACAGGCTTGCGTGCAAGCAGGAGGAGGACATTTTTAGCATCTTAATAAATTTAATAATCCAACCATATACTGTTGGAATCATATTGTTAGTTCAATCCTCTACATATCTGGAGAATTGTTAGAAAGATTAAGCAGCAGGCATTAGAGATATAAGAAAAAAACAGTTTGACTTACATTTTATTGAACCTAACATAAAATTGCTTGTAAACTGAAGTTTCGGCATATGAAGTTGAAAGATTCATATCTTTTTTTCTGTTCAACTTTATCTCCTAAAAGTTTGGAATCATATTCTTGGTCGAATTCTCTAAATATTTGGAAAACATTAGTGTGGGATATGTTATCAGGCATTAGAGATATATGAAAAATCGTCTGTCTTACTTTTTGTAGAATATCATCATGGTTTCCAGTCCTGCGTATAGGCTAAACAGTCCTTGGGGCAACGTATCGTAATAGTCTTATAAAGTCTGTTCTTATCGACAGGGAGCGCCTCTGAGTAGGAATAGTTCCATCTGTTTGTCCGTATATATAACCACATGCACATGCACATAATTTTATACATACATGCACGAGTGCCTTGCAGAAGTCTCTTCTTTTTTCGCCCATCTTGGCGTTGTAGCCTGTCTTCCCCTAATTGGTCGTATTAACATTCAGATTGTGACAATTTTACAGGAGTCGACGACGAATCATGTTCGGGGTCATGGGTCAATGATCGGATCGTGACACGCCATCGATGCTATTTCTGTCTCAGGAAATGATATAAAAATGCATTTAATATTGAAATAATGATCTTATGGAAAAGCAGAAAAATGGTTTTGGTATTAATTCAGATAATTATAATCGCTTTGTCCATTCATCCATCATTCATCAACACAAGCATGGCTGCTGTGCACATCATCGTCATCGTCACCGTCATCGTCGTCGTCATAGTCGTCATCATCATCACCGTCATCGTCGTCGTCATAGTCGTCATCATCGTCATCATCGTCATCATCATCGTCGTCGTCGTCGTCATAGTTGTCATCATCATCATCGTCATCATGACCGTCGTCATCATCAGCAGAAGCAGCATCAGCAACAACAACAACAACGACAGCGGTAACGACATCTTTTTGCCAATCGCTATCATCATTATTTTTTGGGCAATAGTTACGATGATGATGATGATGATGATGATGATGATGATGATGATGATGATGATGATGATGATCATCATCATCATCATCATCATCATCATCATCATCATCATCATCATAATAATAATAATAATAATAATAATGAAAAATAAAAATAAAAATAAAAATAACAATAATTTCAATAATGATAATTATTGCAATATTAATTATAATAAAAATAATTGCATGATTATTATCATTATTCATCGGCAGCCAGGCATACAGATAGACGTAGGCTACACGCAGAGAGACAAGCTAATGCAAGGACAAAGTCATAAACAACTAAAGAGAGACAGAAACAGAGGAACGATGAGATAGAACAAGGCATGGTTAAGTTAACATTTTGACTGACTGCACGATGGGTCTATAAATAAATTCCAAGAACACATGCACTGTGTGACCTTTGACCGTGCAATCGTAGTGACCTGACCTCGTGACCTCTGGGGTTAGCAATCGAACGAAGGTCAACACCGATCCATTTAGTTCTGCGAACAATCTCGGCGGCACGCCATTCGGCCATCACTCTTCCCATCATGCATCGCAACACAAATTGCATCGATGACTAAAGAGACACCCGCATGCGACACACACAAATCCTCATCTATATATTTCTCCATGGTCTACTTACATTATCTGCATATATATATATATATATATATATATATAAAATAGGCATACACATAAATAGACATGTGCATATATACATGTTCATTGTTCAACATTGTTCATTCTTATCATATGTAATATACATATATATATTTATATATTACATATAAATATATATATATATATATATATTACATATAAATATATGTGACATAAACATAATCCTCTGCGTGCATTACGTGTCAGTTCTTCACAGGAAAATATTATATGGGTAGATTATCCATTACATTCTGCGCAATCCCATACACACAGATACACACAACCAGCCATATACACACGCACACACACCCACACACATGCACTCACGCACTTATGTACTCACACACACACACACACACACACACACACACACACACACACACACACACACACACACACACATTTCTCGTGTGCATGCACACACCTGCATAAGCACACTTACACGCACACATACATTATACAACGTGAGTGAAAAAAGCGATCTACATTTAAAGAGCTTCCACATAAAATTAATTTCATAGCATTAACCGCTCAAAATAGATACGGTACGCACAACGAATATGTAAAGAAAAAGCATTATTAATCCAAAGATAGGATGCGCATTCATTCATTCAGAGCATTTATATAGCGCCCCTTTAAGGAACTACTCAGAGGCGCATGTTTTTATCTTTCGCATAGAATAATTGATGATGATGATGATGATGATGATGATGATGATACATTTGCTAAACTTGTAACATCGTCGTCTTGGAAAAAGCTCTAGTCATTTGCGAGTGGTGTTTCATCCTTTTTTATATGAGTCGTTTACATTGTTTTAAAGGTGTCTAAATCGAGCGCTCTAATAAACAGGCAAACAGGAAAAATAAACAAGAATATCCTCTTATTGACCAACTGCTATATCCTCCCCTTTGTTGTACACGTAACTCATGTCTCACAAACCTCTATCTATAAAACCGTCAAAACATTAATTTAATAAAAGCCTATGGGTACATCTCTTGAACAGGCGCTATATAAATTCACGGAATCAACTAATGAATTCCATCTTGATCAAGCGTCAAGTCACACATTTTGAGTTTCACTGTTTCAGCAGTAGGCCTAAAGACGATTTTTAATGCTAAAAATGCTAATCTTAATTCGGTCTTGACTCTGGCTTATTTCGGCGTCATTCATGCTTTGAACCAATTGCCGAACACCCTGCCGGAGCTCGGATGGATCCAGAATCTTGCGACATTTTGTGGCCACACGGTCTGATGACGTCGACAGAAATTATAACAAACATCTCTCATCGTTGTAAGACATCGTACAGAAGCAGTGGTCAGTAGTTTCAGTTTAAAGACAATGTGTGACAATAAACGTCGCCCTCCTCCTTAATCTATTCTTGCGACTGGCACTGCCAGTTAATAATGCACCACCACCACCACCACCACCACCCCCCCCCCCAACCACCACCCCCCCCCCCACCACCACCAATACAAAGCGCTGGATGGATCCTAAGAAATTCATTAGGCCTAATAATTCGGCCTCGTAATTAAAAGCTCCTTTTGTAGTAGCGGTTTCGATTTAAAACGACATTGTTTGATAAAAAAATATCATTATAGCATCGCCCTCCTCCTTTATCCGGGATTTGGACTGGCACTGTCAAAGTGCAGACAGTGGCGTAGCTTTTGCTACACCATTTTTATAATAATTATCACAGTGTCGACTTCACACTTAAAATAAGTGCACACTTATTTTATTATCAGTTCCATGCACTGTACACTGGCACCGTCATGCATTTAATCAACATTTAGCTCGAGATATTTATGACTTTTATTATTTATTCAGTGCATTTTATTGATTTTATAAATGTTTTTAAAACAAGGGTCCATGGTTAGCAGTGTTACCGCTCTAAAATTTAAGAAAAGCCAAGATGAGGTCTTAAAAAAAGCCAAGAAAAGCCAAGTTACCTATTTTAATTCAACAGAAGCTAATTTGTCCGATAAATTGCGATGTTTATGAAATTATGTATAATTAATCATGAAATTAATCTATATTAAATTGTTAATAATTGGTTCCGTTCGCTGATTTTCTAACATACTAACAACATTTTGGAACATAGGGCGCCAGTTTTGAGAAATAAACGTCCTAATAATAATAATAATTTTTTCTTTATTGAAACGCCTGCAAGACGCACTGCGCTTTACATTTACAAGTTATGCAGTAATCTTAATTAAACTTAACTACCAACTGAGCAGACGGCTTTTCTTCACTTTAGTTGTTGTTTTGTTGAGTTCAGAATTTTTCGTGTACTTTTGTGTGATCTTGTGAGCCATTAAAGCTGATTTGTTTGCATTTCTAAGATTAGCCTAATGTCTAGGCTATTGTTATTGATCAACTTATCATTTATCTTAGTTTATCAAATTATTTTCGATTTTGCGCGGAATTGCGCCAAATTGCACGTGACGTCACAAATAAGTAATATGCAGAGAGCAAGCAGTCCAGACTCCAAAGAATAATAATAAGTGGGATAAATTATAGTCAGTAGATGGAGCCATAGTTATATTACTGCTAAGATTATTGTTATTTAGTGGATTATTGCTTAAATTATTGTTATTTAGTGTATTATTGCTAAGATTATTGTTATTTAGTGGGCAGAAAAAAAGCCAAGTAAAAAAGCCAAGGTCCCTGAAAAAAAGCCAATATCCCAAGATACGATTGAAAAAGCCAAGATCTTGGGAAAAAAGCCAAGGAGCGGTAACACTGATGGTTAGTACATTTAAATTATAGAAAACCGCTGATTTGCATTTACATATAAGGTTAGTATCACTTTGAAAAAGGTGTGCAATCATTTTGAAGTATCCCACATTTCCGATGACAAACTGTGCAGCCTACTTACTGCTATTTCTTTACTGATGACTCGTTGGCACAAATGCAACAAGGTATAATAGTTAAGAAGAGCAAAGATCTTTCGAAAAGGATCAATCATAGCGAACACCGTTTTTAATTTTTCTCCGTTATCCTTTATGTACATGATTTTCATTAGGATATTGGGACTCAGAATTTCCACCGTTTGTGAAACTAGTAATATAAAATAGATGGATCATAATTATTGGCATGTAAAGCATAATGAGATAGACATAATTTATTAGTTTATTAGGACTGCTGTAACACTCAGATCCTCTTCTATAATAATCTTGTCTCTCTGTTGGGAAAGCCATATAAGCTTACAACTGAAAAGCGCTCGTCCGCTTTTATTTATAATATGGCGATTATTACAATTAAAAAGGTGTCCATAAGTTAGCTGGACTTCGTCCCTTTGAGCATCTAATTGTACAATGTACATCTCAGTATGGTTTACATGTCAATATTATTATATTATTACGATCCATCTGTTTCATATTACAAGTCTCACAATCGGTGGAAATTCCGGTCTCCGTATAGGCCTACCTGCGTAATTAATCGTTTGGAAACATTTAAAGCGTTAATGATTATTATGATGAAACCAATGCTGATAACGCTATTTACGACAATACTAGTTACAATGTAGCTAGTAGCTCTCTTATTGCCACAACGACTGTTTTTTCAAATATTCATTCATTCAAACCTTCTATGGATTTATACAGCGCCTGTTTAAGGAACCTATTCGGGAGCGGGAAATTCTTTCAGCTAACAGAAATAATTTAATTAATATTTTTTTAACAAAACGTAATTTTTGCAAGTTTCATTTAATTTTAGTGATATTTTTGCATAGTCCAGTTTGATAAGTTCTAAAATTAGAGACTGGTCAACGAGTAGGCTATCAATATTTGTATACAACTACATACAGAACCCTTTTCTATATAATTATAATAGGTTATTATTGTTATGAATGTGTTCAGTTTCAATATAAAATTAACTCAACTCAAAACTTTTTATTGACACCAGCATATTATAATATAATATAAATACTATGCAGTCATGCACTGTATATATTCATTCAAGTATTTATATACACTGTACAGTAGGCCTATAATAAGAATAATATAGCCAAGATATATTTATACATAGGGCCTACATTATATGCTGTGTAGTGTGTAGCCTATATATAATGCATGCAGTGTATATATATATAATATATATATATATATACACTGTGTCCCAATAAATCGGGCGCCCTTTTTTATAATGTGAATAAAACAGGTAAATCTTAATCGATTTTCAAAATTTCAAAACTGTTTTTATTCTGAGATAATTATCTTACACTGATTCAAATATGAAGTTTCTGGCATGAATATTGACGTCACAATTACGTCATTTGCATCAGAGAATTCAATTGAACTCCATTCTCTAACGATTTTTGTTGACATTTGGGTTCGATATGTAAATTAACGACGTCATTATGACGTAATTTTTTAGTGAGTGCCGTTCATAAATTACCAATTGGTAGATAATTATCTCAGGATAAAAACAGTTTTGAAATTTTGACAATCAATGAATATTTACCAGTTTTATTCACATTATAAAAAGGGTGCCCGATTTATTGGGACACAGCGTATATATTTCTGTGTAGAACAGCTGCATAGGTCCATCTATCTTCTCAAGTTGTCAGCGCTTGAGCGTGATGTGATGGTCGGGGTCAGTCAGTCGATTCTTGTTTAAAGCGATGAGGTCAGAGGTCACCACTGGGAGGGAGGAGGTCACGTGGTTCCGGTCGATAGTATGTAAGCGAATTTCTTCTCCAGCGTCTGTCTTCAGTCAGTCAACGACCTCTTCTCGTCCATCAATCATTCCACCAATCCATCTCTCTGTCTGTGTCTCTCTGTCTGTGTGTCTGTCTCTGTGTGTCTGTCTGTCTGTCTGTCTCTGTCTGTCTGTCTGTCTGTCTGTGTGTCTGTCTCTGTCTGTCTCTCTCTGTCTGTCTCTCTGTCTGTCTGTCTGTGTGTGTCTCTGTCTGTCTGTCTGTGTGTCTCTGTCTCTGTCTGTCTCTGTCTCTGTCTCTCTGCCTGTCTGTCTCTCTCTCCCCTCGTTCCATCTTTCCACCGTTTTCCCGGAAACCTATCCGTATCAGGCTCCACTTCGTCCAATAGGCCTATCAGGTATCAGCGCAAAGAATGGAATTATGTGAATCTTCCAAGGATTCCTCGCTCCCATTTCTTGTCGGGTATAGGCTATGGTATGGTGCTTTCTGCATATGACTTTGATGCACGTGATACATGCCATAGTGCAGCTTTTTAGGGAATGTTTAGAACCGCACAGTCCCTTCCTTCCCTTCCAATCCTCCATGTTACATCATACATGTAAATTACTCTCAATCGGAGAACAATGACCTCTATAAAAAATTATATGCTATTTTTAACTGCTTAGATTATTGCTTTTACAGTTACTGCACAAAAAATCCGTTCACAATTGACCACTTGTGTGTTTGACTGTACGCTAATAGAGCCTTGTCATAGTGCCATAGGCCTATTATTATATAGTCTTGTTGTAAAGGACGATCGAGTAATCCAGCTCTATTCTTTTGACTATGATGTGAAAATGACACCATAAATTCACTCGAGCTTATCCCCCTTCCCTTCCAGACTTATTCATGTAATTGCCTAAATGATTGGGCACACTGCACATAGCACAATCCTGACATTGTGTACAATCTTGTACTGATGTGAGCAAAAAAATAAAGTTAAAACTAAAACTGAACTTAAATGTAGGGTAATGTTGATGTGTATCTACTGAGGCAATAAATAGAGGCGCCGCAACAATATATGATAATAATATTAAAGTTAATAATATTGTAAAAAAGCATGGTCAAAGTGAGTTCTGTCTTGTCTGTTTTGTCTATTTGGTCATTTCCATCCCTTCATCTGTTCTTCAGTCCATTTGTTTGTCTCTCCTTCTATCTTTCATTATGTATGTCTGTTTGCTAGCCCGTCTCTCTGACTGCATGTATGCTAGTTCCTGTCAATCCATCATTCTTTCTTCCTTCTGTATGTTTGTTCATCTTTCTGACTGTCTGCTGCCTATCTGTGTGTCTGTCTGTTTGTGTGCTTGTGCCTGACTGTTTGTCTCTTTGCCAATCTGTGTGTCTGTATGTTTGCCTGTGTGTACCTGCATGTTCGTATGTCTCTGCCGATCTGTGCGTCTGTCTCTGGCTGTGCGTGCACAGACTGTCTGTTTGTCTGTCCATCTGTCTGCTTGTTTCTTTGTCGATCTGCATGTTTGTCTGTATGTGTTTGTCTATCTGCCTGTGTCTGTCTGCTTTTGCTTTCTCCCTTTCGCTCTTTGATATGCATTAGACACGCTGTTGTGAGAATGAGTGACAAGACTGAAAAGAGGCGGAAAGAAATGTCATCGCTTTCGCATTGAGACTCGATCATGACCAGTGAATGAATGCATTGCACCGTCGTGTGCACATTGATTGACAACCATAACACATTGATTGACAAGCATAACACATTGATTGACAACCATAACACATTGATTGACAACCATAACACATTGATTGACAACCATAACACATTGATTGACAACCATAACACATTGATTGACAACCATAACACATTGATTGACAACCATAACACATTCAACATCTCAACATAATCTCATCATTATTCCAGCGCTCTATAAATAAACGTATTTCACATTCGTTTACTATAATATACTAGATGGTCTACTAGCACAATAATTTCATTGGGAAAAAACGACGATAACAATGACCACTACCATTATTACTACCACAACTACTTATGACTATTGTATCTTGGCTGACTTGGCATAAACAAAGAGTAGTGGTGCGATGTTGTAGGTTGTAGTAGGCCTAGTCCATGACCGTCCAGCCACACTTTAAGCCCTGCAGTTAAACCCCTGTCTCCATCAGGACTCTCTCTCCATCTGATCTCTTAAAGAACATAAGTGCATCGTGGGAAGTCGTGACCCGGTTGAATTTACGGCACATTTATTTATTGGGCACGACTTGAGCGTTTAAGACCATGAGCGTATTCAGTTAATGCTCAACATCATCTATGACCTATAACTAAAAGATGGTGTGCCTCTAAGTATTTCATAATTGGCGCAATCTAAATTCCGTCTACACATTGCAGAGAGTGATTTCATATTATTATTAATTTTTTAATGCAGAATTTTATCTCAGAGCTTTCCTTGTCTCCATCGACTTTCCTGCTTTGATCCATCTCCAGATGAGCTATACCTGTCTGTCTGTCTGTCTGTCTTTATGTCTGTCTTTATGTCTGTATGTCTGTCTTTATGTCTGTCTTTATGTCTGTATGTTTGTCTGTCTTTATGTCTTTATGTCTGTCTTTATGTCTGTCTGTCTGTCTTTATGTCTGTCTTTATGTCTGTATGTCTGTCTTTATGTCTGTCTGTCTGTCTGTCTGTCTTTATGTCTGTATGTCTGTATGTCTTTATGTCTGTCTGTCTGTCTTTATGTCTGTCTTTATGTCTGTATGTCAGTCTGTCTTTATGTCTGTCTGTCCGTCCGTCTCTCTGTCCGTCTGTCTGCTTCTTTGTCGCTCTCATTCTGATCGTCTTTTCTGTCGTGCTTCTATATCCATTAGCCTGCGACCGTCGATATGTAATATCCACTCTGCGTAATGTTTGACCCGTTGCATAGTATGCTTGAATGTATGTGTGTATGAATGTATGCATGTATGTGTGTATCCACCTGCTTCTGTCTCTTATTTTGTCTATGTCTGTATTTCAGCTGGCCCTGTCTTTATCACTGTCATTGAATCTGTCTATCCCTACGTCTATAGCTCTCTGCTTGATTTTTCCTTTATATCTGTTTCTTTATCACTCTGTCTGTCTGTCTGTCTGTCTGTCTGTCTGTAGGCCTATATCTGTCCGTCTGTCCGTCTGTCTGCCTCTTTGTCACTCTCATTCCGATCGCCTTTTCCGTCGTGCTTCTATATCCATTAACTTGCGCCAGTCGATATGTAATATCCACTCTGCGTAATGTTTGACCCGTTGCATAGTATGCTTGAATGTATGTGTGTATGAATGTATGCATGTATGTGTATCCACCTGCTTCTGTATCTTATTATTTTGTCTATGTCTGTACATGTATTTCAGCTGGCCCAGAGCTTATCACTGTCATTTAATCTGTCTCTTTCTACGTCTAGCTCTCTGCTTGGTTTTTCCTTTATATCTGTTTCTTTATCACTCTGCCTCGCTCTGTATGTGTATCTGGGCATCTACCTCTTTCGTGGGCTCATTCTGTCTTGTCTCCCTGTTTCGGTTTCCGTCTGTCTGTCTGCCTGTCTGTCTGTCTATCTGTCTGTCGGCCAATCTGCCTGCATGCTTTTAATTCCGTCTGCTTATCCGTCTGTCTGCCTGTTTTTCTATCAATAGGACTGGTGGTCAGTATGTCTGTCTTTCGATCAGTCTGTCTTTTTGGTCTAGCCGTATGTTCTTTGGTCAGTCTGTCTGTCATTTGGTCTGTCTGTTACCGTCATCTCTGCCCAGTTATTCCCGTCTCAGACATTTTTGATTGCTTCTAACGAGCTTATTAGCCGGTCTGAGACAACCTTTTCGCCCGAATTAGCTCTGCCACACCGCTCCAACTCGTATAATCAAAATAGACCGAAAATCAGACTCTGCCTGGTGGGAGTTCCCCCGCTGTTGTCACCGTTTTCTGGATTGTGCTGCCTCTCTAGAAGGAAAACTGCACCTGGTGAGTTAGGTTTCATCTGCTTCTGTTAAGCGGGAAGCGCCGAAATTCGGTGCTCAGAAATTATGAGATTTCGCATTCAGCAGATTAGAAATTAGTATGATGTACATGTAAACCCATAATTGCTGTGCCTGTGCATGTATGTATGTATGTATGTATGTATGTATGTATGTATGTATGTATGTATGTATGTATGTATGTATGTATGTATGTATGTATGTATGTATGTATGTATGTATGTATGTATGTATGTATGTATGTATGTATGTATGTATGTATGTATGTATGTATGTATGTATGTATGTATGTATGTATACATACATGCATGTATGTATGTATGTATGTATGTATGTATACATACATGCATGTATGTATGTATGTATGTAAGTATGTATGTATGCAGGGTGAGAATTGCCGGGGGTTGGGGGTTCAACCCCCAGTCTTTTTTAGAGCCCCATGTTAGAGTATGTTTTTCATACCCCAATTTCAAGTTTATCATAGGCCAACCCCAAGTTATTTTTCCACAATTCTCATACTGCATGTATGTATGTATGTATGTATGTATGTATGTATGCATGTATGTATGTATGTATGTATGTATGTATGTATGTATGTATGTATGTATGTATGCATGTATGTGTGTATGTGTGTATGTGTGTATGTATTGTATGTATGTACTATGTATGCATGTATGTATGACATGTATGCATGTATATATGTATATAATTATATGCATGCATGTATGCATGCACGCGTAATCTCCTTCTCATATAATTATGCAAGTTAGTATCTGTAAAAGGTGTTGGACGCGGCAGTCTAAATGTTAGATGGTTTCAGAAGGTTGGTCAATACACAAGAAATCTCGATGAGCCAGTTGCAGAGTCCTACAGAATCCCCGAACCAGCATGAGAAATGGTGTTTTTATCATTTATTGTAGACCTATCCCCTGTAAATAAATTAATAACGGATATTTCATACCTTTTTGTTGATTGCATTGAGTTTTATATCGGTTTATGTTGTATATTATCAAGTTGTCTTAATTCTTATATCATTATCACATGCATCTAAATTTATTTTTTCCGATCCCGTCTTTTTTTATTCCGTTTCAAAGCGAACATCAGGTGCTTGTTACGAGATTTTAATCCGCTTTGTCGCCTTTTGAACGTCGCTATAATGCGAGCATTGACCAAACACTGTTGATGACAGGATTAGGCAGAGGAGGAGAGGACTGGCCGCAGGACGCAATACACTGAGAAAAATCCAGTCTTAGCACTTCAAATATTCCTGGCTGCCTACTGGCTATTGTTGCTTTCGTTCTTGGTATTAATGTAATTTTTGCATACTTCTTTGCATTCTTCTTCGTATTCGCTTTCAGGGCTGTTCTAGTTAAAGGAATTTTTAGAACTGCACAACCCATTTTTTTCTTTCCCATCCTTCATAGTAAATTACTTCCAATCGGAGGATTTTATGTCCTTTTTGCTAGTTTTAACTGTACAGAAGTGCTTCCACAACTGCACAAATTTATTTAGAACTGCGCATTGTGTGTACAACTGCACGTTTAAAAAGCCCTGTTCTCTTTCGCATACTTCTTATACTTCACATCCTTCTTCGCATTCTTCTTCATCTTCCTCCTATCGTGTAGATAATAACAGATTTCTTGAGAGATTAAAGATAACAAATTATACGGTTCAAACATTTGTCAGAAGTTCTTAATCATTTTCGGAGTTTTCAGTTTCCGTTGACTTAGCTCGTTAAACTTTAAACTGATTACCAGCTTAAAGCAAACTAGCAGTTAATCTTTTCTGCACGTATCTCACCGCGTGTGACTATGCCTCGATCTATCCGTCTATCTCTTTGTCTCTCTCTCTGTGTCTCTGTCAGTCTGTCTATCTCTCCCTCCTTCTCTCCCTCCGTTTATCTCTCTGTATGTCTGCCGTTGTCTGTGCCTCGCACGTCACTCTTATCCCTGTACTTAACGCAGGATAAAAATTCATTTTCCGACCATACAACGCTGCTAAGAATAGCGAAACTAATAAACTGGTAATATCCGGATAATACAACGCAGTCAAAAATAGTGATCCAATAAATATTTAATATCCGGTCCAATTCCACGGAAGACACGCTCCGTCGTCTGGACCAAATCCACGATGTCCAGTTCAGGTCCACTGCGTCAGATTCTGGATCAATCTATTCCTGGAGAGGCGGTATAGGCCTAGGACATAGGCTACTCCACGGGAGGCGGTATAGACCAAAAGAGTCTGTACTCGCTTCACTGGGCCACCGAAAATGTCTGAAAATTGCACGTTCGTTCCCAGTTATCACAATGAACCTCGCGTAGAATAAAAATGAACAACAATTAAATTAAAATACCGGTAATTAGTAATAGCTACATCAGCATCAGCATCATCAGCAGCAGCAACTACTTCTACTACTACTTCTACTACTACTACTTCTACTACTACTTCTACTACTACTACTACTACATGTAATTACTTTTATTATAGCCTTTCTTGATACACCATTTTTTTTTTTCTAAGACCCTGGGCAACGAAGTACCTCAATAATAATAATAATAAAATACTGCCACCATCCAACGCTTTAATGCCATTGCTTTCCGTGGCACTTTTGCCCAACCAGACACTACCGAGTGAGCCGTTCCAGAACGACATTAGTAATATCTCCGGTTATTGTTTGGCACACCTTTGATTATTAATAAAGATTATTGTTATAAAAAAAATAAATTAAAAAAAAACAAAAAAATAATAATAATAATAATAATTATAATAATAATAATAAAAATAATAATAATAATAATTATAATAATAATAATAATAATAATAATAATAATATAACAGTGAACACATAATAATAATAATAATAATAATAATAATAATAATAATAATAATAATAATAATAATAATAATAATAATAATAATAATAATAATAATAATAATAATAATAATAATTATTAGGAGGAAGTGGAAAACATCAAAGACACGGCATGATTAATGACGTCATCTGGAGAGCCCTCTGCAGAGCGAAAGTCCCTGCTCACAAAGAACCGCTCGGTCTACTCAGAGAAGACGGAAAGCGCCCAGATGGCGTAACTCTCATTCCGTGGTCACGTGGACAATGTCTGGCATGGGATGTGACAGTGCCCGACACTTACGCCATGTCCCATCTTCCACATACATCCTTCGTAGCTGGCGTAGCCGCAGAACGAGCAGCGACGTCAAAGTCGATCAAATATGCCACCATCACCAGAACCCACGCTTTTGTGGCCGTCGCCCTGGAGACCGGCGGAGCTTGGTGTTCTGAAGGACAACAATTCATTTCCGAGTTGGGGAGACGAATATCCACCGCAACCCACGACCCAATGGAGACATCATATCTGTTCCAGCGGATCTCGGTGGCTCTACAACGAGGGAATGCCATCTGCCTCTCCGGAACATTGCCACTGCTCCCCGAGCTGTGAATCCTTCTTGACACTCATCATAATAATGATGATGATAATAATAATAATAATAATAATAATAATAATAATAATAATAATAATAATAATAATAATAATAATAATAATAATAATAATAATAATAATAATAATAATAATAATAATAATAATAATAATAATAATAATAATAATAATAATAATAATAATAATAATAATAATAATAATGGCAAAAACGTAAATGCTCCGAACCACAATCATGTGAAACCGAGGTAGCCACTAGCCATGCAGTTCGTGTTGTGCGACCTAAAGCCACAAAAATGTGTCTTCACGATTTGAAATGATGGCACCACAAATAATATCCCTGACAAATTTCTTGCGATACCTCGTTTTCCTCGCCTTGATTCCAATTCCACAGGCGAGTTTCTGTCACGACATAACTCCTCCTCCGCTGCTTAACGCATGATCGTTGCGAATTGGAAGCCACGACAAAGAAGACGGATCGAGAAAGCCAATACACTTTTGCAATGAGACAATGCCACTCACCATCAAACTGGATACCTTTGTCACGAATGGCATCCATAGGTGTTATCATGGAAGATGGAATCTTGCGCTCGTTACACTATTGTCACAGGTTGACAAAGGAAGGCCTATAAGTAAAAGCATATCGAATTATTATGCACAATATATAAATGTGTGATTGCATTAGAAAACTATCAATCAGTCAACCTTTATCGACCACCGTGCACGATAGTAACACAGGCACGGCAGTCTACAAAATTAAGGTACATGTTTTATGCAAGTTGTCAATAAAAAAACAATTAATGGTTCCGCTAGACCTATTTACAACTGTAATTAATCAATTAATATACAAAATTATACATTGATGGTCACCATTTAGGCAAAAATAATTTTTGTCTCACATATTTAATCTTAGTTTTCGCAACTGCCTTCTCCCGATATTTCCCCAAAAGAAGTTTTCACGGCTTTGATATTTTCGAGGTCATTGGTTAAATGAAAGCTCTATTCTACAAAATTCTTTCGTTTTTTCAGCAGTAGTTGTAGAGACGCTATATAAATTATTAAGTGGTGCATTACAGACTTAAACATTTCTATCTAAATAATTATAGGATATAGGCTACGACTAGCACTGTCAAAATAATCACGAACTGGACCGACATTTATGAACTTACAAGTGTTTCGGATATAAACTTGTCAAGAATCCAGATCATGTTTTCTTCTGACAGTTTCTTCTTTAAAAAGCAGAGTCTGTGCAGTGCGTTTATTCAGCATGACCCACAACCGAGACAGACACGATTCCATTCTTCCTCAAGCAGATCTAATCACTGAGGACTTCCCATAAAGGCTTAGGCCTACTCTGCCAGCAGCTGCTGTAGAAGACATCGCGACTTAGCCGATAGGCCTACACGACTGAGGACAATAATAATATTCTAATCACTGCAATTCGATATTTTTAATAATCGGCATGCCATTATTTTATATGCGTCGTTTTCGTAATCTGTCATCAGAATGTTGGTCGTCGCAGTGCGACTCTCGAAAGCAGTGAAGCCAACCGATGCTTTCTGTTTCAATTCACGATGGAATCTGTCACTGGCTGGCGGCAAAATCCGTTGCATATCCACTCCAGCGCGCTCCACGGTTCAGGGCATCATGTGAGTGATTGAAAATCTGAAAAGAACGAGTCACTAATGTCTGGCTACAGGACACACTATTGTTTTCAGATGGAGACAATCTTCTTGTAATTATTATAGCTCTCAGACTCTATCGGGTAATCGGACCTCGGGCTTTTACTAGATATCACTGAGACGACGCGGTAACTCGTGAATAAGCTGGTGCTCATGAAAGTAGGGCGCTTTGCTGTAGAGATGTGCCTTGGAAGAGTAAAGTTTACGATTACGAATCCAAGCAGCCTAATCATGCCAATTCTTCTAGACTTGTTAAGTCAACCAGTCTCCAACACGCCATTACAGCACTGCAGACCTATTAATTAATTCCAGGCTTTCAGAATTATTCGACTAAATAATTTGTCTGATTGCCAATATTATACAGTCACTATCACGAAACACAGACTAAACTGTGTAGGCTATGGATGCATTGATGATTATGCTGATATAATTAATCAACACAGTCTAAGACTTAGACTGTTTTGATTAATAGTAATCACGGAAACCTATAGTGATGTTAGTAGTGGTAGTAGTAGTAGACCTAGTAGTTGTAGTAGGCTAGTAGTAGTAATAGTTGTTCGATGAATAAAATAAAATAATAAAGAAAAATAAAGAAATAATAATGCTAATAGTTGCAATAATAATAATAGCAATCTACACTGATGTGCGTTTCACTCCGCACCTTTCATTGACGACTCTTGCAACTCAATTCCGCCAAAGATCAATCTTCAAATGACATCGTGACCAACCATTAAGCTGGGTCAGGTAATCCTTGAACCTTGCAGCCCGCGTTCGCTGACATTTCGACGTTCGTGCAAATTGCCACAGAAAGGTCCACCTCATCTTCCACCATTCATTCCGGATAGATCAAGGGTCGAATCAACTGCAGGCAGCAATCTTTTCTGATGATGATCAGAGACTAGAGGGGATATAATCAACGGAAGAGCCGAACCGACATCAAGAGAAACGTACGATCACATACATGTAGTGTCTGCTACCTGTTTCTTAGGACATCCGCGTGGATGTAAAAAGACGACGTTAGAAACGCTCTGCATCACCCCGCCTTGTAATATTGACATTATAACATTAGCAATGTTATTATTATCGTTGGCGTGGTATTAGTAGTATTGGTAAAATTGGATGTAAAGATCATGTTATTACGGGCATTATTAACATTGGATTATTGACATTAATAACTTTATAATTGTGCTAATAAGATTGGTCATATTATTATTCTTACATTGTTGACATTCTATTGTTAACCCTTTAATGACCAGCTATAGCCTACATTATGCTTTTTAAGCACCTTAGAACACACTGGTCGTTAAAGTGTTAACAATATTAGCATAATTATCGTTATCAACATTATTAACGTTGCAACAATGACATGCTTTCAGTAGCTTATATTTTTAATATTAATATTATGGTAGTGTCATTGGTATCATTGGCATTAGGCCTAATGAGTTTATTTAAGTTTCTTAAATAATAGTAAGTCATCATGGTGTTAACAACATTGTTTTTCAGGCTTGTTAGTGATGTATTATCATCATATCTTGAGTTTTATAGGCCTACTGTTTTCTTGCAATTGCTGACATTAAATTATAAAAATGATCTTTAGCTTAGATCTAATACCATTAGCTTCTTATTACTAACGCATATCATCAATATTAGCCTTTTTATCAGCGTGTATTGCGAAAGATTGGAGCTTAATTGGAAAAGGAGATTATCCAGGACACGGTGCCAGGATAAGCAGCTCCAAGAAGACCTTAAATGACATGGACTGATGGAAAAATGTCATGGGCTTATAGGCTATATAATGGCGTTCTATCAATTACTGATGATGGAAGGTGACGAGATACAGTCGCTCGTGGTGTGGCCAATCCTCCGGTATCTAGGGCGACCGAAGACAGGAGAATTAGTCCTGCTGATGTGTTATTGTGTCTTAGCACGGAATTTTAAGAACAACAATGTGATTGCAATTAGACTTCTATCTTTTGTCCTCACTAGGCCTATCTGAAACATTGCATTGAATTGTATTGTAATGCGTCGTAATGCATTGCATTGCGCTGTCGTTTGCATGCAATAAAGTTTCTGCAGACTTTTCCACTAGGGAAATTTACGATTACAATTACGTACAGTAACCGGCTCAGAGGAAAGGCACTAAGCACGCTGCTGCAGACTGCAGTAGAGGCATATTAAAAAGCACGTTACTTACATGTATAGCATGCTTTCACAGAGGCATGCTTTGAAGCATGTAACTTAATTCATGGTCACATCGAGGCATATTAAGAAGCACGTTACTTATAGCATGCTCCTATATACACTGTCTACAGAGACATACTAAGAAGCATTTTACTTCATGGAATGCTTCAACAGAGGCAATTTAAGTAACACGCAACTTACAACAATACAACACGCTTCAGCAGAGAAATATTAAAATGCGCGCATGAATAAGTTCAAAAGTATTTGGCCCGATATCGGTTATTGTAATTTATCTTGTCGTTCCATTTCCTTGACACTAGGGTTCGTTTCAGTGCGTCATGTATAATACGAATTTATGTTCATAATATTGCAGATATTATTGTCATCGTGAATAAGTAAGCGAGCAAGCGTGACGCCTCGAGTGCAGTGGACCAAACAACCCCGTCGCGTGGTGGTGTGATTATAGTGCGGGGGTGTAGAGAGTTCATCCATGAACCGCGAGATCTACTGATAGTGGTTTTCCTGGTCGACCATTTTCGTCAGGTTCGTGAATGAATGCCATGAATCAGGTCATTGTTGCCATTGATTGTCAAAATAAGTGCGATGAACTGGTAGCCTGCTGCAGTGGTAAGCGCTGGTTCGCAGCGGTCAGAGAGACAGTTTACTGTAACGTAAGGGTATGCCTGTCTCTTGGTCTCCTTACCGCTGTCTGTGTACAATGTACGACGTTGTACGTCTTTTGTTTGTCTGCCTGCCCACGAAATCTGTTGACTGGTTAGCTGACTGGTTAACTGGCTGAATGACTGGTTGATTGGCCGGATGGTTGGTTCAACGACTAACTGACTGGTGGTTTAAATGACTTCTAGACTAGTCGACTGACTGATTGGCTGGAGATTCACAATTAATTTTGGTTGCATAAACGATATAAGACCTTACACATGTACCACGGTACTGACTAGCCGGCTGATCATTCTACCAGTAAGTCAGTTTTAAGCATACCGGTGCATACGTCATAATAGGGTCTATGCCTCTACAGAAGCGTACTACAAGGTAACGTGCTTCAAAGTATGCCTCTTGAAAAGCATGTTATCAGCAACGTGCTTCATAATGTGCTTCTAAAGAAGCCTCCTTACAGCCTTCTCCCCACGTAGCCTACGATTACTGCAGAGTAGGAATCTTGAGCAAGTCATTCACCCACATTTTCTCAAGGCCACATAGTAATAATAAGATATTGATGCCTAATGAAGACAATAAAGACATGATTTAGTTCCATTCGTGCGAGAATGGTGTCGTACTGCTTAAGCTGAGTGCTCCAGTTTACGAGGCTACTGCAAGGGCGATGGAGTCAAGGATTGATGATTAATTGACCAGCGCAACGGCTCAACAGGCAAAACCCTTTAGCAGATTGCATTGACATCGCATAAAACATCGCGAAAAAGCCCGCAACGCTGCGAATTATTTCTAAGCCTCCAATCATTGCATAGTCATCAATATTTGTTACTCAGGAATATATATGGACAACTCTGGCTTATCGCTTGCTACCGATTTTTTTATCCGATGCGTACGACTCCAATCTAAAAGCTGTTCTTTTTAAACGGGTACGAGTCGGGAGCGCTCCTGAGAAGTAACATTGAACGGACGCTATATAAATTCTCGTAATCAATAAATGAATATAATTACACATAGGCCTAATCACGTTTAGCTATATAATGTATGTGTGTGCTACAATTTAATTGGAAAGAGTGCAAATAAAAAGGTCATTCTCTTAATAACAGCTCTGACGTAACCGCGAATAGGAAGTTTTAGCTACTTCATTTACTTAGCCTGCCGGTGTCACGAAATAGAGTATCCCCCGTATTAACAGTATCCCCCCCCCCAAATGAGGAAAAGTCGAAAAAAACACTTCCGCGTGCATTTATTTTTGCAAATTAATTTTCATCTGCTTTGTTTTGAACAATGACACTAACAGGTATGTTTATTCCTACTAGATAATTTGTTTTGCTTTGGTTTTATAGCACTTAAAACATTTAAAACACATAAAAACACTCGGAGACACTAAATAAATTCGAGTTGCGTTTCTCTGAGCATTGCTTAGGTCACTTAAAACAATTAGAGTCACTTTAAATTTTGATTAGAGTATTATTGTTTTAATTATACACATTTTTCAAAAAATGGGATAGAATGGTTTATCCCCCCCCCCCCGGATAGTCTAGACCGGTTAATTCCATCCGTGGGGATAGATTAATTCATCCCCCCGGATAGCTTTTGGGGGGATAATTCTTTTCGTGTCACCGGCAGTGTACGCACGGTCAGTGTACTGATTACAGCGGGGTCGGGTATGGGGTGCTAGTGGGGCAGATAATTATCTAGAACCAAATTTCAGCCATTGCAAGGATTTGAACCCACGACTTCTCGGTTGACGGTCACATCGCTAGCTATTATAGTCTACATTAATATACAAAATAATTCGAAACGGCTGGTAGCATGTAATCACACTACACGCTTTAGGTGCGCGGGAGAGGAATAAATAGTCACTAGATAGGCCTAATCCTGATGTTTGAGAAGCAATGAGATATAGTGAGTTTTGTGCCGTTTGTAATATAGGCCTATTTGATGCACGCAAAGACACGCAAGGCACACGCACACCTAACTAGAAATGAGACGGGAAGGTGCAGCAGCAAATGCCCGGCCGCCTTTCTGCTTTCCCTCCATCAGAGTCAATTTCTTGGCCGCGCGTTATACACGCGAGTGCGTGTTATACTCGTGAAAATATACGGAATCGTTGAAGATAATAGATCGACGGAAGAAAACGGGGGGGGGGGGTGACGGGGAATTGCGACGAATGACGAAGATGGATGAAAAGTGGAACTCGGATTGCGAGAGGCATGATAGATCGGGTTGCTGAAGATGAGTGTGGGAAGAAGAGAGTGACTAACGATGGCCGACCGGAGGTGAGTGATGGAGGAACGAGCTGGAATTCGATGCCGACGTCGAGTTAAACAATGGTGAATGCTGGAAACGAGATTATGAGCCTGGTCCTAAATGATAAATAGGTGGGGGCAATGAACGAGCGTGCGAAGCATGATGCAGATATGGAGGAAGTTGGACGATAAATGAGGGCGGGTGGAAAATCGATACAGAAAAATGACAGGAGAGACAGGGCAATCGTCGGTATCGATAAGCAATAGATGATGTTGGAAGGGACATAATGGTAGACATTTAGATGAAGCAGCAGCACAGCATGAGCTGTAAATCGAAACAGTTGGATGAATAAAAAAAGGAGATAGAAGAAAATTGAGAAATAAAAATAGAAGATGGAGAGATATGTGGATGAAGAATTTGATTTGCAAGTAAGATTAAATATTATATGATCTGATCACTGAGACAGCAAAAGAGACAGACAGAAAGACAGGGAAGGAAAACTGAAGTGTAATAAACTTTTAAACGATCTCTAGATTCTAGAAGGACGATCTAGAAGCAGTAAAAGCAGGCCTTATGATAAGAATTGAACAGAAAAATAAGGACAGATCGAAAAATAGGACAAAGATAAATTATTTAAGGTACGAGAAACAGGAAGGCAAGGACGACAAAGACTGAGAAATAAAAACGTAAATTAGCAACAACAAAAAACGTTGCAGACTAAAGAAACTGGAGGTCACGAAGAGAGATTGGAACAAAACTAGCCTATAATTAATTATAATAGTATGTGGGAAGAAAAGACTGGTCGGAAATCAAATCGAGTTTTTTTTATCTTCCTTCATGAAGCTTATAGGCTATCCTGGCTATCAACAGACCTCTACAAATCCAAAGGTTATACAAATGAAAATGACAAAATTTGGTGGGGCGCGGTGTAGGTCTAGTGCATGGTGGATTCGGTTTGGAGCCGGATGGATGGTTCCAGAATCCAGATGCGAGTCCACCTCAAGACGCCGCGTAGGGACCTTGAGCAAGTCCTTCACTCGCAGTTGCCATAAATAAATAATATTACACGATTTATTTAATCAAAACAGAAAGGTGTGCTGAGTGCATATTTCATTCACTACGGCTGGTTTCTCCAAAGTGCCGACCATAAACCACTTAGCGAAACCAAACTCAGCAGCGAATAAGAAAAAATAGTCGCAGATTAACCCAAATAAAAAACCACTCACTCTTTTAGATACAAACGAGAGAAACATAATAAAAGCATTGTATTTTAGAATCGTGATGGAGAAAAATAGTTCCGGCCACCGTAACCAAAGCAACCTCGGCTTCTTTTTGCACACGGCTTAGACTAAATGGTGCACTTTCGGTCGGAAAACAGGAACAGAGGAAGCTGAAAAATACGAGGAAAAAATGGCCGCTTCGATCAACGCAAACATAATAGTCAATGGCAATGAACTCTATCGGGCATGAGACTGTTAAAAACCTTTTATGACATACGTGTACGATATGTCTTCAGCGTCGAGCATGGACGATGTCATGTCTGATCAAAGACGTCTTGGTTTGCTTACGAATTGTTCTTGTCGTCATGGATGCTGCAAGATAATGTTTAGCCTACTTGAGATGGAAATAATCTCTCAATCATCAGAAAGTAGTTTAGTCTATAGATCTAAGTAGCCTATGTGAAAATCATATGATCTGAAAATAGAGATCTGCGCCGATTTGATGATGTCGGAGGCAGCGCGCCGGTTAACTGCGCGCCGACCAACAAAAATCGTCGGCTTTCCCCGACTTTTTCATATGAAAAGTAATTTTTTAGGTGAAACTGCACAAAAGTTGTGAGAAAAGTCGAAAATTTTGAGAATCTGGACCAAAATAGGGCCTGCAGATTGCCAATTGCCTAACTTCGCTCCTTTGTAGGCCTACACGCAGATATTAATAATATTTAATTTTAGAAAGTTTTATTAGGCCTACCAATCCCACGCATAGATCACGTTCGCACGCTATTTTAAATAGGCCTAATGAAATTACTGCCTGGGAGTTTGATTATGGTGACAACAATGGAATTAGGCCTAGGTGTCAACTTGTCGAAGACTTAAGTAAACAAGTATAAGATGTCTATTTCGAACCGACACAACTTTATCGCGAAATCACGCAAAGCATAAAAATGCAACAAAAAGATATTTATAACTCATCAGCTTGCAATGGTAACCGCGGCGCACCGACAAATTGTCGGCGGCGGCGACGATCAACAAACACCGGCGGAGGACGCCTGCGGCGCGGCCGGTGTCACGATATAAAGTTCCTCCAGATATAAAGGCTTTCCTCTCAAACAGAGTCTCACTGGATGAAACATGAAACTCTGCATTGGAAGACATTTTCTGATGTAAAAGTATAACTAATTTAGCAACGTTTTATGCGACTATAACGGGAGAGGGGGCTTATTTATTTCAGCGACTAAGGAAATATTATCTCCCCATATACTTTATTTGACAATAAATAATTGCAAAGCCCGGGGGGTTGAGAATTTGCTGCGAAGTGAAGTCTCCGGAAGAACTTTTTGGGGAGACCCTGTCACGCGACACCGGCGTAGGCCTAGGCCTATGGATATCTGGCCAAAAAAGCTTTCCTAGTTTCTTAATAATTATTAAAAGCACCTACTAAGCTTACAATAAAATATTGATATCATTAGCCATACGACTAGACCTGGGAGTCGACCCCAATAGCCTAAGTCGACCCCAGTCGACTTGGTCATCCCAAGTCGGGTCGGGTCGTTTCTGCTCACCGCAACTGACCCCAAGTCGAATTTTGTAGAGAGAAGTCACTTGAAGTTGTTTTTACCCCAAGTCGACTTAAACCGACTTGAGACACAAACATAGTTAAATTTTTCACTTCAAACCAATGATCGTGAGACCAGGACAACATTTAAGCAGCTTTTGTAGTGCACTTACAAGAATGAGTGAGGCCTTTGCTAAAGAGAGACTTAGCCTGTACTAGCCTAGTTAGTTAGAGGCCATCGTGCAGGTCTGCCGATCTATTCATTATAATTTGTTATTCTATGCTAAAACTTCACTTAAAATGGTTAAAACAAATTTTACTAAAATATTAGCACATGTGCTTATCAAGAAATGGATAGGCCTATGGCAATGAGCAAATCAGTGAACTTCTAAGACAAAAGTGAATTAAGTGAATTCGGCGCTAAGAAAGCGGGACCTACAAGGCCTAGGCCTATAATAAATCGGTAGTTTAGCGCTACTTTGGTACGCTGCATCTGCGTTGTATGCAAACGGAAAAGCTATTGTATACGGGCCATTTGGACAATGAAAGACTTTACTGTCAGTGAGTAGGCCTACTAGTAGAAGCCTGTTGTAGAATGATGAGCCTGCAATGCTATTTGCTAAGTTGCGGAATGATGTTAGTGGCCGATGAATTATGAAAACAGAATTACAGACGAAGCCTATCATAGCACGGCATTCAGTGCAATCAGTCCGCGGTTTCCCATGCATTTTATCTGAGACCTTAAGCTTGACCTTGCGCGTTTTACAAATTTATTTAATATTAATGTTAATAATAAAAATAATAATAATGGGTGTAATCTGAATAATCACAGGCAATGGGCAAGCTGAAATTCATATAGGCCTGATAATTTGCCGTCGCATTGTCTATGCTAATAGATGGCCCAAAGCTGCAAAGCATCACAAAACTATTCAAACTGAAACATGAACAGCCTGAAATGGGCTTAATAAAACTTAGCAAATGCATTCATCAATTAAGTGTTGAGGCCTCATGAGTCATTACTCATTGGTATGCCTATATGAAATTAATGCTTGCCAGGAAAAATTGGCTTCACTTCTTGCATTAGTAGCCGTACGTAGACCTAGGCTAATGACTATTACCATGTCAGAAGTCGACTTCAAGTCGGAAGTCGGTTGTTTTTCTGCCAAGTCGGGTCAAGTCGTTTTGACTCCAAGAAGTCGACTTTAAGTCGACCTCAAGTCACTTTTGGGCCAAGTGGGGTCAGATTAGCTGACCAAAGTCACTCCCAGGTCTACATACGACCATAGAGAGTTGAGACATCTACTGCTGCTGCTGTATGTATGCATGGGCGTCCGCAGGAATTTTTCTAGGGGGGCGCAAACTTTTAAATAATTGTCACATGGTCTAAATTTAATGGGTGACAGTTTAAATTGAATTTCCATATTACCACGAGAGAATCATATAGCTTACATAAATAAGTTATGCGTCCAAAGAAAGATATAGGCTAAAGGTTCAACTTGTAGAACGAATCGATAATCACATTGAAAATCGTGTTGTAACAATCACAACCAAATAATCTAAATTTATGTGCAACTATGCGAAAAATCCAGAGGGGCGCACTTGCGCCCCCTTGCGCCCCGCTGCGGACGCCCATGTATGTATGTATGCTTACTTTCAGTTCCTCCGCCATTCTCACCTATCACACACCATCACCTTCCTCAGGCTCTTGTATCAATCACACGGTTCACGCCTAGGGGTTTTTCATTTGAAATTGAAATCACACCTCTTCGTGTACTCTTGCCCTGTTTCATCTGATTCGCCCATCTTCCAATTCTCGACCTAGACGACACCCGCTTCAGTAGCTGTCCCGCCCCTCTGACCCTGTGGCAACCGACCTTTGAACTACTCGTATGAACACCCCTTTGCACTCAACGCAGCGCTCGTGAATACGCTGTTGCCCCGCGGTTGGCTTTCGAGTGGCGTTTTTGAAATTTACGGTTAGCCTACGATTTCGATTAGGCCTATTACTAAAATGGAAAATTCAAGGTGACCTCCCTAACTATTTTTAGTTTAACCGAATGTTGAATGCAAATAGGCCTACTAATCCATAGGCCTACAAGATTGCTCCACTTCGCTTGACCTGGATGGGAGTGAGTCTGAGTGAGTCTGACGAGGAGCAGCGCACGCACACACACACACACACACACACACACACACACACACACACACACACACACACACACACACACACACACACACACACACATACACGCGCGCACACGCACGCACGACTTTATAGTAGGCCTACATACATATGCATGTTATGCATATAAATATGTATTGTATAATTATTATTATGGCCTATATCGAAATGATTATTGCAAATGAAATTCAACGGTGTTTGTATGCTGGTTATGTAGGCCTAAAGTACCGTGCGTGGGAGTGGAACTGCTTCGAACAGACGTCTAGAAAGAAAAAAAACAGCCACTGACAGGAAGGGGAGACCAGAGGGGACTGCCGGCTGTTGCCGCCCCCTCTGCCTTTAGGGTTGTTTATGCGCTAATGTTGTTATGTCCAGCGCTGACCTGTTTTTCAGCCACGTACGTTGTAGCCTACATTATTTCATATTATGACGACGGTAGAGGGAGGGATAGTGGAGGAAGGGGGGGAGAGGAAGGGAGGGAAGGAGAGAGGGAAGGAGAGAGGGTGGTCCGTGCGAATCTTTTTCATGCTGAGATCAACGACAGACGAAATTGTTTGTAAGACTACGTCACCGCCTTCTACGGTTTTCTAGCTCCAGGTTATGGAATATCAAATATCAACGCACGTGCCTGTGTAGATACATCTACCTATGCAAATGCGCGAGATACACACACACGCAAGTACCCACATAATTATGCATACATAATATTACATGCACACATACATAAACTACATTACATACATGCATGCATCAATACACAATACATGCATTCAGACATATGTAAATATGGTTCTAGGACAATCACCCCCCGGACAATTACCGGCCCAACCTAACAATTACCACCGGACTACCCCCATGCTGAAAGAACGACCAAACATCAAGTGCATTATATGTAATTATGATTATAGTGCATAATATTCATTCAGTTCCTATAGTACTTAATTCGACAAAATTTAATAGTAATAAAGAAATCTGCAACGAAATGGACTTTAAAAAGTTTGTTATCTAGGCTGTTATTGTCCGAGGGTAATTGTCCGGGGGGGAAGTCAGTGGCGGCGCCAGGGGGGGGGCTAGGGGGGCTAAGCCCCCCTAAACGTGGCTCAGCCCCCCCAAACGAAAAAGCCGAAAATGTCTATAACGCTTTCTTCGCAATGAAAAATAGACAACGACCAACGGCACCGAAATCAACTATGTTATTGTGGCGAAATTCAAAATTGTCCTGGGGATCCAGCCCTTCCCCTCCAGCCCGGATTCAGAACAATCCGGACCTCAGCCCCTTCCTCCCGCTAGTTCGGACTTTCAGCCCTCTCCATCCTCCAGACTGCCACGGACCACAGCCCTCTTCCTCCCGCTAGTTCGGACTTTCAGCCCCCTCCATCCTCCAAACTGCTTCGGACCACAGCCCCCTTCCTCCCGCTAGTTCGGACTTTCAGCCCCCTCCATCCTCCAGACTGTTCCGGACCTCAGCCCCTTCCTCCCGCTAGTTCGGACTTTCAGCCCCCTCCATCCTCCAGACTGCTCCGGACCTCAGCTCCCTTCCTCCCGCTAGTTCGGACTTTCAGCCCCTCCATCCTCCAAACTGCTCCGGACCACAGTCCTCTTCCTCCCGCTAGTTTGGACTTTCTGCCCCTTCACTCCTCCAGACCGGTCCGGGCCTCAGCCCACTTCATTTCGCCAGTTCGGACTTTCAGCCCCTTCCATTCTCCAGACCGGTCCGGACCTCAGCCCACTTCATCTCGCCAGTTCTGACTTTCAGCCCTTCCATCCTCCAGACCGGTCCTAACCTCAGCCCCTCCATCTCGCCAGTTCTGACTTTCAGCCCCTTCTATCCTCCAGACCGGTCCTGACCTCAGCCCCTCCATCTCGCCAGTTTGGAATTTCAGCTCCTTTAACTTTCCTTCCATCCTGCAGACCGGTCCGGACCTCAGCCCCCCTTTCTCCCGCCAGTTCGAAATTCCAGCCTTTACTCCTACAGACCGGTCCGGACCTCAGCCTCCTTCATCCCGCCAGTTCGGAATTCCAGCCCCCAGCTAGTTCTATACAATCACATACGAAATGGGGTTTCAATTAGCAGCAGCACTCATGGAAAGACTTGGGGGAAATGCCATGGGCACGTTCCACAAGTTTGTAGTCAAGCCCGGCCCTAGGGTGTGCGGGGCCCAATGCAGCAAGCGACTCTCTGAAAAGGGTTCTCAATCATAGCATTTGCGAAGTTGATTTCCTGCCAATTAGGCACTGTAAGCTTATACCATAGGCTTTAATATTCTAGAAAACTCGAATTCTACCGTTAGGCATAGCCCAGGGCTGAAAATGGTTTGGGAAAGTTGCCGGGTCTGACTGTGGCGGACGAACCGAAGCCTTTGAGCCGAAAATTTTGTGGCATCTTTTTTGGTCGTTCGCCCAAAATTGTACAAATTTCACCCATTTTTGGTACCTGACGACCTGTTTTTTTTAGTAATTTGCTCATAAAATTTCAAAGTCACATGCGCCATTTTTACCTTTTTATTGTAGCCTATCTGACGACCTGTTTTTTTATTGTTTTTCCAAAAATTGTTAAACTTGCTTCCCGACTGATACCCGGCACCAGCAGGTCACGAAAATAAATGCCGGGTCGCAGACCCTGACAGACCCGTCTCACTTTCAGTCCAGACCTAGCCTACATGTAGGCCTACACTAGTAGGCCTAGTTGTGACTCGCTTTATTTGCAGACTCGCTCTTTTGGAATCTTTTCCAACACACACAATCGCTTTCATTTGGCAAAATGACCTCAGCAAAGCGATTAAAGCTGCCAATATCATCACAGTAAAAATTAAGGTGAGTAGCGCGAGGACCTGAAAGCGCAGGGCCCACGGCGGCTGCAGACTCGCTCGCCTTGCCCTAATGCCGGGCCTGTTTGTGGTTGGGGGACGGAGCCTCGGAGATACTTAAGTGTAGGCCAACCCAAATATTTCATAAATATTTCAGATATATCATTATAAATTGCTACATTTAAGCTTACAGTGTTATCCATTGTTTATCAATGATGAGCAATTTAGTTGAGACGACATCTTAAAATGCTACCCTTGCAGTGAGGAAATTCAAAAATGTAAGCGTGGTGGAGACATATTTTTTATTGAACTCTAAACCAGGTCTTTCAGCAATGAAATTATGAGAAATTTATTGATATAACAGCTTAAAATGTTACCTTTACAGTGTGGAGATTTAAAATTTAAACAACAGGAGGGGCACTTTCTGAAGTCACAAACCACGACTATCAGCGCCAAGACTATGAGGTATTTAGATAAAATGGGGAGGGGTATTTATTGAACTCCTAAACCATGTCTTTCAGCAATGAAAATTATGAGAGATTCTGCTGCGATGACAGTTCAAAATAATACCATAAGAGTACTGATAGGAAATTTGACAGATTTAAGCAATTGAAGGAGACACTTTTGAAGTCGTTTCAGCACTGAACTGATGAGTATTTTCGCTATAATGACAGTCAAAAATGCTACCATTGCAGCGTGGAAATGAAAAAAACCATTTCGATAATGGGGAGGAGCATATCTCCTCCCTCAAAACTCATCTCTCTGCTAGTGGCTCAACACTAGCAGAGGGATGAGTCTGCTGTCCTGGCTCGCAAAGCCCTTCGCTCTGCCTCTAGCAGTAAGCTTTTGGTCCCACGTGTTGAAACATCAACTTGTCAGCGTCGTGCTTTCTCAGTTGTAGGTCCTTTTGTCTGTAATAGTCTCCCGGCCGATGCAGATGCGCTTGCTAAATAGAGTTGACTTATCAGTGTTCTACAAGCTCCTTAAAACTTTTTGTTTCACCGTGGTTGGACTGGGAGCTCTTCTGAGTGGATTTCTTCAAGGGGCGCTATATAAATTCATGAAATGAATGAATGACTAAGCAATGGTTGCAAATTACACAAAAGTATAGGTTAAACATTCACAGAATAAGTTTTTAAAATGAGGAAAACCCACTACATTATGACATGCCCCTAGGGTTTTCCTATGTATACAGTAGGCCTACCCACATGACAGTATACTTATAAACTTGTTAGGCTATAGGCTTAAACTTTTAACTTTTGTGATTATAGTAGCATAAAGATTAAGTCCATTTTTAATTTCTAAGCCATTTTCTTTTACAATAGTATTTTGACATTCTTATAGGCTACTGGTAGTCTGCGACTCTGCAAAACGACTTCTTATAGAAGTTTTCATGATTTTATCGTTCATATAATAGCTGGCAAAAAGAGCATAAAAATGGTTCCAGTTGAGGTCAATAGAGCAAAAAATGCGTTGGCGGCTGGGGCTCCGCCCCAGACCCCGCTGGGGGAGCTTACGACGCTCCCCCAGACCCCCTAGTCAGTATGGGCTTCGTGCCTTTGGCACTCGCAACTTGGCGCCTTCGGCGCTTCGTACAAATTTTTAGTTGGGCTTAGGGCTTCAGCCCCCCCAAACCTGAAATCCTGGCGCCGCCACTGGGGGAAGTAATTGTCCTGTTACATAAAAGGTTCTAGGACAATTACCCCCCCCCCCCCCCCCCATTTCACAAGAGGAGGTTAAAACTCTCTGCGTTTTAAAGCAAGAACTCTAACCATTATAACACAAACAATAAAGAAATCATACATAATTATATTGAAAATTACAATTTAACAAATGAATTAAAATTGACTAGGCCTACATCAATGACTAAAGCAGCAGCAGCATTTAATACAAGACTTCATAAATCAACTGCATCCAGAAAATCAACAATTTCCTGCAATTCGACACAAAAATAACCATTTAAACAAATAATTATAATTAATCGAAGGCTACCCCTGTAACATCGACAAATCAATAAATTTATTTAGTAATTTCACGTAATTCTTGCAAAATTAACTGGACCATTGAATCAGCATCAAGTCACAAAAGTCTGTAAAATCAACTGATTCAAGAGCAGTAACTTCAATCACATTTTTGCATCAACCTATTACTATTTAAATGACTCTTGAAAGGTAAACAATTTCTCATCATTTTCATTGCAAAATTTAAAGTATAAGTGGGTCCATGGAGCAATGGTACATCACTGGCGTGAAGAGCAGAACATCAAGTAGGAAGCAGGTTCTTTTCCCGCTACCTGAGGAAAACTCAGTCACTAGATGGCAATGGAAAAGCGAGTCGTAGGATGTGATGGACGCCTTGCATGGCTGCCATATAAGTTACATTCGATTCCTGTAATAACTTGTGATCATCTGTTCATTTCTGATTGTAATCATACTGTGTTTGTTAGTTTGAAATAATAAATAACATGATTGTTTACTATTGTAATTGAATAAAAAAAGTTTACCCTAATCCTCTGCCTTTCTCAACACACTCCTAGACTAGAAACTGGAGTTAAATTGTGGCAGGTGTCAAAGATGCTGGTTGTTCACATACACACGACAAACATAAACATTCCCATAATGTACAGAATACAAAGAAACTTACATATTGCAATAGAAAATCCTAGCACAACACCAACTATAAACATATTGATCAGCTCATTCTACATATAATTACAATTACTAAGCTTTAACCCTTTAATGCCGGAGGGTATAGGATTTTCCATACCATTTACTACCATCTCGGCATTAAAGGGTTAACTAAGCACCACTATCTGATAACCTAGCATCAATCAAGGACTAAAGGCCTACATTACAGAACTGGTTACTCGTGAAAATACTGTTTACATCTATTTCACTTTCAATCATAGATGTATATAATCCCACTTCAAATTCCATTTAAAATATCAGGGACAATGATTAGAATCGTCAATGGCAACGTTTTAGTTTTAAAATATTTTACTCATTCATTCAATTTGATAAATGCAAGTAACTTAGAATGCTTTTCTTATGTAAACAAGATGTGAAATGTTCCAGAATAATTATCGTTCAAAACTAGGTACACAATTTAATGCATTGAGTTTCCATTTGTGTGTATAAACAGTCTTTGACTACCAATCAATGGTGCTTCTCAATTGTGAACGACTCACTCAAGGTAGACTACCTACACAACAACAATCCTAGAGGACCAAACATAACTGACCTATGTGCATTTCACAGCAAGCACATATGGGTGCCATATAAAATTTTGCCGGAGGGCGAGAGGGTCAAAACACAATGGGCACGGTTAAATTTCTAAAACAAGAGCTTGAAAAATGCAAAGTTGGAAATTACGAACATAGACATCTTTATGGAAATTTCTAAATGTAAATTTCTCAATTCTTCATGTTGGGTATCATCATTGGTGATGCAGTAAAAATAAATCTGTTAAAAAAAGTAATCATTAAAAATAGGTGTCAAATTTTCATCGGGCAAGTGTGGGCGCCCATAAGCACACTATCCAAACTCACAAGCAAAACAAATATTGCACTAAAACGAAAAACTCTCAAGTTGCAATTAATGCAGAGTCAATTAACAGACAAAATTATTAAGACAATCGTCAAAGTTATCAACAACCAATGACTAGTTATATCGGGACTCAAAGCTCAACACTCAAATGTCTTACAATATAAAGACAGCAGTCAAAATTCAGTGTAAGTTAAAACTATGGCAAAAGAGTGAACCTAGTAACCATAGACAGCATAGCAGGTACGGTGACAGAAATTCTAACCCAATCTTTAGAGTTCATGATGTCCAGAATTCAAAAAACAATTGAAATAACAAAACTGCTTATTGTGCAATATTATATTTACATAATTTTTTATACAACTGTGAATTTATTCAGTCAAAATTTAAACAAAAATTATATTTATAAAAGCAACAGTCAAAAACTTTTGATAATTACAAAGTCTTAAAAGTTGCAAGGCCCCTGGGCATCTGCCCCTTTCCCTCCCTTTTGGTGGACATGATGGCAACTGTCACAGTAGTAAACGCTGGATTTATAAAGTGTAACTTTTATCGGTATAATTATATGAATTGAAGACATGATTGTAAAAACACGAGGGGCTTGTAATACCAAGTAAGTCTTGCAGGCTCACAGAACACAGACCCTGTTAACTCTATACCAACTATTATACAGGATTTTCCCTACCATTTACTACACTTTGGTCGGCAAGGGTTAAGCCATGTGGTCCATGCTATGCCTTTAAAGTCGTTCTAAATTTTTTTCAATGATGAAGAAATCTGTAAATACGAGTCAATCGCTTAAGTGACTCCGGATAAATAACAGACGAAAAGACAAAACACGATGAACTGCACTTAACGGAAATCGAAACAAAATATAATAAAGCAACGTAGTTGTAAAGTAATTTATGAATAAACAAAACAAGTAATTCACATAAAATACATTGAACAATAAACATTAATATACATGTTTCAATTGAAGAAAATAACAATTGGATGACATATTTTCAAGAACCAATGCATAAATTGCAGAAACTGATGATACAATAACAAGAATAAACTTCTCAACAATGATCCGCACTGCTTCCACAGCGGTCTCGCAGTCCCTTAACGTAAAGAGCAAACGAATAAACAGAACAAGGACCGACTAGCCGTTCATAAATAACATACCAAAAAAACACAATTATAATTGATTAAAGAACAAAAAACAAACAGAAACAATACTGATGACTAAAATGAAAACCGACGCCATCTCAGGCAAGACCAGACTCCGAAACCGCAGCCAAACCATCGGAATCCACATCACAAAGTTCCTGCTTTATGACGACATTCGGGTATGTCGCACCGTCCGACTCGCATATCGAAACGGAAATGACATTCCCCATCATCAGCTCGTCAGTGTCGAGGTCTAACCCCAAACAGTCTCCACCCACCATACCGACCGCCCCATTTTCCCGACACCCCGCCCCATTTTCCCGACACCCCACCCTATTTTCCCGACACCCCGCCCGGATCCTCGACTTCCTTATATTGCTCAGCACAACCTTCAATTCGGGACAACCGACCCCGTTGTCCGTTCTCGACTCTCGACTTCGTCTCAACAATGCGTCCTGCTCCGAGTCGGAATTCCCCATCGACACGACTTCGACTTTCCGTTCCGACTCGCCGTCGCAACCCAACGTGAAGTCGTAGTCATCAGTGTCGTCGCTTTTCTCGTCGTCCTTCTCGCGCTTCACACCGTCTTGCAACGGTTGCAAGTCGCTGAGCAACTCCAAGCGACAACGATGTCGTCGAATGCTTGACTTGCATCGAAACGAGACTCCGCACTGGTTGCAAGTCAGTCGAACGCCGGTGTGGATGCCTTCGTGGTATTGCAACGAGTTGATGTACTTGAAAGTCTTCTCGCAGACGCTGCATTTGTAGCGACGCTCGTCGGAGTGGATTCGCTCGTGACGTTTGAGGTTCGAGAACTGGTTGAACTTCTGGCCGCAAGTCGAACAGCGGAACGGTTTCGCAAACGTGTGCAGCACCTGGAAAGGAAATTCATGCTCTGTTTTAAAATTGACTTTACTCTATTTTTAATTTTCACTTTACCCTCTTTTTAATTTTCTATCCATCTAACTATCCATCCGTCTATCCATCTAACTATCTATCTATGTCTATCTGTCAATGGAATTTATATAACATCCCTTCAATAACTAGTCAGAGATGCTCCCAACTCAGACATGGGCAAAGAGGAAAGTCTTGAGCAGTTTATAAAAGAGCTAGACAGGTACCGCGGCAGAGAACACAAGTCAGAGGGGAGGCTGTTCTAAACAGCATGGGTCCCACTATCAAGAAAACTATAAATTCTAAGTATATGTAAATGTATTCCTGTATGTACTAAGTATGCATTTCACAGTGAAACAGGACAGCACCTGGTGGTTGTAAATGTAACTTTTGTAATGAAACAGTATCAGTACCTGTTGTTTGCTAACATACTTATCATTACGAAACTGGACCAGTACCTGGTAGTTGCTACTTAGGTACTTTCATTGTGAAACAGGAAAGCACCTGGTGGTTGTAGATGTAACTTTTGCAATGAAACAGTATCAGTACCTGTTGTTTGCTAACATACTTATCATTACGAAACTGGACCAGTACCTGGTAGTTGCTACTTAGGTACTTTCATTGTGAAACAGGACAAGTACCTGGTGGTTGCTAAGGTACTTTTTCGTTGTGAACCACTTGTAGCAGATTTTGCACTGGTACTGTTTGATTCCAGTATGGCTCCGCAGGTGATGATCGAGGGTGTGCTTGCTGCGGAACGCTTTAGGGCAAAGGTCGCATCGCCATGGCCGCACGTCACCATGGATACGCTCGTGCTGCTTGAGGTTCCAGCCTTGAACAAAAGTCTTTCCGCATTGCTTGCACCGATACTTTCGTTCACCTGTGTGCGTTCGCTCGTGACGACGAAAATCTGACGATGTCTTGAATTGCTTGTTACACACCTCGCACAGGTATGGTTTCTCACCTGGAAATGAAATTATCGTTATTATTATTACACTTTATTGTCATAAATTAAGAATTTTTTATATTTTATCACTCTATTGTTTCTCACCAGGATTTGACTTCATTATAAAATAATTTTCATTGTCTGATTGCTTTATTATTATTATAATTCTATAATGCTTACTGTTATATTATGTCATATTACTTTATTGCTATTATATGTCAATAGTATTCTATGATATTTCGTTATAATAATTTCATAATTTTTTTATTAATTGATAAGCATATTGTCGTAACTACATAATTGCTACAAGTTTATTAGAACTTTAAAATACATGCAAGGTCACAGAGAAATGTGAATCTGAGGACAAGATGCAGAGAGATACATGTGCTTGAAAGTCAAAAAGAAATTTCATGAGTTTGAGCCGCTCTTTGAAGGAAGAATATGAAGCTGAGCTATGAAGCTAGAGCTGAAGCCGATTCCATTTCCTGGATGCAGTGTAGTGTGGTCCTTAGCTCCATGTAAAAATATTTTTGTGGGAATTTTAAACGAGGCACCCTCCTAACTTATTCCATTAGGTTGAAAAATATTAACACTGAAAATTTTGAAGGACTTTTTGAGTTTTAGGGGTTGCTACCGGACTTAACATATATCAATGTAAAGACACAGGCGAAGCATGGAATATCGTATATTGTATACTATTACCAGTGTGTGGTTGAATGCACAAATTAAAATAGATTCTGGTGGGCAGTGGACCATGTTGGGTGTGGACTAGTGGGCTGTGGACTGGTTTACTATTTGGGTCAAAACACATACAAACGGGCATAAAAATGTTTTTCCAGTTAATATTTCCATTATTGCATCAGAGCCTTTTTCCGACGATAGGTTTATTTCTTCACAACCAATAGCGGACTCTGCTTCTGATTCTCATTATTTGTGTGAAGCTTGTTAGGCTGTACTTGTTCATGAGTGCCGGTCCACACTCTGTTATGTCATTCACAACTTTCACTGAGCTCGCGGTGGCCTTACCTAACTTGAAGTTCTCATCGTTTGACCATGTATCAACGTGTTGTTGGAGAAAACCTGCTGTAATGCTGAAAAATCTTGTGTTTTCCGTGACAAAATCTTTCAGTTGCATTGAGCTTTTTTCTAGTGGATGTTCAAGCCAAGTTTTGTCCAGAGTAGTAACCTTTTGGCATTTGGTATAAATGGAAGCCCCATAATCTTCTTCTTTAGTTCTCTGCCGTCAGGCAGGTTCATATGTCCAATGACGCCATGCACATCTGTTCTGTGCATCTCTCTTTAGCCCTCTGTAACCATACATTGTCATCATCCAGTCCAGCAGCATTGTTCTTGGTCTTCCTCTTGACTTTTCCCCGCCATTCTTCCTTCGATGTCTCTTACTTTGGTGTCACTCCTCATGATGTGGCCAATCCTGTTTCACCATAATCAAAGCTGGTCGACTGCACAGTGTAAGAATTGTGAAAAAATAACTTTGGGGAGGTGTTGGACCATTATCCACTTGGAATTGGTGTGTGAAAAACAGACTTTACTATGGGGCTCTAATAAAGACTGGAAGGTTGAAACCCCCAAACCTCTCGGCAATTTTCACCCTGGGTCGACACCCACTCCAGAAATGAGGACAGGAAGACGGTCTACTATTTCTTTGCTGCAGATGTCTTCCAACAACTTCCCATTCCAGTGAATTGTTAGAAGAACTCCTGGTTGAGATTCAGCTTTCAAGTTTTCAGCAATTTTCTGCCGACTCTTTATACGTTGCTTACGAATTGAAAAGCAATTGAGATTGAACTTCTGTGTGATTATTGCCAAGACATTGCAGTGTGAAAGAGAGTAAGCATACAAGTGTTGATTTTCTATTACTCACTTTCCCCATGGCATTGTCAAGACTTAGACCTAATGCCAACTTTGTGTTACCTTTTAAAATAGAGAGATTATGCAATATACTGATATACATGACAAATCAAAATGAAGCGAAATTGCCGCCAAAACATGCAATGGCTGTTAAAGGAACGTAATGCGTTATAGAATTTTTTAAAAATAAAATAAGTAAGTAAGTGACAATTATGATGTTGGGGGATGTTAATAAAATATGCAAGCAGTTGTCTATCAAATTCTATCATAGCCATTTACATGGTTGGAAAGCATATTAATGAAAATTAAGCATATTGTACCACAAAGCCTAAATTAATTCTAAGCTTGAACTTTAACCTCTGGTAGCGACCCCTAGATGTCCTTGGATTATTTCCAAAAAATTTCTCAATTTTTTTCTCATCAATAGAAACCAACTTTGAGGGTGCCCCGTTATAAAATCAGACTTTTAAAAATAAGGACCACACTAATGCAGTGGCATGGAATTCATGCGAGCAAAAAACTGTTCTGCATCGGGGCTCAGCACAAAAATCCGTACTCGGTGAGCGCAAAAAATGACAAGGATTGTAAGGAGTTAGTAGTGACTGAAGGTAGGGAGGTGTTTTGGTCGTGAAGGATTTGTAGTTCAAACAGGCCATTTTAATTTTTATCCTGAACTGAACAGGGAGCCAATGTAGCTAATGGAGTACGACAGAGGAACATGCTCGTAACGGGACACGCAGCAACACGCGAGCTGAGGAACTTTGGATGCATCGCAGCCTTTTAAGCTCAACGTCTGAATTAGCAAAATCAAGACAAGAGAGCAGGCAATGGTTTGTGACATATTCGCAGTCAGGGCCGACCTGATTCGAAGTAGTAGTTATCAACCATCAATTTTTAACAGTCCAACTTAAAGCTATGAAACTTTTTCCAAAACAACCTACCTGTGTGTTTGAGCATGTGAAGTTTGAGACTTGACAAATCGCGATATTTCACGCCGCACGTTTTGCAGACGTACGGCATGGCACCAGTGTGAACACGACGGTGACGACTCAGGTTGGCCGAGTTGGTGTAAACCTTGTCACACTCCTCACATTTGAATATGCGCTCACCTGAAGAATAACACCAGCCCATGTACTAAGAGTTGTAATTGTAATTATGAATTTATATAGCGCCACTTCAAGGTAAATCTCTCAGAGGCGCTCCCAACCTGTCAGCACCATGTCACGAATCATTTTAAAATGCTTGACGAAAAAAAGTTATTTAAAAACTTTGTTAACAGACCAATGCACACAATCAAGTATTACACGACGGAATTCATGGAGTAACAGGGAATGAAAAACTCCATGGGAGCTAGGTCCCACTAAATGGTGACACCCTATCTTCAAATACCAGCACACCAGTGGGAAGAATACAGGCACATAAGACATTCATAATGACTTAACTGCTTCTAGTGACAGACAGAAGTAGAATAATTTGATGGCACAGTCTACTCTAGATCAGAGGTTCTCAAACTGTGGTACGCGTACCCCAAGGGGTACGCCAGCCGCCGGTAAGGGGTACGCGAAAATTTCCAGAAATATAAATTTTTCTTTGAGTTTATGGACTTTGTGTCCATTTTTCCTTGATTAGCAATGATTTTTAACGTTGCTTCAAGTAACAGCATCGTCATTTCTTTCTTTTACAACGTGTGATTATAGACTCACATACTAAGCTTAGCCTAAGCTTATTTTATAGTGCATGCAACATGTTTATGTTTAGGCCTGTCACTATAAATTTGAAACAAAATAATGTATAATTGGTTGAAAGAACCAAAGCCAGAAATTCTCAGCGCATGCAATGAGCGCAGGCTAGTAGGCCTATAGATCTCAATAAGGATAGCTGAATTGTTCTAAGGATTAATTTCTGGTCGAGCTTTAAAATTTGTGATTCCTTTCAGCACGTCATAAAAAACTAGTTTTTGAACTGTATATTCTTGCTATCAAAAATAAATATTGGCTAAATTTGAGTTTGAAATTGACAAATATTAAACCAGGTAATTTTTTTAATCTGTGCTAGTCAAACAAGCACGCAGCAATATAACGCTAGACTATAGGTTAGCTCTTTCTTACAGGGATTATAGACCAATCTCCCCTTTTGTTGATATGATTGCATCATTTGCATGATTAAAACTTTGTATATTTTCAATTTTGCTCCCTGTAAGGGCCTGTATGTAGGCTATACGACTCTAATAGGCCACACCATTCAATGATTAAATGACTTTTTAGTTGTCACTGCAAAGGTGACTAGGCAATGGCATCTTGTTTCTGATCTGACTTTGCTGGGGGGTACGCCACCATTCGATTTTTATGCTTGGGGGTACAATAAAAATAAAGTTTGAGAACCCCTGCTCTAGATGCTATGTAAATATCTGTCCCTTCAGATGTTTCATCTCGCGGGGCCTTGCGCACTGGGAGCACCTCTGAACAATTCACCCTACTAGAGGCGCTTCATAAATTTATGCTTAAATACAATGCAACATCTATAAATGTCTGTCCGTCTAAACAATTAAACAACAATTCTGCAGGTACTCTGGCAGTGCCAGTCACAGGCCTGCAAAGAAGAGGAGGGTGATGCCAACAACCTCTGTTAAAACAGCGTTGTTAAACAATGAAACAAATCTGTTTGAAAATCAATCAATCAATCAATTAATCAATCAAAATATGTTTCTGGCCATGAATTACAAAACTACATCGACAAATATGAATAACAATGCATTTTGACATAGACAAAAGGGAGGCGCTGAAGCAAGATAGAGAACAAAAGAGACATGTGTGGTCATTACCCGTGTGGACGACGGAATGCGTCCTAAGAGACGCCAAATCAATGAATCCTTTCCCACAGATCGGACACTCAAACGGTCGGATACCTGTAACGAAAAAAAATCAACAATTCAACCTTTTTTTTTCAAAACATTATGCTGGCAGTTTGCTACAGTTAACTAAATGACCAAACTGGTTAAAGAATCTTTTACATGGGTGTTTAGTGTTTACATTGTGATGTGTATGGTTCCTGCCCAGAACCTTCTAAATGCATTGTAATATTATAATGGACCAAAGGATATTCTTGGTATCAACATGCACAATAAATTATCTATGAATAAATCACTTTTTCATTGATCCCAGATAATTTCACATATATTGTACTAATTGTAGTATGCATATATATTTATGCAAGTATGTATTTATTATTATTTTTCCCACAAACGTTTGAAAATTATTCTTGCTTGTTGTTCAGTGATGTCAGGTCGGGAGTGCCTCTGAACAGTTTCTCTTGAAGAGGCGCTATATAAATTTATGACTACGATTAATACAAGGAACCATGACAAAACAATGTCAGATAAACTCTTCTTCATTCCCACTCACCCTGGTGAGCTCTCTGATGCCTGCGGAGAGATGATGCGGCCGTGAAGCACTTGTCGCAGTCATGACACATGAACTTTCCAGTTCCAGTGTGAATCGTCGTGTGATACTCGAGGTGGATTCGTTTGTTCGTCGAATACGGACAATCCGTACATCGGAACTTCTTTAGTTCACCTGAATAATCATAATAATAATAATCATCATCATCATCACAATCCGTACATCGGAACTTCTTTAGTTCACCTGAAAGCGTCATTCCGGTTACACAATCTGGTCATCATTTTTATCGTCTTGCCACTGTCACCATCATCTCATGCAACTTCATTATCGGTAAATAAAATTGTTTATACATCATCATAACATAACATAACATTTTTATTCGGCAACCAACAACTTTACAGATACTGTAATTCTACATCATATAAGTCTTATGTTGGATCGCCCAGGAGACCCAAAAGGGGCCAAGGTCCCGCTCGCCAGGGCCACCTGAGAGAATTGGTTTAGAAATATTCAGCACGGCCGACTGGAAAATAAAGCAGCTTTATGAACAAAATATCTTAACTAGCATACTAATACAAAACAAAAGGTGAGTTCTAAAAGTGGAATAAAGTCAGTGCAGTCATATACACGAAAAACAAGTGCACACTCCCGTATGAAGGTGAATTAACAGTAATTCCCCAGATTGGTAGAGGTCTACATTCCTTGTTGGATGAAGGTAGAAAGCTCCCGTTTGAATAGACGAAGAGACGGCAGGGAGCGAATATCAAGAGGAATACTATTCCATGTTCTTGGTCCAATACATTTAATAGATGCAAGCCTTGTGTTAGTGCGGGCAAAGGGAATATAGAAATGGTTAGTATTTCTCAAGCCACGCTTTTGAATATCAATTCTGAATTTGAAGTAATCTTTATAAGTAGCTGGTAATTGATTATGGATATATCGATACATAAATATTCCAATTTGTAATTGCCTTATTTGCTCTGGTTGCAGTATTTTTAGACCTAAAAATTCTGCTTTCGTGTGGGCTCTATAGGGGATTTTTGCAACAAATCGTATTGCTCTTTTTTGGAGGACAAGAATTTTCGAGAGGTTTGACTTATATGCAGAAGCCCAAACAATGTTACAGTAAGATATGTATGGATGTATGAGTGTATAATAGAGTGAGGTTCTGGTCTGTGGTGGGAGAATTCTGGATATGCGTGATAAAATTCCTAGGTTTTTTGCTATTTTTGTTGCGATATTCGACACGTGTTCCTTCCAGGACAGGTGTTGATCTACGTAAACTCCTAAAAATTTTGATGATTCCACTAGAGTGATAGGAGTACCGAAAATACATAAATTAGGATAAGACGTTGGAAGTGCTTTTTTATGTGATCTAAAGATGATGTAATTAGTTTTATCGAGATTGAGGGTTAACTTATTAGAGCGAAACCATTCTGCTATATTTTCTAGGTCGGAGTTAGTACGATTAATTAATACTTCAAGTGATGAATGAGAGTTAAAAATATTAGTGTCGTCTGCAAACAATAGAAAAAATAGATCAGGAGCTACACTAGGCAGGTCGTTTATGTATAAGATAAACAGCAGTGGGCCAAGGATAGAGCCTTGTGGAACTCCGTAATTAATTTCTTTTAAAGGTGATTTACTACCATTGCAGCTAACTAGCTGCATTCTGTTTTCTAAATAACTTTCAAACCATTTTAGCTGGGTGTTTCGAATGCCATAGATGGACAGCTTTTTTAGCAGTATGCCATGGTTGATGGTATCAAAGGCTTTAGCCAAGTCTAGAAAAATTCCTATGGAGAATTGATTTTTATCCATAGCATCAGAAATTTTGTCTTGCATATTTATTAAGGGCATGAATGTAGAATGGCCAGCTTGAAAGCCATGTTGAGAGGCGAAGAGAATGTTGGTTTTTGAAATATACTTATTGAGGCGCTCATGCATGACCTTTTCAAAAAATTTTGAGAAAAAAGGAAGAACAGATATAGGGCGATAGTTGCAAGCTTCGTCTCTCGGCCCTTTTTTGAAAATTGGAACAACCTTAGCTAATTTCAGAGATTGTGGGTATATTCCAGTTTTAAAGGAACAGTTTATAATTTCTACTAGTGGATGAAGGATATTGGGTAGGCTTGGCAGAGCTATAGCAGGATCTATGTCATCAACTCCTTTGGCATGAGATGGATGAATAGTATGGCTTAGTAGGATCAGCTCCTCCTTTGAGACTTCTGTGAGTCCAAAGGAATCCACTTTTGAGGGAATCATATATTGCTCAAAAGTAGAGTTGGAATTTGGAATATTTTTAGCCAAGGAATGTGCAATGCCTGTAAAGTAATTATTGAGTTCCGTCGCAATTTTTATCGGGTCTGTAGTAGAGATGTTATTTACTTTTAGCGATAAAATATCTCTGTCTCCCCCATTTGTGGTCCCTATCAAATGTTTTAAGATTTTCCAGGTTTCTTTGAGGTTATTGCTATGTCTACAAAATTCGGCTGCGTAAAAATTTGATTCAGCCTGTATACGGATTGATTTAAACTTGTTCCTATAGGATACAAATGCGTTTTTGTTTTGCGGGGTTGGGTTTTTGATAAATTTTCGATACAGTCTGGATTTCTTTTTACATGAGTTAAGTAGACCTTGTGACATCCATGGGTTTTTGGGAGAATTTCTTCTGGTAGTTTTATTTTGACACATTGGAAATGCTTTATCGTATTCCTGCTTAAACTCATTGAGGAAAGTATCATAAGCCTTATTCGTATCCAGATCCCGACAGGCAACTAAAACTGGCGACCAGTTGATTTTTGCTACTGAGTCCTGGAAAGCGGTTAAGGATTCCTGGGTAATCAACCTGTGGGTTCGAGTTTGGGGCTTGCTTGGGAGTTTTAGTTTATATTCAAACTGAGCCAAAATAGGAAGATGGTCGGATATGTCGCTAATTACAATTGAGGAACAAGATAATTTAGGCCATGCATTGGTATAAATATTGTCAATTAGAGTGGCGGAATGATCCGTAATTCTGGTTGGTTTGGTTATTATTGGGAGGAAATGGTGCGATAACATACAGTTATACAGGCCCTCAGTGGGTTTGTGGAGATTGACTTTTAATAGGTCAGCATTGAAGTCTCCGACGATGAACAAATCCTTAGATTTCTTAGATATTTTACTTATGACAGGTTCTATCTCAGTGGTAAAGTCATCTAAGTTTTGATCAGGAGGTCTGTATATTACGCCTATTATCGACGATCCTCGGTTTAGTGGTACACGGATAAATAATCCTTCAAACGAACGGGAGGAAGAAGCTTCCCATAGATCTGTAAGGACCTCAAAGGAAGCTTCCTGTTTTATTAAGAACCCCACACCACCACCCCCCCTCTCATCGCCTCTAGATATACCTATAAATCGATAGCCTGGCACATTAATTAGATCGTCTTGGTTTTCCGTTAACCAGGTCTCCGTGAGAGCCAGCACGGTGACAGGTAAAAGTGACAACAGGTCTTTTATTTCATTTAGTTTGTTTAATATGCTACGGACATTCAAGTGCATTATAGAGAGGAGTGTAGATGAGTGGGTATATTGGGTCGACAGGGTGTGTGGTATGGAATAGGTAGAGTTATACGTTAGGTCATTGAAGAAGTTGCAGTCAGGGTCAATGTCTGGGCAATTCAGAAGAGATCGGCTATCAGCTTCGTCAGTTAAGAGTTCAAAGGTCTTAATAGGGTTCATAGAGGGAGCGGTAGCGTAGGTTATGGATTGATCTACCGTATCACCCGAGCAAGAAAAGAATTGGCTGTGGTCTAAAGTAGTCGTGAGGGGAGTGGGACTATTCTCGTTATTCATGTATACTGGGAGTGTGCACAAAAAAAACTACAATCAAAACTAACAAACGAAAAAAAAACAAGCCTACCTTATCTAACCAGAGACAAGGTGGCCGATCACGACCAAACGCGTAAAACAGTATACAAAAGCAGCAAATATACTATAGGCCACCAAATCAAATATCAGTGATCATAGAGGTCGTCATCCTTAGGCCTATTAGGCCTACTCAAATAATGCACATGATGCATAATGAACCGAGGCCCGCAGGTAATCAACAAACCAATAATGCATGTCTGTAAGATAGAACTAAATTCAAACCAAAATAGATCCAATTGCGAATCAAAACTTAAACCAAAAACGTTTAAACCAAGGAAGGACAAGCAGCACAATCCGAGCTTATAAATGTGTCAATCATTCGTCCAAGACACCATGTAGGACCCGTAGGCCTATAATTGTATTTAGATATCGCTTATACTGACATATGGCAATACTAATTCGGTATAGCTTAAGCAATGTTATTATACAGGCAGATCCGGAATGGCAATTTTTAAGATCAAGTCACATAATTATAGGTTACAGTAAAACCATTGCAAGTCATCTTTGATTGCTATCCTTAAATAATGGGTTAGTTAAGTGCAAGGAGAGTTAGGATTAACCTATATATTGACACTTTACAGTCTACGAGATAATCAAGTAAGCTAGCAGTGTGCCTAATTTGACGAGATTTACATACATTCTTATAAGTCAATAAATCACTAATTGGACGAGTTTCATTATGATGCCATCAGTTCCATAGGCTGTAGATGAATAGTTTGATAGATCTACATGCAGAGAAAGAACAGAAGGCAATGTAGATTACCATAGACTGGTTTGTAAACAGTACATACGGATTCGATTGATTGATGGTGATGATGGAGAGAGAAGTGGATTACGTTCCCTCAGGCCATTGGATGAGATGAGGAGACTGGCAAAGAGCGACGATTGTCTATTCGAATCCCTCTAGTTCGGTCAGAGAGGAAATTCTCATCGGTTTTTCCGTTACAGATTCTGATTTCTTGCAGAAGACTTTCCCGCCAATCGTCCAGGATGAGTTGAGTTTGTGAGTCTTAACGAGATGTCTTGCTCTGGCGTAGATCTGGGAGTTAGTCCTGGTGAGGTGTTCAGAAATGTAGATTCCAGTGGATCCAGAGGTGCGCTTTTCCCGGAGGGTCTTCCTGGCAAAGAGGACCATGTCTCTCACTCGCCTTGTTGAGAAGCCCACCACCAGAGGCCGGTGCTTTGCTTTCCCCTGGGAGGGGATCCGAAATGCAAAGGAGATGTCACTTACGCCGACTTGGAGGTTCATAGTGTTGCTGCAGAGATAGAGAACCTCTTGGATGTTTGATCCAGACATACCGGTAGATGATCCGCTCTGGGTTGAACCAGCGTAGCCTGCAGGTGAAGCTTCTTCGAGGCCATGGATGACGACGTTGTTAAGTCTAGAGATGTTTTCCATTTCCTCGACCTTGCCACGGAGGAGTAAGTTTTCAGCTTCGAGCGAGGATAGGCGATGATTTTGTTCTTTTAGCTCGTCTGCGAGAACTTCTCGAGTCACCTTCTCTACGACTTTTTCGAGGTTTGCCGTATATTTCGCCAAAACTCTTTCCACAATGTCCTCGATTAATGGGGTCATACCGGATTTTAGCGTATCCATTACGTGTTGGTCTTGCAGCATGTCTATCAGGTCGTCAGTTTTAAATCCTTTTTTCGACATTTTACGCAAATATTTGATGAACGAAAGAAGTGACGAACTAATCCTCACGTATATGGTAACGAATGTTGTTTTTGTTAGACAACGACGGCTACTTTAAGAGGTTTAAAACTTTAAATTTTCGCGCTGGTCGTAATTCAGCCACCCACTTAGCCGGCCATCATGATTATCATCACACACAGACCAAGATTTTAAGACATCAAAAGTCATTTCACTTGTGTAAATTATATTTGCAGTACTTATATACTTTGTGAACAACCATTAAAATGGTGTCAAGTTTTGGAAGCAATATAAGTGTATGTATGTATGTTTGTAAGTGCACTTGTTATAGCGCCCCTTCAATCTTTCTCTACTCAGAGGCACTCCCGAATGCAGAGCGGACACTGCATCGCAGTTTCACGCCGAAGCGCTGAGCAATTGTAAGTGAAGGACTTGCCCAAGGTCCTTACGCGGCGAGGTGGATTCAAACCTCGAACCTTCCGGCTCCAAGGCAACGACGCCACCACTACAGCACCACACCCCTCATCATCATCATCATGAATCATCATCATGAGTCATCATCAATCAATCAAACAATCAATCAATCAATCATCATTGCCCTTCTTCTCTTTCTGTTACTCCTCATCACTCTCGTCTTAACAATGAATGCTGAAGTCCTAATGGATCCTGTGTAGCTTGGCTCATAAAACAATACTACTAAAACAATACTACTAAAACAATACTACTAAAACAATACTACTAAAACAATACTACTAAAACAATACTACTAAAACAATACTACTAAAACAATACTACTAAAACAATACTACTAAAACAATACAAATAAAACAAAACTACTAAAACAATGCTTTAATACTTACTAGACTTCCATCTCTTCTTCGCAACCTTCACCCTCATCTTCGACGGAATCTTCGAAAGCACAGTTCCCTCGTCTCCTCCATCATCATCATCACGTTCATCCTCTTTCTTCACTCTCACCTCAACTGCATCCTTCTCCAAAACACAACCATCCAGCAGTTGACCATCAGCAACACTTTCACTTTTTTCCGTTTTCATCTCCATCGGAAATTCCGATGGAAAATTCTTCGTTTTTCCAGCTCGAAGCTTTCGGTGATTCAAGTCGCCTTCGCCGCCATTTTCCAGCGTCTTCCGGCTTCTTGCGACTTTCTGTTTTTTCCGCTTCACTTTGGGTTTTCCCACCTCCACAGCTGCACATAATTTTCTCTTCTGATCCTTTCCTCTCAGCGATTTCTTCTCTCCATTTATGGCCGAACGAATCAACGCTGTCGAAGTCTTGCTCGAAGTCGCCGAAGTCGGGGTCGACGTCGCCGTAGTCTTGCTCGAATTCGCCGAAGTCGGGGTCAACATCGTCGAAGTCTTGCTCGAAGTCGTCGAAGTCTTGCTCAATGTCGTCGAAGTCTTGCTTGACATCGTCGAAGTTTTGCTCAACGTTGTCGAAGTCTTGTTCAACGTCATCAAAGTCTTGCTCGACATCGATCGAAGTCGAGACGACTTAACCAGTGAATTTAAAGAAGACGTATCAGATTTAACGATTTGTTCCAGTGAGTCTTGATTTTTGCTGTCCGTGTCGAATGGGAAACCAGTGCAAGTGTCTGCCAACTTCTCGTCATCCGCAGATGGAAGATCATCTCGACCGCAGACCTCCAGAATTGTCCAAGCAGATTCGACTGGTTCTTGTTTGATGTCTAGACAGCAACAAAGTAACATGGTTTGTCTAATCATGAAAATCCGTTATCACCATCGCCATCATCACTATACTAATCTATTTAATCAGTGCCTCTAAGTAGGCCTAACAAAAAAAATGTTGTGTTTCCGGTAACAGAGCCAAAAAAAATTGGGTAGGTAGGTCGGAAAATATTGTTATTTTGGTAAAATATTTTTATGCAGTGACTATCCGAAAAAGTATACCCAACTAGTCTTTTTTGCACACTGCAACAAAGTACGTGTTCTAAGCAAGTATAAACTGCCTATTTCCCGACTGTCTGCACCTAAAACTGCTTTAGAAACAGTCCTATTAATTTCATTTTGTTGACATCTTTTCTGTTATGTCAATACAAATGTGTTTTTTTTAAAGTTAAACAAAAATTAAATTTTTTTTTATTTTTTTTTATTAACAATTTTTTTTATAATTTTTTTACAAAAATATTTGGGTCGCGGCCGTAAAAATGGGTCGGTCAGGTTACCGGAAACACAACATTTTTTTACGCCGTACGGTAATTGCGAGCGAAGGTCTTGTTGCTCAAGGCCCAACACAGTAACCTCCTCAGGGGTGGCTTGAACCCTAACCCCCACACTGCAAGGTAAGTACTTACCAATCGATTACTGCGTCCAATAAAATGTACATGAACTAGTCAAAAGGTAAAGAGAAAGAATCGAGCAGGCTTACCCTGATTGCCAACGTGACTGCCATTGTTCGCATGGTGGTGGGGGTTCTGTGTTACCCCCTGCCAGATGTAGGCAGCCCCATCAGAGCTGGCATCACACGGTACAAACCGCACAGAAACAACCCTGCAATTAAAATTATAATCATAGCTTCAAAAAGTGATCCAGAAATGGCAATCATGTGTATGCGTCATTTCAGTTTTTAAGTTCCTCTCTTCTTAATATACCATAACGTGATCCGCATTACTATGACATCATCTCATCATTTTCAGGTCATCTCTACAACTATTTGCATATCATCTCAATATTTAGATATCATTCAAAATACGGATGTCATCACAATAATTTATTTAGTTATCATCTAACTATTTGGATGCTATTCCAATATTAAGTTGTCATCTCAATATTTCAATGTAATCTCAATATTCAAGGAGCCATCCTTAATCCGAACCATCACCGCTACACGATTCTTTCGTACACAGAATCTTAGAGTCGTTGATTAGCCGTACCGTCCACAGGTCATCTTGTTGACCGCTTGGTTGATGATCTCTTGTATGATGACCAATCCATCCATCTGACAATCCTTTGGAAGACAATCGAAGATGGACACGACAATGGTTGCCTAGCAACAGAAACAAAGACAAAGATTGGTTAGAGCGATTGGTCTGCTACACAAAGGGTAGGGGTTCGACTTCGCTTTATATGGCCATTGTGTGGGAGCGTTTAGGAAGTCCTTCACTCGTAATTGCATCACACAGTCAATGTTTTATGTCAAATGGCCATGTGTTAGTACACTCATTGATGCCTGCACATAGGGCAAGAGTTCTAGGACAACAGCCCCCTCCCTGGAAAATGACACCTTTTAAACTACCACGTTGCGGTTCTTAACAAATTCTTCAAGGGACACTATATACAAACAAACATAGAATGAAAGAACACAGCAAACTGTGAGTGCAGATCAGAAGATCAACCATCATGGGATGCTGTAATGGATGCATTGGCAGTGCTCAACTGTGAGGAAGCTTCAAAAATAAAGGCCTGCATAAAATGTGCAATTACAGTTCGTTGAAACAACCCCTGTTGTGGGGCACGGTGGTGTAGTGGTGGCATCGTTGCCTTGGAGCCGGAAGGCTCGAGGTTCGAATCCACCTTGCCGCGTAAGGACCTTGGGCAAGTCCTTCACTCACAATTGCTCAGCGCTTCGGTGTGAAACTATGATGCAGTGTCCGCTCTGCATTCAGGAGTGCCTCTGAGTAGCGAGAGCCTGAAGGGGTGCTATAACAAGTGCACATACAAACAAACAAATTAATCTCATATTTATTAGCATCTTACCTTTTCTCTCAAATCGTCCAGCATTGGATGTCGGACAGCAGCAGCCACCACGCACTCATCCTTAACACTGTCCATCGTGGCCATCACCTTTGGTTCATCGCTGATCGAAGCAAACCATCTTCAGGAGCTCATACACAGTTTCTATGTCCATGAGCGCTTCCTACAGTGCATTCAAATGGTTAACAGCTGGTTCATACAGGAATAAACACACCCTTTTGCAAAAATGTTATTACACACACACACACACACACACATATATATATATATATATATATATATATATATATATTGCAACTTATTGCATTATAATGAAAGATATGACAGATGGACAGATCTAGCTCTTTCTGCGATCATGTACTATCAGGGGACGAAAATTACACAGTGTCTTTTGCAGTGCCGTCAGCGTTGTCATTGCACGTCTTTTTCGTCAGTGTTGGTTAGGTTCAAGTTAGGCATCGTGAGGGTCAGTTAGGGTTAGTGTTAGGGTTAGTTTAGCCATTAGAAACTCGGGTGGATTGATGGCAAAAGACACTGTGTATTTTCGTCCCCCTGATAGTACATGATAGCCGAATTTTGTTTAAGGCAAGGAGAAAGTTTTTACTGATTCATAAAGCTAACACTGTGGACAGTCCGAGACAGTATGAGAGATGAAATTATAGTTATGTTTCGTAGGCAGTATTGGATAACATCACTATCATTACGTTTATTATTATAATTATTATTATCAGTACTACTGTACTACTATTATTACTATTATGGTATCTGGCTATTTGTAAAGCGCCTTTAAGGAACCTAAAGAACAGCCAGAACACCATACGACAGAAAAGGAACTCGTGGATCACGAACCTTAATAAATTAACTTACCTTTTTAGCAAACATGTTCGTTCTGATCCTAAATCCAGGGACCAAACCACTGTCTTCAGACCAAGGCAAGAGACGTGGAACAAAATGAGCATAAGAAATTGTCGACTATTCACACTCGTCGTGTTCTCTAAAACTAATTTTTACTGCTTTAGAATCTTTGGGTAATTTTATAAAATACTTCTGAAATAAGTTCTCAGCTCTGATCAGATTTCTTGCAGGAATCCAGAGCGAGGACAGACGAGCGATATTACAAGAACTCGAGGCACCAAACTTGGTTAACTGCAAATACGGCGACGACGTTTTATTTGAAAACTATTAAAATTAATGGAATCAAATTAAGACAAGAAATCGATTAATTAGCACGCAATCGCTAAAATGCATAATATCTAAATAAATGATTATAAATTCACTCGTATGGATCAGCTATCTGGTTCCCTGCAGCTGGTTGAAATAAACAAGTATGAACAGCGTTTCAGAAATAAAGCCAAAAATAGGATGGAAAGAAATGGGCTCGGCGACGAGCCTAACAGAGAGTGATAGGGTATGACAAAAGATTGGTGAAAGCAATAAAAATTGGCCTATTCTCTATTGAAACAATCCTGTTGTTCGGTTACATGGTACAGTTATGCAATTGACACAATTCAATAGAACGCAAAATGACAGAAGACATAAATCTTAAGAAGATCTTTTTTCCTCGTGCTAAATCACTAATGACCAGCTAATGAGCTGTAGTAGGCATGGGCGCCCGCAGAAATTTTTGCAGGAGGGGGCAAAACGTGATGGTCAACGTAAAAATTGTTTTAGCAGGAGATCAAAAAATGCAAAGTGGGTAGTTAAGAACATGCATGGGTATTTTTCACAGAGGTTTCTTGATGTAAATTTTTCAGTTTCACTTTTTAACAATTTCTAATATGAATTGTTTCTTTTTGCAAGAAAATTTGTTTAAAAAATCGAAATTATTAGTTAAAAATAGGTTTTTTAAATTCTCTAACGTGAAGAAATTTGTTATAAATCCCAAAAGTAGTAGTGAGAAAAATAAGTTTCAATTTTCCAGGGGGGGGGCTGTTATGATATCTCTATGACGTCACTCGTAAGGTGACTCTTGTAACATCTGATGTTTAGTTTAGAGTTAGGAGTTCTGTGTGTGACAGTTCTACTAGGAATTGGATGTTGAAATACAACTAATAAATGTCATGAACCTAAGGAACTTTGTCCTAATATAACATGGTGGCAGCGGTCACTTTCTCTGACGTTCGTTTTTCATTAAGTGTTGTCCATTTCGAGTGAAAAATATTGAACATGACTTCTACGACTACGAATGCAACACTCCCTCCGTTGCCACGAGTCGACCCGCCACGAGCTATGCATTTCCGCGACGGTCCTGAAGACCAGGTCGACTGGCGACTTTGGAAGCAAGAGTGGACGAACTATAGTCGAATTTCAAAGCTTGAACAACACCCAGCGGACATTCAGGTATCTTTATTTCTGCATTGTGCTGGTAGAGAAGTTTTAAGAATTTACAACACATTCGAATATGCCGACACTGAAGACAGAAATGACTTAGCTACAATAATCGCGAAATTAGACACTTTCTTTATCGGAGAACTGAACGAAACTTTTGAACGATTCACTTTTAACAAGCGTGACCAGCTCCCGGGAGAAACCATGGAAACTTACACCTCCAGTTTGAAATCCCTTGCAAAACAGTGCAATTTTTGTGACAAATGTAGAGAAAGTTTAATACGTGACCGCATTATCCTAGGAATACGTTTTGAAGGACATGAGGATGCCAAACAAGATTTGTTAAAGGAACGCAATCTAAGTTTAAAACGATGTGTGGACATATGCAGAAGCGCTGAATCTGCAAAAGTGCACCTGAAAGCCATGGATGCTATAAGGCCAAATAAGGAAGTTAAGGAAATTCATAAAATTTCACAGAGGCCACCCACAGAATACAAAGAGGGCAAGGCACATGGCCCAGGTACTCAGATATGCAGATACTGTAATCGCATTCACCCTTTTAGAAAAGCTGAATGTCCTGCATGGGGAAAGAAGTGCACCAACTGCAATGGCCGAAACCACTTCGCAGTCTGCTGCTCCAAAACCACAGATGCGATACGGCACCACAAGCAAAAGAAAGTTCATGGAATAAATACAACCGACTCATCGGATGAAGATTTACAACATGTCAGTACTATTTGGGCCACAGCCAATGCCATTCAAGACAGCAATGCAGCCAAACCCATCTACACGGAAATGGAATTATTCGGTCAAAGAATTACCTTCCAAGTTGACAGTGGTGCGACGGTAAACGTTCTTCCTCGAAAATACCTTAAAGCACAAGAGATAACGCCTTCTAACATACAACTGCGCATGTGGAACAATTCTATTCATGTACCAATGGGCACCTGTCGCACTGTAATTAGAAATGTCAAAAACCGGAAGAAATATTCAGTCGAATTCGTCATTGTGGAGAATTGTTTTACTCCATTGGTTGGACGCAAGGCTGCAGAAGCAATGAAGCTGATAACAGTACATTACGAGAACCTGGCTCCTGTCAATGTGGCGTTTGTTCGTGAAGACTCAAAGACCTCAAATCTCGATGCCATACTGACAAAATACTCTGGAGTGTTTGACGGTACTCTGGGCTATCTCCCAGGTGTCGTAAAACTACGTGTGGATGAGTCAATAGCGCCAACATCAAGTGCCCCCAGGCGAATCCCTGTTGCACTGGAGAAGTTGGTTGGTAAGGAACTGGACAGACTTGTTGCACTGGGTGTTATAACCCCTGAAGATGGCCCTACTGATTGGGTCAGTCAGATGGCAGTAGCGACTCGTAAGAATGGTGATATCAGATTATGTATCGATCCGAGATCACTCAACAAAGCATTGGTCCGGTCTCATTATCAGCTTCCCATCATGGACGAGATCTTACCACACCTATCAAAAGCTAAAGTCATCTCGAAGCTGGACATGCAGCAAGCATTCTGGCACTGTTGTCTAGATGAACAGTCAAGCAAACTAACGACGTTTGCAACACCTAGAGGGCGGTATCGGTGGCTGCGCCTTCCATTTGGTTTAAATTCCAGTAGTGAGGAATTCCAAAGACGTCTTTCTCAGGCTCTTGGTGATCTAGATGGCATCCTTTGCATCGCTGATGACATCCTCTGCATCGGCATGGGTGACACTTGGGAGCAAGCAGTCCAAGATCATCATCAGAAACTCTCTCGTCTTTTGCACAGATGCAAAGAATTAGGAATCAGGCTCAACAAGGACAAATCCGACTTTTGCCGCTCTGAAGTCTCGTTCCTTGGAAATCTCATAACATGCGATGGTTTAAAGGCTGACCCCAAGAAGATTGAAGCAATTACAACACTGAAACCACCTACATGCGTTGAAGAGGTACATAGATTCAGTGGAATGGTGAACTATCTGGCAAGATTTCTACCCAGATTATCTGAAGTTATACAACCAATAACTAACCTGACTAGAAAAGATCAGACTTGGACATGGGGAGAAGAACAGGATAAATCTTTTACAGAAATCAAGAAATTGGTGACACAAGCTCCTATTCTGATGTACTATGACGTAAATAGACCACTAACAGTCCAGTGTGATTCGAGTGAGAAAGGCTTAGGAGCAGTCTTGCTTCAGGATGGGAAACCAGTTGCGTATGCTAGCCGAGCACTCCGTGATGCAGAGACGAGATATGCACAAATAGAAAAGGAAATGCTTGCTATAGTTTGGAGTCTTGAGCGTTTTGACCAGTATACGTTTGCGAGACATACTACGGTTCAAAGTGATCACAAACCTTTAGAAGCGCTGATGAAAAAGCCATTGTCCAAAGCACCGAAGCGATTACAAGGGATGATGATGAGGCTCCTCCGATATGACGTGGAAATCAGATACAGAAAAGGTGTAGACATGCACTTGGCTGATATGCTATCGCGTGCATACATGCAGGAAAACACTACTGAACAGCATGAGTTCGAATACGTCAATGCAACAAAGCATCTTCCAATTAAAACAGAACGCCTGAATCAGATTAAAGAAGC
>OX243811.1:3104268-3174616 GCA_945859605.1 Lumbricus rubellus | reverse complement strand
TTCTCACCTGAAATTGTAATCAACACTATTATTACTGTTTTTTCTTTTATTATCGTAATTATATTATCCAATTGCTTATCATCATAAATTCTATAAATGTTACTATTTTATTATTATTATTTTATACTTGCTACTACAGGGTGTCCAATAAGTTCGTGAACGATTTTGCTAGCTTGTTACAAAAAATATACACAACCAAAATCAATAATTATTGTACCAATTAATAGGCAATAGTGTTGTCTTTGCTGGCTATAACAGCTTTCATTCGTCTGGGTAAAGATTCGATGAGGTTGTACAAAGTTTCAACCGATATCGAATTCCATGCTTTTCGCAAACGACGTTTTAGCTGAGCAGGAGTATTTGGTTCAGGATCTTTGTAGACACTGCCTGAGAGTATACTCCAGAGATTTTCAATCGGTGAGAGATCAGGAGAGTTTGGAGACCAGTTTTCAATGTAGTTAGGAATATTTTCGTTCAGCCATGCTCGCGAAACAGCAGATGTATGTGTTCGCGAATAACAACCGTTTTTCCTCTGAACGTCTGTTAGCAATGGCGCCTTTCTGCGTTTCCAACTTCTCCGCTTTAACTCCCCTTTCATGTAATTTCTGATTGTTTCGCTGTTGTCCTTAAGTCCACCTGTTTTGAGAGATTTTTCTGTCTGTCTCAATCCAGGTCCTCGTCTGTATTTCGCCTTTTTGATTATTTTAATAGCAGCCTGTGTCAAAATCTTTGGTTGACCGCATCGTGCATGATCGCCTAACTCGCCTTGCTTGCTTCCTTCAGCCCATTTTGCTACCCAATCTTTCGATCAACCTAATTTATCGCCTATAACGAAATATGAATATCCTTCTTCATCAAGAATAGCAGCCTTCGAGCGTAACTGAACGTCTGCAATTTTCCCCATTTTTCCCAAGTTTGTTTACGAAAAACGATCGCGAACTGCATAAAATTCGCCAAAAATAGCGCTTCCGCATGAATTGATGACGTCATTTCCTCGTTGCAAAAAACTAACCCTTTTTACACTTTTTGGTTTCGGGACATAAAGCTCTTTCAAATGATATAAGCATTATCAATGTTTGCTGCAAAATTTTTCTGCTATCTGCAAGCAAAATCGTTCACGAACTTATTGGACACCCTATATTTGACTACTTTATTATGATTAATATTCATAGTTGTTGATATAACTATTTTATTATTTTATATATTTTTATTATTAAATTATTTTATTAATCTTTTAACTATGTTATTACTTCATTACTATCGCTTTAAAATTGCTATTATTTCTATTACTTCATTATCGTTATTTTATAATGTTTACTATCTCATTACTTTATTATAATTTAATAATTGTTACCATTTTATTACTCCATCATTATTTTATAAATTCTTATTACTTTTGTTTTTTATTTTCATTAATACTGTTTTATCCTAAGGCAGCCATGACACCACAAATGCTGAAAACAATGTCCGGAGACAAACAATGAATATCTGGAACAGCTTGTAACAGATCAAGCACTGGCCAAGAAGATGTTCCACAGAATGGAACAACATTCAAAATCCTTTATGGAAAGTGGACATGAAAAATGTACATAATACAGAGCAACATACTTGGTCAATATCAGTTATTAACCCGTTTACCATGTAATAAAAATGTTCTTAGTAAAAATTGGACGAGTTAGCTCGGGGATCACGGTAAAGGGGTTAAGGTGCATTAATATGTGGTTTGAGCATCATATCATATAATGGTGCCTCAAGGATAGCTTAAGGACAATTCTTCTTCTTTTCTTATCCATCTTAAAACAATAAAACTTTTTCCACAACAACCTACCCGTGTGTTTGAGCATGTGAAGTTTCAGACTTGACAAATCGCGATATTTCACACCGCACGTTTTGCAGACGTACGGCATGGCACCAGTGTGAACACGACGGTGACGACTCAGGTTGGCCGAGTTGGTGTAAACCTTATCACACTCCTCACACTTGAATATGCGCTCACCTGAAGAATAACACCAGCCCATGAACCAACAGTTGTATTTGTAATTATGAATTTATATAGCGCCACTTCAAGGTAAACTTCTCAAAGGCGCTCCCAACCTGTCAGCACCATGCCACGATCAAAAAGAATGGTTTTCAAATGCTTGATGAAAAAAAGTCATTAAAAAACTTTTTAACAGAACAATGCACACAATCAAGTATTAGACTACAGAATTCATGGAGTAACAGGGAATGGAAAAGAGCTAGGTCCCGCTAAATCGTGAGACCCTATCTTCAAATACCAGCACACCAGTGGCAGGATACAGGCACATAAGACATTCATTCATAATGACTTAACTGCTTTCACAGACAGAAGAAGAAGAATTTGATGTTACAGTCTACTCTACATGCTACATATATGTCTGTCACTGTAGATGCTATTTAAGTACATTATATCTATATTTTTTAAATATAAATGTCTGTCCAAATAAACAAAGAAACAGCTACCATAGCAGTGCCAGTCACAAGCCTGCAAAGAAGAGGAGGGCGATGCCAACAACCAATATTAAAACACAGCGTTGTTAAACAATTAAACAAATCTGTTTGAAAGTCAATCAATCAATCAATCAATCAAAACATTTTTTTTGCCATGAAGTACACAATTACGTCAACAAATATGAATAACATTGTATTCAGATATTAGACAAAAGCGAGGCCGAGAAGGAATAGAGAACAAAAGAGACACATGTGGTGACATTGTGGTCATTACCAGTGTGGACGACGGAATGCGTCCTAAGAGACGCCAAATCAATGAAACCTTTCCCACAGATCGGACATTCAAACGGTCGGATACCTGCAAGAAAAAAAATCAACAAATCAATCATTTTTTGTTTGTTCGAAACATCATGCTGGCAGTTTGCTACAGTTAAATAAATATCCCACCGGACAAAGAAGGTGTTTTGTGTTTACGTAGTGATGACATTGTGTACAGTTCCTTCTCAGAACTTTTTAAATGCATTGTAATATATAATGGACCAGAATGAGCAGATCTATTTATCGGGGTATCACAATGCACAATAAATTATCAGTCAATCACTTTTTTAGTTAATCCCTGATAATTTCACGTACTGAAGAATGCATATTTATTCATTATGTATTTATGAAAATATGTGTGTGCATGCAAAGCACATGTATCTGTGAATAATTATATTTGTGTCCATACGCACAATTGAAGCATTTATTTATGAATGCCTGCATGTAAAGCGAGTATCTTATAAACTATATATCATATTTCAGGAAACCTTAATAATCATCTAAAGATAATTTCAGGTGTTTGTTGTGGATGGAACACAAGCCTACAAGTATACCATCTTTCTGGAATAAGTTACCTAGCAGTCTCCATAATGAACTTCTTGGTATTTCTTTGTCATTTTTCCACAAGTGTTTGAAAACCATTCTCTTTGATTGTGGTTTGGAGCTGTCAGGTCGGGAGTGCCTCTGAGAAGTTTCTCTTGAAGAGGCGCTATATAAATCTATGATAACAAGGAACCACAACAAAGCAAATGTCAGGTTAATTCTTCCTCATTCCCCCTCACCCTGGTGAGCTCTCTGATGCCTGCGGAGAGATGATGCAGCCGTGAAGCACTTGTCGCAGTCGTGACACATGAACTTTCCCGTTCCAGTGTGAATCGTCATGTGATACTCGAGATGGATTCGCTTGTTCGTTGAATACGGACAATCCGTACATCGGAACTTCTTTAGTTCACCTGAAAGCGTCATTCCGGTTACAGCATATGGTCATCATTTTCATCGTCTGTCATTTCCGTCATCATCCCATGCATCTTCATTATGATCGGTAAATAAAATTGTTTATACATCATCATCATGATTATCATCACCAAATTTCTCATATCATTACCATCATTAAGGTTATGCATTGTCTTCCTAGAGCTTCCTTCTAAATCATCTTCATAATTATAATGATCATCAACTATCATCATCAATCAATCAATCATCCTCCTTTTCTTCATCCTACTCCTCCTCCTCATATTATTAATGATAATGAATGCTGAAGTGATGGAGGGATCCCGTGTGGCTTGGAGCATAAAACAATACTACTAAAACAATACTACTAAAACAATACTACTAAAACAATACTACTAAAACAATACTACTAAAACAATACTACTAAAACAATACTACTAAAACAATACTACTAAAACAATACTACTAAAACAATACTACTAAAACAATACTACTAAAACAATACTACTAAAACAATACTACTAAAAAAATACTACTAAAACAATACTACTAAAACAATGCTACTAAAACAATACTACTAAAACAATACTACTAAAACAATACTACTAAAAAAATACTACTAAAACAATACTACTAAAACAATGCTCTAATACTTACTAGACTTCCACCTCTTCTTCGCAATCTTCACCCTCATCTTCGACGGAATCTTCGAAAGCACAGTTCCCTCATCCCCATCATCATCATCATGCTCATCCTCTTTCTTCACTCTCACCTCAACCGCATCCTTCTCCAAAACAAAACCATCCAGCAGTTGACCATCAGCAACAGTTCCACTTTCCTCCGTTTTCATCTCCATCGTTAATTCCGACGGAAAATTCTTCGTTTTTTCGGCTCGAAGTTTCCGGTGGTTCAAGTCGTCTTCGCCGCCATTTTCCAGCGTCTTGCGGCTTTTTGCGACTTTCTGTTTTTTCCGCTTCACTTTGGGTTTTCCCACCTCCACAGCTGTACATAATTTTGTCTTTTGGTCCTTTCCTCTCAGCGATTTCTTCTCTCCATTTATGGCTGAACGAATCAACGCTGTCGAAGTCTTGCTCAAAGTCGCCGAAGTCTTGCTCAATGTTGTCAAAGTCTTGTTCGACGTCGTCGAAGTCTTGCTCAACATCATCGAAGTCTTGCTCAACGTCGTCGAAGTCGGGGTCAACGTCGTCGAAGTCTTGCTCAACGTCGTCGAAGTCTTGCTCGACATCGATCGAAGTCGAGATGACTTAAGCAGTGAATTTAAAGAAGACGTTTCAGATTTAACGATTTGTTCCAGCGAGTCTTGATTTTTGCTGGCCGTGTCGAATGGGAAGCCAGTGCAAGCGTCTGCCAACTTCTCGTCCGCAGATATAAGATCATCTCGACCGCAGACCTCCAGAATTGTCCAAGCAGATTCGACCGGTTCTTGTTTGATGTCTAGTCATCAACAAAGTAACGCAATGTTATGCTATACAATCTGCAGTTTATGTAGTGCCTTTCTGTAACGTAAAACAAGGTAATGTAATGTTATGCTATGCACGATCCTGCAGTTTATGTAGCGCCTTTTCTCAACTTCACAAGGGAACTAAACATGTCCAACTCATGACGCTGAAAGGTGCAAGTCTGTTTGCCATGTAAACCAAAGTGCAGATGTGCAAAGTTTTGGTGTACATAATAAAGAATATACACCGTGAGTCAAAAAAAGTAAGCCAAATTGTTTTTCATATATCTCTCATTCCTGATAACATATCACGCTCAAATTTTTCAAATATTTAGAGAATTGGACGAAGAATATGATTCCAAAATTTCCTGAGATAAAGTTGAACGGATAAAAAGATATGAATATTTAAACTTCATATGCCGAAATTGCCGTTTACAAGCAATTTTCTGTCAGATTCAGTAAAATGTAAGTCAAACTTTTTCTCATATCTCTAATGCCTGATGATCAATCATTCTAAATTTTTCCAGATATGTAGATAATTGAACTAGCAATATGACCCCAACAGTATGATTTGATTATTTAATTAAATAAGATGCTCAAAATGTCATCCTCCAGCTTGCACGCAAGCCTTGAGGCGCTGGCGCCATTAGGCAACATCATCGTCGATTATCCTCTGGTCCAGGTCATCCCACACTTCCAACAAGCGTTGCTTCAGATCGTTTATATCATCGATTGCTGTCTGGTAGACTCGGTCTTTCATTATGCACGCTCCACACTTTATATTCCGTAAACTTTTACTCCAGGATCACTGAAGACCAAAATTGGGAACTATCAGGCATCAAAACTGCACCGAACACCATAACAGATTTGCTGAAAACTGAAATTTCCGGAGATGAAGTTTAAATATTCATATCTTTCTATCCGTTCAAATTTATTACATGATATTTTGGAATCCTATTCTAGGTTCAATTCTCTAAATATCTGGAAACTTTTAGTATGATTAATTATCAGGCATTGGAGATATAATAAAAAACAGTTTAGCTTACTTTTTTATTGAATCTGACAAAAAAATTGCTTGTAAACGGCAATTTCGGCATATGAAGTTTACAGATTCATATCTTTTTATCCGTTCAATTTTATCCCATGAAATTTTGGAATCATATTCTTCATCCAATTCTCTAAATATTTGGAAAAGTTTAGTGTGCTATGTTATCAGGCATTAGAGATATATGAAAAACAATTTGGCTTACTTTTTTTTGACTCACGGTGTACTTACTTACTTATTTATGTTGAGAATGGTTTTTGAGCCTTCGGTTACCGAAAAGAACATGTTCAAGATAGTTAGATTGTCATGCACTTCTAGAATCTTCTAATTACCACACTGTATTGAAACATTAATATGGTTATAAAATATGAACACGTCTAAAATTATATGTTATTATATGTGCATCATAACTGAACATTTTCATAGCACTCCCAAAGTATGTTTCTTCACCATGTCAAGCGATGTTTTGGTTCATCAAACACATAACACCAGAAAAACATATGGTTTGTCTTACATGACTAAATCACAAAAATTTATCTGTTATCATCATCACCACCATAACTATAATTTATTTATTTAATCTATAGATTATGGTACTTGATGGCATAGATGCCATCAAGCACCATAACTATAATTTATTTAATTAATCAATGCCACCAGGTTTGGTAATTGCGAGCAAAGACCCTGCTGCTCAAGGCCCCAACACAATAACCTCCTCAGAGGTGGCTTGAACCCTAACTCCCCACACTGCAAGGTAAGCACTTACCAATTGACATCTTTGTGAAACAAAATGAACAAGAATCAGTCAAAAGGTAAAGAGCATACAGTGAGCATGCTTACCCAGACTGCCATTGTTCGCATGGTGGGGGTTCTGTGTTACCCCCTGCCAGATGTAGGCAGCCCCATCAGAGCTGGCATCACACGGTACAAACCGCACAGAAGCAACCCTGCAAATAAAATTATAATCATAGCTCTAAACAGATGACCCAGAAATGACAATCATGCATTCGTCATCTCAATTCCTCTCTTCTCAACTCTTTGCCGCCGGATGGGTTCACCCGTGACCCCATTAACAGCATAGGTATCAAAACAATTCCGGCTGGAATGAGTTAATATACTATAACATCATCATTACCGGTACTATGACACCATCTCGTCATTTGGAGGTCATCTCTACAACTATTTGCATGTCATTTAAATATTTAAATATCATTCAAAATATCGATGTCATCTCAATAATTTATTTACTTATCATATAACTATTTGGATGCTATTCCAATATTAAGTTGTCATCTCAATATTTGAAAGTAATCTCAATTTATTCAAGAGCCATCCTTAATCCGAACCATCACTGCCACACGATTATTTCGTACACAGAATCTTAGAGCCGTCGTTTAGCCGTACCGTCCACAGGTCATCTTGTTGACCGCTTGGTTGATGATCTCTTGTATGATGACCAGTCCGTCCATCTGACAATCCTTCGGAAGACAATCGAAGATGGACACGACAAGCGTTGCCTAGCAACAGAAGAAGACAAAGATTGGTTAGAGCGATTATGTATGTATGTATGTGCACTTGTTATAGCGCCCCTTCAAGCTCTCTCTACTCAGAGGCGCTCCCGATGCAGAGCGGACACTGCATCGGAGTTTCACACCGAAGCGCTGAGCAATTGTAAGTGAAGGACTTGCCCAAGGTCCTTACGCGGGGAGGTGGATTCGAACCTCGGACCTTCCGGCTCCAAGGCAATGACGCCACCACTAGACCACCGCGCCCCACAATTAGTCTGCAACACAAAGGGTACGGGTTCGACTTCGCTTTAATATACAGTCATTGTGTAGCGACCTTGAGGAAGTCGTCCTACACTTGCCATTGCACAATACAATCAATGTTCTGTCCTATGCTTGTGTGTACATGTACACTCATGGATGTTATAGGCTGCTGTTCACTTCTAATTGCTCATCGGGAATGATCTCAGGGCTTCCAAGCTACATGTGACCAATCAAACTTTGTTTCATAAATCTCTCAAGTCCGTTTTCGTTCGCCGTGGCTGGGCTGGGGCACTATTGAGTCAATTTCCTCAAGGTGCACTATACAAACATTTACATAGAATGAACGAAATTAAACATATCAAACTATAACGGATGCCGTAAACTCTTAGAGGCAACTGTGAAGAATCTTCCCCCCCCCCAAAAATGCGATATAAATGCACAATAATTGCACTCCATTAAAACAACCCCGCACAACACAATTAGTCTCATATATATTTATTAGCATCTCACCTTTTCTCTCAGATCGTCCAGCATTGGATGTCGGACTGGAGCAGCCACCACGCACTCATCCTTAACGCTGTCCATCGCGGCCATCACCTTTGGTTCATCGCTGCTCGAAGCAAACCATCTTCAGGAGTTCATCCGCAGTTTCTCTGTTCACGAGTGCTTCCTACAGTGCATTCAAATGGTTAACAGCTGGTTCATACAGGAACAAACACACCTTTTTGCTAAAATGTTATTATATATACTCACACATATACATATCACAACTTATTGCATTATAAGGAAAGATATGACAGATGGACAAATCTAGCTCTTTCTGCAAAATTTAAGGCAAGGAGAAAGTTTCTACTGATTCTTAGAGCTAACACTGTGGACAGTCCGAGACAGTATGAGAGATGAAATTATAGTCATCTTTCGTAGGCAGTATTGGATAACATCGTGCTATCATTACGTTTATTATTATAATTATTATTATCAGTACTACAATTATTACTATTATTGTATCTGGCTATTTGTAAAGCGCCTTTAACTTTAAGGAACCTAAAAAAACAGCCAGAACACCATACGACAGAAAAAGAACTCGTGGAGGCGAGGCAAGATGATCACGAAACTTAATCAATTAACTTACCTTTTTAGCAAACATGTTCGTTTCGTTCTGATCCTAAATCCAGGGACCAAACGACTGTCTTCAGACCATGGCAAGAGACGTGGAACGAAATCAGCATAAGAAATTGTCAACTATTCACACTCGTCGTATTTTTTAAAAATAATTTAAAACTAATTTTTAATTCTTTAGAATCTTTGGTTAATTTTACATAATGCTTCTGATATAAGTTCTAAGCTCAAGCTCTGATCAGATTTCTTGCAGGAATTCAGATCGAGGACAGACGAGCGATATTACAAGAACTCGAGGCACCAAACTTGGTTGCCTACAAACACGGCGACCAAGTTCAAAACTATTAAAATTAATGGAACCACCGTGGCACCGGAATCAAATTAAAACAAGAAATCGATTAATTAGCACGCAATCGTTAAAATGCATAAAATCTAAATAAATGATTAAATATCCGCTGTATGGAGCAGCAATCTGGTTCCCTGCAGCTGGTTGAAATTAACAAGTATGAACAGCGCTGCCGCTGAGGTTTCAGAAATAAACCCACAAATAGGATTGAAATTCTGGATAGAAATTGGTTCGGCGACGAGCCTAACAGGGAGTGATAGGGTATGACAAAAGATTGGTGCAAACAATAAAAATAGGCCTATTCTCTATTGAAACAATCCGGTTGTTCGGTTACAGTGTAGGAATACAGTAACTTTTATGCAATTGACACAATTCAAAAGAACACAAAATGACAGAAGACATAAATCTTAAGAAGACAATCGTGCTAAATCACTTAATGGCCAGCTATTGAGCTGTAGCCTATATAAAGCTAAAACCCGAAGATTTGACCAGGCTTAAATGAAACTTTCAAAAAATGTAGGCCTAGCAGGCTAGGCCTAGCAAAGCAGCTTAGCCTACCCAAATTGTTTTCCTGCATTCATCACGATAAAATTCATGAATGCTGTAGGCTAGCCTACATTGTGCACATGGTGCCTCAAACATTACTTTTTGGACATTGCTTCAAATTTTTTAATTTAAGAATTTAAGAAGTTTAGGCTAATGGAAATAGGCCTACAGTAGGCCTACTCATGTTCTATAGGCCTATAGCCTACAGTATCGCATTTTTTCATGCTCCTGCCATAAAATTTAACCGTGGCCATTTTTGCTCCCTTCTGCAAACATAATCTGCTGGCGCCCATGCCTTAACTCTCCGCCGTTTCGTTCCACTTAAGCATAATCCAACTTCTTTGCCGGGCGCTTTTCAATTCTATCGGGGCAGAATCGGATCGTGCTTCGAGTAAGTTCTCTGCGGCAGCGGCGGCGACCTAAGCTACTCGGTCGAACCTGGGTTTATTCGGCCCTCGATCAGTGACGATGCCGCGGGTCATCGACCGTCAATCTGCGGAAGTTATTAGTCGCCAGGGAGCAGCAGGCACCGTTGTGGAACAGGTGCGAGCGCCTAATCTGGTTAGACCGTGCTTTTATCTCGTGGTAGCGTTTTATGCGGTTCAAGACTGGTGGCCATTGAGACAAGAAGGCAGGCAGGCAGGCAGGCAGGCAGGCAGGCAGGCAGGCAGGCAGGCAGGCAGGCAGGCAGGCAGGCAGGCAGGCAGGCAGGCAGGCAGGCAGGCAGGCAGGCAGGCAGGCAGGCAGGCAGGCAGGCAGGCAGGCAGGCAGGCAGCAGGCAGGCAGACAGGCAGGCAGGCAGACAGACAGACAGACGGACAAGCAGACAGACAGACGGTGGCACCCAGACCAACAGACAGCCAGGCAGGCAGCCAAACAGGCAGTGATACACACACAGACAGACAGACAGGCAGGCAGACTGGCAGACAGATAGACGGATCGAGGGACACAAGCAGACAGACAGACAGACAGGCATGCAGACAGAGATCGTAAATTTATTCATTTTCAAACATTTATATATATAGCGCCTCTTCAAGAGTATCTACTCAGAAGTAAATGCTTTCACCCGATCCATTCATCGAAAAAAGGAAGACGGTTTTAAAGCTATTGGCATAAAATGTGGTGATCTAACCTATGATACAATCTGCGATGTAATCTATGATCTAACCTATGATCTACAGTCGATAATCTAATATTTGATCTCTAACCAATTCTATTATTATTCTACGAAAATAATAATCTGATGGATCTAATAATTAATTAAACCTATTCTGTTAGATTTCGGTCTCTCACATTTATGTCTGTTGAGTCATGTTTTCTATTCTAATTTGTTTCATTTTGATTAATTTGTTCTGTTCTTTTCGTTCTGTTCTGTTTTGTTCTATTCTGCTCTGTTTTCAGCGGGTAGCCTATACATAGGCCTACTATAAATATTACATAGGCCTATGCCACGATCTAACACGCCACGATCTGAGAAAATGTCTACATTTATTTGACGCGAATCTCATAAATTTCTGCTCGGAGTTTGTAATAATATTTTCTGAAATAATAACGCCGACGACGACGAAGAAAAGTTGCCAGAAATTTTTATGAAATTCCTGCGAATGAAGGATCGTCGGAAGGAATCCGAGAAGAGGAATGGCGCGAGAAGAGCAGACGATTATTTTCTTGGAGGGTGGGTGCTGGAAGGGCAGCCGGCTGGGGTGGTAAGCACGCAGAGAATTTCTCCAAGGATGGAAGAAGGACTGGTGAGATGCGTATAGAGTAGAAAAGAATGGGAAGGGGGAGGGAGACTGGGAGAGAGCGAAATAGATGAGGAAGAGGGAAATTGTTTCTATCAGAAAGACATCTGATGAATAGGCCTATCTGTTTCGGGCTGTGTACAATCAGTTTTTAAAAATTAACGAATTTTAGGCATCACAGATTTATTAATATTTTAAGCGTGATTAAAATGCGTTCCTGATTTTAAGCAAAAATAATACACACAAAATATAAGATCATGCAACTGCATTCATTTGTTGTCTTTTAAATTTACTAGCATTAATAATAATAATTATTTCTAGTCAGTAGTGACTTACACTAAGTGCCTATTTGTTGATTAACTTATCGCGTTAATTTTACAGATTAAAATATTTAGAGACGCTTCGAATTTTAGGGTGTTTAAAAGTGAGAAAGAATTATTAAGAGGTACGGAAATGACAATGCAGTGAAAAGGGACGTGTAAGAAGGCAGATTGAAGAATAATAATATTATTGTAAAGTTTTAAAAATATTTTCGGAGAATCAAAACATACGTCAAAAATAATGTTTAATTTTGGAATCGGAATTTTTAAGCGGTGTGACATCTACGGTTGAGAGCGAAATGTGCGTTTTCAGATTGCAGGTGGAGTTGGTGAAAGCTTGGCGAATATATTACATGAATTGCACCCATTAGAAAGGTGTGTAATTTAGTTATGGCGTTTCATGTAGGCATCAGCGACACCTGGTGAATGATGGAGTCGTTTACTTCAACCTTAAATCACATTTTATAGACTAAAACAGTAACCAATATAGCCGTATATTTGAGACTTATAAGTATACTTAGCGAAAATTTGGGGACATTTCAGGCGACCGTTATGGTATATTTTCCGATGAATGTTTTCGTGATTTTAATTTTTTGCATCTTAGCGTAAGAACTTCATACGCTTTATAAAATGGTCAAACGGCCCATAGGCCTAGGCCTACATGTATGTATGTATGTATGTATGTATGTATGTATGTATGTATGTATGTATGAATAAAGCTGGACATTTATATAGCGCCTTACTAGTACCTCACGGGTCACGAAGGTGATTTACGTAAGTGTACCATACAGTTCTAAACAAATGCGACTTAAGTGACCTTGAGTCTGAGAATGCTTCATGAGATGCAATAAAAAAAATACTTGAAATACAATACAGATGGAAGAACAAGGGAGGACAAACTGAAGGATAAAGAGACTATACGGACGAATGAATAGACTGCAGGACGAACTAACTAACGTCCGCAGGGCGCAGGATCGGAGACAATTATAGGAGGAGGACTATAAAAGAAGAGAAGCTAAAAGCGAGTGAATAATTAATTAAAGACCGAGTGTCTGCATGCTTGAAAGAAAAGAAAAAAAACAATGGGTGACTTCTCTTTGACGTCTGTTGTCTGCAGGGCATTGTTGACTTGTTGTGTGTATTGTGAAACGGTTGCCTCACCAATTGTGATGTTGTGCAGCTTGATCGATCCTCGTCGTCCGCCGTGACCTCACTTCCGTTTCAGAGACGTCAAGACAGTCATCGATCAACCCCGCCTCTTAGTTCTTCTTATGTAGGAACCTCTGTGGCCCTCCGTCCACGCTCATCTACATGTCCGTCTGTATGTCCATCTCTGTCTCTGTATAAATATATATGGCTCTGATGTATCTCTTCATGGCTGTGTGTTTGTATCTCTTTCTATGGATTCATCTCCATGTTTCTAACTCTCCATATATCTGTCTAGCTCTGTTGTGTATATATATATATATATAATGTATATTGTATATATAAATAGGGCCTATATATATATTATACATGTACAATTGCACATGTATTTATATGTAAGGTATAGAGCATACATATAGAATTATACATCGATGTATAATTGTGTATATTCACATGCATACGTATACTTAGTATAAATACATAATATAGATATGAACATAATATGTACAGTATTATACATATAAATAAATAGGTCTATATATTTATGTATATTATTTGTTGGCTCTATATGTTAAAGATGATGTGCAATTATAGAAACATCCATATAGAAAGCAGAATGTTGTCCCTGGAGACTATTTCGTTTCGGAAGATGCCTCTTCTTCTTTAATCTTCTCGACACGGTTTCATCGACTGCAGCTGTCTGCCCCAGGCTGGGCTTAAGATAAATTGCATAATCATAATAGGCTATTATATATATATATATATATATATATATATATATATACATATGCATACACGAATACTTATGTGACCAGTCACATATATATATATATATATATATTTATACATGGTGGGTCAAAAAAGTAATACCTACAGTTTTTGCAAAGATCTTTTGACCAGAAGTGAGCATTTTTAAATCGCGTCTTACAGGCTTGAAAATAATTCATATCTACATGTACATGTACATGTACATGTACGTATACCAAATGTCAAATGTCGCCAAACAACTTGAAACAGAAAAAAATGTTATTTCACTTTTAGTGAGTCCACCCACAGTTTTTCAGCAATCCAAAAACATAAAGAAAAGTAACAAAAACACAAATTGATCAAGTCAAATCACAAATAATTATAGAACTTGATAATTATCACTTCACAATTTTGTTCAATCTGTCCACCACCAGTGCACAAGTTCTAATTCTCTTTGTAAAGTTCATAATGGCCTTGGTGGTGTGTTCCAGAGGTAAATCTTCCAATATCAACTCCAATGCGACCATCAATTTTCATTCTCTTATCGCTCTTGGTTTGGTCACAGTTTGTGGTATACAGTGCACATGTACTTCAATAGCATAGCTCTCCACACTTGATAATAAATTAATCCATCCGGTTTAAATATGGAGATTTGAGGCCATTGATTCTTGTCTTGATACTTCCTGTAATATTATTATTATTATTATCTCTACCACAACTTCTTGCTTCTTGTGATGATAGTCACACAATGGTCGACCTGAGGGAGGGCGCATACAGAAACTTTGGACGGGGGAAGGCCAACATTCTTGATCTTGCAATGGGTGTGGAAACTTTTTTCGTATCTGCCAAAAGAGTTGTTGACCTTTTTTGGTCATCTCGTCGAAATTTCAGGGAAAAGGATACAAGCTTACCATCTTGTCCGCCAAAAAAGTTGATGACCTTTTTTTAGTCATCCAGTCTAACCATCCTTATTATACATTGTTCGAAAGCTTGTTGAAACCAAATGGGGAGGGGGCACGATACATGGGCAGGGCAGTTCTAAATGGGGGGCATGGCCGGATTGGCCCCCTCTGGATCCGGCCTTGAACCTGAGATCCATTTGCTTTGTGAATAACAATCATAACGACAATGATAACATTATTCGTTTATTCGTTGCTGTCTTCATAAAGCAAATTATGATGTATGCTTCGCTTACCAAGGCACATGCACACATGCATGCACGCATACATGTACATCGGTCTGTTCTTCTCTTGCTCTGCGGTCCGTGACATATACGCTGACCCGTGTCCATATTCAATCGTACGAATCGTCCTCCCATTCCATTTCCACAATGACCCCCCTGCGTCTGATATCCAGAGTTCGCGTAACCTTGACAACGACCTTTGACCTGGCCTTGTTTCACAACCTGTCCCAGAAATCTTGAACGTCGCTGACCCCATAAAGACAGATGGCATATTATGTTCGTTCGGTCATTCATCCAAACGATCATTCCTTCGCTCGCTGGCTCGTTCGTTCCTCCATTCGTATATATATATATATATATATACATTCTTTCCGTTCTCTGCCCTTAGGCAGGTTCGAATGTTTGACGTCTCCATTCTTCCCTGTTCTGTGCATTCTTTTTCAGCTTGGATCATGGATGAGATGCAATGGACAGTATTGCATGTTGAGTGTTGTAAGTCTTAATTGATGTGTGAAGAGTAGTTTAACGTCAGCTACATTATATTAAGCCTTCTGTTGGGAAGGATTGTCTAAGCCATACAGGGTATGCTAGTTGTTTGGCTTTTTTTCGGAGTCTCCAGACGTTATTTGCCAGAGGACCTATCAATATAATGTCTATGATCTATAATTCGGCAACTTTAGTGGCTGTGGTGATGTTACAGATGAAAGTGGGGGGTAGAACGGTCATGGGTTTACTAACAATATAGAACCAAGGAGCAAGCTGCATGACTTGCATCACAGCAAAGTGATGTTAGTGAATTAATAATAATTATGTTGACGTTCAATTTTTACTACTTATTTATTAAAAAGTTTGGCAACGTTGCATTACGACGAAGGCTGCTGTTGATGACAGTTCGAAACTATTTATGTTTCAGTGAAGAAGATTAAGTCGAGGAAGTAGCGTAGTAGTAGTAGTAGTAGTAGTAGTAGTAGTAGCAGCAGCAGCAGCAGCAGCAGCAGCAGCAGCAGCAGCAGCAGCAGCAGCAGCAGCAGCAGCAGCAGCAGCAGCAGCAGCAGCAGTAGTAGCAGTAGCAGCAGCAGCAGCAATTTTGTTGTTTAACGACACTGTTATAACAAAGATCATTAGCGTCGCCCTCCTCTTTTATCCCGACTTGGGACTGGCACTGGCAGAGTGCAACAAGTGTCAGAGTTCTAGTGACGTAACGTTTTGAGAAGCAGTTGTTTCAGTCTAACGTAGTTTTTTTAGTTGGACAATCTGAAATAGCGTTAGTAAAAGCTCTTTTAAGGTGTCTAAAGATGTGTAACATAATTTAAACATAATTAGTTTATGAATATATATTATATTGCTCAACAAGACCATTCTATTGTTCTGCCGTATATAATAAATTTTAAAAGGTTGTTGGTCTTTCAGACACTTATTCAACCTCAGTGTTGTAGCCTACATTAATAGTTGACTGCTCAAAAAGCAACCGGGAGCAATTTCAAACTAATTACACACCTCTTCTAAAGATGGTATTCGCCTTATAAGTAATCGTAGACGCCGCAGATAATTGTTGTTTAGAGCGCCTATACACGCTATGAACGAGAAACCCAAGTAAAGACGATCGAGTCTCGTAATCGTAATCGTATTCGTAATCTCCAAATTTCACGAGCACCACTCGAAAGTCAAGCGCAGGAGATCGGTTTATTCACGAGCGCTGTGTCTAATCAGAGGGGTTGTCCAAAAGAGTAGTCCGGAGAAGGTCGCATGCAGTCCGCTTTCCAAAGCATCATAGGTGGCAGAGTAGATATCAGGGTGGGTGGCGTTTAGGTCGAGAAGTGGTAGGTGAGGGTTCGGGGTAAGGTACCCAAAGAGCTGAGACTTTTGTTTTGAATGGAAAGCCCCAGTGGTCTGTAATAATGATTATACTATGCATTGTAACTTCTATGGGCGCGTAGCTGTCACGATATAAAGTATCCTCCCGAAACAGAATCTCATCTGGCTGAAATTCTGTATTGGAAAACATTTGTCTGATATAAAAGTGTAACGATCGTGGAAATTGCGATCGTTAATTATAAATTTGCGGCCTAAACGATTTGCGGCCTAGATTCGCGGCCTTGCTAAATTTGCGAGCGGTCCTCGGAGTTTAACCCCTTTTTGGAACTGACCGCCGGAGCAGTAATCCTTTTTAGCGGAGAATATTGCATTGCGACACTCTATTTTTAGATCGGCGGCAACGCAACCGTTTTGATTGGACCTCCTCGGTCACGGGACTCTCACGAGTCACGTGACGTCGTCTCTGGTTGTCTGGAAACAGCTAGATCGGCAGACGGAGGAAAGGTTTCGAGGGTGCAACATCTCCGTGCTCGTGCCGTCGAAATTGTTGATAAAAATAAGAAGAATTGCGGCTGAAATTATACTGAAATAATTGGTTTAATAATTCAACGGACGAACGAGATATTGAAGATACTTCTGGTTAAGACCGTAGAGTCTGGAGGAAGTTTTTACGCTAAATTGTCGACGAAATAGAACCAAAATTCTTCCGTGGTAAATTCTCTGGTAGACGATTCCTTGTGACCGCCATTGTCGTCATTGCCGATCGCTGCGATAACAATTACTGGAGGGGTAGAGAAGTATCACTGTGGTTCTTATCTGATTCCTTAACCGAGAAAATTGAATAAGCATAATCTGTGAATAATACTTTGGCTGCGTGCAGTGTTGATAGATAATTAGCAACGAATGGATCGTGTGCAATAATTAATTAGATAATTGATTGAGTATAAATGGATTAGATAATAGTGAACAATTCTTTCAGAAGAGAAACGCGCCTGTAAAACTGATATAAGATTTAACCTTCATAAGCCTAAAGGGGTCGCAAAGGTTTGTCAGTCACTCATTCAATTGAGTAAAGCGGGGAGGAGACCCGACCGACGACTCCAATTGGAGCGTAGACTCGGAACCGACCTGGGCTGGCGAACCAAAGTCCACCGTGCCCACCTTCTCGTGGTGCGACCTGTTAGTAACCTTTCCGTATGGAAGGGTGAACGAACGGGCACGGATGGCAAACGGGGGGAAGGCAATGGCAAACCACCCCTTATCTTCTGCCAAGAAAATAGTCATGGTGTATCTAAAGAGTGAATCAACGATAGTCACCAAAGGTGAGACCCTCAGGCCTGAGGGTGACTTAATGGCTACTGGGGATGAGCACAGTGTCGAGTCGGGAGATTCAGGTTCTAATGAAGCCACAGGACCAAAGCCGAAAGGACGTCCAGCGGCGGATATGACCAGGAAGCAAAGACTTGACATGAGCTGTAAAAAAGCCATGAAAGTCGGATACCAAGGAAGAAATGGTTGGATGAAGTACAGGAAAAGTCTGGCATGAGACTGGAGGAATTAAGAGAGGCGACTAGGGAGAGGATCAACTGGAGAAGATGCACCAGGGCTTTCGCCAGAGCTCCAGTAGCTGACGGCACCAGGTGACCAGGTGAAGCCTAAAGTGTTTTACTTAAATAATCAGAGTAAAGTTAGAACATGTATTAGAAACGTGTAATAATTAAGTCGTGTAGTTAAATCTTACGGAACAGACTCTGAATAGTGAATATTGTACATTGTACGAGAACATTGCTTTTAATTTCAACTATTGTTAAACATTGACAAAGTTTGTCAACTGCAGTTAAGATACGTTTGCTTAATTAAATAATCTAAACGACTATTGAATAACTTTGACTTAAGATAACCCTGAAATGTCCGAGGTATCTTATGAAGACGAGGTGGAGGAGAATGGGGAAGAGAATGAGGAAGGCGAAACCCCGGATGATAATGACCCCGAGGGGATGAGTAAAACAGGAGTCGTTGAACTTCTACAGTCCTTCACAGGCACACTAGCAGAATTTATGGAGCGCCATGATTCTCAAATAGAGCACCTAAATAACGAGATAAGTCAATTGCATGAACGCCCGGGTCAGTTTATCCCTTCTTCGAAGGAATGTGAGGTAGTTTCGGAACGGCTAAGGGAAGTGGTAACACCACTAAAGGAAAGGGGGATCCAAAAACCTGTTGGAGCGGATTCGAACCCTGACGACCTTTATGCAAATGAAGTCGTTGCTCTCAGACCGAGAGCCGCTGAACTGTATGTCCCTTCCACTCGAGCTATCCTTGGTACCTGTGTAAGACAACCCCGGCCTGAAGTGGTGGAAGCTACCCTCCCTTACGGCCAATCAGGAATTGACTCTGCCCTGGCGCATACCGTAGAAACTGCTGACCCTGCTTATTTCGCATTATCTTCGGTTCCCCTCAATTCACGGACGCCGCTCCAACAGCGTGGCACCTCGTTTGGAAACACCTGGCAGTTTCCGAAAATGGGGGTCGCGACAAGTGGTACCATTGGTGGGATGAAGCTAAGGGCTGGTATAACAAGTGATACCAGAGTAAGCGGGGTTGAATTGAGTTCGGATACCGAGGGTCCTGCTAAGATAAGCTCAGGTGTAGCAAGTGACATCAGAATTAGTGCAGGTGCTGATGGAAAGAGAAATTTTCTTGGAGGAATAGATGAACTAAATAACCCAGAAAATTTCTATGGCGCCCGACCAAAAGTGATATTTAGCACCAGAGCTACAACTGATGATGCTAATGTAGACACTCAAAGGATGTATGATCATGATATGAGAACTGCATATGAAGGTTTTGATTTTGACTATTACATGCGAAATAAACAAATGCAATTAAGAAATCGATTAACTGAAAAATGTCTATCGGATAGCGAGCATTCTGAAATAAAAGATATGCGGCCTTTGCATAATCTTGTACTCGATTCCCATGCGGTAGCTTTAGGACAAAATGATGTTAAGGCATTTACTAACTCACGACTGTTAGTTTCAGATAATGGGGATCCATCATCGCTGAGGGAAAATCATCTGGTGCTTCGAGGTGCACATCCCGGTCAGACAACGACAACCATTTCGTGGGCTACCACCTTTTCCCCGTCGTCGCTCAACGTCATGGCTTCCGAAAAACCTTTCCTGCCCTCTGGCGTCGCTCCACGAATATCTACGCTCACCCTTCCTTCCGGTCAGCCGCTCATGTCGACACCGAACCGGTCGTCGGAAACCCACGTGACACAAAGCTGCGAATATCAACGGTGGAAGGCAAGTCAACCTTCGTACATGCCTTACACGCCATATCAGCATCTGGTCGCTGATCCAACCGCTCATGGTGAACAGATTTCGACGCTGAATAAATCTGTGCAATCGTCAGCGACACAAACAGTTCCGATAAACGCTGTGGTGAAATCGAACAGTGCTACTGCTGTGAAACTGAACAGTGCAAGCGAAATCAGATCCGATGAGCATCGTAAGAATTTCAATCAAGAAGAACTGCTCCGCCTCCTGCTGCAGACACTCAGAGAACCTCCACAGAATTCATCTACGACAATCGACAATGCAGTCCAAGAAATTGCTAGTGAAAAGAAAGAACCTGCTGGGAAACTACAACCTGAATCTTCAAATTTTCCAGATAGAAGAATGAAATCGCAAATGAAGCTGGACCGCTACAATGGTAAGACGTCGGTGGAAGTATTCCTCAAGAAATTCGAGGTATGCTCGAAGAACAATAGATGGACTGAGGAAGAGAAGCTGGCCCAACTGACCTGTGCCTTGGTTGAACCTGTCGATCAACTGCTACACGAATTTGACTCTGAAGCTTTGGTGACCAGTGCTGATCTGGTCAGTAGGTTGAAACTGCCATACGGAAGCACCGATCAAGCTGCTCTGTATCAAACTAAATTGAACACTCGTCGCCAGAAGGTAGGCGAGGACCTTGGTTCACTGGCTCAAGATATCCGGAAACTGATGATCCTCGCATTTCCGGGACCAACATCAACGCACAGCGAGACCATCTCTATCAGAGCATTCCTGGATGCTCTACGAGATAAAGATCTGGCCCTGAAGGTACGAGAAAGAGAACCAGCCACCTTAGACAACGCCTACAAAATCGCCATGAGACTGGAAGGCTATCGCTGGTCGGATGAAGACGCTGCCGATCGTCGTGATCGTCGTCCTGGGCGCATTTCGAATGTGAAGGAAACCGAACTTGACCTTGACGAAAAGTTGAACCGACTTCAAGAACAGATGACCCGGAAGATGGAAGAAATGCTTCAGAAGTGGTCCCCGCAACCGAATACTACTTCTGCTGATGGACAATTTCGACAGTGGCAACCGCGACGACCGTTTCAACCAAAGGAGAACAATGGCTTCAGAAATCAACCGGGGGATCGCCGTCCAAATAACCGTTTCCAAGGAGAAGCCCGAGACAACAGACGTTGCTACGAGTGTAATCAACCCGGGCACCTTTCTCGAGTTTGCCCTAGCAGGACAGACAACACATGGCAGAGAGAACAAGAACAAGAACCAGAATCGAACACGGTGAACAATGCGAGACATGTGAAGGGACGAAATGACGCTTACCTTTCAGTAACCATAAAAGGTAAACATTTGCTGGGGCTGCTGGACTCGGGGTGTGAAATGACTCTGTGCCCTGCTTCGTTGGTAGACCCTGCCGAAATCCAACACTCTAAGCAATCCCTGTTAGCAGCAAACGGTTCAGCCATCCGTGTACTCGGCGAAACGAAACTGAAGTTGCAGATTGAAGGCCGACCATTCGAGATACCCTGTTTGGTGACTGAACAGGTTTCCGAACTAATTCTGGGTCTCTCGTGGATGAAGGACGAAAACGTTTTATGGCATGTGGGTCATAACTGGGTTCTGGTGGGGGAGCACAAGTTCTCAGTTCATTGCAAACCTCGCTCCTGACTGTGCAGAAGAATCGTGGTAACTCGTGACCCTCTGGCTGCATCAGATGGTGGGAAGGAGGAAAGAAACTTCGAACGAATTCATCGCCTGGAAGGAATCCATCTTCAGGAAGATGTGGAGAAACAACCGAAGCCTGCGACGCCAGAAACTTCTCCTCCGACGGAATCTTTGCTCCGAGTCTCTGCTGCCAAGGTGGTAGCCCAGAATCAACAGGATTGGGATGTGCATCCTCCATTCGTCCTCTCCGCTCATCGAGCCGGCGAGAGCGAAAGCACTGGAGTCACCCAGAATCATCAGCCAATCAGTCTAAGTGTAGAGAATATGCAGATTGCCGATGTTGTGTTGAATAAAGATGATTTTGTGGCTGTACCGATTAAACATGTGCAAGATAATTGTGAATTTGCAAGAAGGTTTATACAGCGCTCGAGTCCCACTAGGAACCATGGGAATGGGCCCGTGTGTAGGAGGTAATGTGATGTAATGTGATAGACTGTTAGTTAAGTTGTTTGTGTTTGTTTTGTGTATTTAAATTTTTATGCAGCGCTCACATTAGTAGTTATTGTAAATGAAGTATGATTGTGAAAATACTGATATGAGTCGCATAATGGCGACGGGGTAATAGCTCAGAGGGTAGAGTCCCCTCTTTCTTAGTTGATGTATGATGATACACTGTGGTTCAGTATTATTTATGTTCATTGATATGTATATGATAATAGTGGTTAGGGATAAGATTATTGATACTTGTCGTTTTATTGCATTGCGTTTTGTTGTTGTTGCCACAGTAAGAAAGGCAAATGTTGTGTATGCAGTTTTAAGGTTGAATGTGCATAATCATAAAAGTTAGTAGGGTATTATTTAGCATATTGAATTACGAGTAGCTTGAGCTTTGTAGCAGTTAGTAGACACAGTCTTTGGATGTTGACTAGTGAGTTGTATGGGTTGAATGTCTGAAAGGAACTAGTGTGTCTGTGTGATGTGTAAGCTCCGAGTAGTTTGTGTGTAAGACAGATTGTAGACTTGTGAGTAGTCTAATGTCTCCGCAGTCAGTTTAGATTATATGAGAGGTGAGACAGATGACCTGGTGTTTAGAGTTGTGAGCTGTAGACGGCCTAGTTCTTAGGTATGCTTTACTAAGCAGTAAACCCTTTTGTTTACTAGTTAGCGTTACTGTTCTGCTCTGTTGTACTCCGTCTTGTAAGGTAGATGTGGAGAGGTCATAGCATATAGGTCAGGGAGAAACCCGTTAGTTTCTGGGGTATGTTTTACTAAACAGTAAATCCCTTTGTTTAACTTGTCTCGGGTGGTCTGCTCTGTTATACTCCGTCTTGGAAGGGGGACGTGGAGAAACTATTGCATAGGTCGAGGATAATGCCGCCCTAGTGCGTATTGATAATGCTTAGCTAAACAGAAAGCCTTTGTTTAGTAGTCTCAGCCTAAGTGTAATATGTTCTGTCTGTGATGATGTGCTGACTGCCCCTGTTTATGAACGCTCAGAAAGGAGTTTGTTGCAATCGTTGGTGGTTGTATGTGGTATCTGTAAGGGTGGTGTAAATGGAATACAGCATTAGTTAAAAGTGTTGTTGATTTCTAACCCTGGGTAATACGTGAGCAGTAGTGTGGTCTGACTGGTTAGGAACAGGATTTGGTGATGCTGTGTGCAAATGAATTGTCAGAGTGATGGGATGAATGTTCGCTTTGACATTTAAGATGTCCTGTGCTGTGGCTCTTGATATGCTTTGATATGTTGTGCTGTTTAATTGATAATATTGTACTGAATATGGTGCCGGGACATGACCTTTTAGTGTTTAGGAAGACATTTATTTATCCTTGTAAGTGGTCCCGAGCAAGTGATGGTATTGGATGAAAAATAATGATTATAGTAATATGATTGTTTGTTTAACCTGTCATGCTTTGCTATTACCCTTGATCAGTTGCTGCTGCCATCTCGTACCGCTTAAGATGTAATTGATGGTTGAATCATTTGCTGCAATCGTGATAGAAACTGCTGTATGTTCATATGTTTCGTTTAGAGGTATGCCTTTTGCGAATTTTTAGTTGTGCAATGACCTGCAAAGTTTTGTGATATATGCTTGAGATGTGGTACATCTCTAGCCATATTGTAATCGCAGTTGATGTGATTTAGCGAACTCTCTTTAATTGATTATGTTGAGGTTTGGTCATTGTTTACATTATGGTATCCTCTACGGTACCGTTGCATAATGTTTCTCGGTTATGATCAGCAGGAGCTGATAAATTTTCCTCTATGGTGGAAAATTTCGGACTAAGTGGGGGGAAGTGTAACGATCGTGGAAATTGCGATCGTTAATTATAAATTTGCGGCCTAAACGATTTGCGGCCTAGATTCGCGGCCTTGCTAAATTTGCGAGCGGTCCTCGGAGTTTAACCCCTTTTTGGAACTGACCGCCGGAGCAGTAATCCTTTTTAGCGGAGAATATTGCATTGCGACACTCTATTTTTAGATCGGCGGCAACGCAACCGTTTTGATTGGACCTCCTCGGTCACGGGACTCTCACGAGTCACGTGACGTCGTCTCTGGTTGGCTGGAAACAGCTAGATCGGCAGACGGAGGAAAGGTTTCGAGGGTGCAACATCTCCGTGCTCGTGCCGTCGAAATTGTTGATAAAAATAAGAAGAATTGCGGCTGAAATTATACTGAAATAATTGGTTTAATAATTCAACGGACGAACGAGATATTGAAGATACTTCTGGTTAAGACCGTAGAGTCTGGAGGAAGTTTTTACGCTAAATTGTCGACGAAATAGAACCAAAATTCTTCCGTGGTAAATTCTCTGGTAGACGATTCCTTGTGACCGCCATTGTCGTCATTGCCGATCGCTGCGATAACAATTACTGGAGGGGTAGAGAAGCATCACTGTGGTTCTTATCTGATTCCTTAACCGAGAAAATTGAATAAGTATAATCTGTGAATAATACTTTGGCTGCGTGCAGTGTTGATAGATAATTAGCAACGAATGGATCGTGTGCAATAATTAATTAGATAATTGATTGAGTATAAATGGATTAGATAATAGTGAACAATTCTTTCAGAAGAGAAACGCGCCTGTAAAACTGATATAAGATTTAACCTTCATAAGCCTAAAGTGTTTTACTTAAATAATCAGAGTAAAGTTAGAACATGTATTAGAAACGTGTAATAATTAAGTCGTGTAGTTAAATCTTACGGAACAGACTCTGAATAGTGAATATTGTACATTGTACGAGAACATTGCTTTTAATTTCAACTATTGTTAAACATTGACAAAGTTTGTCAACTGCAGTTAAGATACGTTTGCTTAATTAAATAATCTAAACGAGTATTGAATAACTTTGACTTAAGATAACCCTGAAATGTCCGAGGTATCTTATGAAGACGAGGTGGAAAAGAATGGGGAAGAGAATGAGGAAGGAGAAACCCCGGATGATAATGACCCCGAGGGGATGAGTAAAACAGGAGTCGTTGAACTTCTACAGTCCTTCACAGGCACACTAGCAGAATTTATGGAGCGCCATGATTCTCAAATAGAGCACCTAAATAACGAGATAAGTCAATTGCATGAACGCCCGGGTCAGTTTATCCCTTCTTCGAAGGAAGGTGAGGTAGTTTCGGAACGGCTAAGGGAAGTGGTAACACCACTAAAGGAAAGGGGGATCCAAAAACCTGTTGGAGCGGATTCGAACCCTGACGACCTTTATGCAAATGAAGTCGTTGCTCTCAGACCGAGAGCCGCTGAACTGTATGTCCCTTCCACTCGAGCTATCCTTGGTACCTGTGTAAGACAACCCCGGCCTGAAGTGGTGGAAGCTACCCTCCCTTACGGCCAATCAGGAATTGACTCTGCCCTGGCGCATACCGTAGAAACTGCTGACCCTGCTTATTTCGCATTATCTTCGGTTCCCCTCAATTCACGGACGCCGCTCCAACAGCGTGGCACCTCGTTTGGAAACACCTGGCAGTTTCCGAAAATGGGGGTCGCGACAAAAGTATATAATTTCATAAATAAATAAATAAATAAATAAATAAATAAATAAATAAATATATGTTCTTGTTAAATTATTTAGCAAAGTATAATCAAACGGTTTAACCTGCTCATCTATAAATTTTAATCTAATTTTTAATTTAATGCACTAAGCCCATTTCAAGCTGAATGGGGGGAGACTTTATTTCGACGGTGGCGGCGGAAATATTCTCTCCCCGGAGACTTTAGTTAAAAATATTGTCTCCGGGGGTGGGGGAGACGAATTTATTCTGGAACAGATCTGCCAGACGGAGAGAATCGGTTTCGAAATAGAGTCTCCAGGGGGAGGAGGACTTTTTAGGAAACTCTTGTCACGCGACATTGGTGACGTTTTGTGCCACAAGATGTCGTTAGGAATACTAGCTAGACCTATGTTTAGGCGATAGACCAGATGCCTAAAGATCTTAGGCCCGCTACAAGAGGACGGCCAAACCGCATCACAAGTCAATGTCAGCGTGAAATTTATGTAGCGGTCGACGCGAAAGACGTCATAATAAATTAATAATAATTGTTTACGACCGTTCGGTGCAGTTTGTCTCCTCCTTCGCTCACTTATCGTCGCTCGACGCGTACCGTGGTGAAGAGCCAAACCGCAATGGGTACCGTAAGGTTTAGTTATTTAGTTTGATAGGTGTATAATAATTATTATAAGACTGATTAATAGCTTTAATTATGGTTAGAATCAGAGCAATTGCTGATGTTGGGGTTAGAAGAATCTATCAGCTGTAAAGGTAGTAGACTTCACACTGTAGCTGTGATGGCCCATGATTATTATTCACATGTAGGTCTATGTCTTATACATTATTTCTATATAATGATATACGATCAGAGTACATAAATAAAACTAAATAAAAGCTCTCGTCTGCTTGTGAGCATGAGTTGTATTTAGTACGATGCATTGACGTGAAGTGCCACAGGTGTGTCGAAGGAATTGCTTTTATATTCTGACGTCTGCAGCCATGGTCTTTTGTGATTGCGATGGTTTTATAAAGAGGATTAGTGGAGCGCAGTGGGAGCATAGATCATGTTTTCAGCGTATGTACTGGACACCTGCTTCTCACTGCATGCGCGATCCTGACATTGATATAGCGCCTTTTGTGGACCGATCAATCTGCACGCAGTAGGCCTACGTTTAGCAGGATAAGATATAGTACGAAAGAAACATCAAGTCAGTAGCTTAAAAACTGAGAAAATAGGTGAAACTAAAATAAGGAAATTGATGAAAAGTGAACTAGCATAAAATAATAAATTGCAATTGATATACACGTAGGTGAAAATTAATAAGGTAGGCCTAGATCTACTGTAACAATACGATAGGCCTAAGGTATGGCTCGAAGCGATATGGTAAGTAAGATAAAATGAGAAAGGCAGTAACGAGGAAGACACGATATAAGTATATTCTACGAAAGACTGTGTTAAGTTAATAGGATGAGAATTGAAACTTAGGTAACGTATTAATTACGTTCGTCCTGGGCACGACGTTAAACTGCATCCATCCTCCGCCACAGGGAACCAACAACGTCCCTGTGCCGGTCCTAAGCCCGGACAAAGGAGGGAGGTTTGCCAGATGGGTGGCGATACACTGGTAGGAAAAGACCAAGACGATTGAAATCCGCAAAAACCACGACACAAGTGACATAGCGACCCAGTTGCTTCAAGTTGTCATGATGTTGAGCAGACATGCACAGGCCGGTCAGGACAGACCGGTGGAAAGAGTCGGGGGAGAGCGTGGGACACGAGCGGGCATTGACCCAGGTTGTCCTTCATGCCTCTCTCCCAATATTTTCTTCAATCAGGCAAGGTGGTCTAGCTGCTCCAAGATGTTATTGGTATGGAGCAGACCTGCTGACCGCGGACCGGTTGAAGCTGGGCTGCATGACGCGAGACAGACTCAGACAGAGAGTGGCGTCGGACTCTTACGGGCATTGAGCCCAATGATGTTGATTGATGATGATGATTATGTACGTTAACTTATATGGCGCCGTAACACAGCCATGCCGTTACAAAGTCGCATTACAAAGCAACTAACATGCGGCATAAGCCCTTGCGAGCAAGTACGTTTTTAGCATGGATTTAAAAGTGTCCATTGAACTGCTGGCCGATCGGATAGCGAAAGGAAGTCTGTTCCAGCATCGAGGACCAGCGGCCGAGAAGGTAAGCCATGCATAGTAGAAGGTGTAGGCAACATCACAACAAAGAGGTGTTAGTGAATTAATGATGATGTTGGCCTTTTGATTCTACTTCATTATTATTACAAGGTTTGACGTTGACGCTTATCTCAATTAGAAAATATTTATGTTTCAGCGACTAGAAGTCAGTAGGCCTAGAGAAAGACTTAGAAGGTTACCTTGGATTGGGTTGGTTAGTGTTAGATGTCCTATATATCATATGCAAAAGCTGTTTAAAGGTGTCTCAAGATGTCGTAACATTATTAAAAAGAATTAGTTTAAGTTGACCTACATCATGCCCGGACCGTTCCCACTGTCTTACAGGCTTACACATTAGGCCTAAAATGCGATATGTCAAAACAAAATTTCACGTATTGAACCTTAATACTGCACATTTAGCTATTTACTCAAAAACTTAAATTTTAGAACTTTTCAGACCAATTACACACCTCTTTTAAGACATACGGTAAGGTAAGTTAAGAGAGAGGTGAAATAATCCAACAGATGCTACTTTGGCAACGACACTGTTTCGATTAATTAAGGTTATGTAAAGTAGAGCAGACCCCGAGTGAGACAGAGAAAATAAATAAATGGTAGGATAAGTTACCATGTCAGTTCGACGCAGACAACCTGCAATCATTTCACAATAATTATAATGCAACGCCGGTGGCTGCAGGTAAAGTGGTAAACGAAACCATTTGTTATCACACCCATTGCGATTGTCTCATTCGTCATTGCCGGTTTCTAATCACGTGACTTTTGTCTTAGACTGGTTCCCTGAGGTCCGCGGACAACAGCAGACTTCATTATCCTTCGTTCGCCTCCCAAAAAAGCGCCTGTATCCTATCGCGTTCGCTTGGCGCAGCTGCGCGTGCTGCCCGTAATTGGCAAAATCTTCGGGCCGATGGACGGAGGGAATGTTATGTAGCGGTGGACCATGCGGTCTGTCGAGAGGGTCCACGGGGACCGAGCTCCCCCTTCACAGGACAAGGGTTCTTGCTCACCTCGTAGTCTCTCACGACTATTGAGTTTGGCGGATTTCAACATGAATAATGTTATAGAAGCCGAGGTGATGTGTGTCGCAGGGACGATGAGAGCACGCACGGAATGGGGTAAGGCACGTAATGGGGTAAGGCACGTAATGGGGTAAGGCACGGAATGGGGTAAGGCACGGAATGGGGTAAGGCACGGAATGGGGTAAGGCACGGAATGGGGTAAGGCACGGAATGGGGTAAGGCACGGAATGGGGTAAGGCACGGAATGGGGTAAGGCACGGAATGGGGTAAGGCACGGAATGGGGTAAGGCACGGAATGGGGTAAGGCACGGAATGGGGTAAGGCACGGAATGGGGTAAGGCACAAAATGGGGTAAGGCACGGAATGGGGTAAGGCACGGAATGGGGTAAGGCACGGAATGGGGTAAGGCACGGAATGGGGTAAGGCACGGAATGGGGTAAGGCACGGAATGGGGTAAGGCACGGAATGGGGTAAGGCACGGAATGGGGTAAGGCACGGAATGGGGTAAGGCACGGAATGGGGTAAGGCACGGAATGGGGTAAGGCACGGAATGGGGTAAGGCACGGAATGGGGTAAGGCACGGAATGGGGTAAGGCACGGAATGGGGTAAGGCACGGAATGGGGTAAGGCACGGAATGGGGTAAGGCACGGAATGGGGTAAGGCACGGAATGGGGTAAGGCACGGAATGGGGTAAGGCACGGAATGGGGTAAGGCACGGAATGGATAGGTTAGGATGCGTGCAGGTTTTGGCAGAAGCGCAACAGTTCTTCTATCGGTTGTCTTGTTTTCCGGAAAAAATTGACAGATTTTGACAGTATGTTTTTTCTACTGAAAATGAAGGAAAATTTGAAAACCTATTTTGTGAATATCGTTGGCTGATGTACATGTGATGTGAAGGTGGGATTCTGAAGACTAGGATTCAGTTTGGGGACCTAAGGACTGAATTGTGAAGTTAGACCATAATTATTATAATCTTGCATGCACTTGTAATGGCGTGGGTAGGTTTGGATTTAAACTGAAGTCCAGAGTTCATTTTGGGGCCAGAAGGATAGACTAATAATTGATGTGGTTGGACTAAACGTTGAGTATAGTTCTTTTTGGGTATACGCGAATAGAGATTAGAACTTACGGTGAAGTTAAACTGGAGTCTACATCTAGATTCTATGCTGGATTGAAACCGGAAGTTGGAATTTTCACTACAGCAACATTTTAATGTGACGTGTGCAACACACGCATACACAACCATATAATTTATTTATCATGATACACCCACACATATAAATTTAAATGTCTGAGAACCTTACTACACCTGATGCTATTTGACCGTGCCGCAATGGCCGTCTTTCTGCGGGTGACACTGGACACGAAAGGTTCGTGGGTCGGTCGGTTCTCGGCGTCGTCGTCGTCGCGTGAGTCGATATCTGAAGGGACCGTGATTAGGTGACTGGCCACCGCCGCCGTAGCCACCGTCGCCAGCGCCGTCTGTCGGTCGACGATGAAATTCCCGGCGGCGAGAATACGGTATTTGAAAGCGTGTCAGAATTCTTTTGCTGAACTACGAAAGAACAGACGGACCGACGCACGCACTGACAGACGGACGGACGGACCGAAGGAAGGATGGACTGACAGTATAGTTTAATAGTATAGTGTAGTGTAGTGTAGTGTAGTGTAGTTTAGTATAGTATAGTATAGTATAGTATAGTATAGTATAGTATAGTATAGTATAGTATAGTATAGTATAGTATAGTATAGTATAGTATAGTATAGTATAGTATAGTATAGTATAGTATAGTATAGTATAGTATAGTATAGTATAGTATAGTATAGTATAGTATAGTATAGTATAGTATAGTATAGTATAGTATAGTATAGTATAGTATTGTATTGTATAGTACAGTACAGTACAGTACAGCACAGCACAGCACAGCACAGCATAGCATATAGTATGGTATGGTACGGTACGGTATTATATAGTATAGCATAGGATAGTATAGTACTGTATGGCGTAGTGTAGTATAGTACGATTATGTTATTGTATAGCAGAACATAGAATAGCATAGCGTAGCATAGTATGGCATAGCATAGCATAGCATAGTACAGTGCAGTACAGCACAGTAGAGTATAGTATAGTAAAGTATAATAATATGCTATTATGCTATAGTAGCCACTATTAATTTTTAGAATAGCATGCCATGGAATAGCATAGCATAGAATAGAATCGCATAGTATAGTATGGTGTAATAGATGTTGTATGTCATAAAAGATGGCACAATAATGGTGTATGCTATTGTATGACTGTATACTGTATAGGATAGCATGCAGCATAGGATAGGATAGGATAGCATAGCATAGTATGGTATAGCATAGTATTATAGTACAGTACAATATTATGGTATTGTTTCCAACGTCATCGTATTGTGCCACATAATTTTATGTCACACCGTGCTTCACATGCACGGCATTGGACATGGCCACTATCTGTCCAACCTGTCTGTCCATTTCCTTCTCGAAATAAAGCCAGTTAAAAACTGTCTCTGCTGATGGCTAACGAGAAGTGATGACCTTGCAAAGCCTTAGCCATCTCCACCCAACTAAGAGACATAATAAGCGAAGGAATGGCTGATGGCGGCAGACGATTGGAAATTAGGTGATCGCTGACCAGAAAGCAAAGCGTAGAAATGGAGGTGGGATGAGGTCGAGTAAGACGCTGAACGACCAAAGGATAAATGAATTGACGCTGTCTCGGCGGCGGCGACGACTAAAAGGCTTTCTCAGAAGCAGCGAAAAGCCGGGAATTGCTTTGGCTTTCTACAGATCAGGTTGCCGCTTTCTTCGGCGCCTGTTCTCTTTCTTTCGGATTGCTCTTCTTTACTATTTTACTTCTTCATAATTATTAGACCTTTAGCTCAAATATGACCTTCATGTGCGAGTCATTAAAGAGGTGTAATTGTCGTTGGTGTGAAATAAAGATAAGATAAGATACATGTAAGAAAAGCTGAGATGAGATAAGGAAAGATAAGGATATTCATTATTTGACCAAGTGATATCGGCATTTTAAGTTACATCTGTTAATTATTCATGGAATCTTATTTGTAGCGTATGCCAATCATTGAATCCGTGCAATAGCGTATGTTAATCATGGAATCCGTTTAAGAGCATATTATGTTAATCATGGAATTTTAGTTCTATGGCTTTTGTTAAATCATGGGATCTGTTTAATTAAGAGCATATGTTAATCATGGAATCCGTTTGATAACATGCTAATCATGGAATCCGTTTAATAGCATTTGCTAATCATGGAATTCTTTGTATATAGGCATCTGTTAATCATGGAAAATGTTTGATAACATAATGCTAATCATGGAATCCGTTTGAGAACATCTGTTAATCAAGGAATCCGTTTAAGAGAATCTGTTAATCATGGAATCCGTTTAAGAGCATCTGTTAATAATGGAATCCGTTTAAGAGAATCTGTTAATTATGGAATCCGTATTAAGAACATATGTTAATCATGGAATCCGTTTAAGAGAATCTGTTAATCATGGAATCCGTATTAAGACCATAATATGTTAATCATGGAATCCGTTTAAGAGCATCTGTTAATCATGGAATCCGTATTAAGAACATAATATGTTAATCATGGAATCCGTTTAAGAGCATCTGTTAATCATGGAATCCGTTTAAGAGAATCTGTTAATCATGGAATCCGTTTAAGAGAATCTGTTAATCATGGAATCCGTATTAAGAACATATGTTAATCATGGAATCCGTTTAAGAGCCTCTGTTAATCATGGAATACGTTTAAGAGCATCTGTTAATCATGGAATCCGTTTAAGAGAATCTGTTAATCATGGAATCCGTATTAAGAACATATGTTAATCATGGAATCCGTATTAAGAACGTGTATAAATCATGCAATGAATAGAACCGAGGACGTCAATACGAATAAGAAGAGGAGTAAAGAATGCTAAGAATAAACGAACTGCGGGCAACAGTTTGGCTACTTTTCTTCTGCGGTCAATGATGGCCCCAGGGAGCCCCAAATAAAGGGACCGGCGTTGGGAGGGGGGAGGTCGAACGGGAGGGAGAGAAAGGGAGCGGATGAAAGAGGACGGGGATCAGAGGGGAGAACGTGTGGAGTAGAGAATGGACAGAGAGACTGAGTGAATGAGACAGACAAAGATACACAGAGTAAAGAAGTGATATAGACAGATAGTTGAAGATGCAAAGAAAGAGAAAGAGAGAAAAAGAGAGAGAAAGAGACAGATACAGAGAGACAGACACAGACACAGGGACAGAGTGAGAGACGGAGACCGAGAGAGACAAAGACAGAGAGAGACAGATACAGAGACAAAGACAGATATAGAGACAGAGACAGAGAGAGACAGACAATTAGAAAGACAAATGGAAGAGAAGAAAGAGACATACAAATGAGTCACACACAACGGTTCACACAAACATACACATTCGGACAGACACACACACACACACACATACACGATACATTCATACAGATACACAGACAAAGAGAGAGGCACTGAGGAGGAGGGGGATCGTTGTCCATTGACCTGATCGCACTATTGTTGAAAGAGACAGCGAAAAGCGACAGCAGCCATGCACCTCGTCCCCAATCGAAACCATCCACGATCATTCCCATGAATTCTTCTCTCAACTCCAGCTCCCAACCCTGTTCCCTTCCGTTCTTGCAACCGTCGCTCGAATCGCATCTGCGCAGCTCCGAGCTTCGATCGGTCATCGAACGCCGGCTCCCACTCGCTCGGTCGGCGGCCGAGCGGTCCCGAAGCGCAATCCATAACGTAACCGGAGCTATCGGAGTAAGCGTGATAGATGGTCTCGGCTCGCCGTGTAGGGGGCGTGTCCCTTTGATGGCCCATCGCCCCTGGCCCGGCTGAATTATTTATATTATAAAGCAACGTGTATAAAGCACTCGAGACCCTACGAAAAGAAAAATTGCCCATTCGACGGAGTGTAGGGAAGGGGTGGGTTGCGGGAGGGTGGGCGGGTAGGGGAGTGTAAGGACCCCGCCTGGGGGACGTAATCTCCCTAATTGAGTTTCGTCATAGATCAAAAACCCTGAATACAATTAGACGAGATTTTCTGTTAAATTTTTGACGCTTGACAGACGCCGTGGATAAGGGGTGGGAGGGTGCCGGAGGAGGGTGGACCGGAGGTGGGTGGACCGGGGTTGTGGCACCGCCCCCAGGGAATTGACCTCGACGCAATGCCAGCGATCCCGTAAGAGTGGGGGAGATACCGAGCGCACGGGGTCGCATAAGAGGCTGCGACACAACTCGAATCATCATTCTATCCTCGAAAGTTATTGCTGCATGGCTCTGGTAGAAATTAATTAACAATTTTATGCTTTTTCCATGCAATCAGGGAAGGAATTATGCTTTTCCACGGCTCTTAAGTCGGTTTTCTTGAAACCGAAAATTTTATGCTTCAATGTTTTAAATTAGTCAATATATTTTTCATTGTATTTATTTATTTATTTATTTACTGTCCTCTAGCTCAGAGTCTTAAATTCATTGTAATGATCCATTTGTAACCGAAAATATTACCATTAGGCCTACATGCATTCGGCTTTAACCCTTTTTAGACCAAAGTGCTGTAAATGGTATGGAGATTGGAGAATCTTATCTCTCTCGATCGACAAATTAATGGTTAATATGATTGAATATTCTTCTTCGCTTGTTGCCAAATAAATGATTTGAATAGATTTTGATCTTGATTTAATTCCAATTATAAGTCTTTCTGTTATCTGGAATGTGCCGGGCAAATGCTATCGTCTTATTTTTTATGCAATTAACCCTCCCATGCCAATTAGTTGGATAAGCCATCAAGTGTAATGCACAATGCGCAATATACAGGGTGGGCAAAAAACCTACGGTTTCAGCCCTATATCTTGGCCAGAAGTAAGAAGAAATGAGACCACAGACCAGAAACAGAGAAAGTTCTTCGCTGCCTGGTGGAAGTATTGTTTAGGCCAGCGGTTCCAGGCCTACAAAAATGGCCCTCGTCTCTAGAAGAACTATCAAAAATATATTGAAAAATTGACAATTTGGACAGGATAGAATACATAATTATTTTATATTAAAAAATATTTTATTTTGACGTCTATAATAACATCAAACCTTCTATTTTTAATCAACTATAATTTTTTTATATGTTTTTAGTTAATTAAATGTTAACCATATAACCCTCTAATGTTCTTCAACTAAGAAAAAGTGGCCCTCGTGTCCTAGCTCCAACTTAGAAAAAGTGGCCCCAAAGTACAAAAAGGTTGGCAACCACTAATGTAGGCGCATAGGGGACAAGTAGTTTTTCGTGTGTACAGGAGCGAAGGTAACGGTGGGTCTAAGATGAATATAGATTGCTAAGATCTCGATGAAGATCTGTCACAGTCTCTCAAATCTCGTGGGAAAGGAATCGAACCCAGACAATTGACACCGAATGACAAAGTACGACAAACCAATCAGTCAATTGACATTCAAAGGAAAAGATTAATGCTGAAATGAAATAGCGGTTCCTGGAGAAAACCTTTCCCAAGGGGGTTTGGGTCACTGGGTGGGAGGGGGGGGGGGTGCAGGGGGGGGGGTTTGGTTGGGTCATCGGGAGCCAACGCTGATGATCTGCTATCTGCTGTTTTGGATTCATCTTATGCCATGGCTTTGCAACGAAGTTATGCACACGTGTATTCATGATTGTACTAATATTCGGGTATATCATTCATTTTATGTATGCATGTTGCATACATACATACATAGTACATACATGTATGCATGCATGTACATGTATGCATGCATGCATGCATGCATACATACATGCATACATTTCTACGTACATAATTTTATACCTATATACATAATTATATATCTACATATGCTACAATCATACATTAATACAAGTCTGCTAATATAATTTTATAAAATATACGTACGTAAATAATTACATGTATACATGCTTATACACACAATATACATTATGTAATAACACATATAGCATAGATAATTATTATATGCATACATACATACATACATACATACATACATACATACATACATACATACATACATACACACATACATACATATATACATACATACATACATACATACATACATACATACATACATACATACATACATACATACATACATACATACATACATACATACATACATACATACATACATGTATATGACATTGATATTCGCCGTAGACTTCTGTAACAGCTTTTTATCCTTGACACGCAAAGCAAACACGTCTGAGACGAGATCGCACGCTCCCACTTACATACACACTTACATACAAGTGAATAGCGAACGACTTCAGCGGAAGTGCGTGAGCGACTGTCTAATGATGAGAGACAGACAGACAGACAGACAGACAGACAGACAGACAGACAGACAGACAGACAGACAGACAGACAGACAGACAGACAGACAGACAGACAGACAGACAGACAGACAGAGAGAAACAGACAGACAGACAGACAGACAGACAGACAAGACAGCAAACACCGAATGAGACAGAAGCATGAGAGACAGAGAGGTGGCAAATCCTCTCCTTCACCGTCTCATCTTTACATCGACAGTGTGCGGTAGGTATATACTCATTAGCTTGCTGCAATTCAGTTGAATGTGGCGCAGATATATCTTGAAAAAAAACCGTCGGTGGGAAGACGAGACGGTGAGAGAGGTGACTGACTCGGCACCAACGCTCATAAGCCGAGGCAAAGAAAATGAAGTCGCTAGCATTGCATATACATGTATATGGCTACCTTCGAGCTAGCTCAAAGGTCTGCTCCTCCTCCTCCTCCTCCCCTCTCCTCCTTTTCTTTTTCTTCTTCTTCTTATCCTTCTCCTACTCCTCCTCTTCTTGTTCTTTTGTTGTTCTTCTTCTTCTTGTTTTTCTTCTCCTTCTTTTTCATCATCGTCTTCATCGTCATCATCATCTTGTTCTTCATCTTGTTCTTCTTCTTCTTCTTTTTGTCCTCCTTTTTTCCTTCTTCTCCTTTTTTCCTTCTTCTCCTTTTCCCCTTCTTTTTCTTCATCATCGTCATCTTCATCTTCATCTTTCTCCTTCTTTTCCTTTTCTTCTAAAAAAATAATATTCTTGCTCATTAGGTTCTAATCTACAGCCTGCATGGTCGGTGTCACTTCGGAGTTTTTACATCGGGTCAGCACGTGTAAGCTATGGTTTTCAGCTGTGATTGGGCTGGGAACGCTTCTTAGCAAATCACTTTGAAGGGGCGCTATATAAAAGCCTCTTAATAGCAATGACAACCCAGATACAGTATTCAGACAGAGAAGAACACATCATTTCAACCATATCACGCAAACCCAGTGCGCCATAATACCAGAATATTTTCTGCCGCCTCTCGTCGCCACTTAATTACTGGTTGTCCATGGACAATTTTAACGGCGTTGTCTCCTCTCTTGGTGATGCAATCTCCGTGGTCCAAGAAATAATTCCGATCTGACGTAATGCTGTGGTCTTCCTTCTGCCCAGGCTGTAGCCTAAACTGTAAAACATGGGAGACAACCGAACCATTAATGATTATGCACCTTTTTTATCATGGATTTCCATTTGGGATGTTTAGTAGGGATGGTTAACTTAAAACTGTTCTTTTTTGGGCGCGCTGGAGTCGGGAGCGCCTCTGAGTAGTTTTTTACTTGAAGGAGCGCTATATAAATGTCCGAATGAATGAATGCATGAATGAATGATGGTTGCGGAGTTTTAACGACATCTTCTGGCTAAAGAGGATGGACATGTAGACGAAATTATTTTTTGCAGTTCTTACCGTTCGCATGAGTGATGTTTGATACTCAGGTTTTATTAAGCGAAGATGACTATGTACATAATAGACCTACATTATAATGTCTAATTATATCTGTAGGCCTATATTGATTGATTCCGAACATTTATATAGCGCTTGTTCAAGAAGCCTACTCAGAAGCGCTCTCGGCACTGTCCTGCTTGATGTTAAGTGTCATTAAGAACAAATATATAAAATCAGTTTGCAAACAAAGCGTATGTGTATATTATATGTATTGATTTTAATATAATATTATGTGTGTATATATGAATATATATATCCGCACCACTGGGCATTATTTTGCCTGTGAACCCTCTCTCGTTGGGCCAGGTATTAGCTCAGGAATATTAATATACAGAGGAATAAAAGCTACTGCAGATAATAATTGTATATCCGGTTACATCCTTTCGCATAGATATCGCCCCGATTCAGTTTCACATTGACATTAATTATGGCGTTTCACGTTGCACAGATAATGTTTAACTCTGCAAATTTGATTATTCATCGATTTTCCTCATTAAATATTGAAGACTGTAGCGTCTTTACTATAATAGGCGAACAAAGTGTCATATTTTTCTTGTCCGCATGCCACAGGGATAGACTGAAAATAGTCACAATGTCATGACTGTCGAGTTTTTCTTCGTTCTTTTCTTTTAGTGTGTCGTTCTTAACTCAAGCTCAACATTCTACATGTTTCCTATTTATACGTAGATTTGGTTTCTATAACTTGCTGCATAAGCTTACATAAAAATAAGATTGAATGTAATGTATTAACAGCGTACTGTGTCGCAAGTTCATATAGCATCTGTTAAAATCGTTCTAAAGGTGTCGAAGGTTGTCTCCGGCCTACTGTAGTACTGTTTACTGATGCTTATTCAAAAGGAATTTCCAATCCAGTTTTTCGTGTTGTCTATGATTCTTCTGTAATCCAGTTGAGCTGTGAATTAAAGTGTACTTTTGTAATGACACTTTGTTTACGGATTGAAAATCATTCCGTTCAAAAACGTCACGAGATTTCCGGCTCATTGTTTTCTAACGCAACGTCACAAATTTGATTCTTCACTATTTTAAGGTGACGCAATAACTAATAATAATTATTGTTTGTACACAATGTCACGTAGGCTACAATGTATGTAGTAACGGATAATTTATTGAAATAATGAACAACCAGATAACAATAAAATAGCTATTATAATATAACGATAATGATGATAAAATAATTATTATCTGATAATAATTGAGAACGATTTAATAATATTAATAGGCTAATAATATTATTATTATTATTGATAGTGATCACATTAATTTGGTAAAAATTAATTTTAATTATAACAAAACAATAATGATGAAAACTTTATATAAAACATAAACAAGTAATTTCTAAATAAAACAGTAAATCAGCGACGATCAAAAAACTAAAAAATACAGAAGCAATAATAAATAGTAAAATAATAGAAAATTGGTTCAATAATAGCCTAATAAGCCTTAAGGCGACGCGACATGACATTGTGCTGAGCTGCATGGACAAAATTAGACTCTGGCTGGATATATGAGAAAGACGATTTTTCTGCATGCACCGTATTTTTGATGGACGATTAACCGTAATATGGTTCGCTCAATGGCTAAGAATATCCAACAGATGAACGCCTCAGCGAAATGATGACGACGACGACAACAACAACAAATGAGAGTCATGATGATGATGATGATGATGATGGACGATGTTGTTGTTGTCGATGTTGGTGGCTATGTCGGGACAGGAGTAGTAGGCCAAAGCGTGTCGTTATTTTGCGACACATCTCGCAGGTGTATGCGGTGGTGTATTATAATAGTCACTGTATAGTGGTTATGTTCGTCGTCTTAAAGACGAAAGGTTTCATGTTCGAATCCACCTCAAGTCAACGCGTAGGGACCATGGGCAAGTCATCCACTCGCAATTACTCAGCGCTTCGGCGTGAAATTTCGATGCAGTGTACGCGCTGTAGCTGAGAGCGCCTCTGAGTAGTAACTTGAAGGGACGCTATAACAAGTGCACAACTGCACACACATAAAAAAAACAAGCAAACATACATACACACATACATACATACATACATACATACATACATACATACACACACACATACATACATACATACATACATACATACATACATACATACATACATACATACATACATACATACATACATACATACATACATACATACATACATACATACATACATACATACATACATACATACATACATACTACATACATACATACATACATACATACATACATACATACATACATACATACATACATACATACATACATACATACATACATACATACATACATACATACATACATACATACATACATACATACATACATACATACATACATACATACATACATACATACATACATACATACATACATACATACATACATACATACATACATACATACATACATACATACATACATACATACATACATACATACATACATACATACATACATACATACATACATACATACATACATACATACATACATACATACATACATACATACATACATACATACATACATACATACATACATACATACATACATACATACATACATACATACATACATACATACATACATACATACATACATACATACATACATACATACATACATACATACATACATACATACATACATACATACATACATACATACATACATACATACATACATACATACATACATACATACATACTAATCCTCCTCTTCTTACGATAGCGATCCATCCGTGTTTCACTGTCTTGTCTTGCATCGCTCCGTTGAAGTCAATTAAGCTGACGACGAGAGCGCCACTAGAGGAAGCTACGTAACTACTTCGCAGCGCCATCTGGAGGTGAGGGAGTGTTTCTACCACCGTATAACCGGGGTTCGGTTTGCTCCGACCCTCCCCCAAGGATCTGTCAAAGCAGATGAAGTGAGTGGTCACCAGATGTCGTGCTGTTTACGGATAAACACGTCGGATTTGAACTAAGCTGTACCTCCTGTTGTTAACTGTCAATCTCTCTCGTTAATTTACGGATGAGGAATTTGTACACTTTTCGAAGGCGCCATAGAAGTCGATTTGTTTTTTTAAAAGTATGTTATTATATGACATTGATCACTACACAACAATACTGCATTCATTCATTCATTCATTCATTCATTCATTCATTCATTCATTCATTCATTCATTCATTCATTCATTCATTCATTCATTCATTCATTCATTTTTCATTCATTCATTCATGCATTCATTCATTTTTCATTCATTCATTCATGCATTAATTCATTATTTCATTCATTCATTTTTCATTCATTCATTCACTCGCTCGCTCACTCACTCATTCATTCGTTCGTTCGTTCGTTCGTTCATTCATTAATTTGTTCATTCTTTCATTCACTCACTCACTAATTCACTCATTCACTCGCTCATTCATTCGTTCGTTCATTCATTCATTGGATCATTTCAAAAATTTCTATAGAGCTCCTTGTAGAAGTCTACTCAGACACGTTCCCAGTCCACTGTAGAGACTATTGAGTAGATTAGAATACATTATACTATAGAGTAATTATTTTTAATGAACCTCGTTATTTAAGGCGGCAATAAAGCAACCAACGGATGAAAGAATGAGAACATAAAAAAGAAAAACAAAACATTTCAATGATAGCCTTCACAAAATCATCTCAATGTACACAAACCATCAAATTCACCATGATGATATGCAGTATATAGACTGAGTAGAGCTGCGGCATCAAGTAGTATGATAGGAGAGGATGAAGCAGGATGAAATTAAACAGAATTGAATAGATTTGTACGAAATATGGACATTTTTGGTCCTGAAGTGAAATAGAATGAAAATTTGCTGCATGGATAAGTTCAGAATATTGCATAGCAGAAGAGAATTTATGAATAGACCACAATGGCATAGGATAGTGTAACGCCCGCCATCGCGTACACTCCCGGGGTCGCCACTCCCGATCCAACGTGTGCGAGGGCCGCGTACTGTTGTGGGCCGTAGTCCAAAGAGATGGAGGGAGGAAGAGAAGCGGAAGCGCTCGGGTTCAAATCCCTTCTAGTCGGAGGCGGCCAAGCCTCCCTACTACTTGGCTCTCTGTAAGAAATGGGTGCTTTGCTTAGCAGCCTTTCGCTCCGGCGCAGGGTACCAGGGTTCTTCGGAAGAGGTAAGTCCTTCGGCCTCGCGCCGAAACCTCCTTCCAGGCCAATGGTCGAGTGGTAAGGCATGTCCGTGACCGGGTCAATAGGAGACCTTGCTCCTGAGTTCAAACCCACAACAGATTTTATTGCCGGAATAGGCGACATCTCTAAACGTTCAATTCTTGCGACAACTTCTGTCAGCGCTTCCCTGACATTATTTTGTACGACGGAGATAGCCTCCTGGGTATCTCTAGCATTATTCTGTATGGTTGCCTGCACATCAGTTTTCACTGAGGAAATATCTTCTTCCACATTAGTCTGCATAGAAGTCAGGGCTTCATGGGAGGACTTAGAATTCGTTTGTATGGCCTCTAGTAAAATGCCTATTTCCAACGCAGATGGTGGTCTAGACGGCTGCGAGGGAGTTGATGCTCCGCTTCTATCCATGGCGCTATACAAGTTTTGGTTATGTCGAATCCTAACGCTAGCAAGAAGTAAATCCGAAAGTTTAATCAATGGATCTTATTATTATCAGAAACATTTAATAATTATTCACAATGTTAATTAACAGCTTACAGTTTAAAGCAACTGATAATAATATGCAACACAATTCCAACAGACCTCAATCGGAGCAGGCAAACTGTATCCCCAATTTGGTACTTAGATGCCAATCTTAATTTCTCTGCCCAAAAGATCAATTTTAAATTCGTATTAAAGCCCTTAATAAATTGTACCTTCTTCCAGAGACACCGGACAAGGCCGACGATAAGCGAGGAAAGGGGCGCAGACGCGGCGTCGAATCCGGGACTTGCGTCGATGAAATGAGGCTCGGAAGAATCCGCCAAGCCCGACGCTGAGTTGTCGCTAAGACCGAACTGGCACGTCGAGAACAGGGAATCCACGAAAAGATATATTAATAATAGATTGACGCTCGTAGGCAAACTGCGCAGAAGATATCGACGACAGAAGAAATTCCGGAAAACCCGAGCGGTTTCGATCCAAACGAGAGAAAGATCGAAAACCAGAACGAAAGACTTAACTCCTTTACGAAGATGCGAAACAGAACCACGTCGCTGACGATTCGCTCGTAACACAAAACCGCAATGCAATCGGCTCCTTGCCGGTTTTAGAATTCCTGTACAGAATCCGTGAAGAACGTACGTGACGACGTAATAACTCAGACGTCGAATCCACGCCGACTTAAATAAACTATCACCTTTCTAAAATAATCAAACTCTGATTTTGTAACTTGCTCTCCGGAGCTCTACGTCTATACTCGTCGAAGTCCGTCGTGAATCTGCTTGCGAGCTGCGCGTCTCTCTTATATAACCTTCCTCGGGTGACGCTTGCGCATGCGCACTAGAAAACCGCCTCACGTGCCTCGCTGTATCAGGTCCTGTCGACACTGAGCGCACCCATTCAACCTTGCAGTTCAACACGCGAAGGCCTTAAGGAACACCGCCGCACGTAAACGCTCAGCGACAGCAGACACAGTGTCAGCCTGCTTTCTTCTCTGTCGGTCTCTAGGTAGCAGCGATTGTATCGGTCGGTGACACTCAGTCGACATCACCTCCTCCTTTGGCTGTCGCTCCACGTCTTCGCGTTTGTCCTTCTCTATCTGTTTCAATGTATCAGCGACTACTGCCTCTGCCTCGCTGCGTGTATGCGCGACTGCACGGTCGACGACTCAATCGGCCTCCCCTCCTCCTTTGGCCGTCGCTCCATACGAGCCGCCAAAGGCCGATACCGTGAGAAAGTTACACGAATATCGATCGATAAAACTTGCCACGGTTGCTGCAGCGACCTGCCTACGTCAGTGAACGCTCCAATTCGCGTCAAAATCGAAATTAACATTAAAATCTAGGTCACCAATATTATGTAGGTCACCGAATGCAACTCAAAAATAATAATATTATAATATATATATATATAATTATTGGACCCCGAAACTACCATGCAGAATTCAAGAAAATAATGATATAATATATAATAGAAACCAAAAATACGTGGCGGCTGGTTATATCAGTCGCTACAATAGAATGAAATAGAAAAGATAATTTTAAATAGAATAGAATCGTAAATCTTATATGGAGTAGGTTCCTTTGAGGGGATAGTGCTTATTAACTAGGTCATGTTACGTAACATTGAAATTACATTCGGTTTCATTAATCCTACGAACCTGGGAAGTTGATCTGGGTACGAAACACCTTGTGACCCAAGACAACGCAAATGATGCGACCTTACTTCGCATTTTCTGCGCCACACATGCAATGTCATGCTGTGGGCCTACACAATGAACTCCGTAATAAGCAGCTTCTATCATGCACAATAATGTGGAAACTTTGGTCTAAAAAGTGGGAGTATACGAATTTCTTTTCCACTCTTCTGTCTCGTGTTCGACTCTTCGTGATTTATTTGCTGCCAGCACTCTACTGAATATTTGATGGATCCTAGAAGGGTATCATGTCGGAATATATGGAGCGACTCAGAGCAATAAAAGTCTGAAATGGTATTAATTCCACTTTGTACTGTTCCGTTTCTTTATGTATTGCAATTGCACATTTTTTGTACAGCGTCTCTGCCTTCTAGTGGGATGAACCATTTAGAAGCGCTCCCAGTGCGCAAGGCACCGCGGGAAGAAATAGGTTTGGGGAAGACAAAAGGAAGAAGAGAATGTTAAAGCGAACAAATGGAGATTGGAGAACCAGTTATTTGGGACAAAAACCGGCTGAGCCTTCCTCATTCCAACCTATTCTATTCCTTTTCATGCATTCTATATAATTCCATTATAGGCCTATTCCATTCCATTTCGATGCAATCCATTCCTTTCTCTCCATTATTATTCCATCTTATTCCATTCTAGGCCTCTCATCATTATGCTCCGCTCCTTTCCATCATTATTCTATATAGTTCTATTCTATTCTATTCTATTCTATTCTATTCTATTCTTTTCTATTCCACTAAATTTCATTCTCTTCCACGATATTTTAAATCCACATTAATCTGTTTGTTAGCTCTATATAATTTATATAAGTATGCGCATATATGTAATATATGTAATTCTATATATTGTATAATTCTGTGCGTATTTATATAAAGTGTGTATAAATATTGATTTCATTTGTATGACGTGTGGACGCGAAATGCCAAAGGTGTATCGGAGGAATTGCGGCTGTCTTTTGTGACCCACTAGCAATGAGAGAAAGACGATGTGTGGAAGCGCAGTGGGAACATTGATCAACGCGTGAAATGAACACCTGCTGCTGCAGCTCAATGTGCGTTTCCTGGCATTGATATAGCGTCTTTTAAGTATACAACTCATTCTGCGAAGCAGCACATCTATAGCTGCATTGGAACGTTGAACTTGCTTCCCATGTTTCCTGCCTATGCAATGTCTGTATAAAAACTCGCTATACTCAATATGTATCATTTAGTCCTTATGTGGCTCATTTTACGATCAACCATTCTGCACACTTGCACTATAAACTATAATATGTATATATTAAACATATATACCTACATTATAATGTTCGCTATTATAAAAATAAATCGCTTGCTTCTTTTGTTCGTATAATTATTAATTACAGCGTTTCAATTATCTTTCTCATTGTTGTTATCGTCATTATAATAATAGTCGTCTTCATTGAGCTTCATAAAAATCATAATAATAATAAAAGCAGTTACAAAACTTACAACAACAATAGCAATAATAATAATAATGATAATTACAATGGTAGTAAATAACAGTAACGATAGTACAATAATCTATAATAATAACAATATAATAGCAATCGCTATTGTCATTTCAACCATTTTCATATCTTCATCATTCAGAACGTCGTAACCATCAACGTCATTTTCATCATTATCTTCTTATCATTGTCGTCAATTGTTCCATATCGCCATGACTACCATCGTCATGACTACCATCGTCATGAATGCACCAATTCTTATCACTACTTTCATAGATCGCTGCTTTCTTGCCGTCATTATTATCTTTCTGAGTCCTTTGTTGCTATCGTCACCATCACTGTTCATCAGGGTGTGTGTGTGTGCGTGGGCGGCGGGGAGGGGTAAGGTACAAAGATCGCACGAGTGCACGATTGCATCCCACTACCCTCCCAAAATGTTCACTCAAATTTCCATTCGGCAGTTAACAGTTAACGTGCTAAACTGAGTTACTGTACTGTAGTAGGACGTGTTAGCGCCTTGCATTGCTGCCAACAGTTCTGTAATAACTTGTGATCATTCATTCATCACAATTATAATTATTGTATTCATACGGTACTGCGTTGCTTTAGTTTGAAAATAAAAAAGAGTACTATTACAAACACCATTATTTTTGTTGTTGTTATTATCATCATCATCATCATCATCATCATCATCATCATCATCATCATCATCATCATCATCATCATCATCATCATCATCATCATCATCATTATCATCATCATCATCATCATCATCATCATCATCATCATCATCATCAACAACAACATCATCATCACAGGCGTCATAATCGTCGTCATCATCATTCTCATCTTTGTCGCCTGCCATCAATAACAGCATTGACATATCAGTTGATTACATCACATCCGTTTTTGACAAGGTCTCCAATTTCCCCAACACCCTCCTTCCCCAATTATCCCAGCATCCGTTGCGCGTTATCAACTTTCCCGACATTTTCCCATCATGCCGCATTCTTCCGCCGGTCGCAAACATCCGGGTCCCGGCGGCGCTCTAATTAACAAAGTGGAAGACCGGAAATTGGCGACGCAATCCCAGAATTCAACGCGCCTAATTGGAGACGTTACGTTCGTCGTTACACCGTAATCTTTCAGATTCGGAGACGAAGCGGAAGTGACGAAAGGCGACCGGATGTGACGCAGCGAGGAGGGGTACACGGTAGTTATTGGTGGGACGATGAAATACTACGCCGGTGAATCGGTCGAAAAGCGGACTAATTTGTTGGCGGATTCGTCGGGTGATCAACTAGGAGAGATACGTCTTCGTCTGTTTGACGGCGGAATTGAGGGAGGGTGAGGGTGGAGGGGAGTGGGGAGGTGGGTTGGGAGAAGGTCTACTCTACCCCATCTGCCCTGCAGATATTGGGGAAGAACGATTGATGGACAGACGTATCGAAACATTGGAATATAAATCTTCTTTTTCTGACAAGCCATTATGAACCGACGGACTGACGCACGGACAGACACACGGACGCGCAAACAAAGACAGAAAGAGACCGACAGACAGACAAAAGACAGACAAAGGACAGACAGATAGACAAACAGACAGATAGACAAACGGACTGACAAACGGACGGACAGACAAGCATAAACAGTCAAACAGTTATTTATGCAGACAGACAGGCATAAAAGCAAACAAGGCATATTGACAGACAGGTAGACACATGCAGATAAACATACACAGACAGACAGAAAGACAGACGGATAGGCAAACAGGCAAATAGATAGTCAGACAGGGACAAAGGTAGACACATAGATGCAGAGATGCATGTCGACAAGCACACAAACAGACACGTTGGAAAACATAATATGTAAACAGACCAACAGACAAGCATACGAACATACAGATAGACAGGAACTTAGACAGACTCAGAAATACACCGACAGGCAAACAGACATAAGACAGGTATAATAGACCGTACGTGTGAGTACGTGTGAGTGAATGAATGCATTATCATGCATTTGCAGACACTATTAGACGAGTGTAGCCTATTATAGACAGGCGTATTAAATAAACAAACTCAGATTCATTCAGAGAAAACCAAACAGTCTCAGATTTCACAGATAGAAAGATAAACGGAATCAAACACACAATCATCCAGATAAACAGACAATGATACGCAGACAGAGAGATAAACAGGTTCGTGTAGACGGACAGAAGCATAAAACAGACACGCAGGGACGCAAACAGCAAGACATACAGACAGGGAGACTAAAGAAGACTCAATTGCACAGATGGAAAAAGGAAATAGAGTTAGATTCACGAACAGACAGATGAGTGGATATATTATAGACTGACAGAAAGACAGGCGGAATAATAATTACAATGAGCACTGCAAAAATAAACAGTCTCATATGCACATTGCACATAATGCACAAGCATACATGTACGTGTGAGAAGACGGGCTCAGATAGAAAGATGAATAAAATGAGACAAACAAACAGAAAGATAAACAAATTCAGATAAACAGACAGAAAATTAAAAAAATATGCTAAAGATTGATAAACAGACTCATAATTATGCACATGCAGAACGATAAACAGACTAATAATTATGAACAGGCAAAACGATAAACAGACTCATAATTATGCACATGCAGAACGATAAACAGACTCATAATTATGCACAGGCAGAACGATAAACAGACTAATAATTATGAACAGGCAAAACGATAAACAGACTAGTAATTATGCACAGGCAGAACGATAAACAGACTCATAATTATGTACAGGCAGAACGATAAACAGACTCATAATTATGCACAGGCAGAACGATAAACAGACTCATAATTATGCACAGGCAGAACGATAAACAGACTCATAAACATGCACAGGCAGAACGATAAACATACTCATAATTATGCACAGGCAGAACGATAAACAGACTCATAATTATGCACAGGCAGAACGATAAACAGACTCATAATTATGCACATGCAGAACGATAAACAGACTCATAATTATGCACAGGCAGAACGATAAACAGACTCATAATTATGCACAGGCAGAACGATAAACAGACTCATAATTATGCACAGGCAGAACGATAAACAGACTCATAATTATGCACAGGCAGAACGATAAACAGACTCATAATTATGCACAGGCAGAACGATAAACAGACTCATAATTATGCACAGGCAGAACGATAAACAGACTCATAATTATGCACAGGCAGAACGACAAACAGACTCATTATGCACCGAAAGAAAGATAAAAAATTCTGTTCAGCAGACATAATTTTTTTAAACATAATCATATGCACAGACATCGTCGTCGTCGTCGTCGTCATCATCGTCAACGTCATCGTCATCGTCATTATCATCATCATCATCGTCATCATCATCGTCATCGTCGTCGTCGTCATCGTCAACGTCATCGTCATCGTCATCGTCATCGTCATCGTCATCATCATCATCATCATCATCATCATCATCATCATCATCATCATCATCATCATCATCATCATCATCATCATCATCATCATCATCATCATCATCATCATCATCATCATCATCATCATCATCATCATCATCATCATCATCATCATCATCATCGTCATCATCATCATCATCATCATCATCATCATCATCATCGTCATCATTGTAGTCGTTGCAGTCTTCTTCAGAATCACTGTCATCAGCACTCACATAAACTGACATGACATCGTCATCATCACAATCGTCATAAACATGATGGTTAAATCATTGATAAAATATTTCTGATGAGAACTATTGCGCCAAACAAAAGACGACGAAAAAGAAGAAGAACAGGAAGCAGCCTTGAGTCAGATAATTGACAGCATAATCAACGAAAGCAGGGAACCAGTCTCAACCAGATGAAGAGTAGCAGACGAATGGGTTTCGAGACAATTGTGATGGCATCTGACATCATTAGGAAGACTATAAACAACGAGACAGATCCAGTTAGACACACACACTCAGACAGATAGACAAGGATAAGGAGGCAGACAGATACACAAGGATAAGGAGGCAGACAGATTGGAACGGAAGGATAGGACGCTTGGAAGAGAGCAATTGACGGAGCCACTGACACAGGCTGACAAAAGACAGACAGACAATTAGACGGATAGATAGAGAGACACACCGACACATTTACATTTACAATTGTACATAGACATACAGAGGGACAAACATGCAGACAGACAGACAGATAGACACATAGGCAGGCAAACAGGCATGTAGGGTGACAGATGGACAGAGATAGACATGCAGGAAGACAGATCAGCAGACTGGCAGATCAGCAGACATACAGAGAGGCAAACCAAGAAACAGATAAACACACGGACACATACACACAGGCATGTAGACTGGCATATAGACCAAAGACAGACAGACCAAGGGATAGACAGGCCAGCAGACAGACACAAATATACAGAGAAGCAGGCAGAGCAACAGGCAGATAGAACAGCAGACACACATGCATAGAGACAAATAGACAGGCAAATAGACGAAATACAGAGAGATAAATAGACAGAGAAGACAGACAGACAGACGGACCAACAGACAGGCAGACAGACGAATAGACAGACAGACAGTCGTCAGTTGAGATTCATCTGATCCGGGTCTAAGGCAACTCCTGGCTGGCATTGCAGTTAAAGATTAAGATAGATGTTATGTATGGCAGCGCTGTTGAGCGGGGCACAGCTCCCCTGGGACGGCGATGCCGCCACCGCCGCCGCCTCTGCTTCCGCCACAGTCCGTTAGCCCCAGCCACCGTCTCCCTCTTCGGCCGCCGCCGCCGCCGCCGCCGAGAAGGGCTCAGCCACCAGCGGCGGTGGCGGCGGCGGTGACCGGCCGATAGCGGCGGTGGCGGCTTCCCCTTCACCAGCCGAACGCTTCGACGGCTTCATACACCGCCGACGACATCGACGACGACGACGTCAACGATGACGCCACGTCGAGGCTAAAGGGATAAGCGCACGTCGTCGCGTAAGATTAGCTGCGGTAGTCCCACTCCTGATCCCTTTGATGCATCCGATTCTGAGCGGACTTCCACGAAACGGATTAGGTATCTGACTGCGGTTGCAGCAGCTGAAGCGACCGCTTGTTGTTGTTGATGGATGCTGTTGTGCGTGAAACCCGGCGCTGTAGAAGTGATTAGGATTGACTGGATTGGTGTATACGGATCAGATTGGATTAGAGGGACTGAGTTGGATTAGAGTGGGAATTCAGCTGGGAATATACACTGGAAGAGACTGGACTGGATTATGATTGGGATTGAATCTATTTGAATCGAATTGATTTGATTTAATTGGAATAGACTGCATGGGATTTGATAAGATTGGATTGGGGTGGACTGGATTGGTGAGGGGAGGATTAGGGTAATGGTAAACACTTTCCGCTATAATACACTAGCTGAACAAAAGATTAAACCCAACCTTCAGTTAGGCAGTTTGCATCGGAAAACCAATTAGCAGGACGTGACGACGCCTTGCATGGCTGCCAACAATTTAATTCGACTTCTGTAATAACTTGTGATCATTCGTTCATATTATTAATTGTGATCATACTGCGCTGTGTCAGTTTGAAAAATAAACGATCATTAGGCCTATCAATAATTATTTGGATAGGATAGGTTTGGACAAATCTAGGTCACAAGCGGATGGTGGACTCTTGTTGGATCTAGGTCGTAGAAAACATTTTCCTCCTACGATGATGATCGACTCTTGTGAAGCCTTAGTGAGACTTGTAATCCGCCATCAGAGAAAGAAACCCAACCGCAACGCGTTACGTCAAAGAAGCCAAGATGTGCAGATGTAAGCAAGAAAGGGTAAACAAAGTCGAGAATATGATCGTTTTGCCAGCTTTGCGACGTTTTGGGCATGTGGTCTTAGATCGCTCCTCAAAACGGTATTGAAGAAAAATATCCATTCTGAAGAAGGAAGTGGAGAAGGTGAAAATATAGAGGGAGGAGAATAATATGGAAATAATGAGAAGAAAGAAGATTCAGAAGACGGAGAAGGGAAGAAGGGGAAGAACGGAGAAGAAGAAAAAAGAAGAACGAAGAGGAGAAAGAGTAGAAGAAGGAGAAATAGAGAATGAAAAAGAGGAATAGAAGATGGAGAAGTAGCAGAGGAAATCATCCGGGATATGTCTTTGGAGGAGGGAGGAATAAAATATAATTGATCACGATTATATATGTCCTGGCAGTGGTCTTATAGCAATGATGAAGATTGAGGATTTTCAAGCAGGAAATTATGAACATCGTTTTTTTCATAGAGATTTCTTAATGTAAATGACTGTCTCAGCTTTACTTCGTGCACTAATAATTATTATCATTAGTGCCACGGCGCGAAGTAATTTGTGTGAGAAACCAAAAAGTAGCTGTTGAAAGAATAGGTGTCAGTTTTACAGAGGATGGGGCTAGTACCTCTCTTGTACCTATGTGAGGGCGCCATTGAATGAAGAATTTGAAGAGAAATAAGACGACGAGAAGAACGAGAGGAAGGAAGAAGAAAAAGCAGGACTTTTTTAACGTGCAGTTGTACACAAAATGTGCAGTTCTAAACGGATCTGAGCAGTTGTAGAAGCACTTTTGTACAATTAAAACAAGCAAAAATGGTCATTGTTCTTCGATTGGAAGTAATTTACCATGGAGGATGGGACGGAAAAGAAAGAGTTGTGCAGTTCTAAAAATTCCTTAAAGACAGCCCTGAGCAAAGAAAGGACAAGCAACATTAATGGACGCGTTAGCAGTTCGCACTTGTTGCACCCTATCGATCGCAATGATCATGTACTTCCTGCAGCTGGACCCTGTTAACTCCTGACACCGATCATTGTCATTTTCATACCATCGTGATGATGTCAAGCGACACGCAACGACAGAACAAGTATTGATAATCTCGGATGCGATTGGAAGAGATCGGCTGAACGCTTGGTTCGGTTCGTGCTAGAAGAAGAGATGAGGGGGAGAGATCGATAGATAATTATAGAGACATAGTCCCAAAAGAGAGAAAGAGAGAGAGACAGACATACATACAGACAGACATACATACATACAGAGACAGACAGACAGAGAGACAGGGAGACAGACAGACAGAGAGACAGACAGAGACGTAAAAATTATGTATAGGCAAAAGAAGAGAGAGTGAGACAAAGAAACAAAAACAGAGACATATACTGAAAGAGATAGAGTGAGACAGATAGACATAGGCAGATAAAGAGAGAGACACGCACACATAAACAGAGACAAAGACAAATACTGGGACAGAGACGACAGTGAGTTCCGTATAAGCTGGAGTCGTGTCCACAACATCATCCATCCATCCATCGTTCCAATCGAGCCCTCTGTCCCCACCCCCACCCCACCCCAACCCCAACCCCACCCCGCCCCACGGTCTGTCTTCTATCAGCCACCATCCGTATAGGACCAAACGCCAGCCTTGCATCTCAACAGCCGCCCGCTCCGATCAGACAGCACTGCCGCCCGTCCACCCGTCCGTCCGTCCGTCCGTCCAGCCCTCGGTCCATCCATCGGTTTGCGACCGAGTAATACACCGCCAACTCCGCCTACGTGAGGGCGCTGTATCTCCGTCTCTTCCAACACACGGCGAGTAGTGAACGCCGCAGCCACAGCAAGAATGCGAATAGTACAACGCAGCAGCGATGAAAGATGACGATATCATCTGTGCTGGTCGTGGTGTTTTAGATCGCCCGTTTATTGAAAACTCTTAAAGACGGCGACCATTCATTCGGTAAAGTGCTCGCGGAGATTACAACTGAAAAGCGTCAACTCAAGCCCCATCGGTGGTAGTGGTGGTGGTGGTGGCTATTGCGGTGGCGGCGTCTCGCATGGACGGACGCACGGGCGGAAGGACTGTTTGCACGCGGTCGCGATTACGCGGCGCGGTCGCCTTTAATACGCAACGATCTTTGGCGGAGAATCATGGCCTAAAAGCATTCGGTGATGTTCATGTGTGCGACTGTGCGTGTGTGCGGTGACAGGTCGGTTTGCGAAGGTTTATGTTTCACGGGACTATGGAGATAATGTCGTTGATGGAGGAACCACCGTCTCAGTGGCAGCTGATACTGTTGTTGTTCAGGCCGTCGTCACTGTGATCGATAGCTGCTGACGGAGAGAAGAAGACGGTGATCGTCTTTCACGTTGTTGTCCGTCAAAGAACGACGGATCGTTTGAAAGCAGCGTTACCTGGATTGAAGGCGGATCGGATTGCAATCCGTGGCAGTTGAGAGGAGCTTCCGGAACTTGAAAGGTAAGAGATGATTCAGTTCAGTTTTTTAGGATTTATATCGCTACCGGGGTTCTCTAACTACTATGGTCTGCAGTTAGGCATAGGCCTACCTACGGATTCGCAAATGGTTGGTCACCGAGAATCGTGACACTCAGATGAAATATTGATTTGTGATATCCTACAGAATGCTCTTGACGTTAATTTAAAACGACAATATATAATTTTATGCACAAAAATATAGTGTTAGTGCAGGCCTGCCGAGACCACAGTGCACTAGCAATGCCCAGTGGATCGGCGAATTTCAGGGCCCCTGCGGCTTTTAGGGGGACCCGCGGATTGCAGAGGCCCGGCCTCTTTGTTGTTACACAAAGTTTATGAGTCATGCCGTTCTAAATAAAAAATGTGTTTAATTGGCAACTGATTAAATTATTGTTGCATGATCTACAAATAGCATAACTAGAATATCATATACGGTAGCAAGACTCGTGTGTGTATTACTTCAATTTGTTTTTTTAATTCTCTAATAAAGAATAAAGATCGTTTTCGTGCTTCGCAATCTTTTTGGCTACGGAACCATGTCGACAAGAACAGCATTAGGCGGAATCCCTACCTTGACTAACATATTCTTGTATGGAAGAACACGTAGACCTACTATACTCTATTGACCGAAGTGTATGATTATCGACTTTTAGTCATTTGACGATGATCCTAATCACGGCCTCTGATCTTTACTTCTTCCTGTTTTCGTAACGTATGCGACTTATAATTAGGTAGACCACGTTAATTTATTATTATTTATTATAAAGATTGTCATAACTTCATCTCACGTAACTATGCTGTTTAAGCACACCTATAGCCTAATAAAAAAATTTCATCTTTGCGCTGTGACAGTCTCAGTAGTCTAAATGCCAAAAGCAATATTGCCTGTTTAGTTGCGTCTGCATCAGCTTGTTACTTCTAAAACACGAATTGATTGCACGTCAGCGGTGTTGGTATTTGCAGTTTAACGTCACCGTGTGGCAACAAAGACCATTAGCGACGCCCTCCTCCTTTATCCAGGCTTGGGACTGGCATTGGAATAGTGCAACCAGTGGAGCAGACATGCAACGACCGGTCAGAACAGACCAGTGGAGAGAGTCGGAGAGAGAGCATGTGACACCTACGGGCATTGACCCAGGTTGTCCTTAATGCCTCTCTCCCAATATTCTCTTCAATCAGACAAGGTGGTCTAGCTGCTCCAAGATGTTTATGGTATGGAGCAGACCTGCTGACGGGACCGGTTGAAACTGGGCAACATGACGCGAGACAGACTCAGACAGAGAGTGGCCTCGGACTCTTACGGGCATTGAGCCCTATGATTTTGATGATGATGATGATGAATTCCACAATAACGGAGAGAAGTATTCAAAACAATTACACACCGCTTTTAAGTGTAATAGGCGTTTTATAAGTTCAAGCAGATATAATTTATTTTCACATATTTCGCTGTCAGACTACTATAATAATGTAAAGAACAGCTACTGAGAAAAATAATTATGCAACACCTATTTTACGTTTTATGTTCACCTATAAGCTAGAGCAGACGCGCGGTTCTACGAATACTTCAAGTGTAGCTTCGAAATGTTGTACTGTTTAGTAATGATTCAATAAATGACATCAATTAATATTATTATTATATTCGTCCGATCATGTATCCATCCATCCATCCATCCATCCATCCATCCATCCATCCATCCATCCATCAATCCATCCATCAATCCATCAATCCATCAATCCATCAATCCATCCATCCATCCATCAATCCATCAATCCATCCACCCATCCATCCATACATCCATCAATCCATCAATCAATCCATCCATCCATCCATCCATCCATCCATCCATCCATCAATCCATCCATCAATCCATCAATCCATCCACCCATCCATCCATCCATCCATCAATCCATCCATCAATCCACCCATCAATCCATCCATCCATCCATCAATCCATCCATCAATCCATCCATCCATCAATCAATCCATCAATCCATCAATCCATCCATCTATCCATCCATACATCCATCAATCCATCAACCCATCCATCCATCCATCCATCCATCAGTCCATCCATCAATCCATCAACCCATCCACCCATCAATCCATCCATCCATCCATCCATCCATCAATCCATCAATCCATCCATACATCCATCAATCCATCCACCCATCCATCCATCCATCCATCAATCCATCCATCAATCCACCCATCAATCCATCCATCCATCAATCCATCCATCATCACCTGTCTCTGCATCCTGACTGCCACGTTCGCATCCGACAGCATCGTTTAACGGCAGATAACAACCCTTGACACAATTAAGTACAGAGCTGAACCATTCGAGCTGAACAATTGGGGTGACCAAGTCATCTGTAACGCGTTTAACGCACAGATATTATAATTTGGAAAGGAGATTATTAACATCATAGCAACATTCAAGACAACATGTGAAGCAACAATAGTGACAACATCTGAAGCAACACTAGAGACAACATCTGAAGCAACACTAGAGACAACATCTGAAGCAACACTAGAGACAACATCTGAAGCAACAATAGTGACAACATCTGAAGCAACAATAGTGACAACATCTAAGGCAACACTAGAGACAACATCGAAGCAATATTCAAGACAATATCTAAAGCAACATTGGAGACAACTTCAAAACAACATTAGGGACAACATATAAGGGCAACAATGGAGACAACACCTGAAGCGGCAACATCGACAATATCTTGGCAACATCGACAATATCTTGGCAACATCGACAATATCTTGGCAACATCGACAATATCTTGGCAACATCGACAATATCTTGGCGATATTAGAGACAACATCGAGTCAACAGCTGCATCAAAATCTGAAGCAACACTAAAACCATTTCCTTAAGCAATACCATTCCTGCAGTACTGATATATTTCGCCGTTTCGTTTAACTTGCTCGACCACGGACTTGTCGTGTACTCAGACCGTCACCAAGTGTACTTACTATACTTCCAAGCAACAGTCGCTCTTTCCCTCACAGCGTGATTTTATCCATGAGCAGGGTTGTGCGTGTGTCGCCCCCAGCGGGTGTGGTGTCACATCTGGTCCGGGAACCCAAGCTGTTCCGACTGTGCCGCAAGACAGTTGGACGAAAGTTTAAATAATTCTGGCAAACGTTTCCACAAAACAATAGTTTTTGTTAACAAATTCGAATACACGGTAATTGGTAAAGTAGTAGTTATTTATGCCCGAACACACAGGCAAGAGGGGATACTTGCATCTGGAAAACTGGCTGCTATTCTTCTATTCTTTCACATTTAGCTCCTACTTTTAGATTTTCGACAAATTACTTCTCACTAAAGCACTCATAATACTAATTGTATTCATAAAGTGAAACTGAAAATTTTTACATTTCGAAACCTATTTGAAAATGGCTATCCTATTTATATATCCTTCATAGGCGCCACTCGGAAGCCAAGCACAAGGGCACATTGTGGTGCATTCGGGGGCATTCACGAGCGCTAGGTTGAGTCAGAGGCTTTGTCCTTAAGTGTAATCCAACTGATTTTCGAGTTCGGATAAGAATTCTTGACGAGGTGAAAGTTTTATTTGGAATAGAAAGTTTGAGGAACGTGAGACAGATGGCTGTTGAAAAGCGGCCACGCTGGTCGTGGGGCGTGGTGGTGTAGTGGTGAGTTGGGGGCTTGAAGGCGGAGGATACCAGGTTCAAATCCACCGGAAGCCGCCTCGTATGGACCTAGAACAAGTCCTTCAATTGCTCGTGCGCTTCGTCGTGAAACACCGATGCAGTGTCCGCTCTGTAGTCGGGAGCGCCTCTGAGTGGAGGCCTTAAATATAATAAACTCGGAATTCTCCAAATCCAAATCAATCGAACAGTTTGAGGAACGAAGCAGCAGCTTACAGAATCTTTCTAAAGCAATCGCATATCTAGAATCAAAATTTCGTGTCCCGGTCACGTGAGCTATTCTGGAACGTCTTCCGGAACAGTTTTACCCGGACCAAATTTGGTGCCACGCCAGTCCGAGACTGGCGAGTCATTTCCTCCCGAAGTAGGGTCTTGTTACCGGCCGCAGAACCGTAAAATTTTCTCGTGCGTGACTGCCCTACTGATGATGCCTCGAATCGGCATAAAAGATTTAATGGCACGCAGGAGCCATGCCGGGAATATTTCCAGCACAAAACGAATATTAAAGCAACAAGCCCAACAAGGAAACGCGACAAAAGAACTCGGCAAAAGAATGTCCCCGCGCGGTAGGGGAAGGTGGGGCAAGTGCGTAACTAGGGGAAGGTGGGGCAAAGCGAACGTTAATTCAAAAAGGGTCATTTGCGACGCTTTAGCATTTTCGTGCTGTGTCCTATTCTCTTCGTATACCGTATCGTTTCCGCTTGCGCTGTGTGTGGCAACTCCTTGTCTTTATCGCCGTACTCGTGGCTTTATTTAACTGTTTCTCCTGCTGATTTAATTATGTTCCAGCGATCTCTTCTCCAATCGTTAGTCTGACGGATGTGATTAAAGGCTACTATTCGGCAACTGGAATAATAATTGGGCTTCACTTAGATCCACTCAGTATTATTACGGTAGCAAAACTTTATTCCACCGAGACCGAACGCAAATTAATATGATGGAACTGAATAGCCTAAATATCATAGAATAAACTCCCAGTACTTCGCTAGCTTGGTTCAACGAATAACAATAATAATAATAGTAATAGTAATAATAATAATAACAATAATAATAATAATAATAATAATAATAATAATAATATTAACAATAATAATAATAGGCCCTAATAATAATAATAATAATAATAATAATAATAATAATAATAATAATAATAAGAATAATAATAAAAAATATTAATGATGAAAAAGTAAGAAAAATGATTTTTTTTTCTTTCGCTAGCTTGGATTAACGATGCTAACAATGATTATAATAATGACAATTATTATAGTAGTAATAACAACGATAATGAAAAAAAGTAAGGAAAATTACTGTTACCATAATCTACATCAAGATATTGGAAAGTGACAATAATAACAATTCTTATTATTATTTTAATTATTGGTGTTGTTATTGATAGTAGTTATAGTTGAAGTTGCTGCAGTAGTTGATATAGTTGGCAGTAGTTGTAGTTGATGTAGTTGCAGCTGTAGTCGTTGCACTATTATTAGCACTGGTAGATAAACAGCAGTAGGCTAATTATAGTAGCAGCAGCAACAACAGTAGGCTACTGGTGACGTCTCTCACGCCGCTGTCCAACGCTAGAGATATCAACCGAAGTAGCAACAAAAAGTTGTAGAATAAATGATCTCGGACTATGTTAAGAAGTGTTGGTTCATTTGTTAATGTAATTAAACACGTTATTTATGCAGCGCAGTGTTGAGTTTGCTGCCCGTCAGACGACATGTGAATTCTTACGCCTCTACTGCTTCTTTTCGCTAATGCTTCACTACATCTTATCCACGCTTCGGTCGCCTTGGTGGCAACATGTTGATTGGACATGAATACCGCAGGGCAGGTTCTTGCAGCCGGGTAATTATTATAAATATTTAATTAGCATAACGTCGCACTACATAATAGCTGTATTTTAAAAACTGATCACAGCTTGGCTTTACTTTGGTCAGGATCTATTTATACAGCGTGTTGCCCTAAAGGCTGATATAGATCCTTTCTAAATGAAACAAAGAAGCACGATAGAAGGGATTGTGTGCACGCCCAGTTTCACATACATGTACCTAAGATTACTTTCTCTGTGGTTCGAGATGAAACAGTAATGATAGGGAAATAAAAAGAAATCATAATAATGGACTCAATTATAGATCACTGCTATCTTAGACACATTGTCAAGGCTATACTTATAATTACAGTCACGCGACTTTTAGACTACCTTCCAAACGAAACACACATAATTATAAATGCATCATTTTGATCATTAGGCTATTAATTTTTTGTGTAAATGTTTCAATAGCATTGTCGTCTTTTCTTAACATTATCATAGGCCTATAATTATCACCATAATAATTATAAAGTAACCTAATTAAAAGACGTGGACAAAAAAGTGCTATTGATTTCTAAATTTTGAAGGCAAGTAAACGGTGCAGAAAAAGGTTTTTTGACATCCTACAATGTAGATCACAATATATTTTCGAAATTATTTATAGTTATGTCAGCAGTAATAAATTATTAGTCATATTGGATAAGTTCCTAAATCCTTTGAATCAAATATGGATACACTGGCAATGTGTCAAGGCCGCTATATGCACATACGAAGCTGTTCTATTATTAGGCTACTGTTCCTTTTCTCGGTCACCGTATAAAATTTAATTAGGTGGTTTCATTCTCAAAATGTGTGCACTAGGCGACAAACCTAGATTCCGTACTGAGTACGGCGTACTCCACTACAATAAACCTAGATACCGTACTCCACTATCGCGATACTAGCAAGCCTTTTCTTTATCGTCTGTCTGTGTTTCTGTCGGTCTGTCTGTCTGTCTATGTATCTGTCGATATATGTTTCTTGGTTGTCTATTGCCCATTCGACTTTGTTTATAATCATGAACAACTAAGTATGGTGCAACAGGAGCCAGCAAAGCTAATAGCATAGCCTATATTCTAAAACTTATCCCTTTTCTTTATTTTGACCCTTCTTCCTTATTCATGTATACAATTATATGTACAAGTATACACACATGCGCACGCAGAAATATCTAAAGCAAAGCCCTACCAACATTTTATCGACAGCTGGAAATGATGACCGCAACTCATAACATTTGTCATTTTATTTCTCAAAAGATTGATGTCCAGTTCGATATGGTTGCTCGTGCCGTGCTTGTCACGCGTCTTAATCTAGAGGATACAAATCGAATCTTACAGCACCCGGTGCAGTTTTATTTGTATCTACTCAGTATGCGAATACAGTGGTTTGTCGGTGTCAAGACGGTCACGTGACCTGGCTAAATTTCGCACGTCTGTTTATGTCTGGGTTCGAATGGTTCCTCTGGGACAGCTGCTGACCGCATGTCGAACTTCCAATGTATTGTTGTGTAGGTCGTTGTCTTGGACGGCTTACAAGGTCTTGTGTGGAAGGGAGAAAGACGATGAAAAGGTGGATGGAATGAAACGTCGACATGCTGGAAAAGGAGTAAAGTGAGAATGGTGGAAACGACGAGCAGATTTAAGATTGCTCAGTAGTGGCGACATATTAAAAGTTGTACGGCAGCATTAGCCCTTGATGTGCCAAAGAAGATGAATTTTTCCAATTGGATTTGTCAATTACATCGGTGATTTTTCATGTCCAAGGACCCACTGACTGATAAACTCACCCAACACCAAAGTGCATACGGGACCTCATGGCACATGATGGATCACATAATATTATGTAGTAGGTCTAAATGAAGATTATGGAAACACTGGTAGACAGGAAAGCAAAACGAGTTACTGCAAGTAAAGAGAGACCAAGGTCAAAATTCAAAACGATTAACCGCAAAGTACTTAGGCTACTTGCGTAAGAAGGCAATGCGATGAAAAGTGATCTAAACAATGTTTGACCAAGTATAGTGGACATCTTACTTATAAGACCACTACTTACATTGTATAATGCAAATGCTTGAGATTAATCATGGATCCATTTGACCAGTCTAGCCATGATGGCAAAAGACGGAATGATGTTGATTTCATGGGAGAGTGGCCACAATTTCATTTGGATTACTGTACTTTGCCATGGCTGCCATAATATGATTGTCTGCATCTTTTGTTTCGGCCATTGACGCAGAGGAATTCGCGATATCGAGGAAATAATAATATCCAGACATCCGTAGAATTGACTAATTTAGACGATCTATTATAGGCCTATTACCATTTAAATGTCTTCCATATTGTTCTGCATATTCCGAACATATGCATCATGCATAAATAGATCGAGATCTATTTATGAGAACGTATTTATAGAATTATAATAAGTAGATGAGGAACTAGTTAATCTGGAGATGTTCCCGCCAAAAGTATCACCCGACCAGATGACGTCATCATCCAATAATGCCGGTTATATGATATTATTATGTTGGAAAGGCTATTCGATGCGATCAATGCAAACACCAATCAGAAGAGAAATCGAAAATAATTGCCATCGACGTTGGACGATGAAAAACGGTTGGAGACGAAACTGGACTCTGCAGCTGTCCACTGATCGCTGACCGCTGGCTATCCACTGCCCACTGACCACTAGCGAAATGACGTCTGCCCAAAGTAGGCAAATAAGAAAAAGAGAAAAAGAAAAAGGACAAGAAGGACGGATAGGATGGAAGAGATAAGAGGGAAGAAAGAAGAGGAGTAGGAGAAGGAGAAGAAGGAGCGAAGAAGAACGAGGAGAAGGAGGAAGAGGAGGGGGAAGAGGAGGAGGAGACGAAGTCTGGGAAAGAGGAGAAGATCCTTATTAATAATTATGTCTCCAGAAGCAATGTCCACATTGTCCAGATTCCGATTGATGGTGACAACGAACTCCAGTATTATTACTACTATTATTATATTATTATTATTTTTATATTTTTTATATTATTACTCCTATTATTATATTGGTTATTATTAGTGGTATAGCAAAAATATTAAGCTCGTCAAGTCACACACAAATGCGAATCTGATAGTCACAAGACACCAGGTCCTGGTGACGACGATTAGATGAATATTATCAAGATGTCGGCTCTGGGTTTTTGCGGTTCCGCGCATGCGCACCGCCTGCTACGGTGCTGGCAGTAGAAATAAGGCGTATCGACATGTTTCTTAAACGAATAGAGATCATTTAAGCATCGGAGTAGCATTGGTGGTCGCTTCCATTCCCAGGGGAAATTACTCAGAGATATATGTAGCCTATGTACTTATTCTGCGGTATATAGAGCTAGACGGGCCACCAAAAGCAGAGCTCTTGGACTGAGCCGTAGCAGGCAGTGCGCGTGCGCGGCACAAGAACTACTGGGAGGACAAGAACAGACAGCCACAAGAAACTTGGTCAAGCAGAGAGGAGATTAGATTGCATTGATTAATATGTCGTCACAAGATATTTATCAATGTTTGCATGATGCATTGTGGTGAAAAGCTGTTATGAGTTTAGCGAATGAGTGGGTTTGTAGAGACGGTAGCCGATAAGTAATAATTGTCGTAGGCCTAATTAAATTAATAGCTCATTTTACAACTTATATGTTTTATAATTTGCAATTTGTTAATCCTCGCGTGAGTCCCTAAATCGAAAAACACCAAGTGATTGCCTAGCATGATTCTTTTACACCTCAGTAGTTCTGTTTTCGTCGTCTGGGAAAGTTGCAATAAAATCAAAACAATAACAATCTCAGACCTCGAATGTTTTCTTTGAACAAAAGCTGCATGAAACCCTTATTCCTGTGTAATACTCTGGCCATGCCATACAGGAAATCAGATGTACTTACAACGCAGTCTCGGAATGTTGGCGATCAACAAGGGAATCACAAATTTCAGCCAGTAAGCTTAGTCTACTAGAGCAGACTAAGACTTTACAAAAAGTCACTTGATAATATGCGGGTCATACCATGTATCTTACTCACTGGCGTGAAAGGCGGATGTCTGACTCTATTGAGTGGCCTATATGGCCTACGTTCTCAATATCGCATCAAATATTTACTGCAAAATATTTTACGCCGTAACTCGTTCCGCTGAAAATGTTCTCATTGCTTTGCCACCTTGTATCAAGTTGTATGATTGTCTACGCAACAGAGTCCAGGGACAGCAGAAAGTGTGAAATGAAATAGACTTCGATGCAAAATGTAAAAGGTCTAGTATCTAGAAGTCTCTTATAACGTTGGTTATGTGCATGGGCGCCTGCAGGAGGGGCAAACACAATAGTCACCGTTAAAAACTTTTGTCAAGAGCTTGACAAATGGAAGGTATGAAATTCAGAAAAAAGATATTTTTTGCGTGGTTTCTAATTATAGTACAAATTTAGTACATGTATTTGGGAAGGTGTTTCAGTTTCACCTTGTTTACCATTAGCATCATTAATGATTCATTGCGAAGTAATTTGTTTCACACTGAGAAGCCGTAATTTAAAAAAGTAGGTGTCAACTTTCCAGGGAGGCAAGTGTCCCTCTTGTCCCTATGTGCGGGCGCCCATGATTGCGTGCACATGAAGTAAAAACTGCTGTATAATATTTACCATTACACTGTATCTGCTGTTGATTTTTCTATTCAGGGTTTATCTGTTTCATTTTGTTATAATTTCTATTTTCTTTATCATGAACTCTTATTAACGATCACATAATAGGTTACATAATTCTCCCATATATATTATCTGCAACTCTGAAGCTAAATAATTATGTTGATGCATCTTAAGTATACGTCTGCATTCATCTATCATCATTGCTAAAATCAACTACTTATCTATGCCCCCTACTTAGCCGATTCTTCCCTTCAGGGGCACCTATTCTTTTCTTTCTTTCCTACTCTCTGCACATTTTAGTCGTGCATTCAACTATTATTATTTTAGTCACAACGTAGAATGTAAAAGTGAAATTTTTTGGGAGCAATGAATTGTATTTTATTTCATTTTTAAAAGCCACGTTGCAGTTTCCAAGTCAGGATACGATTTGGCCAAAGTTGTTGAAAGCTGCATTGTAAACTGTGAAATTCGTTAAGCACCAGGATATCAGTGGGTGGGTGATTGCTACCAACCTACGTTTTTTAAGTATCACAATCATGCTTCGTATCTAGTTATTTTAGAATTATTGAGTAGCTGCGTTTGTTGCGCACATTTTGAGGTAAAAAAATCGTGATGGCATCACAAGCCATGTAAGCCTATACAAAAGTCATGTTGCAGTTATACCAGAAATAGGCGAGGAGTATTAATCTCGCTTTCTCTTATTTATGCGAAAACCGATTTATTACTTGAAACTAACGACATGGATGACACTGCGAATGAATCATTTCTTTTTTACTATCACAGTCATGCCTGGATGATGCACCCACTTGAAACCACTTTAGCATCGTAAATAATTCATCCCATCCATCGAAATGCTCTCGTCCATGATAAACCTTTAGCCAAGGTATTGGTGAGCTGCTTTTTCTACAATGATACATGATTTATAGAACAGGTTTTTACATACTACAACCAGCGCCCCTGGTGAGTTACCTCTAAGTAGAGCTACATAAATTCCCAATTACCAGCTACAACACCAGTCACAGCTTCTGATAGTCTCAATCCATTATTATAGCGCAGTTTACGCCTGTCGTGCTGCAGACCCGAGTATTCCCAACATTAGCGCTACACAAATTTATCGCTTGTACTTGTTGTATACGAGAATCGTCGCAGGTTGAATAGCGCGGACGCGGTGCCCGATAATTGATGGATAGTAAATTGCAATGGACTTCCGGTGCATTGCCGCCAACATCCGGGTTTGTCGAAGGTTGAAATTATTGTGCGCCAGATTCATATGAGCCTCGACTGTTGTTGTTGTTGTTGTTCGTATGTGGGAGCGTTGTTAACAGCGGCGCCGAGAAAGATCGAGAACGAAACGGTTTGCGTTGGATTAGCCTATATAAAGGGGAAAATGCTGGCGACTGTCGGGCGTGTCCTCTTCTGTCGCTGTGTTTGTCTGTGTGTGTGTATGCGTGTGTGTGTATGCGTGTGTGTGTGTGTGTGTGTGTCCCTCACATCGACTTGTCTCTTTCGTTGGACTGTTGCTGCTTCTCAATCATTCGGTGGGAGATTATCCGCTGTGACCGCTTTTTGCTTGAAGGATAATTGACTCACATGTCTTAATTTCATACATTGTTCTCGATTGAGTACTGCACTGCAGCTGCTGTACGAATCTGAAGTGTGGCCCATGACGGTGACGAACAGAAAAAGACTAGAGAAAGTATAGAGGCTGCGCAAAATAAGTGGCTGAAAAGGATTCTACATGTATTGTTGCAGGACAAAATAACAAACAAAATCATAATAGAGATGACGAGACAAGACGATAACGAAAACATCATTAGAAAGAGAAGATTGAGGTGGATGGGACAATGTTGTTCGCATGAGACATGTTGTTCGCATGAGACATGTTGTTCGCATGGAAGAGAATCGAAGAGCTAAACAGATCATGTTCTGGAATGCTGGAAGTAAAAGGAGGAGAGGAAGACCACGAAGGAACTGGAAGGACACTATCAAAGATGACTTGATATGTCTTTAGATGTCATGGGAGGAAGCTGAAGAACTGGCGATGGACAGGGATGAGTGGAGGAGATACGTTGCCCGATGTGCTGACCTACACTGGAAGGACTAAGTAAGTAAGTAAGTAAGTTCTCGATTGCAGGGCACAATGAACCCGTTATTATGCATGGAAAGGTTGTTAATATATATGCATATTATAATTAATGTCGCATGATTATTATGCAGTGTTTGGAACAATAGATTAGATATGATATGGTACGGTATGTATGTATGTAATATGTATTAATGTATTAATGTATGTATGTATGTATGTATGTATGTATGTATGTATGTATGTATGTATGTATGTATGTATGTATGTATGTATGTATGTATGTATGTATGTATGTATGTATGTATGTATGTATGTATGTATGTATGTATGTATGTATGTATGTATGTATGTATGTATGTATGTATGTATGTATGTATGCATGTACGCATTCATGGATGTGTTCATGTATGCCTGTGTCTGTGTCTGTATTTACTGCATGCCTCTCCATATACACTACACATCATGTACAGTTTCTGCATGTGTCTGACCTTCTGACCTTTTTGCTTTCTTGTGTACTTGTCTGTCTATCCGGCCGTCTGTTTGCTTCTGGTTTTTATGTCTGTCTGTGTATGTGTGTCTGTGTATGTATGTCTGCAAGTGTGCACTAAAGAAGACGGACAGTGCACTTGGGACAGCATGGCCTCTCTTCTCTGTCTCAATCAATACAATAGTGAATAGTCTACATGTATGTATAAATTATGGTCTATACTCTGACGAAACCATTTGCCTTCAACACTCGTCCATCTGTTCAACGGTTCCTAGAAACAGAAGAATGATCTCGAGTACACGCACACACACACATACGTGAACATACACAGACAAACACACACGCAAGCACACACGCGAACATACATAATTTTAAAAACCTATGATTGTATAGTGTATACGTGAATAGGAAGGCTTATATCCAGAGCCGTTTTAACGCCTAGGCACGCGAGGCACGGGCCTAGGGCCCCGCGCAGCAGGGGGGCCCCGCGGCGACCCAAAATAATAGACTACGTCACATAACAAATGAGCGACATGTTATACGAACTTTGATGTATGTTAAGCTAACATTATTTTATTTTACGCTTTTAGTAGGCTACAAATATTGCTATGCGAGCTGTGTCAGCAGTATACTATATTATTAACAAATGTAACAAAATGGCATAGGCCTACATGCACAGAGAAGGCATGAATGCAATACTCTATATCTGAGACTGAGATATTGAAGCGGAAATCGGATTACGTTCAGTGTTTTATCTAGGCATCTTCATGGGGAGCTCCATCTAGAAGTGACTACCCAGACATTTGATCAAATAATAGTTTTTAGTTGCCGTTTACATTAGTGTTATACCCGAGCTCTATTAGTTTTAAAAATGTGATTATAATGATAAAATCCACTAACATAATATATTCAATGAGTATAAGCTAATAGTTTACTGTTAATATTTGTACAAAGACTATTTTTGTAGGCCTACAACTAATACATCAGGGCCGTAGCAAGAACGAACGTGACCCCCTCCGAGCATAATGTCCGAAATTTCTGACGACCTTTTTTAGTCATCCGGCCAAAAATGTCGGGAAAAATTCATCAATTCGCCGTCCGAAAAAGTTGATGACTTTTTCGCCAAAATCTTGTGAAAATTTTATATTTGCCGTCTGAAAAAGTTGATGAACTTTTAAAATCTCGGGAGAATTTCATATTCGCCGTCCAAAGATTTGATGACCTTTTTTATTTTTAGTCATTTCATTCATTTTTTGGCACTTTTAGGGGCCCCTTCCTTGCCGGGGGCCCCCTTCGGTCGGAGGGTACGGAGGGCGGTCGCTACGCCTCTGTAATACATAGTGATAGGGCCTACATGTATGGCATCATTCAGTCTACTATACATGGCTTCCCGATTTTGGCAGTTCTTCCTTGGTTTGTGCAACATTTTTAACTATAGTCTGATAACTGTGTCCTGGTCAGCAATGTAGGACCTTTTTGAGTAAAGGAAATAAGCTAATTCCAGTGCAAGAAAGTCGGGCATAGACTATGCACCTGTCTGCAGTTTTACATTATATAGGCCTATACTGTAATGGTCCATAAGCAGCAGAACTGAGTTGCAGAACTTGATATGCAAATAAATTATTATTTTAATAATTATTATAGGCCTAGTAATTGAAATTTTCAACCACTCTTTTTGTCAGCACTGAAATAATAGTAATTTTGTTAGGATCGCAGTTTGCAATGCTACCATTACATTGTGGAAACTGATAACGAAATTATTATAATTGCAAGAACATTTATTGAAGTTTTCAGACTATAATTCAGGTCAGCATTGCAATAGTTGAGAAATTTTGTTAAAATGGCAGCTTAAACTGCTGCCATTGCAATGTAAAAATTCAAAATTTTCCGGTGGGGAGGGGCACATTCCTTTCCCTTGCCCCTCTTCCCCACTCGGCGCTACGCGTCTCAGCGATTGACCGGCATATAATCGCTCTCCGTCCCCAGAAACCTTGATTCCTCCCCCCCCAAAGGAGGGGAACTAGATCTAGTCTAGATGAGACTCAAAGTTACGTTTAGAATTTGTGTTTGTGCCTAGGGCCCCAAAATTCCTTAAAACGGCCCTGCTTATATCATGTTTAAATGCGTAAACACTCATAATAAGCCTACATGGATTTGTATATTTGTACATGCGCCTAAATGTTCGTGTTTTAAATTAGTGTATATAAAAAATACGTTTTCATAGTAAGCCTAATACTGCTTCTACCTAGACAGTAGGCCTAGTTTATTTTATATTTAAAGCATTATTCATTGTTATTTATGCGCTTTCAATGAGAAGACTGATGTTAAGTTAGACTTTAATAATATCGCCTGCAAGCCATAAAGAATGGGGGAAAGAGAAACGTTAAAAGTTCGGAAATATCAAAACAGATACTGCACTAAGTCTGCATGGTATCATTCATTTCATTTTGGAGATTTATACAGGGCCCATTTATTTCCAGGATAATAACTCTCAATAATACACGAGAAGTTATGAGCGATACTCGGGAGTTTAACGAGATGGCTCTGTCCACTCGGACATAGAGTGTGACCTCGGATACGTTTACGCTGCAGGCGGAAAGTAACTTGGCTTATGATTTGACAATGTGAACCCATTAGTCAGTTTCCATGAGGCTATTATTATTTTATTTCGTAACAAATTTTTATTCCATAGTAAAGTTTAGTTCAGCTAATATTTTTTCCGCGGATTGATTTCATTACATTTGAGTCTATCGGCAAGGTTCTCGTCTTTAAGAATAAGTTCTTCAGTGGCATGCGGTTTCAACAAAGTTGCACAACTCTGACGTAGCTTAAAAAAGGCGTAGCCACCACCAAGGATCACGACAAACATGCACAGTGTGAACCACAGTCGAAAACCGGAAAGACACACGTGTAGATAGACCGACAGGCATAGAGACATAAAGACATAAACAGACAGACCGGCAAGCAGACAGACACAGAGACAGACATGCAGATAGAAGACACATAGACAGACACAAGCACACAGACAAAGACGTAGTGACCATGCACCAAACAAACAAACAAACAAAAAAGCACACTGCAGTGTGAATCGGAGCCGAAAGACTAGAAATCAGAAATCGAGTGGCAAATGGAGATAATATGGAGCGAAAAGAGAGAGAGAGAAAAAGAAAGATCGAAGGAGAGATCGTTGGCCCAGGGAGGGTGATCTGCCCCTGCCTCTGCACCCCTGCCCCTGCCTCTGCCCCTCATCCCCTGCCTCTGCCCCTCATCCCCTCTGCTCCCTGCCCCTACTGCATGGGGTGATCGATTGGACCCGCCAAAGGTGTCCGCAACAACTAATAAGAAGAGGACGGTTCCTTCTTCTTCTTCTTCGA